>CM074732.1:16780254-17380254 GCA_037367245.1 Phrynocephalus guinanensis
TAAGGGACATCACTTTCATTCTAGCGACGAGGTGAAAGCTGCGATTCTATCATGGCGTCAACAACCACCACCAAACTTCTTCTCCAACGGGTTTGCCTGACTATCCACGCATTGGCGCAAGTGTGTTGAAAGGGATGAGGACTATGTCGAAAAGTGAAAAGTGCATTACACAGAGGGCAAATGTAGCTATCAGGTAGAAAAAGAACTTTGAAAATGGGTTAACAAATAAAAAAGTTACAGCCCTTGATTTTCAATCAAGCCTCGTACGTTTAAAATGTGCGATACTGTAAGGCAGTAAGGACTGAAGCTTATACACTACTAAAATAAAGTAATTCCTCACACTGCATTAGCACAATCACTCGCCTATGATGCAAGGGATTGCACCATAGGGATGTGTTTTAGGGATGAAAAAAAAAAAAAGAATGCATGTTTTAAACCCTTTTAAAAAATCACTGGCAAAGACACTTTTTAGAACTGTGCAAGACATATCTGTTGCTGCAAAAGATTAGTGGAATGTCCAGTCATGTTGCACGTGTCGAGTGTCATAAAACAGGTGAGTGCCTCTGGATGTCCAAACGAAGTTGGAAGTTCCTGACTCAGTAGGTAACGGAAGGCCACCATCCCAGGCAACGTAGATCCCTATGACAACTATTGCTATCCTAGATCGTTATTCTCTGCCTAGCTAGTTTGCATTTCCCCACAGCCTGTCGGCTGAGCTCTTTGTTCACCCTGGGAAGTTCAGGTAGGTCTGGAAACTTCCCTCCAACTGATTCTTAGCAAGGGTAAAATCTTGCCTATTGATCCAACAGGCAATATACAGCTCAAGAAAAAGGCAGCTGCATAAATCACAACTACATGCTAGCAGTCAATTTTTTTCACCACACTTTTCTTTTCTTTCTTTTTTTTTAATATGTTCATTTCACTGCAGGGTCTGGGAACAAAGAGGAATCAATTACCTAGAGGGCTAGTCTAAATCAGAATAGAAGCTTCGTGTGGCTTCTTTCCAACAGGATGGAATGGAGCCCCATTAAATCTACAGCTAGAATTAATTCCCTGCTCATAGGCTCATAAAGCTTATAGAAATGCAAATCAGATAATGTTTTGATGATCAGCTGATCAGGGATTCATTTACCCCTTTTGTACAGGCCTTGCTAATACATTTTAATTGTGTAATAATACAATGCCTTGCCAGATTAACACATCTATTAATAGGGGGTTAGAGCCTAGGAAAAAGCCTTTGGGTCGCTTTATTTGCCATTACATGAAGCTCAAGAACGAACAGCAGGCCTCCTCTTTGATACACACTGTAATCTACGGGATTAGCAACTGTAGGGAGCTGGGATGGTGCAGTTTTCCCCTCCTCTTGCTGAGACACCCCAATAGGCAGGTACGTTAGATGACAACAGAGTCAAGTTTCCTCCTGTTTCAAGTTTGCTATGGTGGTTTGGGAAAGGCAACGAACTCTCCTTTTTCTAAATCAAAAGCTGGATTTTTTTTAAAAAGAAAAATAATCCCCCGATTCCCCCCACCTCAGTTTATTTATAGTGTGTCTTTATTAGAAATGAACTAAAAACTATGAACTGTGTTTCTAAAGGCACCCTCTAAAGCAAAGACTCAACAACTTGACCCAGCATGTAATACTTCTGAATGTGGTTTTTTTGGCCGTCTCCCCCTCTGAATCCTATCATCAGGCAGCAACTACTGAGGCGCTGAGAAAAACATCTCCCCTGGCAGAAAACTGGAATGCTGTCCCCCACCCCAACCACCACCACCACCAAAAAGCAGAGGGAACACAGCTGGGGAGGGTTAGACTTCCCTGTGTGAAAACGTATCCTTGTCCCTTAAGTGCAACAACTCCATTGTCAAACAGAAAGCAGGCCGCAGAGGTTGTGCCCTGTTTAGGTCAACATCGATGAACAGTGAACGTAGCTCTTTGCATTACAGTCACTTTTAAGCGACAGTTCTGTGAAAATGAAATTTATTAAGAGTAACTTCTCGTCTTGGCTTGGATCAAATGCCTACTTGAAGGCAAGAGGATAGGGAGACAGAAGAGGAGTGTGTCAGCAAAGGGGGAAGGCCCGGAATGGGTTTATGGAGTTCTTATGGGATGTGTAAGGATTCCTAAAAACATTAACAAAATGCTAGTGATGAAAGAGATGGTAATCCTCCTCCCAATGTACACTTTTTTTTAATTAAACCATGTGACATTTAAACTGTACTCAAAGTGGCAACAGACTCAATTGGTTGGCTACTTAATGGATAAGCAGGGAGGTCAGAAGAGTAACGCCCACAATTGTAATGTGCACTACCGAGCACATACGCCGTTCCTGATCCATAGGATCTTAAAGCTGTCCAAGGAATTCTAAAAAGTTTCAGGCAATGTTAGTGACCTCGAGAGAGTGGGTGACCAGGTGGGAGGGCTGCTAAATGGTGTGGTATTTAGGAGTGCACCTCTGCACGTGCTGGTGAGAGTGAGTGAGACTATGAGAAGGAAATAAGGCATACCATTTGTTACAAGCAGATAAAAAGATGTCAAAATACTTAGTGGGCCAAGATACATTAAATGGAAAACCATAGCACTTATGGCATTTAACACGAAAGAGATGCAAAGAAACGCAGGTTAGATGGTACAAAGAGAAGCAGATTTAACTAACCCTGTAACTTACATGTCTTCAACTGTAATATCCTTCAGTATTTGGCAGTAATCTACATTCCACACGGCCTGATCATCCCACACTTTAGAAGCCAGCAGTATAGCACCGAGAACTATTCTCTTCCAGTTACTTGGGCAGATGTCAATCTCTGCATAGGTCAAGAGCCTTTCCAAGTAAACCTAAAGGATCAAAAAAGAAGAATGTATTGAGAATTTCTGAATTTGCATTTTTAATTCAGTGCAAAAAGCAGAATACAAAGCAGAAATGGCAATCAAAACTTGCGTATGTCAGATGTGTTAAAATATAAAAGGAGCCTCATGGATATCAGCATTGCTGCACTGCTGACAACTCTTTTCTTTCAGAATCTCGCCGTAACCAGGCCCATAAACCCAACACTGGGGGACCCACAAAATCTCCCCTTGTGACGGTAATGTCCTTTTCTCATGATAGCATAAGCAAAATGGTTGCAGCCAGAGACAGGGGTAACAGGGACAATCTAATCTCAGCCTGACCATATTTTTGCATTGTTCTGTTTACAGCCTGTTCTACTTTCTTTCCCCTCCACGGAACCAAGAGTGGACCATTCTTCATCACATCATGGAACACTGGAATGCGATGGAGAAGCTTTAATGAAAGTTCCTCCCAGGGGACCTCAACCATTGGGTCTCCCGATTTTCTTGGGAGGAAAACTCCCAGAAGCCTATACCACAAGCTCTGCCGGCCAGGATTTATGGGAGTTGTAGTCCAAAAAGGTGTGGGGACCCAAGAGTGGAAACCAGTGGCTTGTCCAGGTGAGCTGTAAATCATTATCGGAGGCAAAAGGGTGGCGGTGGGGAGAGCAGTGCCCTCTGAAAAGAGCAGCCAGGCTGGCAGCAAGTAGGAAGTGACACTGGAGTGGATCAGTTCTCCTCCTTGTTATTGCTGCTGCTTCCTGCAGTGAAAAACTAGAGGCAGCACTGAGGCTGCCCAGTGTCCCAGGACAAGCATGGCAGGAAGAGGGAGGCGGGCAATACCGGGTGTATAGATTTACTCCTCATGCACACATCCATGCCATGGCTGCCACGACAGGTTATCTTTGGAGGCCAGCCCTCCTACTGAGTACCTTGACTCTGATGACTCTGAGAACAGAGACGGCAGTGGGTGGCCAAAGCAGCCATCCACTATTTCTGCTAGCTATTGTCTTCCTCTCCATCCCTGTCCAGAAGTGACATGAATTTGGGGGCGGGGGGGGAGAGCTCCTTTAATATCTCCCCTTTCAGTTCCTCCTGCTGCCACTGCACAAGACAGCCTAGAAATCTAGGGACCCAGGTACATCTCTCCCCATGGAAATACATTGGGTTCTACATTAGAAGCCTCACACCAACTTTCCACAGACTGATGAAGCTACTTGGATGAGTAGCGCAACATTTCAATCTCACAAGAAAAGAAGTCCAGTTGCATCTGGAAGAAAATATACTTTTTGAAAAATTCTGATTGTAGTTTGTCACTGTGAATAAACATTATTTTTTTAAAAAAATTAATAAAACCAGATATGTTTCCTATAATGCATTCTCAGCCCAATTATCAATGTAGAGACATATATGTCTATACACACATCTTCAAACATATAAAATGTCATGCTTCACTAAATGCAGATTCTCAGCTGATAATAGGTGCCTGCTCCACAAGGTAAAATGCCAGAACTGGAGCTGCACTCCTAAAGCTTATTAACATAGAAATATGTGCTGCTGACATCAATGGGGCCTGCATAAACATATTTAAGAAGAACTTTTAACACTGACAAACTAGTCTCAAGATATCATTACCCACAGATTTCCTTTGTTTCTTTAACGAGCCCTTGAGTTACCGGCTCTGTATTTAACAAAACATTTCTGCTGTGTTTCCAGTTTTGGCACCATGTCTGCTGGAAAAGGTAGCACAGAAATCTGAATGCCTGACTGAAGAATATCTTTTTTGCTTTGAAGAATTAATGTTATTAGGGAAAGTCTGCAACACCTATAACAAGTCATTTCAGAATGTGAGCCCTTCAAACACGGTTTATCTGTAGTTCAACACTGTTACGTTTCCGTGGTAAAACACTGCCAACTAGTGGCAATGGTCTTTTATGTTTCTCACATTTCCTTGAGGTCTTATTTCTCCTCATTGAGTTTTTTTTGTGGAAGTGCTCACCACAACTCTATGCAGTTGCATATGGTACAAAAATCCTTCTTCAGGTACCAGAAAAATCTTTGCTGTTTTTACTGCAACGGAAAAGCACCCCGACCTAAAAAAAATTCAGGACTCCTCCAATTACAAAAGAGAAGCACGGTGATCAAGACGTTCTATTCCTCATCCTGGTCTGTTTTATAAGTCAGTCTGCAGTAACACACCTGTGTGACACAAGTTAAATACATCTCATGAAGCCTACATGAATAAGGTGTGCATTTGATGCACAAAAAACTGCGGCAATGTAAAAGGATCTGATGCATTATGAGTACAGTAGGACCCCCGTATCTGCTGGGGATTGGTTTCGGTCTTCCCGTGGATAACAAAAAATGCAGATAAGGGAGAACGCCAAACACCCCCCCCCAAAAAAGCTGCAGTTTTGGGACAGTAGCTTGCTTTATGGCTGCTGAATTATTTATTTTTCCCCTCTGTCAACCGTGAATAACTGAATCCATGGTTAATGAATCAGTGGATACGAGGGTCCTATGTAGTCTTAATACTCAATCTGAAGTTAGAGCCAAATCATCCGTGACTTTGCTGATTAAGTGGTGAATATTCAATTTTCATACATAAAGGACATTAGCACAGGACTCTCTTTGGCTCTCTTACTGAAAACTAGGTAGCTGCAAGCAAGCAAGTCTTACCAGTGTCACTATTGCACATTCGGCCGTCAGCTGTGCTGCACTAAAAAGGGTACGTACGAAGCGATAGATGTGCTTGTGATCAGGATCGTGCTTAAAGTAGTCATCTGGAACCTCTTCTCGCTGAAACAGGACATGACGTGGAAATATATGAAAAGCTCCTTTGAATACAGTGGCTAGAATCCTACTGGGAATTTAATTCCGAGAAACTGAAACACTGTAGTCTCTTCAATTGCAGCTAGAAACTGCAGCTGATTAACAAGATGCCATTTGCACACCGGGTCACAAAACTGGTGCTTGACCAGCCATCTGGTTGGCTGGCAACCTGCTGTCACAACTGATCCAATTTTCACTTCCTCTGCATTAAAATCCCAATAGAATTTTGGCCAAGAGGACAGACAAATACAAGTCAGTTAAGTATGGCATTATATTACTGTTGCTGCAAAAGCATCCTGAATGATCACATTTTAACTGCTTAAACTGAGCCTCACGACCCAGCGGTTAAACTTCTGTACTGTAGCTGAAAACTGTGCTCACAACCTTGGGTTCAATCCCAGGTAGCTGTCGCATGGTTGACTCCTTCCAAGGTTGGTAAAATGAGTACCGGGTGGGGTGGGGTGGGGGCGACAATGTGTAGCCTACATAATTACTTGTAAACCACCCAGAGAGAGCTTTAAGCACTGTAGGGAGGGATATAAGCAGAGCACTTTGCTTTGCTTTGCTTCTGCTTACATACAAGGACTAGAACCCCAAAAGGCTGGTGGCCTACCAACTCTCCATTCTTTTGCAGCCTATCTCCTGAGCAGTGCTAAAAAACCAAGGAGGGTGTGTGTGTGTGTGGGGGGGGGAGATACTCTAAAGGCTGCATTCTATGTGGATCTGAGGAGCTTCGAGGAGAACAATGGCAAATCCCTCTACATGCATGAATAAGCCTTTTCCATGGGGACCTCTCTGGGGTCCAGCCAAAAAGACTCTAAAAGTACAGAACGGTTCTGCCAACATGACTAAATCTTACACCACCTGCTTTTTTGGCAAGAAGTTCACTGCCAAAATTAAGCATGAGATCCCAAGACAGAACCCTGGTTTTTAAGAAAGAAAGAGAAAAAGGAATAATAAAAAACAACAACAGGTTGGATGTACGTGGACTGCAACACCTTCCTGTGCATCAGAAGAAGCAATGGGACAAGAAGTGTTCCTCATTTCTCGTGAAATCCTAGGTTTACTTTACAAACAAACTGAAAGAGGCAAGAATTAGTAAGAACCTAGAGGTTTAGATGGGCTCTATTCAGCCAAGCAAGAAAAATTAGCAAAGGAGATTTACCGTGAGTGGATGCGATTTCTCATCAAAAATATCCAGTGATCTATCGGAATCCCTGAAATACAGGAAGAGGCAGACTATTAATACAGGCAACACTTTTCCCAAGTCATATACAGTATCTGCATTCTTTTAAGTGCAAGCTTGACCCATCACAGGAGGTAAACCTCTATATATGACGACCTTCTGTCCCCTGCCTACTGCCCTTCTTTATTTGTATGTGTTGCAGGTTTTGAATATCCTGGACAATTTTAAAACAAAAATGACATGATAATATAAAGGAGCATTACAGTATATCTCCTAGCTCTCAGGAGTGCTGTGCGCCCGCCACAGCCGAATCCTACATCAATCGGGGCCACTGGGATTAGTCCAGATAGGCAAGGTCCAGAGTGAAGCAGACAGCCCTCGTTTCTGGAGAAGGCAAGAGAGAATTTCCAGTTTTGGATCTTTACAAAAAATCAAGGTATGCACAGAAAAATGCAGAATGAGGACCAGAAACGAATGGGATAAAGAGAAGGGCTCCATGGGAGGAAGATGCTGAAGTGATGGCATGCGAGGATGTGGGGACAGGAACCTCTTCGTAACTGGCAGGCAGCTTCACTCCTAGTGAACAGACGGGCCGTCTCCAAGGATGTCCAAGCAATGAGCAACTGGAAAGGGTCCTTAGGTTAAGATAAGTGCACGCCACACTCAATTCAGTACATTGCTAGATTCTAATAGTTGCTTCCTGTATCCTGCTTGTTTTTTTTACTCATCCCTTTGACTTCTGCCTTATTTTAGGAGTGAGTGCGTCCTTGCACTCTTGTATGAGCTTTCAGTGAGTTAGGGCTCCATTTTAGTACTACAATGGACCCTTGTATAACAAGCAGTTTGTTAACAGAAGATTTGCTTAAAGGAAAACGATAGGGGGAAATTGCTTAACAGAATCGCCTATGGGGCGAATCCATACAACAGAAAAACGGTCGTGATTAGGGATTACTCCGTTTTCAATGCATTCCTATGGGAAATTTGTACAAAGGAAAATGTGCTTAACAGAATTTCATTTGGAACAAATTAATCCCTATATACAAGGTACCACGGTACTGGTTTTCACTTCCCCCATGGCCGCCACCTTTTTTCTCTTCCTGTTTGGAGTTTTAATCTTTGCCACTCCTCCAGTCCCTGGTCTTTTTCTGCCTGTCTGGTGCCCTTGCTTTCGACCCTGCCTGGGCTGCAAGGCCATGTTCTCTGCTTAGCTATAGCTATAAATCATCCTGCCAGTCTGCCTCCATGGACTTTGTCCCCTGTATACAGCCAGTGCCTACTTGCCACCTTCCTCTGGCTCATGCCTTGCCTTGGGTGTTGTTCAGACTCCTCCACCTGAGGTCCAAATCCTGATCTTAGCCCACAGGGCACTGTTAGGGCATCTCACTTTACTCTAAGGGCCAGCGGACTCCAACACACAACTCAGCCAATAGCCATATTATCTGCTTGGAGTCACCTCAAAGAATGGGGAGCACACTTGACCTGCCATCCTCTGAATCCAGTGTCACCACTCATCTGCACGTAAAGAGTGACACTTCTGAAAAGGAGATTTTCTTCCCTGCCAGGGCTCTTTGTATGAGTTTCGATTCTGGATGATCAGCATCCTTTGGGAAATTCATGGTGTCTTTGTGATCCACTATTTCTTCCAAGTTTCTTGGTGTTGCTTTTTTTGGTCTATATAACTTTTCCAAGTCAGACATCCTTCCCTCACTCACTCAAAGACATGGATATCAATAGTTAACAAATGGGGACCCTGGAGCTCTATTTGTGAATCCCATTTTGGCTCCCGGTCCTATAATGCACCAGAGGGAGTCCGGATTGTTCAGAATCAGGCATTGATCTAAAGCAGGCGTCCTCAAACTTTTTAAACGGGGGGGGGGGGGGGAGTTCACTGTCCCTCAGACACTGTGGGGGGGGCGGACTCTGCAGCTCCCCAGCTTGGCTCTGAGGGGGAAGAGGGAAGGCCCAACCCGCTTCACCCTGCCCCCCAGTGCCCCCCAGCCCAGCTGCAACATGGCAGCCCCACTTCTCCCACGGCTCCAAGGGGGGTAGGGCGAGGGCCCATCCTGCTCAAACCGCCCCCCCAAAGACACTATGGGCAACGGTGGGCTCTGAGTCGACAGCTGCTGCTGCACAGTGAGTTTTTGGCTCAAGTGGGTGGGGTGGGTGGGGTGCAATAGCCAGCGGGCTGAATTCAGGACCTTGGAGGGCCGCATCGGGCCCATGGCCGTAGTTTGAGGACCCCTGATCTAAAGCATGAAATCAAGATCCAAATGGGGACATGGTCCACAGGTGTAATTTTCAAAAATTCCCACTAAGCTTTGTTGCATCTGAAGAAATGACAAACAACATTATCCCTCTAATTGGGTTTTTTTGGTGTGGGTATGTAGTTCTCCATATGCTGGAGTACAACTCCCATCATTCTTACCCCTGGTGACAGCTGGCAAGAGTTGCTGCCCAGCAGCATCTGGAGAGCTGCGTCACTCCCATCCCTGCTGTACTGGCTAGAATAGTGAGCTTTAGACGTGAATCCAAATTCTGCAGACTCAAGGCATCACATATCTCAGCACAGTGTCTCTCACTGGGAAGACAGTACATCTCCCCACACTGCCTATGCTGCCATGTTGTTATGATGAAATGGAACATTCACTCATTAAAAGGAATGGTAAAATAAATACAAAATACATTTTCTTGGGGGGGGGTCACACATGCAATCAAGGTGCTCCCTAATTTGTGCGGGGCTCCACGATCAAAACAAAACCAGTCACTGTGGCTGAGCAAGGGAAGAAAAGCCCTCCCCGTAGGGGGGCAGAGGCGTGCACACACACCTTAGAGGGAACCTTGCATGTCATACATGTCTGTGCTGCCTTTATATTAAAACAAGGCTAAGCACTGCTTTTATTTTGCCATGGATACTGCCACTTAAATGCCGCAGAATCACAACAAACACATTATCACCAAGAGACAAGAAGTGACTATGAGGAATTTATAAACTGGAACAGTCACTGCCCACCCACACATCTTCATTACAACATTATAAATACTACCAATGACTAACCATTCCATGTATAAGACAGGCTACTAAGCATTTTTGTGCAGCTTTAACTCTGGTAGACCTATTTGCAAGGTTCTCTAGGGTGATCCAGATGTGGAGTTTTTAGCAAGTATGGGCACAGGGCAAGACAATGTGTGTGTGCGTGGGGGGGGCAGCAGAATGGAGAAGAGGAAGAATTAAGAGTGCGAGGGGAATGAACAAAGGTAGGGGCTTGAATCTGGACTGTTACAACTAAGGGCTGCTCATCTAATTTCCACCCCCACTACTCTGCCCACTGCAGCTTCCCGTGCTCAAGAAGGCAAGGGGTGGAGAGAGGTCTGCAGAATGGAATAAAATAGGCAAATGCATCCTGTTATGGCTGCAGCTTAGGGTGTGCAATAGTCAACCTATCTTTTCCTTGCTTCTTGCAGATACCTTTTAAAGCAGTGGTTCTCAACCTGTGTCCTCCCAGATGTTCCTGGACTGCAACTCCCATAAGTCTTCATCACTAGCTGAGCAGGCCAGGATTTCTGGGAGTTGCAGTCCAGGAACATCTGGGAGGACACAGGTTGAGAACCACTGTTTTAAAGCCTACACATATACTTTAAGAGAAACACAAAAGGACATATGCAAAAAAACAAAACAAAACAAAACAAAAAAACAGAAAAAACCAAGAGAAAAGGAAAGAATCACTGAAGCCTATAAGAAGCCATGACTTGGCACTGTGGCTCCTGTCTGTCAGGAATCCCTTCATCCCTAGACAGCTATATTTAACATTAATCTTCTGCGGTTGGATATCTCATCAAGGAACATGTATTTGCAACTCTTCCTTCCCACCCACGCCTCTTACACTATTAAAAGACAAGAGCAACAGATGCTCGCATTTGACAGCAGCTTCAAATAACGATTTCTTTTAAAGGTAAAGCAGAATGCAAAGATCAAGTGATGTCCCCATGCTTTTGCCTTTCTTCCTCAACAGCACAGGGAACTTCAGAGCAACCTCTCAGTTCTTTAGGAATGACAACACTGAAAGGGATGGATAGACTAATAAACAAGACTCAAAACAGCAAGCAAACAGAAAATCACATTTCCTGTATTTATTTAAAATACTTATCCTCTGCCTTTCTCCTCAAAAGAACCCAAAGCAGCTTACATAAAAAAGAACCATATTGAAGGAACAAAACAAACAAAAACAAAAAAACCCACAGCAGCCCCATCCCATTTCACGTATTTCTTAAACAAAGGTGCAATTCTGACCAGTGACCTATCGATCTTAGTTTAAGATCGAGTTCTGAGTGACACTGTGATTGACCACATGCCTGCCACAAACTAGGAAAGTGTGTGCTGTGACAATACATTTGGTTTAAATTTTCCCATGGCTAGAAGCTTGTGTATCCTCTCCTGGGACAGATAAACACTTCCTTTTCTGGAGTTTAGTATGGTTTTTAATCTAATGTATGTTTTGATCTAGAGGCAAATATGACTTTTCCAAGTTGAATCAGAGCCCGAGATCCAACAGGAGACAAAGAGCGTACACTGCCCCCTCCTCTGCTTTAGCATTTCAGTGTAGGACTATCAGTCTGTTGTCTATGTCTAAGAAAGCACAGAACTGAAAGGGACCATTTGTATAGCATCCTTTGGGAGTAGTATATTTATTTCCTGCTGAAATGGTAATGTAGTTTTCAAGTAACCTGTCCGAGGAGAGGATATAAACTTCATGGTACAATCCTGTTGGGCACTGTTCAAGACACAACTGTTGTTGGTGACAGGGCACCAGGTGATGATTGATGATGTTAGAAAGGTGATGTTACTGTGATGGCTGTGGATCTCATTCATTGGGAAGTCAAGACTGCTACTTGGATATTTTGTTGGATTTTTTGTGACAGTTCAGGGATGGTACTTTGAGCTCTCTCTATGGGGCCTGAAACATTGAGAGGAAGTCAAAGGGGACGTTCCCTGCTTGTTGGAGGGGTATCTGGTGAAGGATTGTAGGTAAGGGGGCATAACCTCCTCCATTCACAGGCGCTGGCACTTGGTGTGTCTTTTGTCACCTGAGGAGGACTCTTTGTTCTTTGAGGGTGGAAGAAGAGCAAGAGGAAGACTCAGGAGATTGGTTCCATGGAACAGGTGACAGCTTGGTTTGAGTGGTGCCAGAGCTCTGGCAAAGAGCTAACAACTCACTCAGGCCTTGGTGGGTCATTTGGTTTTACTCTAGGCAGTGACTAAAGGCAGGCAAAGATGCCCATCTCTCCTTCCAAAGCCGAGCCCAAACAAAACATGTCTGAATCTCCTTGGTCCTTGTTCTAAAGAACATCAAGTTGGTGTGGTCTTAGGCGCTGAAGACTAAGGAGGGTTTCTTTTTGGTCTTCCTCTTTTTAAAGATGGCAATCCAAAGTGGCTGATTTCTTCCTCTTTTTCTGAGTAGAGGGCAGGGGCTTTGACCTTACTTAGATGCCAACAGCCTGTCATCGATATTGAGGAATGGTGCTAACTGACTGGGTTGTAAAGGAGAGGATGGTTTCTCAATGGCCTTCGCAGAAGTGTCTGTTTGAAATGCCTCCACAGAGAGGGGTTCTGAAGAAGCTTTGCAGCTGGACATGCCAGGAACCAAAGTTGTATCTCTGGCCATTGCAGCAACGGACTGTAATGATCTCTCCTGCAAAGTATGATTTCAAGCTGGATTATCAGTTCTTGATGGCCACCTTTGTAAAACTGGCGGCAGATGGAACAACTGTGAGTCGGATGCTTCATTCCGAGGCAGTACAGACACGTGGTGTGGCCATCAGCGAGGGGGATTTTTTTTGTTAGAGCTAACACACTTCTTGAATGTGCCCGCCAGGGCCATAGAAAAACCATTAATGGACAACAACTAAACAAATGCAAGAAAAAGTCTGTAAACCTTTTTTGATAGAATGAAGACTACAAGATGGGGAACTGAAAGGTAAGGACTGTATAGAAACATAGGAAGCTGGAGGAGGGGGTGAAATGCAGTGACTCTGAGAAAGCTCCTAGGTGTTTCCTCAGGGGCAGCAAAAAGAGCCCGAGGCCTTGATGGGAGTTGGAAAGTATATGCAGTGCAAACAGCATGTCTTAACACTTTCCTTAGGTTCTGGAACATTCCAAGTTTTTTTTTTTGCACAAGCATGAAAGGAACTCATATGTGTAATTTCATAGAAACCACAAAGAAGAACCACTCATTGAGCAGTCCTCGGATTCTGATTTTAAGTAATTGTGTCTTGTAATTTGAAAAGTATGTCCTTTCTTGTCTAGACATGAATTCGAATCAAGTCTGCAAGTCTGAAATCACCACTTCTCCTGTCTGAGCATCCCAATCTAACACAACCGGCCTATATGCCAACACCAGCCCTCATTAAGGAATGGATGACTAAGAGCAGCACCACTGGAGCAAAGCTAAAAGCAATAGTTATTTTTTTTAAAGAAGAAGTGCTTACCTGTTCTTTATGTGATAATATATTGCTAATGTAACACTGTGAAGAGAAGGAAGGGAAAAGGGGAATTTCATTGTTAGTGCTTCTATGAATTCCATTTTGCTACAAGAATGCTGTTAAGAATAAAAAAGATTTTTATAGCATAATCACCTTTAGAAATTCTAAAACATCCAGAGATGCACTTATTAAAACTCTACAGTCAACAAATCCAATATTAATGCAAGGGGGAAAAGTCAGAATCTCCTTAATGTTACCTAATTTGGACCACCCCACAAGCAACAGATTTAACAGACACATACTGTAAATTATCACATTAAAAATGAGCAAAGACTTTTTTAATGAGGAAGAAAATCCTGGGAAGTACATCTATCACCAAATGTGTTCCCAAAATAGGCTGAATTCCTCCAGTCATCTGTTATTTTCTTTTTTGAAATAAGACAGGCAGGGATAGTGCTGCTTACTATCTCTCACCCTACCCCTCCAAGTAATTGGTTTCTTATCCAGCAGACCTGAAATCAAAAGGCGTGACTTGATCTTGCCACTACTCTGATTTTCTGGAGGTGGTTTAGGGTGCATTCCTGAAAGGCATAAAGTGGAGGGGTATCCTGACTAAACTAGCCCATAAATGCAACAAGACCTACAAGGTGCCTCACATAATGCAGCCCTGCCAAGGAATCAGGAAGGAGCAGCCCAGAAATGTGTCAAAGGTGCAGTGGGTCAGCTCTCTGCCTATTCGATTCTGAAAGCTATGAAGATGCTCACAGTTCATAGAGTTTGCCCGAGCTACTCTTTGAGCGATACAAATTGAGGAAGGGGGGCTGGTTAGCTTTTCCTAGGTAGGCCTTGCACTTCTAAATGAGCTAAATCTCTTTGCACGGAATTATCCCTTAAGCAGCTTGCCCTGCTTTGAAAGAGACCGTCCGGCAACACTGGTGATCTACAACACCACTCTCGGACCAAACTCTTCAGGAGATGCAGTACACAGAAGAGGCGGGTATTATAATATCTTCACTTGAGCATGGGGAAAAGGTAACACAAGTATAGAAGCCACACAACAGGACTGCATATTGGCTGCAAAACCCAGGGAAGGAAGGTCACCTCCAAAGCACTTTCCTCTAACCTCAGTTACAATGACTCTGTGATGTGTGACATATCTGAAACATGTCATTCAAGAGAAATTTGGGCAACCATCGGGCAGATCTCCTTTGATTTGTATTCCTGCATCGAGCAGAGGGGTGGACTTGGTGGCTTTACCAACTTCACTATTCTATGAGTGTTTGGTGTGACACAGTACTTAAAATATCATTTTGGTTGCAAATCCATTTTCCCCCTATAGGAGTTTCTTTTTCTGACTCTAGGCCAGTGGTCTCAAACCTTCAGCACTCCAGATGCTTGGGACCACAACTCCCAGAATTTCGAGCCTAGATTGCCAATGGCAAAGGACTGTGGGAGTTGTGGTCCAAAACATCTGGAGTACCGAAGGTTCACTACCCTTGCCCTAGGGCTGGCTATGATGTCAACTATGACACAAGCACACAAATAACCAAATATAATAAAACTTAAATGAGCCAATATACTGTGGAAAAAACCCCAGGGCTTTCATTTTCTTCAGAATCAGTTATACTAACTGCTTTGTCTGAAATGCTACATGATGTTACCATTCAGTATAAGGTCAAGCACAATTACTTGAAGGACAGCTTAGATTACTTCAAGTTTATAACAGAATACACACTGTATCTTTTTTCCACCCTATTATCAGAGGTGAATGTTCTATTCTCTTAAATATTTCAAAACTACCTTGACATTTAAAATAGACATTTCTAAAGAAGAGTACATTCAGTAGCAGGAACAGGGGATTTTTAAAACTACAAGCCTGCATCAGAGAAACCGACAAACCGAATATAAAAAAACTGGAAGAAGCCAGCAAGAGATAAATATTAGCATTTCCACTAATGTAGATAGTTTTGGAATAAAAATTGGTAGGAACTAATTTGGCACCACTAGATGGCAGACCAGGATCAAAGCCACAAATATTATTTTACCCCAGTCTTACACCAAAGGTTTCCACTATCAAGCCATTATATAATCACTTCATTTTTTTAGTAAGATGCTTTTTGCTGGACTGCCAGTTTGGGTAAGAAATTTTTCTGATTTTAAAAACCCAGGATCAATCATTTCCAATAGATTTGATCAAACAAAAAATACTAGACCTTCCCAAATAAATATACCAGCAGTACATACCATTTTATTGTGCTCCTAAGATTAGGCTGGCTGACTGTGCTGTCATCTATAAATATGGTTGAACATGAACTATATTTTTTCGTAAGCTGCCCTGGGGAAACCTAGAAAGAGAGAGGGGGGGAGAAGGGAATTAAAATATTTCAAGATCCATGTTTTTGCAGCTTTGTCAGCATGGACAGCCAACATTATATATGTAAAAACTATGCTGACAGCGATGTCTACAACACTGTTAGACAAAGGAAAGAAATACAGTAGGACCCCGGTATCTACTGCGGATCAGTTCCAGGCCTTCCCATGGATAATAAAAACTGTGGATGCTGTTTTGTGACAGTAGCTTGCTTTAGGGCTGCTGTTTTGTGACAGCACCTTGCTTAGCTTTCTTCACAGCTGCTGTTTGTGACAGTAGCTTGCTTTGCAGCTGCTGAATTACTTATTTAGTTTTTTCCTCTGCCAACCGTGGATAACTGAATCAGTGGTTAATAAATCAATGGATACAGGGATCCCACTGAAGCAGATATTCAAAATGCTGCCCTCAAAACCAAAACATTGGTAAGAAGAATTGAGTGAGCGTTAGCAACATGCCAGGCTACAGATATCAACATAGGAGTGTAAGTGCATAAGCACCAAACTAACCATCACCTAAAACTTTTCCAGTCCTTCTCATGTACAGAGCAATTTCTTTTACAGACTACCTGGCAACTGTGGTTTGTGTTAAAACAAGGCAGATTCCCTCAAAAGGCAATGATCAAACACTGATAAACTGTAAACACTATCTTATCCCACAACAGGGGATTTAAATAATGATTTAAATTAAAAACATTTTTGTTTAAATTGTCCAAACCTACCTGTTTTGAATTCAGATCATTATTTAAATCAATTTGATTTAAATCAAATCCAGAGAGAGAGAGAGAGAGAGAGAGAGAGAGCAGTATTCCTGTAAATTTTTATATTTCCAAGTGATGGAATAAGAATGAAGGTGCAAGTAGTCTGTACGATTTGGGAAACATATGCTAAGCTAAGATGTTTTGTATATGTAAAGATACAGTCCACATATTGCACACTCTTTAAAAGAATCCTGGCAACCAGCCGGTGATGAGAGGCCTGTTGGAAGCACTCTATCTAACTGCATCTGAACTATTTACCTTTTCCATTCTACCCTGACACCAGAAGACTTGTTCTGTCAGGGCTGGCAGGGGAATTCAGATGGAAATGGCACGCAGAAGCAATTCAAGATCACTTACAGCATTCATGACAGATGAACCACTCCTTTTGCTACCAACGAAGCACAGTTTAATGCTCCCCTCTTTCACGCATTAGCCATCTGGGAGAGTCATTTCCTCCTCACTTACTAAAGACGCATTTATACTTTGTAATATTAATCCTCTATCTCCATAAAGAAGATTTACTGTATGTACTAAGGTACAGCATTATTGTACGGCACACAGCTACTGACCTTCAGATGGCACTCCATATTTTATACCGAAATAAAAATATTTTTTACGGGTATTGGCTACCTCCTTTTCACTACACAGTAAAGGGCTTTAATACTCTGAGCGAGAATGTTACTTACCCTGCTGCCTATTTTTAAACCACTTTTACAGTACCTCCAATCAACACAGAAACTGTGAATCACCTTTCTACTCAATTCTGCAGTACTTAACTGTTGTGTGTGTGTGTGTGTGTGTGTGTGTGTGTGTGTGTGTGTGTGTGTGTGTGTGTGTGTGTGTGTGTGTGTGTGTGTGTGTGTGTGTGTTGTGTCGTTATAGTCGTGACCGACTCTCTGTGACCCCATGTCCATGGAGTTTTCTTGGCAGGAATACTGGAGTGGCTTGCCGGTTCCTACTCCAGAGGCGCCTACAGCACCTGGTATTCCCCTGGTGGTCTCCCATCCAAGTACTAACCAGGGCCGACCCTGCTTAGCTTCCGAAATCAGGCAGGATCAGATGTGCTTCTTAGGGCATTAATAGTAACTAAATGCTATCTAGTCAATTGTGACTTATGGTGACCCTTTTCAGATTTTTCTAGGTAAAGCCTACTCAGGTGGGCTTTGCCATCCCCTCCTTCTGGAGGCTTGCCCAAGGCAACAGAGGCTGGCTCTTCCAGGATGGACAATGGGAAATGAACTCCCAGCCTCTGTCTCTGCAGTCAGGCACCAGAACCACCGAGCTATCCAGGCAGTTAATACTCAACTCTTACTTCTCACTTATTTCAAGAAGAGATATTTAATTCAAGAGAATTACAAGCCAAACTGTTAACCTTGTTGCCTATAAAAACTAGATGACATGGGTTTCTACTTCTCCTATCTCTTATGACATGGGTTTCTACTTCTCCTATCTTTTATAAATACTTACATGGTTTATGTGGTTGCTTTTCCTCTTCTCTCTCACTAAAAGGGCAGAAAATGCTTCATTAATGGGCATGCAATTTTAAATAGACTGTATGTTAAAACACAGCATTGGCATGACTGTTAGGCATGTTCCTATCAAATGCACATTTTAGCCTCAGGGGAACAGGTGAGCATTTTCTGCCAATAGCTCATCTTTCCTCTGAGTTCCTCTCTTCCAAACTGAGAGAGGTATATTTTATTGCATTCATGGAAATGTAATTTGTGCTCCCAATCCTGTAATGCATCACAAACAACAAGTGACAACTCAACAGAACCACTTCTACATTGTGTTGTCAGGGCAAAGGAATGCATGAAGCAGCCCATCCTATTGATCAGTGTTGGTGAATCTATGGCACAGGTGCCAAAGGTGGCATGCTGAGCCCATTCTGTGGGCACGTGACATCGCCCCCTTCGCAGTCACGGCACTGGAGCACGCCACTGTGCTCTGTGCAGAGAGCTGGGCAAAGGGGAGGCAGTGGCTTGTGGGCTCCTTTGTATGTAGCCCCAGTTCACTCTCCAGCCACGCCGCTTCTGGGATGCCCAGAGCAGCGTGGCTGGAGAATAAACGGGCTACGAAGGAGCTCACAAGCCGCCGCCACTTCCCCGTGGCTTTCCCGATGGTGTAGCACCCCATCCACCTTTCTGCCCAGGGCAGAGAGGCAGGTGCGGTGCTACTCTTTGGGAAAGTGATGATTGAAGAGCAGGCTTTTTAAATTCAAAAGCCTGCTCTTCCATCCTCGCTTTCCCAAAGGGTAGCAGCCAATGCTACCCTTTGGCGAAGTGAGGATCGAAGAGCAGGTTTTTTTAAATTTCCTGCGGTCACAGCGAGGGTGCTGTACCTGCAGGAAAGTAAAACGCCTACATGGCTTTCCTGAAGGGGAGCACCCCTGCTCTTCTGACCCTTGCTTTCCCGAAGAGCATCTCCCAAAGCATTTGTAATCCGGGGTGCCACTGCATTGCTTCTTTGCAAAAAAATAAGTGAGTTATGAATTGCAGTTTTGGCACTCAGTCTCTAAAAGGTTTGCCATCACTGCTATAGATCGACACACTGTACTATTTTTTTTAAAAAAATCACAAGCTTTATAAAAAACTGTGATACCTGAGAAAGAGCCATGGGAGGCGACATTCAGTAATAGACATGTTAATAAACATTCATGTTCTGTCTGGTAATACTAGGGTGATTATACATTAACTTAACATTATCCCAAGATAACCTACATGGCTACAAAAACAGGTTCCAACCAGAGCCACTGAACTTTAAGTGGCATAAGAGTGGCATGTACCAAGAGAGCAACCTTAAGTAGATTTTTCCTCCAGCACTGGTCATAAGACCACCACTCCCTGCCAAATTCCCAAATAAGGAATGCAACAATTGGTAGGAATTCTAATTAAAAGAATGTATTAGAAGTATGCTTTTAAATAATGTCCTGGCCAAATAGAATATCTGTCTATGGAAAGGGTTGTGAACAGCAGCTGAAATGTTGCAACAACCAGCATTTTTGAAATCTGCGAAATAAGACAGACATCTCTCAATCTAGATCCAAGAGAATGCATTCTTCCCCAGCTCCCATATTTCTTCCAAAAGATACAGAAAGTCAGCTTACCATCTGTTTGGGATTTGCTCAAGAAAATTGTGCTCGCTCGAGGATGGTCAGATGGGTTTGACTCCAGTGCTAGGTCTGAAACAAAGAACATGAAGCTATGATTATTTCCAGTTTTTCTTTTCTTTTAAGATATATATCAATACAGGAGAACAACTCAACATTCATGAGAGAAACTCTCAACTGCCTTACATACCTCCAGCTAAGTGAATCCACCACTTAAGAAATCTCACACAATGAAGTGGTACCTTGTATAAAGGAATTAAATCGTTCCAAATGAAATTCTGTTAAGCAAATTTTCCTTTATACAAATTTCCCATCGGAATGCATTGAAAATGGGAGTAATCCCTAATCACGACCATTTTTATGTTGTACGGTTTCGCCCCATAGGCGATTCTGTTAAGCAGATTTCCCCTATCTCCGGAATTGTTCATGTTGTACAGATTTTATGTTATGCAAACTGTTTGTTCTACGAGGGTCCACTGTATCTGTACATATAACACATTCCAAATGCTCAAACAATGAACAGATTGTGGACATATTCAAAGAAGCAAAATAAGTGGGATTTCCGGCTGCCCTCGATCAAGCCAGTGCCTGCTGGTCCATCACCCTTTACTGGCATGCAGGTGGACGCAGCTCAACCAGTGAAGGCACCTTCGTCGACTTGTTTGCTTAGAATAGCATCTGAAGCCAGAAGGCACTGGATCATTTCTGAACAGCTGCCACCTGAGATGCCAGCACCCCTGCTCAGCTGTAAGTCACATGCAGAATTCTGGAGTCCCATTAGATATGAACCCATATAATGTCATCTCGTAATCTTTAGACCAGTGGTTCTCAACCTGTGGGTCCCCAGATGTTCCTGGACGGCAACTCCCAGAAACCCCTTCCAGCTCAGCAAGTGGTGGAGGTTTCTGGGAGTTGCAGTCCAGAAATACCTTGGGACCCACAGATTGAGAACCACTGCTTTAGACCAGGGGTCCTCAACATTTTCAAACAGCGGGCCGGTCCACCACACCCCAGACACCACTGGGGGCCAGACCACAGTCCAAAACCCCCCAAAAAAGGCCGACATGGAAAAGGGGGGAGGGGCAAGTGGGCGGAACCCCCCATGATTGGCCCATGATCATTGTGTCTCAGGGCCCCAGCAATGTCTCCTGCTCCAGATCACCACCCTGAGGTGACACTGCTGGGATCCCTCTGCTGCGCCTCCTCCACGTCCTCCTCCTCCTCCTCCTCCTCCAGTGGCAGCGGCTGGAGCAGCTCTCCTTCCTTCCTTCCTTCCTTCCTTCCTTCCTTCCTTCCTTCCTTCCTTCCTTCCTTCCTTCCTTCCTTCCTTCCTTCCTCCTTCCTTCCTTCCTTCCTTCATTGCATCGGGAAGGAGGTGGCAGCCCAGGCAAACTCAGGCCCCTCATCACCTTCTGGGCGGCCACTCAGGATGAGGAGCAGCAGCCGCAGCAAGGCTGATGCCACTGCACGCAGATCCAGCCGTGTCCCCTGGCCATCACGTCCTCACTGTCCCTGGAGGGAAATCTGCCTCCTCTCGTGGCCTGACCCGACTTGGTGCGCTACAAGGGAGGGAGGGAGGGAGGGGAGGGAGCAAGGGCTGGGAAGGAGGGAGGGGAGGCAGAAAGGCATGCCCAAAGCCACCTGCAGCCCGCTCACTGGCCGAGTCCAGCCAGGCTGCGGTGCTCTCTTGACTCGCCAGCCCGCCCATCACCAACTGGGAACAAATGCAGCCCCGCCAGCCTCCCAGGAACCAGGCCTGGGCCACCGTTTGGCCTTCTCTTCCCTTCTCTTCTTTATCCACCACCTCCTCTTCGCTGGTCTCTAACCCGGTGATGTTGGTGGCAGCTTCAGCCTCTGGCCATGGCTGTGCTCCCTCCTCCCCTCCCTCGCTCAATGGAGCAAGGTAGCAGCTCGGAGGGGGCTGGGTGGGTGGGAAGTAGCTCCGTTTCCCCCTTGGTCCCCTGCCGTCCATCCCTCCAGCGGTCCACTGCCATGGCTGCTCTGGCTCGGAAGGCTGGCTGGCGCTGCCTCTGCTTGCCCCCTTCATTCCTCACCACTACAATAACACAGGCGGCAGCCACACAAAGAAGGCAGGTGGGCAGGGGGGAGGAGGAGCAGGGGGGGAGCCTCAGGGCCATGGTGGGAGTGGGAGACTTTGCCACAGCGCTCCTATTTTAAATTGCCCCGGTCGGCTGCACCCAGCGCCCCAACCATCTGGGCGGTGGGTGGGGGGACTGGGGGACCCTGCCGTAGCCCTCCCACTTTGAATGCCCCACTAGCCAGTATGCTGATCATCTGGGTGGTAGTTGGGGGGAGTGGGAGAAGTGACATAGCCCACTGCTTTGAACTGCCTCAGCAATAGAAGCTGCTGCGGAGGCTGGCTTGCTGGCAAAGCGGGGGTAGGTGGGGGGTTGGAATTGGTCCCGGGGGCCGGATTCAGGACCTTCAGGGGCCACATTCAGCCCCCGGGCCTTAGGTTGAGGACCCCTGCTTTAGACTATCAGTATTACCTGCAGGGATCCAATAATGAGCTCCTGTTAAGCACAAAAGAGACGTTTTTACTGACTGGTGTGACTTGAAGTCCTAGTCACCAGTGCCAACCTGTACAAACACTTCAATTACCAGTGTGCTTAAAAACAAGCAACATCTGTATCTGCCAGAAATGGCATCATCCAAAATTTCAGTTAGATCATGGGAGCTGACACAAGTCGTCGCAACTTTGTCCAGCGTAGCCATAAAGGATTTTGCATGATATGAGGTCAGGTCAGGTCAGGCTTAAAAAACAACAACAACCTTACACCTCTTCTGTATGCCAAACATGCTGCAGCACGCCGTCACTGTTTTTCCAATGTGCATAGGCTGCCTTTACTCCAGACACCCTCCCTGCAATGCATTACTCAAAAGGCAAAATCATGTACAGCAATGCCCCTCTTATTTCTTTGGATGCATTTTAAAAAGAAGAAATGCTAATGAGATTAGTGCTGAAGAAGGTCATTTTAACATTACGACTGATGTCAATGGTCTCCTGGAGGCTCCGTCTACTTCCTTCAGGAAGAATAAATGCTGTCAAGATCCACAAAAAAGACGACCAAACACATGTGCTGTCACATGTCAGCACTAAAGGGGGCACCACTATACTGTATTAAGCTTTAGCAAATGGCACGGTAACTCCCATATTTTGAAGGTGACATTTGACATCAATGCCAAGAAGCCTGGTCACAAAATGACCTACAGGTGAAACTCAAAAAATCAGACTAGTGCAAATGTTCATTTATTTCAGTAAGTCAACTCAAAAGGTGAAATTAATATATGAGATAGGCTCATTGCATGCAAAACAAGATATGTCAAGCCTTATTTTAGTATAACTGTGGTTACCAAAATAAGGCTTGACATATTTATTTATTTATTTATTTATTTATTTAACTTATATGCCGCCCACTACCCAAAGGTCTCTGGGCGGCTTACAATCCAAGGAATAAAACAATTTAGAATAGTTAAGAGTAAAATATCACTAAATCATCAATAAAAACCTTACACTAAAATCATTATTCTAAAATTGTCATCAGCGGACCCACAATCTATATTATATCAATTAAAAACCTTCTGGAACAGGAAGGTTTTTACCTGGCGCCGGAATGTAATCAGTGTTGGCGCCAGGCGGATCTCGATCGGGAGGGCATTCCATAGCTTGGGAGCAGCTGCCGAGAAGGCCCTGTGTCTACAGGCCATCCCTCTCACCTCCTTGAGGGATGGCTCTTTCAAAAGGGCCCCCTGGCTAGATCTTAATTGCCGGGTAGGTTCGTATGGAAGGAGGCGGTCCTTCAGGTATCTAGGTCCTAAGTCGTTTAGGGCTTTGTATGTCAGAACAAGCACTTTGAATTCAGCTCGGGCAGCAACTGGTAACCAATGAAGGTTATGCAGAATCGGCGTGATGTGATCCCTGGCGGCCCCACCACTTACCAGCCGTGCCGCACGATTCTGAACCAGTTGCAATCGCCGGACCGTCTTCAAAGGCAGCCCCACGTAAAGCGCATTGCAGTAATCAATACGGGATGTTACCAGTGCATGCGTAACTGTCATGAGGCTGTGCTCGTCTAGGTAGGGGCGAAGCTGGTATATTTTCCGCAGCTGAAGGAAGGCACCCCTGGCCACCGAATCCACCTGGGCTTCCAGAGTTAGACCGGGGTCCAGAAGCACCCCCAAGCTGCGGACCCTGTCCCTTAGGGGGAGTGCAACCCCATCCAAGACAGGAAGATGGCCCTCTAACCTGTCCGGCAAAGCACCCATTAACAGTACTTCCGTCTTGTCTGGATTGAGTTTCAATTTATTAACCCTCATCCAGTCCATTATCTGGCCCAGACACAAGTTCAGTACAGAAATCGCCTCACCTGGATTGGTGGAAAACGAGAGGTAGAGCTGAGTATCGTCGGCATATTGCTGACTCCTCAGCCCAAACCTCCTGATGACCTCTCCCAGCGGTTCCATGTAGATGTTGAACAGCATGGGAGACAGTATGGAGCCCTGGGGAACCCCGTGACGTAAACGCCACGGGGCAGAGCAACTGTCCCCCAGCACCACCTTCTGGACACGGTCAGCCAGGAAGGATTGGAACCACTGCAGAGCAGTGCCTCCAACCCCCAGCCTGGCCAGCCTATCCAGAAGGACACCATGGTCGATGGTGTCGAAAGCCGCTGAGAGGTCCAGGAGTATCAACAGGGTCGCACTCCCCCTGTCTCTCTCCCGGCAAAGGTCATCATACAGGGCGACCAAGGCGGTCTCTGTACCAAAACCCGGCCTGAAGCCAGATTGAAATGGATCCAGAAAATCATATCTTGCTTTGCATGCACCTCATATATTAGTTTTACCTTTTGAGTTGACTTACTGAAATAAAAGAACATTTGCATGATAGTCTAATTTTTCGAGTTTCAACTGTATATTGAATAAGCACTGGGTCACTTGCATTCAGGGTAAATTTGATTTAAATCAGATTTTTAAATGATTTAAATTTTAAAAACTGGATTTTTTTTAAAGTCCAATTGTGATTTAAATCAATGTGATGTTTAAAAAAATCATTGATTTTTTTTATCCACCCTCGTATTTCCACAGCAATTTAAAAAGGAAGAATACTTTTGGAGAAACACAGCTTGTTTACTTTTGCGACATGACATAACTCATGAGAGAACTCCTATTTATAAAGTAATAAGCAATGTTTGCAAACCAGATGGAATTTTATTTAAACACACACACACACACACACACACACACACACACACACACAGAAATAAAAAGATTCCACCAACAGGTTGAAAATACCAACTATATAAACATTTCCAGCTGTCAGTTTCTATGGTATGTAATCATAACCTTTTAGTTTTCTACTTTACAATTTAAAATGTTTTTGGTTGCTTGGAAGTATTTGCTTATCTGTCATATGTTCCACGACCACACTTTTATTCACAATCTCTTCATAAAGAGCCCACTCTCATTCTGATTCCCAACCTCTAATTGACAGCACCAATGGTCTCTAACACATGCCTGTTATATACAAAACAGAACCTTGGCAGTCAGGAGTCACACAGACCAGTCAGTTTCCTGTTCAGTTCAGAAACTTTCTTTTAAACTTCACAACTGTCATCACTGCCACTACTAGAACCACCATGATGCACTATTCATGCAGACACATACTTATGCCTGAAACATAGCGAGGGGATCATGATCTACCAAGTCAGGTTCTAGAATCTTGGCGATTTCTGTCCAGCAACATCTGGGGATCTACATACTTTCGGATGGTCCTCATTTAAACTCCACATTAGACTATAACGAAACACCACATGGGACAGCTAGCAGAAAGAGACTGCAAGACACAGAGCGAGTGCATAAGCAAGCTGATCTATATACAGTATTATATGGGCTGCCAACAACGGTCCCTCTACTTTTTTTCCCTCTGCTGAGTGTGCTGTGGGTGGGAAAGGGTTTTCAGCTGAAACCGTGAAGGGAAAAAGCCTTTACTTGGCCCTGAGCACCACTGGTGCAGCTGTGTGTGCACGCACACCACTTACAAGGAACCCTGTCTGCAACCAAAGCTCTAAAGAGTTCTAACCACAACCTGCTTCCAGGCAATCAGCATGTCCGTGTGCCTGTTTTTTACACATCATCTGCACTCCTGCTTGAGCCACTAGTCAGCGATGTGCTCACAGCACACGCAAACAGGCATGTATGAAATACTGGGACTGACAAGCATATCCCCTGTGATTCATATCGATTGGACTTTGGTCATCTAGTGAACAGAACCGCATGGGACATTTATGGACCATCCACTCTGCTCCACATCCAGTGAGAAAACCATTCAAGTCTGTAATTTGCAATGAAGGTAAACCAGGGCATTCCCTGAAATTGCAACTCAGTCTTTTCTGGCACAACTTACATAAAGTGTGGGCACATGAGAGGTACTTAAAAGACAAGGAAAAATAATTCTGAAGCTGATTTTTGGGGGACGAGCATGTTAGAGGTTAGCTTGTGTCAACATGAAGCAAGGAATGAACATCAGGCAGGCCTCTACAAATGTACTCCTCCTCATTCTTAATGACTGAAGACAACCTTATCTTTCTGCTTGTCTGATCGCAGAACTAATCTGGGGAGATAAAGCCACCCCGGACAACTCCTTACCCCTTTATGCAATGGGTAAGAAGAATCGTAGGCAATGTCTCATGCTTTTGAGTACATCAGCTTGTGCCGGAAGGTCTGACAAGATGAGAGGAGGAAATTCTACATTTTTTAAAATACACTCTTCTCAGTCATACACAGACACCTAATGATGTTCAGCATTTGGCTCAGGGACTGATACCTTATGTTAAAAACTTCTATGCATCTGGTCCACAATTTAGAACAGTGTTGGCGAGCCTATGACACGGGTGCCAAAGGTGGCACTCGTAACCCTCTCTGTGGGCACCTGAGATCACCCCTTCGCCACCACTGTATTCAGGTTAAATTGCTGTATTGGCACTTTGCGGAAAATTAGTGGGTTTTGAATCACAGTTTGGGCACTTGGTCTCTAAAAGGTTTGCCATCACTGATTTAGAGCATTCAGCCACGTCCTGCATTGGGCTTCCTATCTTCAAGTCTCCAAATAAGTGACCCTGCCCTGTTAACACAGCCAGGAAAAAGAAAATCTGCTGTTTCACAATCGCCTTCCTTGTCTTTAAGCAGATAAAACGTTGAACTGTGAAAGGAATGTGAGCTGCATGACTCAAGGTCTTGTATTAATGCTTCCAGGTTGCACAAAGGCTTTGAAACAAGTCTTTCAGGAGCTATAGCAACTAAGTAGCATTCAGAGTTGTTTGACAAATGTTTTCAACACTGGCAAAAACGGTAGAAATTAATCTTTCTTTTGTGACTCAAAAGCAGTGAGTTAAATCAGGACTCGGTCCTTGGCCCAGCGCTCTTCAACGTTTTTATTAATGACCTGGATGGGGTAGGGGGGAATGAGTGCTTCTACGCGGAAGGGATTCAAGAGACATTTAGACAAGCACGTGGCAGAGACCCTATGCTTTTTTATTCCTGCCTTGAGTAGGGGGTTGGACTCAATTGCTCATAGCCTGCATAATTGATCTGTAAACTGCCCAGAGAGTGCTTTAAGCGCTATGGGACAGTATATAAGTAGAAGACTTTGCTTTTGTAGGGTCCTTCCAATTGACTGGTGAGTCTGTAATTCTGAATCGAGCCACGCTACCAATGTGTATGTCCAAGCTTCTTGCCCGACCTACATCTTTTGATTTTCCAAAAATAGTGCCTAGTAGCCACAGAATATAGCAATTTACTTGAAAAATCCATGGAGAAAATGCAGTAATGCTTGATTCCCTGTTGTAAGCAAATTATTTGGCAAAAAATACAAAAACTATTGAGAAACATAGGTGACACTGACCCTCATTTTCCCTCCCAGTTTCCCAGTGTCATTCAGAAGAGCAAGTTCAAACACAATGCCTTTGACAATGGGCAACAGATACAGTTTTAATAACAAACAATATTAATTTCAACATGTTTCTTTAAGTTTAGATTTCCTTTTCACTGTAGAACACCGAATACATTTTTAAAATTTCTATTAGATGAACAATGTGGCAAGTATGATTCCAATCTTTGATGTTGCTGGACCCCTCACACCGCAGCAAATAAAATGGGGGATAGAGATGAAAAAACCATTTTCTGCTCCTACAGGTCTTTAAAAGCACAAATTTACCCGAAAAATGGTACACAGGTTTACAAAGACAAACAAAACACATGGAAGCAGAAATCCAGAAATTGAAAGTACCCTCTTTTTTCCTTTTTGCCAATCTCAGTACATTTTGCAGCCTATAGTGGGGTTTCCGTGAAGACAAAAAAGCAGCCAGTCCCTAAAATAGAGGACAAACTCCGCATGTAAACTACAATGACACAAGTTCAGACACTCAGTAAGTTAGAGAAGAAAGAAACAACACATTAAGGTAACTGGCCAAAGCACCTGTTCTGAAAAACTGGCTTAGAGAAAAAGTACAGTCTTAATAAATGTAGGTATAATTATTTTATGAACATAAAAAAGTCTTTTCAGGAAACTGCCAGGTAAATGTCCGATATACATTTTTAAGATGTTTATTAGAGATGGGCACGACTTAGCGGTATTCCCGTTTCCGTTACTCGTATCCGTTACTCTACGGAAACGGTAACGGGAATTACTCCACCAGAATTCGAGCTCGAACCGACGAACGAACAATTTGGTCTGATTTGTCGTGCTCATTACTTGCATCGCGGCGATCGCGCAATGCCAAGCGGCACAGAAAAAAAGTTTTTAAAAGTAAAAAAAAAAACCGATTCCCGGCCCTAAAAGTAGGCGAAAACTGTCTGAGGGCACCTACCAGGCCAGAAGGGTGTTTTATTGGGGGGGGTTCCCTGCCCCCCTCTCCTTGGCTATTGCTACTGCTGCGCTGCTGGTACCAGGCTGGGAGGGCGCATCCATTCGCCATGCAGTGCGGGGGATCCAAAATGGCGACCGCAATATTTTTTTTGAAATCGTTGCCCAAAACCCCACCAAAGCACCACAGAAACATGCGAAAATTAGCTATTTTAAATGCTTGAATTTTTACAGTAGCAGCAGTGGGTTTTTCTTGCAAAAAAAAGTCTCCGTTGATTTTATTTTATTTTATTTTATTTTTTTACACCTGCGCATTCGCAATGATGGGCTCGCCCATGGGAGTGGACCATGCAAAGTTTTGGAGCCATTCCACCAATCGCATGGCCAGGTTTTGCTGACTGTACCAGGCTGGAAGGGCACATCCATTTGCCATGCAGTGCGGGGGATCCAAAATGGCGACCGCAATATTTTTTTTGAAATCGTTGCCCAAAACCCCACCAAAGCACCACAGAAACATGCGAAAATTAGCTATTTTAAATGCTTGAATTTTTACAGTAGCAGCAGTGGGTTTTTCTTGCAAAAAAAAGTCTCAGTTGATTTTATTTTATTTTATTTTTTTACACCTGCACATTCGCAATGATGGGCTCGCCCATGGGAGTGGACCATGCAAATTTTCCACCAATCACATGGCCACTTGGCCAGGTTGACCACAGAGACTTCTGGGATGTGCCAATCGGGCATAAACAGCCCACTAATCGTAGCCCAAATCCGAACCCTAAGCCTAACCCATACGCTAGTACACTGTCCTTCTAAGTGGGTCAGAGAGGCACCCAGAGGTGCACCCCAATACTCACCTTAACCTCACCCGTAACTAGCCTAACCCTAGCCCTTGCGCTAACCCGTCTTAACCCTAAGCCAGATCTACTTGCATTGCACTACATGCAAGTACGTGAGACACAGCGGGTGCAAAGAGTCTGCCAGTCTGTCAATTGTGGCTCTGGCTGACTCCTGCAGCTCCCTCCAGGAGCCCGCTACCCCCCCAAACCAGTACTAACGACAACGAAAAAACAAAAAAACGAACCGACTAATTTTTGGAATTTCGCGAAAAACGGAAACGAGCCGAAACGGACTGCCTCCGACACACGACAACTCGAAAACGTCATTTTCCCTAGTCGTGCCCATCTCTAATGTTTATACCTCTCCTTTAGTTGAGAGATGGGCAACCGTTTCTCTCCAGGTACGTTTGGGTTGCAATTCCCCCAGTTTCTCACCACTGCGTATGCTGGCTTGGTCAGGATAGGAACTGCAGGCCAAAAACATCTAGACAAAGATGACCCACATTGAGCCTTTGTGAATTCTTATAACTCCAAATTGCTCTTGGGCGTAATACCAATAGATTACAGTACAGTACAAGCATAGATTTTAACGTCAACAGACGATGCAATACCATTCACTGTGGCTAGCTGGGGCTGTGATTCACCGTAACTGTGAATCTCTGGCAAGCCAGTAAATACTTATACATGCAAAGTTTTCTTGGTTATCAAACTGTTAATTAAACATTCTTACATAATGAATCTGGAATCTAAATTTTCCTCGTCAATTTGAGCTCATCTTTCTTAGACCTAAGCATGATGCTTTGCATGTTGTGTAAGGAGTCGGTGCCAGTCCCACTGCCTTCAAAACGTGGCATCGGAAAATCTTATTCCTTAAAGGCATTGGCTTTTGAAACACACACTATTTATTCTGCACTTGGGGTTGCAACCAGTCATACTCTCATATCTGTACTTTGAGAGGTGCCTTGCGAATGATTCTTCACATTTTTTCTATGGAAGACTAAGCCTCAACATGTTTGTGTTTCATCCCGCACTCTGACTGGGCAACACCTAAAGAAAAAAGTCGTTTTAAGGGCCAAGTCCTCATCATCTTCGTTCATGTCAGAAGCAAAACAATCATGCTTTTGGAGTGGAAGGATCAGCTGTCCTTGCCCAGGGATGCCCAAATGTGTCCACAGTACACATATTCTTTGGGGAGGCTCCTTCTGTATTCCAAGCCTTCTGAAGGTGCAAAAGATAACTTTAGAGGATTGTTTATTTCTACGTTCCCTGCCATAATAGCGTCTACCAAATGTATACCTCTGTAAATTTTAACACCAGACTTTACTTCCCATGAAAAGTGCTTTTCTACCACTGCACTACCATAGTTATTTTAATATATTCCTGTTTCTGCTATTCAGGATCGCTGGCATTTCCTGTTCCTTTCAAGATATGCTTTACCTAGTGTCCTTTTTCTTCTCCTACTCACCCCTTTACTGTAAAGAGAAGAAAACTGCACTATTTCAGACACATAATGCCCAATAAGAAATACCATCTGCTGCAAGATGGGAAGCGTGGCCCGGGGCATAGAAGAACATTCGGGCTTAAGAACTTAAGCCAGTGGTCTGCAGTGAGCACAGCTGCTCCGTTTAGAATAGCCTTAGATAGAAACCAGTTCAGGCTAGTGATCACCAATGTTCTACGAGGACATGACACTTGAAGAAGACGACTCACCCCGTTCCCTTCTTCTCTGCTTACTATCACTTTTATTTCGCCTTTTGCTGCTGTTGCTGCAATCTTTACAAAGGAGATTTTATGGTATTTTCTGCCAATTAAGATTTGTTTGGTTTTGAACACTATCTGATGTCATTATTTGCTACAGAATAATACACTGCTGCAGAATCCTATGAAATACATAAATATTATAAGCAAATAATAACTACTTTGGGCCCAGTTCAATCTGTATTTTTCTTTTTGAAAACAAAGACAAAACGTTTCACATGTGCTACTGTGACAGATGAAAAATGCAGCGCATGGAATAGCAACCGCAAGAACTATCAACAACTGGTAGCATTTGGAGCTCAGGCATTGCACATGTTATTACTTCTCGCCTACCACAGCTTTCTAAACAGTCAATTTATATGTCAGTCTAAAGACTACTCCAGATTAATAAATGAAACGTGAAAATGATCCATTCAAATTTTTCTTGGTAGCTCTATTTGCACCTGCCTCCTTACTTGTAATGAGTACTTAATCAAAAGCATTTATGTTAACTTCAGCAAAAATAAAAAAGCAGTTCTCTGTATGGTTCACATATTATGTGCAAAATCAACTGCAGCTTTTCATTTTCATTAATATCTCTGTGCGTTTCTTACTGGTGAAAGGGGAACAAATCTCATTCTTTCCTATTGCCATCTTCCTGCCTAGAACATTATCAAAGAAACAATGTTTAGCCTTTTGACACATTTTTCTTCCACAATGCCATTATGCTTTACTCTAACTGTCAAGATACAACATCCTGCAAAACAAATACAATACTACCGAAAATAAACAGGACTTGCTACAAAACACTGAAGCCTGGAGTGCTCCTAGTCTGGGTATTTATTTATTTAATTTTATTTTAGAGTATTTAACCCCGCCTTTCTCCTTGGAAAAGGACCCAAGGCGGGTAGTTAACCACGTCTTTCACAATATTCTACTTCCCGCTCCTAACAGAAAACATGCCATAGCAACTTAGAATACTGACACCTCTGGGCTGTTCTATGTTGTCCCTCTCTTTCTGGTTTTCCTCCCAAGGTCTGGCCACATATTTCTGAAGGAGTTAGACTGCAGTTTCTTCCTTCCAAATGTGGATCCTTTCTTGCAAGGCAGGGCTAAGTCAACAGGTTCAATTCCAGGCAGCGAGCTCAAGGTTCACTCAGCCTTCCACTCTTACCAGGTTGGTAAAACAAGTACCCAGTTTCCGGGGGAAGGGAAGCAATGTGTAGCCTGCATAACTAAAATATAAATCATCCGGAGAGTGCATTAAGCGCAGTGAGGTGGTATATAACCGGCATGTTTTGCTTTTGCTTTTTCTCCTACTGGCACCCTATAAAACCTTCTCGTCAACTTGCTAACCCCAGCGGCAACCGTTGCTGCTGGGCCCGTGCAGTGAACAAATAATGGTGGATGGAGTACTGTATTTTCCGTATATACCACACTACTTTTTTCTAAAATCATGATGCCAAAATGCGCTCCAGAAATAAAACAAGCTTTTTTTTTTTTAGCATTTCTTAATAGGCTGCTCAAGCCCGACAGAGCCTGATCCTACAAAAAACAAACCCACCAAAGATGAGAGGGGTGTTTATAATGGGGAAATGAAGGGTAACAGTGGGGGTGGGGGAGACAACAGGGAGGATTTATTACCTTTATTTATTTGGGGGTCCAAAAAGTGGGAGGCATCTAAAAAAGAAGAGGGCATCTTCTAGACGGAAAAATATGCGTGTCTTCTTTGAGAAGCTGCAGCCTTTGGCCAGTAAGTCAAGGAGAGCCTCAAGTTTGGGAAGAACTGGTGTTTGGGGAAGGAGGACCACTGATATTCTCTCCTGGGACCGAGTGTGTGATTTAATTATTTATTTTGGATATTTTTACCCCACCTTTCTCCTTGGAAAAGGACCCAAAGTAGCTTACAATAAGGAGAGACAATATACAGTCCAGAACATTTAATACCTATTCAAGCTTAAGAACAGGGAGTTAGACTGTGCTCAGATTCTTCACAGAAGTTGAGAGAGACTATTGAAGGGGAAGGAGGCAATACATGCAAAGCCCCAAGCAACGCTTCCTCCTCCATTCCTGCTCCAACACTTAGCAGTCCCTTTTACCATATGTGTACCTCTCACTGCTTTCTGGTTCCTAAGAACTGCCTGGGATTCTTGTGTCACAGCCCCTAATAATGAACTAAAAAAAACAGGACTGCTGATCTTCATCAAATTAGCTGGCTGGAAGTATGTATTCCTGGGATAGGGACTTAAGCACGTCATGACTGAGGAAAAGCCAGCCCAGGCAACTTTCCACGCAATATATACTAGCCCAAAATTAATGATCGACACTGTAAAGTTCCTAAGCAAGCGGCTTTTACCTACAGAATGATTGCAGTACAGTCCATTTGAGTATAACATGAACTAGTCTGTGGAACTCCCTGCCAGAAGAAGTGGAGACAGCTGTCAGCCCTGACAGCTTTAAGAAAGGATTGGACAAGTTCATGGAGAACAAGGGTATCAATGGTATCAATGGCTATCATGACGGAGGCCTAAGGACAACCTCCGGGTTGGAGAGATCGGCAGGGTATCTCTCAGTGCCATCAGCAGGGAATTGTAAGCAGGTGAAGACATCTGCTTGGGAATACCCTGAAGCAAAGGGTGAGCCACTGCTGTATGAGACAGAATGCTGGACTGGATGGGCTGTGGCCTGTTTCAGCAAGGCTGTTCTTATGAACACTCACAATTTTTAATGTATTGTATTTGTATTTAAGAGTTTTTATCGTTTTTGTTTATTAGTATTTTGCCATTTTAATTGTTTTTGACTTGAGAGCCGCCTTTGGGTAGTGGGTGGCATATAAGTTTTATTTATTTATTTATTTATTTATTTATTTATTTATTTATTTATTTATTTATAAATGCTTCCTAAGAAGGTGTAACAATTTGCTTAGTTATTTGCTTTAAAGTTACAGTGTAAAGGAAAAGAAAGTGTATTTCATACTCTATCAAGGAATCTATGAAATAAAAAATTATATTTAATGACACTTACTTTATTCCAGAATCAAATATCACAAAACAAGGAAAAAGCAAGTTACTGGTATCTGATTTTACAGCTGCAACTGACCCTCCCGATGGTTCTGATTTAGCGTGCCATTGTCCAGTCATAATGGTGTCACGTTCCACTCAGCCTGCAAAATCCCCTTACTTCCAACGCCCTTTTCCTTCCTCCCGATAAACAGTGGAAAATTCAGCACACAAGTCACTCAGGCCTCTTAATAGCCATCGTTTCAAGCACCGAAGCAGCCACTGTTTGCATTTCAAGACTCATACCTAGATACTAGGGATGTGAATGGAATTCAGAGAAAAGCCTGAAGCCTGAGAAAACAAGGGGCCTTCAGATGAGTTCTGGTGCCACCTGAGATGATGTGGCCCTTCCTCCACAACCACCAGAAAGAACTGAAGCGGGACACTCTTCACAGCTTCATCGGGACTTTGGAAAGGCATGGACAAAAAAAAAAGACACAAACATTTTTTTAATTTTTGTAAAAAAATAATAATCCCAGGGTGTGGGGAAGAGGGCCAGGAGCCATCTTTTAACCACAGATATGCTTTACCAGGGGCTTTTCTCTACAGCTGTGAACTGAGGTGGGACAGAGGTTAATAAAGATCATGATTGCCGCTTCCTTCCTTCCTTTCAATACAGACAGCTGCTGGAAGAGAACCGACAAGCTTTTAAGTTAGGATTTAGAGGAGTTAGCGGCTCATTTTAACTACTTTAATCTTCTTTAATCTTCACTCTGCCGAGTTCCTCTCTTATTCCCGCTTCTTGCATCCTCTCAACCTTTCCAAACCCTTCTCTCTCTCTAGCATGCTTAATTCCTTGCTGTTCCTTGCTACTCTTATTCTTATTGCTAGGCTTACTGTTGTTCATTCCCCTTAATACTGAGCATTTAATTTTCCTTCATCTGAAACCTTCCTAAAATTAAAAATAAACTGAAGTACAGTGGACCCTTGTATAACAAACAGCTTGTATAACATAAAATTTGTACAACATAAACAATTCCAGAGATAGGGGAAATTTGCTTAACATAATCGCCTATGGGGAAAATCCGTACAACATAAAAATGGGATCACTCTGTTTTCAATGCATTCCTATGGGAATTTGTATAAAGGAAATTTTGCTTAACATAATTTCATTTGGAATGAATTAATTCCTTTATACAAGGCACCACTATATTTCTCTTTGGATTTATTCCTCCCTTCTTTTACGTGTGTGCTTAAGAATGAAATAATAATGTAAGGGTGAGAATGATAAATTATCTAGCGGTTCGTCCAGCAGTAAATCATATTTATTTCCCTCCAAGATCATCCAATCCCTTAAGAAAATCCCTTTCACCTTTTTGCACACACACACACCCATTTCTGTGTCTTTGTGTAGATAGTGCTATTAGGCAGCAACACAATAAACATTCCAGATTCCACTTTTTAAGACCCTTTCCCCTGAAGCTATGTATACAGTAGTACCTTGTATAAAGGAATTAATTCCTTCCAAATGAAATTATGTTAAGCACATTTTCCTTTATACACATTTCCCATAGGAATGCATTGAAAACAGAGTAATCCCTAATCACAACCATTTTTATGTTGTATGGATTCGCCCTATAGACGATTCTGTTAAGCCAATTTCCCCTATTTCTGGATTTTTTAATGTTGTATAGATTTTATGTTATACAAACCGTTTGTTATACAAGGGTCCACTGTACTCATGTTTTATTTTACAAGTACATTAATGTTCTGTGCTTTGGAGGATGAGGTTAGTTCAGCTATGTTGTGTGCAGATTGCTGTGATTCACAGAGCACTGCGTTATCATCAGTCTATTACAGTAACCAACATGAGGGGAATGGAGGAAAAGAAATTATAATCAGATCACTCTTCCTCCCCACAACATTTTTAGGAGCTAGTTTCATATAAACTACCTATTCTCAGAAAACTCTGCAAGTCTGCTACTTAGGACCATCTCTGTGAATCCTGTTTTCTACACTGTTGCCTACACGGCAGTATGCCCATCTTTAAATAAAAAAGGATGGTCTTGCAAATAAAATAAAATAAAATAACCCAAAACCTATCATCCAGAAATGGGCCAGCCATAATGCTCTCAATTTATTCTAGATCTATCTAGAAATAAAAAAATCAGACATCAATGTTTAAAAACTGGGCAGATGTAATAGCCTCCTGAAGGGCAACCAATCCTTTAAATATCTTCCACCAATGACAATTTTTTTTCTCAGTTACCATTGATGGTATGCATGAACCTTCAGGCTGCTGAATCTCGACGCACATTTAACCTAGGCTTCAAAATGACAGAAGCCAAAGCAGGCAACTTTCCAAAGCACCAAACGATGGTTCAAGAAATTATGAGTATACATCATTACTTGTGATTTACATTCTTCTTATCATAAGCAATCTTTGCAAAAACAAGTGCACATCTGGACACCTACAATTTCCTAGCTTAGTTCATTTGGGTGCATTATTAAAAGGTCATAAAGATAAAAGGAACAGATGAATACAGACTTCAAAGTGTTTAAAAATGACAGCAAGCCTCACATTCTCAAATACTGATGAAAGAGAAAGCAAAGAACACAACAATCAGAAAGCACAACAGCATAAGATGCAACAGGAGTGAAAGTCCAAATATGTTCAGAAAATAAGTTACCCATTTAGCTAGCCCTTGTTCCCATTCTTCAGCTTTCTTTACTGGTGTTCCACAACTCTGTGCTAAGAAGCGAGGGTAGACCCAAAAATATGCCCTATGCTATTACAATATTTGGCCTGGGGGATGTGCTTAGAGCAGGCCTGCCCAAAGTCTGGCCCCGGGGTGGGGGGCGCGCGCGTGCCCAAATCCGGCCCGTCAGGCCATTTTGAGTAGCCCGCGGCTGGCTGGCCCCTCCCTCCCCCTCCTTCACCCACACATTCCCCTGCGGTGGCCACGGCTCTGTGCTTCCTTTGGTCCCCACCTCACTCCCTCCCTTCCTTGTTCCCCACCTTCCTTCCTTCCTCTCTTGGTTTCCACCTTCCTCCCTCCCTCTCTTGGTGCCCGCCTTCTTTCCTGCAGGTGGGGTTGCAAGGGGTCAGTGGGTGGGGCTTATGGGTCAGTGGGTGGGGCTTGCGGTTGGGTGGCCGGGTCTGGGAGCAACCGGCCCGAAACATTCTCAGCCACCAAATCTGCCCCCCCCTTACAAAAAGTTTGGGTACCCCTGGCTTAGAGGAAAGCACCTAGAGCAGTGGTTCTCAACCTGTGGGTCCCCAGATGTTCTTGGACTGCAACTCCCAGAAGCCTTCATCATTAACTGTGCTGGAAGGGGTTTCTGGGAGTTGCAGTCCAAAAACATCTGGGGACCCACAGGTTGAGAACCACTGCCCTAGAGTCACACCTCCTCCTTCAGTGCTTTCTTGATATGAGAGTAGACTGAAGAGGCAAGATCCTGTTTGCAACAAGACTCTACACATGAGCAAGGACCTGGATTTTCCAGGGTTCTTGTTCATCTGTAGAATCTACATAACCTCTCTTCTTCGGACTCCTTCATCATGACATGAAGAAAGCAATGCTGGCTGTGGCAGATCTATGCAATCCCCTCTAAAGCTAAAAGCTATCCATCAAACTAAACAATGGTAACACCTGAATATAGGTGTTCATTCAATTTAAATCTGGATGCTTTCTTACACTAATCAAGTATGTTCAAATGTTGCCAAAATAAAAGAAAAAGCAACCTCTGATAATCAACCAAGATCTTGCAAAGTATACATCACTCTACCATGTGCTCATATAACTGATATACTGCAGATTTAATCTTGAGACCATCAGTTATCAAGGCTCACTGCTCTTTCGAAGTCAAGCAACATTATGTGACTGTGAAGATTCTTAGTCATCAGGTAAGTTTATCTAGAAGTTGAGTCATGGCAACTGGACATTTCTTGAAAGATTGAAAGGTTTCACTACTCATCCAAGCAGCTTCGTCAACATGACGTGACTGACTGACAATTGTCTCGATGCCTAAGTTATAATATTTCACATCGCGGATGACCACAAGAGAGACCAAATGCTAACTGGGAGGAAAGGAGGTAGAAGCTCCAAGATACTTCATGGCAAGCTGTACCAGTGTAATTTGTATCTCACTGCCACCACCGCCGCTACTTTCCTCTGCCACTATCAGACAGATACAGGCATGCCTTGGTTTGCAAAGTGAATGCACTCTATGGGACATTCCATATTCTGGAAAATTTGTAAACCAGAACCGCACAGCAGTGCAATGCATCCTGGGTACTTTTTTCACAATGCTTTACAATTAAAGCAAGATTTTGCGAAAAAAAGAATTCCAAACAGAAGCATTATTTCCAATGGATTTCCTTCTGTAAACCGAAAATTACATAACTGGAAGCATCTGTAAACTGAGGTACGCCTGTACTGTCCAGCTGAGCTGCCGCCTCGTGTGCAGGGGAAGACTCAATTCACTCCCAACTGGGCCACGAAGGAACTGGCCTCAACAGCCTTGCTCTCTATTAAGTTAAGGATTTCTCAAAGGAAAAATGGGACTAGTATGCAGAACTATTAGGAAAAGTCGGTAGTGCTTAAGAGGCTCATTTCCTCCACCTCTGTCTGAAGTTCCAGCAGTTATTTAAGTACAGTACAGTACAGTACTTCTAGGATGAGTTGGTTCTATTTTTAAAAAAAAATCCACATCTTGCTGCTGGGACTGACTGGAATGTTGTGGTTGAACTACTACCCCCACAAGCTCCATACTTGAGACAAGCGTAAGTATTGAAAGGGGAAGTCGGTTTATCTTTATTCTTCTTCCATCATCCTTGCAGTTCAAACAGCTTTGCGCTCACCATTTTTGTTTCAGGGATACACAGACTGAAATTTCCAAGCCGATTTTAGGAAGATCAAAACAACAGGGACGAACAGAAAATACAAAATATTTATGTTCCCCTCTTTTGTTTAAATGACAGAGCACATGAAAGATAAACACACATTTTAAATGCAACTAGTATGTCAAAGGCTCTGTGTTCCGAAGAGATAAGAATCAGGAAAGTGAAACCATGAGTCTTTTTTTTTTCATCATTGCCTTCCATTTGTTGCAACATGAAAATGTGATATACTGGAATCTCTAAGAAGTAGCCAGTCTGCTCCCACTACCATGACAAATCCAACCTCTTTGCACTCATTTTTTAACCTTCATTTCTACTTCTTTCCCTATAAATGTATGATATACAGTCCAGTGTGAACCTTCAATGTGATGTGGCAGATAAGAGTGATAGACTAGGATAGTGTTGGCGAACCTATGGCACAGGTGCCAAAGGTGGCCCTCGGAGCCCTTTCTATGGGCACCCAACATCACCCCTTCACAGCCACCTGTATTCAGGTTAAATTACTATATTAGCACTTTGTGAATAATTAGTGGGTTTTGAATCGCAGTTTGGGCACCCGGTCTCTAAAAGGTTTGCCATCACTGGACTAGGACTTTGGAGACCTGGGTTCAGATCTTCACTTAGCTACCTCATGGGGAAGGGGCACTGACAAAACCACTTCAACATCTCACTTACCCCGAGAAATCCCATTAGGGTCGGTAAAAAGGTGGCTACACCTGGCAGCACATAACTATGAACACTTGCCTCCCAACATCTATGCCAGTGATGGCGAACCTTTTAGAGACCGAGTGCCCAAACTGCAATTCAGAAGCCACTAATTTTTCACAAAGTGCAAATGCAGCCATTTAACCTGAATCCAGGTGGATGTGAAGGGGCGAGGTCGGATGCCCACAGAAAGGGCTCCGAGTGTTGCCTTTGGCACCCGCCATAGGTTCGCCAACACTGATCCATGTTGCCCTCAGCTGTCACAAAAGTTCATCTGAGCATTTTCCCATTACCTTTAGGGTACACGGGCACACCTAACTGCCCCTTGTCAGAAATCCAGAGGTGCCCCTGGTGCTTCTGTGGGTGAAGTGCTGTCAAGGTGCGCTTCAAGGGAGGGAAAATCTTCACCTGTGGTTCTAAATAAGGGAGATATTCCAAGAGTGGATCTCCCAAAACTGTTACCACCGCCCTTCCCCTCCTTGTGAGTTCCCAAGGCGGATTTGTCGGGGTTTTGGTTTTTTTTTTAACCCAAGGCCTCGCCGGTCACTCCACTGCCCTCCAGGCATCATCCACGCGGCCCCTCAAGATGGACGGCGGGGCCATTAAAATTTTAAAAAATAACGGTGCCCTTGGGGTTTGGGGGGGGGGGGAGAGAGGCCCCGCTCGAGCCAAAGAGGGTGTCGTCCCCGACTCACGGGGGCTTGAGAGTCCAAACCCTGCCCGCCCGCCACCTCGGGGGAAGGGGGCGGAGGGGCATTGATTCGCCGCTTCCCGCTCCTCCGATACGGTAGAAATCGCCCGACTTGAGGCCGCCGCCGGGGTCGGCCGGCCGGCCGGTCATTGGGAGGGAGGGTCTCCCTTATCGGCGCCGCCGCCGCCGCCGCCGCACTCACCGTCCGGGAACTCTCGGTCGCTGATGTGCTGCAAGTGGGGCCCGCCGGGGTCCGAGTCGCCCGACTCGGCCTCGGTGATTTCCCGGTAGGCGCCCCCGCGGCGCTCCAGGCACGCCGCCGCCGCCGCCGCCGCTGCTGCTCCTCCGCCTCCACCTCCCGCCGCCGCCGCCGCCCCCAGCGCAGAGCCGCGGGCCCGGCCGAGCTTGGGGCTGGCTCCGGGGGAGACGCAGCAGGTGACGGTGTTGCCCATGGCGGCCCCAGAGGAGGAGGAGGAGGAGCAGCAGCAGCAGCAGCCGCCGCCGCCGCCGGACCCGTAGAGGCCGGGCTGGACCCGGGCCGGGCTATAGAAGGCTTCGGAGGGGGCGACACCCGCGCCGCCTCATCCTCCCTCCGTTCCTCCCGCCCGTCCGCCGCTCGCCTTCCCGCCGGTAGCTCCGCTAGACGAACGGACGGCCGGACGACCGGAAGGAGCGGTGGAACCGCCCGACCGGAAGACCGGGTCCACTTTCCCAGCAGGCCCCGCGGCTCCTGAGGCACCACCTCCGCCGCCGCCGCCGTTTTCTCGAGCCGCTCCGGCCGGCCAATCCACGCCCGCCCGACCCCCCCACGTGACCCACGAGCGCCGTATCATCCCAGGGCAAAGGTGTGCGTGTGTTGTGGGGGGGGGGAGACAGCGGCGGTGGGGCCCACCCGAGGCCACGTGACTAGGAGGGGGCGTGGCCGGGAGACGCCCCACTCGCCGGCGCTGTAACTAGAGAACCAAGAGAGCGGGAGGGGAGGAGGCAGGCGGGCTCCTGTCGTCATGGAAACGGCGTTCCCAGCGTTCCCGATGGGGGCGACCTCGGTCGCTAAATCCGAGCCAGCAGCACCCAAACGGGATAAGGCGCTTTGCAAGGGAGGGCTTGCCGTCTCGTGCTCACTTCCGTCTAGCTCTATGTTCCACCTGCTTCCGCACACCCCCGCCTAGCCCCGCCCCCTCGCTCTGTGGCCACGCCCACCGCCCCACCGCCTTGTTTTTCCCCAGGGCAAAGAGGAAAGCCTCTCCGGCGCTTGCCTTTCTATTCCGGTCCCCGCAGGTCTTCGGCGGGCGGAAGTGCGGGGGACGGGGGACCAGAGGACGGGCGAAGCGGCGACCGGATAATAAGCCCACCGTTGATGGTCTTTCCAAGAGAAAAGTCCTCTGTCTTGACTCTTAATAATAATACACCCAGGAGCTGCATTTTAGGTGCTTTTGATGCCAGCCGAGACGACGACGCAACTTTGGGCTCTCCGTTCTCTATTCGTCCCGCCAACTTCAGATTAACCATATATATAAATATATGGTGTTTATAGATAGATGGATGGATGGATGGATATCAGGGGGGCCTCAATTTACGAATTTAATCCGTTCCAAATGCATATTCTTAAGTCGAATTACTCTTAAATAAATCGGGGCACCTATCTAAGCAATTGAAAAAGCTAAGTTAAAAATGAAAAAGATTTGTAAGTCAATCAGACCATATCTAATATTTGTAAGGCGGCATTTAAAATGCCAACAGTTTTCTGCTCTTAAGTCGAGCTGCTCTTAAGTCGGGGTACCACTGTGTATATACATATACAGTGGACCCTCCTATAACAAACGGTTTGTATAACATAAAATCTGTACCACATAAAAAATTCCCGAGACGGGAAATTTGCTTAACAGAATCATTTATGGGGTAAATTCGTACAACATAAACATGGTCGCAATTAGGGATTACTTTGTTTTCAATGCATTCCTATATGGAAATTTGTATAAAGGAAAATTTGCTTAACATAATTTCATTTGGAACGAATTAATTCCTTTATACAAGGTACCACTTGTATCTGTTTCGGAGTAGGAACTGGTAAACCACTCCAGTATTCCTGCCAAGAAATTTTACATAATTTTATATAAGTATACAGAAATCTTATATAAGTATTTTATATAATTTTATATAATCAATTATTATGATGTAATTTTATATTAACTTTAAATTCTATATAAATATACAGTATAGCCATACGTATATAAATTCACGTTATTTTTGAGGAGCTGGCTTTTTCCACAGCTTCGCAGAGTATTCAACGAACTTGGATTTCAGCAATATCCTCTGCATATCTTGGAAGGGAGATGCCAGTGAACTCCAGTTACGAAATGCACATGTGTCCTTGTCTGTAACTGAGTAGAAGGGATAGTTCACTGTTTATTGCTCTGCACCCTTTGCAAGGACCCCTCAGATAAATATTTTTGTTACGTATCATCCAGATGCATCCCAATTGTACCCCCAAGAAAATATGATTATGATTAAACCTGCTTAAGGATAATCATGAGCTGCCTAGATGCCCTTATGCACATCTGATATCACCTGATCTTGGAACCTAAGCAGGGTCGGCCCTGGCTAGTACTTGGATGGGAGACCACCAGGGAATACCAGGCGCTGTAGGCACCTGGAGTAGGAACTGGCAAGCCACTCCAGTATTCCTGCCGAGAACTCCATGGACATGGGGTCACGAAGAGTCGGTCACGACTGAAACAACACCTCTCTCTCTCTCTCTCTCTCTCTCTCTCTCTCTCTCTCTCTCTTACACACACACACGCACACGCGCGCGCGCACACACACACACACACACACACGGATAATCATATGCTGTGGCGCTTTGTGTGTGTTGGCATCCAAGAAGCTGAGATGTAGGTTTTCTCAAGGACCCAAACACCATCCAATTTATAGGTCCTTAGATCAGTTGGAGCTGCTCTAATGAATGGCTCATTTAAAAAATATGTACAGTACTTTAAAATTCAACACCTTTAAATATTTATTTATTTATTTATTCATTCATTTTGAATATTTTTACCCAACCTTTCTCCTTGGAAAAGGACCCAAGGTGGCTTAAAATAATAAAGGACAGCATACAGCCCAGAACATTCAAGACATATTCAACTATTAGTATTTATGTATGTTATACATTGTATATTGTAAAGTCCTATGGCTGTAAACAATAAAGTTTTGTCTTGACTCAAAATCACTGAAGGCCATTGAGGGGCCGGCTGCAACATACATAGGGATCCCTCAGGAAGCCTGGCCATCACCCATCCCTCCACCAAAAGGCATGGAGCTGCCTATGAACTTTCAAGTTGAACCCACGTCTGGGTCCAGAGGTGGCCTGCTTGGTCGAATAATACGAGTTCCCAGTCTGAAGATTACACTCAAGACCATGTAATTAATTATTTCCAGAAACATTTCTTATGCTATATACTCGCGTGAAGATATATTGTAAAGCCTTGAGAAAACAGATGGTTTTTAAAAATTGTACAAATCATGACCTTTGCCATGAATTTCAGCTTTCTGTCTGCATAAAATGAATCCCAGATTTTTATTTTTATTATCAATTTTTGTCCGTGTCCAAATCTGAATGTAACATTTCCTGATGGTAAACGTGTTGCCAGATTTACAGAGTTTTACGTTAGGTTTCCTCAAGGCTGACTGCTATGAGATCACCCAATAAACCTTACTAAGGTATAACATTTAACAGTGACTTTTACTTCGTAATGTTTCATCATGTTTAATCTGAGCCCTGTTTTAGGAGATCTGTTTTCACAGCCTGCAGCAGGACAGTGCTTGCATCACACCTGCGGTATCTTGTCTGGAATGAGCAAGTTTGACTGGGAATGCATTTGAACAGACAGACATTTATTTAAAATATTTATACTCTGCCTTTCTTCTCAAGAGGACCTAAGTCAGATTGCAGCATTTAAACAAACCATATTAAGAGTTTAAATAGTTCAATTATTACAATATGTAAGAATAATTGAACATGTGTTAAATTATAATGCAGTGGATGAAAACAGTTCTAAAAAAAATTAGGAACCTTTAGGCAGTAAGTAACAGAGAAAGCTTGCCTGTTGTGGAAGGTCTTTTGCAGAAGATTAGCATGGAAGGGGCCTTGCCTCCAGAGGGAGGGAGTTCTACAGTTTGGGAGCTGGGATAGAAGAGGCTCTTTTGTCTTCACCAAACACACTTGTTTGGGCGGGGGGGGGGGGAATGTGTAGCCTGCGTACTTTAATTAAAACTGTAAACTGCCCAGAGACTACTTTAAGTGCTATGGGGCGGTATATAAGCAGAAGCTTTGCTTTGCTTTGCTTTGTGAGAGTGCTGAGACTGACAGAAACCCCTCTTCTGATTCCTTCAAAACATGGGCAGACTCACAAAGGAGGCTGTTTTTCAGATACATAAATAGGATATGTGTCTTTCTGAAGTTGTGGGGTCACAGGAAGAAGTGTGAAGAACATGGCCATGTGCACCACAGGATATGTCTAATAAATTGATATGACTAATAAAAATAAATAATAAATAATAGATTCAATAGCCCAGCTCAGGGTTTTTCCCTAAACAGAGGTTTTAAGAGCAAAGCATCCCCCCTCCCCAATTGGGCCTTTTCACACGACCCCTAAGATCCGCTGGTCGCTTAAATTCGGACCAGAGATCTTGGGGGCTCGTTTCTGTTCCTGCGTCCCCACCCCTCAGCAGTCTGCTGATGGTCATGGAAAATTATATTCTTGAGAAATGACAAGAAATCTTTCCTTTTTACTACAAGCTTTTGGGAAAGTTCTGAAAGGAAAGGGGAGGATGGCATGGAGAACATTACGCCCTGCCCTATGGGTAAGGAGCCATTCAGGGGACAAACATGGGATAGAGGGAGATTAGAGGTTGTGTGGGTTTTTCTAGAATATAAACACAAGTAAATATTAAATCTACTGAAGGCACAAACACTTTGGGGAGTTTGAACTGATTATTCTCTCTTAGTGTGACCTACCTCATAGGGTTGTCATGAGGAAAGAATGGGGGTGGTTGAGGAGGAAATACATGTATGCCATATTCTGGATGAAAGGCAAGAGATAAATGTACTAAACAAACAAAAAATCCACACGAGACCAAAGGGCTTAATTACAACTGAATCCACAAATAATTAATTATACAAGTGATGCATTCCCTACATTTTCAAGGCAGAAGCAACTCTCACTGTGCCCAATGGAATTTACTCCCTGGCAAATGAATTTACTATTGCAGTATGAGATGAAATTGTGCATTTGACTTAAACAGGAATAAAACGGTTACTACAGAACACCTTCCGACTGTCAATCTAGACACACCCAAAGCCTATAATCCAAAAGCTGCTATTAGAATTTGGTTCTAGAAAGTCTTCTCTCATGGATTAATCTTCGCAAAAGCTCCCAAACAGAAGGGAAAGAAGATTAAACTTGCTGGAATAACAAGCACTGGATGTACGTATTGCCTACATGGGATTTTTGTATTTTATTTAGAAATCGGTTCTACCCAGAACATTTCAGACACTCCGCCATGTTTTTTTCTGCTGCTAGGCCAACAAACTTATTTTCAAGGTCATCAGGTAGCCTGGCATGCTTGTGCATTCAGTGGCTTCAAGTAAATGTGGATATGTGGTATGGCTTTTGGTACTTGCATAACAGAAATTGGTGTGAGGCTATGAGACGAGAAAATTTCTGCCTAAAGGAATGAGAAAGACAGGAAGGCTAGTTTGGGTGAACAATAATGGAGGGGTACAGTAGGACCCCTGTATCCACTGATTCAGTTATCCACGGTTGGCAGTGGAAAAAATTAAATAATTCAGCAGCTGTAAAGCAAGCTACTGTCACAAACAGCAGCCGTAAAGCAAGCTACTGTTGCAAAACAGCAGCTATAAAGCAAGCTACTGTCACAAAACAGTTTTGGAGGGTTTTTTTGGCATTCTCTCTTATCCAGAGTTTCCATTATCCACAGGAAGGCCTGGAACCAAGCCCTAGCAGATACCGGGGTCCTCCTATATAACAAATTCCTGTGCAGAGGCAAGGGTCTTTGTTCTTCCAGGGGGGGTGGACTACATGTCGCACACTCCATTGCCCTTAATAATGCTAGCTGGAGCTGATGGGAACTGAAGTGCCACAGCCCAAGAGGACGAGATGTTCTCCAGTCCCCCTGCTTCACAGTCTGGCATAACTCAACAGGGTCCCTACAAAAAGATTATACTTCCCTTCAGATAAGCCAAGACAGAATCCTATTAAAGACCGCCCAGATCAAGGCATTCATCCTGATTGAAGGAGCTGGGCCAGGGTTCCTTTGTACAGTTGTATCTTGTATAAAGGAATTAATTTGTTCCAAATAAAAATCTGTTAAGCAAATTTTCCTTTATACAAATTTCCCATAGGAATGCATTGAAAACAGAGTACTGTAATCCCTGATCACGACCATTTTTATGTTGTACAGATTCACCCCATAGCTGATTCTGTTCAGCAAATTTCCCCTATCTCTTGAGTTTTTTTATGTTGCACAGATTTTATGTTATACAAACCGTTTGTTATACGAGGGTCCACAGTACTTGCTATGGAAGGAAGCAGGTCTTCAGAAAATTGCATAGGCTGACCTATTGTGCAGCCCCAAACAAGCTTGTTTCTCTTAGAGATGCATTATTTTTCCATGTATTAAGACTAAAATGATTAGACTAAACATTGAGGGTCCTCTTATACATGGGAGTAAGCCAAGGAGAGAACCGTGCAGTTGGGAAACTGTAATTTTGGGCTGGAAAAATGTCTGGTTGACTTATGAATGGGGAGCATCTTATTGTCTGAAAAAAATACAATACTATACACCGCTATGTTTGTTCCGAGGAATTATCCACGAACCTTTGTTCTGTTACTGTGCTCCAGTGTTACAGTACTCCACCCAACTGAATACCTTTTCAGGCTGGTCTGAACCTCACTAAATTGTGCAATCCTAGATCCATAAAGGAAGAGCCAAGAATGGAGCAGTGCTCATTTTTCTATGTCTTTCAGGGCTCAAGCAGCTCTTGAGATTTCCCCACAGCCGAAAAGCGCCGCCTGTGTAAACATTCGGAAAGATGAGTGGTGCCATCGCATGCTGCTGATAGGAAACTGCATATGTGAATAGTCTGGCATTGCCGCGGTGAGTAGGGGCGATGCCTCTATTGCTTGTGTGCAATTTTAGGTTCATTTTTATGAGAACAATGCAGGGTTTCTGAAACTGTGGGGAAAAAAATGAAACCATGTGAATGAAACCAGGAACAGCTTCCAGTTGTGCAGCTCTGCCTGAGTAATGAGAACATTCTTGTAAACAGCAGATTGCCATGGATGAAAGATTTTTTGCCTCCCCGCTTTTCAGCTGCATGTGACTTCATCTCATTGCATGCGTGTTGCACAACCAAAATCGAGTTTTTAATCTACTGCAACGTGCCACTGACTTTGGAACTCCCTCCCACTGGAAGCCAGGACTGCCCTGTCTCTGCTGTCTTCCGGAATTAGGCAAACACTTTCCTCTTCAGGCAAGCTTTCCCTGAATGAGGGAGTACCTACTACGTGTCTTTTAGATGGATTACCATGCATGATTGCATTGACTGATTTCATAAGAACACCCATTATTTCCATGTTAGTTTCCAACCCTCATAATGGAGTTTTTTTTTACCTTTACCTTTTTAACTTCAATATGTCTTAAATGTTCTGGGGTGTATATTGTCCCTCATTATTGGAGGCCACCTTGGGTCCTTTTCCAAGGAGAAAGGTGGGGTAAAAATATTCAAAATGAATGAATGAATGAATGAATGATGGCCTCATTCCCCCAGATGAAGCTATACAAAAGGAGTTAGACTTATATTTTGGATTCTGAAGGCCAGACCAATACCTCCACTGGTCAAGTTTCCTGTTTGTATTATGCCCTACTGGTTACTTGGGAAATGCCTGTGAATAACACACAACTGCACCTTTCATGCTATGTTCTGGATTTTATAAACTTGGAAGGGTTGGAGAAGCCAGCGGTGAGTTGGAAACTAGGGGGTTCATCATATGATGAGTGGATGCCATTGTTTGCTGCGTCTTCTCGTTGCAACCCTACAAACTGAAGTCAGAGTGTATCCTCCGGTCCATGAAAAAGGCATCTTAAAAAGGGTGAGAGCTGCAGCATGACTGCAGTACTTCCTTTGGCTGGAATGCATGACGGCTGCTTGAACATTAAACATATCTGTCATACTTGACTCCGGAAAGTCCCAATCAAAAGACTCAAATGTTGGTTGATTTTTCTAACAGTCATTATGAAATGGTCTAGTAGGTGCATCATTTCTTTTAAATGCTTTATTTCAGTCTGTACATGAAATGTATATCTTGCTGTCCAAAAGATTGTCTATTTGCACGGGTGGAAGGGAAATGTGTCAATTGCAGTGGTTACTGCTAAGATTGAGATGTACAAAATAATGCAGGGCATGAGTAAAGTGGATAGAGGGACGCTCTTCTCCCTCTCACAAAATACCAGAACTAGGGGACATACACTCAAATTGAGGGCTGGGAGAGTGAGAAGGCGAAATAATTTTGTTTTTACCCAGCGTGTTGTTAGTCTGTGGAGCTCCCTGCCACAGGAGGTGGTGATGGCATCTGGCCTGGATGCCTTCAGAAGGGGATTGGACAGATCCCTGGAGGAAAAGTCCATCACAGGTTACAAACCATGATGAAGATGTGTAATCTCCAGGCTTAAAACCGGGGTACATCAAGGACCAGATGCAGGGAGTTGTATCAGGAGACAGATATCTAGTTTCGTGTGCTCCCAGACGCATTTGGTGGAGCCACTGTGAGATACAGGAAGCTGGACTAGATAGGCCTTTGGCCTGATACAGGATGGCTCTTCTTATTATCTTATGTTCTCATTGCAAGCCAGTTGTTTGACATTTTGAAGACGGATGGTATAGAAACGCAGTCAAGTCTAGAAGCACAGATTCAATTTTTCTGAAAAATAAAGCTAAGCAAGCACAGCTTTGCCGAAACGAGCTAGCTTGAATAATCCATTCTTTGGCATCTCCCTAGGGGTCTGGTGGCCCAGTGGGCTACAGTGCCGAAACTGTCGGCTGCAGAGTCGGCAGCTCCGTAGTTCGAATCCCAGGTGCCACGCAGTGGAGCGAGCTCCCGTTGATAACCCTGGCTCCTGCCAACCTAGCAGTTCCAAAGCATGGAAATGCAAGTAGATAAGTAGGTACTGCCATAAATAGCGGGAAGATAAAACAGTGTTCCATGCGCAGCCATGCTGGCCACATGGCCATGGACTTGCACAACACTGGCTTTTGGGCTTGGAAATGGAGATGAGCACCGCCCCTAGAGTCGGAGACAACTAGCACGCATGGGCAGTAGGAACCTTTACCCCTTTACCTTATATCGGATATAGTATATCCTATCACCCCAACTCTGGGCGTTTCAACCCTTTGCACCAGCCAGGTTGCATTTTATCCCAAACCTTCTGATTGGTAACTTCGGCAAGGGTAAATAACCCAATAGGCCTGGTGGCACAAATGTCAGGACTACCAGACACAAAGGGGTGGTTCTGATAACATTTTTGCGGTCTTCAAGGTTCCAGATTAAGGCTTTTCACAGCTATGGCCAAATCCCTCTGTTTGGGAGAAGCTTCCCACTCCTCCAATCAAGCTAATTCCAGTTACCAAATCCCATGGTTCAGATGAGCGTCCTCGCTCTAGGTCTGCAGAGGCTCTCAGTCATCCAGGCGAGGTTATTATCTGGGAGTTGAGTCATTGGCATCTGGCTTAGGGTCTGGAACAGGAAGAAGCTGCTGGGAGGAGAAGCGGAGGGTCTCCTTGGCAATCCCACTCAAGTGGATTTATTTATTTTATCTTCTTGGATTTCTGTACCGCCCATCTGGCAGCCAGGTCACTCTGGGCGGTATACAGCAATTATATAAATTTTTGTTGTTGTTGTTCAGTCGTTCAGTCGTGTCCGACTCTTCGTGACCCCATGGACCAGAGCTCGCCAGGCCTTCCTATCCTCCACTGCCTCCCGGAGTTTTGTCAAATTCATTTTGGTTGCATCGATGACACCGTCCAACCATCTCATTCTCTGTCGTCCTCTTTTCCTTTTGCCTTCGATTTTCCCCAGCATCAGGGCCTTTTCCAGGGAGTCCTCTCTTCTCATGAGGTGGCCAAAGTACTGGAGCCTCAGCTTCAAAATCTGTCCTTCCAGTGAGCATTCGGGGTTGATTTCTTTCAGAATGGATAGGTTTGATCTCCTTGCAGTCCAGGGGACTCTCAAGACTCTCCTCCAGCACCACAGCTCAAAAGCATCAATTCTGCGGCGATCAGCCTTCTTTATAGTCCAGCTCTCACTTCCATACATCACTACTATATAAATTTATATAAATTCAAATAATTCGTACAATAAAAACATAAAATACAGTAACATAATAAAATAGAAATGAAACTAAAATTAACATGAAAGGGACATAAAACAATGTACAGTGGACCCTTGTATAACAAACAGCTTGTATAACATAAAATTTGTACAACATAAAAAATTCCGGAGATAGGGGAAATTTGCTTAACATAATCGCCTATAGGGAGAATCCATACAACATAAAAATGGGATTACTCCATTTTCAATGCATTCCTATGGGGATTTGTATAAAGGAAAATTTGCTTAACATAATTTCATTTGGAACGAATTAATTCCTTTATACAAGGTACCACTGTATTGTTATGAGCGCCTTCAAACATCGGGTGTTGCCTCTGATAATCCTGGCCGTTCCTGGCTGTTGTTCTTGCTGCTGCTGCTGCTGCTGTTACTAATTTGACCTGTAGTTAGGTACTGATCAACCCCCTTCCCCGGGACGGGAGGAGGGTTCCCCGCGCCCGCGCTTCCTCCGGCGCAAGGCCGCCCTGCCTCGCCTCGCCCGCGCAGGGAAAAGGGTAGCAGCGCCGCCCCTTCGCCCGCCTCCCCGGGACCTCGTCGGAGGAGGAAGGACGGGTCGATCCGCGGTTTGGTCGTCTACTCCTCGGGCGGTGAGCTTCCTTCCTCCCCCCCCTTTCCCACTGCCCTTGGTCCTTTTCTATCGGCGGCCTCCGAGGAGCAGATCCTCCGGGAGGGGCAAGGGGAGGGACCGGGAGGGAGGCAGAAGCAGGGCGCCCGTGGTGGTAGGTGTTGGTGGATTGTAGTGGTGCTTGGCTGGCTTTTCTTCACTGCGGGGTCCGTCCCCGTTGGGGAACCGCCGGCGCACGCTGTGATCTCCTCTTCAGGATTTCAGGGCCAGCGGGAGAGAGGAGCTTCCAAGATGGGGAAGGAGAAGGCGGCCAAAGCAGACAGGATTCTTCTCCTCCGCCTTGAGACTCGTGCCGACCGTTTGCGCCTTTGCCGCCAGCGTCCCCACGGCTTGATTTCCTAGGAGGAGGAGGTTGCTGGAAGAAGGCTTGATAGTACAGTGGGACCCGAGTATTCGCTGCTGGGGATTGCTTTCAAGCCTTCCTGTGGATAATGAAAACTGTGGATAAGAGAGAACGCCAAAATGTCCCCAAAACTGCTGTTTTATGACAGCAACTCGCTTTACGGTTCCTGTTTGTGACAAATGACAATAGCTTGCTTTGCGGCAGCTGTTTTACCACAGTAGCTTGCTTTACAGCTGCTACTGTTTACCAGAATAATAATAATAATAATAATAATAATAATAATAATAATAATAATAATAATAATAATAATAATAATAATAAATGCTTGGGAAGCATTCGGCTAGTGATTTGTAATACAAAATCCAGCATAGTTATCTTGTTTGGTTTGTAATAATAATAATAATAATAATAATAATAATAATAATAATAATAATAATAATAATAATAATAATAATAATAATAATAATAATAATAATAATAATGGTGCTCCCAAGCCACTGAGCTACCCAGCATGATAATAGTGTTTGTTAGTCAGGGGAACTACTGGCCACCTCCAGGATCTATGGGTACATTCCTCTTGATAGCAGTCTGTAGGGAGATTTAAACGAAAGAGGAGTGTCACACAACAAGCCACAAAACTTCCCTAGGAATAAATCCTCAGAACAGCCAGGAGCAGCAACTTCCATAGAATCGTAGAATCATAGAGTTGGAAGAGACCTCAAGGGCCATCTAGTCCAACCCCCTGCTGTGCAGGAACCCCCATCACAGGATGCCTGACAGCTAGCCATCCAGTCTTTGCTTAAAAACCTCCAAAGAAGGAGACTCCAAAACCCTTCATGGCAGCATATTCCATTGCTGAACAGCTCTGTCATGAAATTCTTCCTAAGGTTTAAATGGAATCTCTTTTCCTGTAGTTTGAAACCATTGCCCTGCGTCCTAGTCTCTGAAGCCATGGAAAATAAACCAGTCCCTTCTTCAATGTGACATCCTTTCAAAATATTTAAACATGGCTATCATATCCCTTCTCAGCCTTCTTTTTGTAAGGCTAAACATTCCCAGCTCCCTAAGCTGCTCCTTGTAAGACATTCCTTCCAGACCTTCAGTCATCTTGGTCGCCCTCCTCTGGACCCCATCAAGATTGTCAACATCCTTTTTAAATTGAGGGGCACAGAACTGGACACAGTACTCCAGATGGTGTCTGACCAGAGTAGAATAGAGTGGTACTATCTGTTGTGTGATCAGTTGATGATGGTGATGGTGGTGATACTATCGCTTCCGTTGATCTAGACACTATGCTTCTGCTGATGCAACCAAGAATTGCATTGGCTTTCCTAGCCGCCTCATCACACTACTGACTCATGTTCAATTTGTGGTCCACCAAGACTCCCAGATCCCTTTCACAGGTACTATTTTCTAGCCAGGTATCTCCCATCATATATCTGTGCAATTCATTCTTTTTACCTAGATGCACCACCCTACATTTCCCTCTGTTGAACGCCATTCCATTAGCTTTGGCCCAGCACTCTAATATGTCAAGATCCTTTTGGATTTTCATCCTTTCCTCTAGGGAATTAGTAACCCCATGCAATTTGGTATCATCTGCAAATTTGATCAGCCTACTCTCTATTCCTTCCTCCAAGTCATTAATAAAGATATTAAATAGCACCGGACCCAGAACAGAACCCTGGGGCACCCCACTGGTCACGTCTCTCCAAGCTGAAGAACAGCCATTAAAGATCACCCTTTAATGATCAACTTTGAGTAGGCTAATACAACAGCATTCCCCCATCTCATTGGATTTAGAGAAAGAACCTGCCGAAGGAGCTCAGGATTTGGCTGAAAATTGATGGTGTGCACAACAACCCCAGATGGCAATTGGTCTGTAGGAGAAACCAACCAAATTTATGACTTGCGGACGACTAGAAGGGCCTGATGGTGCGAGCTACAAAATACAGTATCAGTAGCCGCATTCTGGTTCCTTGCCTGGGCCAGAAAATCCTGTACAACAACATCCCGGGGGAGCAGCTTCTGAGGCGGCCAAAGGAACCATTTTCATTGGCCAAGCAGGACCAAAGGGGCACAGTGTACACACCAACTGATGGAATGGCCACACAAATGACCTTGTGCTCTTGTTCCGGACCCTACATCTGTGCTGACAAAGGGCCTTTTTACACGACCCCTAAGATCCGCTGGCCACTTAAATTCGGACCAGAGATCTTAGGGGTTCGTCGCTCTTCCTCTGTCCCCACCCCCCTCCGCACTTCCTGGTTGCTGGCTGCGTGAGGGAGGGAGAAAAAGAGAAAGAAAAGCATGCCGCTCACCTCCTTCTGCCTCTCCTCTCTGTAAGGCCATCAAGTCCAACCCCCTCGTCTCTGTAAAAGTAGCTCTTAAAGGGGCGGGAGCCAAAAAGCAGCAAACAGAAGCGAGGAGAGCCCCGCACTCACTATCCTTGCACCGCATCAAAGATTTTTCACCTCCAAAGAGAAGGTACAAGAAAAGTGCGCTGGGTCGCAATAAAGTGGGCAGGGTCGCACTTAATTGTCTGCAAACTCTGGAGCTGGTGGGGAAACATTTTTAAGCTCCGGAGCTTGCAGCCATTTGCAGCGGAGCTTAGGGGTCATGTATAAACGCCCAAAGATACTGCTAGCAGAATGTGCTGCCACTGAATATTTTGTAGCTTCTTGAATCCTTCCCACTGGGTCTCATGTTCTTAATTAAGAAACACCGGAGCCAATGCAGACCACAGATGCCATCTCCCTGTGGGGTATATATGGTGCTGCTGGTGTGATCATTTGGAGGTTTGGATTGAAACTTCATCAATAAACTGATGATAGGCAGTTCTGTCTCTTCTTCCCATCTTCTGATCCCAGTGTAAGATCATGAACTGGTGTCAGTTCCGGTCTGGAGGTGGGGGAACAGACTGACACACGGTTCACACCAGATGGGTGTCCTCTTGTTTAGACCTTCTACCCATCAGGGATGAGGCATCCCGCTTCCTCTGGATGGCACTCCTCTCCCCTGAAGAATCATGTATGCACTGAAGATACTTCAGATTGTGTGTCGATATCGTGTATTGATGGTGGCCAGAACTAAATTCTAAATTAATTTTAGCTGTTTTGCATGCCATGACCTCTCCTAGAAAAAGTAGACAGGGATTCAGTCACCTGACTTGTCTTTCCTTCCAGCTTAGATTACAGCAACACCTTTTTGTGTGGGGCATCTTTTGAAGCCTCCCAGCAGAGGCTTTAAAAAAGACCTCTTTCCTAAGCTGGCTCCCTGGGAATGACTTTCTCAAGGCACTCTTGACCCCTTGAAGTCTTGTTTGCCATTCTTGCTGGGAACACAGTAGGGTGAATGAAGATGGCTTTCTGCATTACCCTGGATTCGTTCACAAAGAGGCTTTGTCTTTCTCTGAACAGTGATCAGCTTTTTGGAGGCTTGACAATGCTACCAGGTTAGCTGCAGTGCATACATTTTTATCTGCCCCAGAGTGTGACCCAACAGTTGAGGGTGCCCCTGAGTCTGCCAGTCAGAAGTGGGTGAAATTGGACTCTCCAAAGATTGCGAGATTGCATTATCCATAAGCCACCGCCACCGTAGCCCGTGGGTCAGAAGGCCGGGGGCCACCAAAATAACCTCTGGGGCTGCACTTGGTTCAGTCTGAGCATTTAGCATAGCATCAGTCCTAGAATGTGCCAAATTATTTTTTAGGCAGAACAAATATAATAATAACAGGCCGAAGTCATACCTAATGGATCCTCAGAGGATCATCCAGCCACTGCTTAACCCATCATCGTGCTCATTCTTCTTAGTTGTGGAAAAAATATAAATAAGTGACACAGTGGTTAAATGCCTGTCCTGCAGGTAAAACTGTGCTCATGACCTGGGGTTCGAGCCCCGGGAACCGGCTCATGGTTGACTCAGCCTTCCATCCTTCCGAGGTCAGTAAAATGAGTACCCAGCTTGCTGGGATGGGGTGGGGGGCAATGTGTAGCCTGCATACTGCAATTAAACTGTGAACCACCCAGAGACTACATGAAGTGGTATTGGGGGGGGGGTATATTAGCAGAACACTTTGCTTTTGCTTTAAATGAATGCACTTTTTTGCAGTATTATCGGCTAGGTCAAGTCAAGATCATGAGAACTTACAAGAGAGAAGACTGCTGGACATTTTCTGGCTTATTCACCGTGTGCCTTATCTTTTATGAAGCAGTAGTAAAAGGCTTCTTGATCAATTTATCCCGGCTTTTACAATTGACATCAAACTAAGAGGTACAGTAAGTTCTTGATGTGTTGGGGAACATCTACATTCCCCCACCTCTGTCTGCCAACCCTCAGGGCCTCGGGGACAGAATGAACTGAGAGTCAGAATGACTCTTATGGGTGGAGGGGAGAGCGACTGCATATGGCGGGAGTTTCCTCAAAGAGTCCCTTTTCCTAAAGTCCTGTCCTTCTGCTTGTCATGGTAGGGAAGAAGATGTCCTTGGTTCCTTATGACGACAAAGCTCTTTGGGGGATGCAGAAGTTTCATCAGCCGTCTTCGACACACCATTTTGCCAACCACACTATTCAGATCAAGCAGGACTGGAAGCAGCTAGGTGTAGCTGCGGTGGTGTGGGACGCAGTGCGTATCATTTAGCTTTCCTCATGGGTGTCAGATTAAAATTGGACCAACGGTCAGGTTGAGAGAGCAGCGGTAGGGATCCCTTGCCATAACTCATTGAGGAGGTCTAAGGAAACTGGAGAGGACATTTCAGTCAGGGAAGCCATTCATGTGAGCACTGAAACCCCCTCTCTCAACAGAGCTGGGGGCCTCAGGCATAGTCTATCTGCTACTTGTCAGGGTGTGCTTTCAACAGTACCCAGACAAATAAAAAAGCCTTCACCACCAAGGCCATAGCTAATGATCCATTCTTTATAGGTTTCAGCACCTTAGGCCATTGTTCACCTTAAGGCAGGCATGTTCAAACTTTGGCCCTCCAGATGTTTTGGAACACAACTCCCATAGTCCTTTGTCACTGGCAATCTAAGCTGAGAATTCTGGGAGTTGTGGTCCAAAACATCTGGAGGGCCAATGTTTGGACATGCCTGCCTTAAGGCTATGGATACTATTGTCTACCTAACGACCCTATTAAGACCATTGTCCATCTTATGAGCCTATTTCAGAGCAGGGTGACAAGAGGTCAAAGCGGACTATAAGATGGAGGACTCTCACTAGCTGTATTCAGACTGATGAAGCTGTTTGGATGAGTAGCGAAATGTTTCTCTCTCTCAAGAAAAAGAAGTCCACTTGCCATGACTCAACTTCCAGATTTCAGACGAGAGAACTACATGACCTCTGGTGGCACCCTTAGTCTTAGCTAAAGCCAACGTGGCCTGCTTCTCAGCTGAAAGAAGCAGCTGTCAACCTTGCATGTAACCTGCTGGAATGACACCTGTAGATTGACATACATCCTGTAGACTGTGATGGTTGGGCAATTTTTAAACAGAAGGAAGACAAACCTTTGAGCAGCCTTTTGATACTAGCGAGGCCAGATTTCACCCTTGACTGTAGAATTTATCTCATTTGGGATAGTCTGCTCTGTGAACTGTTGGCAGGCTTGAGCCACAGACTAAATATTGGCTGTTGAATCTCCATTTTGGCTGGGGACCTTCTGATTTCTGTTATTGGGACAAGAGTCTTTTGACAGAACGAAAGTTTCAACAGGGGTTAAAAAAACACTTCCCTAGAAGTCAGAGCAGTATTTTGGTTTCTCTCCATCTCATTGCCAGTTAACATTTTTGCAAGCTTCTCTTGGGACCTACGTGAGACATATATCATGGCCTGATGTCATTTAAGCCAAGATTCAGTGGTGTACCTCTGTCTATGGTTGTTAGCTGAGTGGGATACAAATACAATCAATTAGTCAGTTAGTCTCCAGTATTGTATGGTCATATCTAGTACCAGCAGATTTGAAACTGTCTTCACTCCCCTCTCATGTTGCAGCACTGGGTTCCCCCCCCTCCTGTTTTGGAGGGTTCCCTAATCCTCCTGAGATGATGGTCAAGGTGTATTATGGGTTACAGCAGCAGGCATCCCCAATTCTGGTGGAAGCAGCAGGATCGGGGTGAAGATGACCATTAAATCCTAGCCTGAAATCAGTTTTATTTATCATTAATTATTCCCCACCCTCCTCCAGGCTGTGGTGCTGTGCACATTCTTGGAGACCAGAGGCATCGATCTACAAGGGCGCTCGGTGATTGAGTTGGGTGCTGGCACAGGCTTGCTCGGAATCGTAGCTGCACTGCTTGGTAAGTTTCATTTGATGGTAAATGGGATTAAAGTAGCCAGTGACATTCATTTCAGCATTTGATATTGTAATAGCTGGGGTGTGGGTGGCAACCAGGAAATCTGCAAAGGAGGCCGGGACCAGGGTGTTTCCAGCAGCCCAGAGCGTGGTCAGTCCATTCTAACTTCAAGATTCACAGATTGGGTCGTCAGCCAGTCTAAGTTCAAGAGTCACAGAAATACAGTCCGACAGGGAGGGGGATACCAAGTAATAAGACTTACAGAGTAGCAGAGTTTTGACAAGGATCAAGGTAATAGGGCCAAAGCTTCAGGAGTCCAGAGGTCTCACATTGCTGAGGCAAGGAACAGGGAGTGCTGGCTGCTAGCTTCATGCCAGTAGGAAGCCCACCAGCTCCACTCTCTGATTGTCTCAGTCTGAATGGGGCCCTGATTCTGCCAAGAGGCAGAGGCAAACGGCCCCGATCCTGACATTGATTATAAGTAGCATTGCTTAGTCTACAGGGCATTATTATTATTATTATTATTATTATTATTATTATTATTATTATTATTATTATTATTATTATTATTATTATTATTATTATTATTATTATTATTATTATTATTATTATTATAGTAGGGGAGGATGGTGGGTGAGAAGACTGTGGTAGCTGCACTTGATTTCTGATCATTCCCAGATCTTTTTCTGCAATGATTATCTAGTCTTTTTCAGGGTTTCAGTAAAGAGGGTCTTAAAAAGCAAGTGTACTACACGACTGAGTTCAAGTTTTAATTAATCTTCAGCAGTTTTGTACAGAGCTTAGAAATCATTTGGTGGGGGGTGGCATGATGGCTGAGGATTTTGGGGACTTGTCATACAAAAATTTACTTTTCCTGGGCCTGGATTCATTCATTCATTCATTCATTCATTCATTCATTCATTCATTCATTCATTCAGGGCGGGCGGTGGTGGTGGCGGGAGGCGGGGCAGCAGGTGGGCGGCGGATGACGGGGATGGCGACGGGCACGGGGGCGGACGACGACGGGCATGGGGGCGGACGGCGACGGGCGCGGGGGGTTGGGCGGCGATGGGCGCGGTGGGCGGCGGGGAGGACGGCAACAGGCGGTGGGGGGACGGACAGCGGTGGTCAGCGGTGGGGGGGCAGCAGGCTGGCCGCACCCTCTCTCCATTTTGGCGCCCTAAGCAACTGCCTAGTTCGCCTTAACGGACGCGCCGGCCCTGGGTGTATTCCACGTACAACTTTCTTGCATTGTTTCGTAATCAGATTCTCTCCAAATTTAAATGGGATAGGTTAATGTCATGAATGTAGCAAGAAAATATGAAGAAAAAAGGGAGACGCCTACTAGGAGCTTAGCTTTCCTTTGGTATTAGAATACAGTGCTCTCGGCAGTTGAATGGAAGATAATTAGTATTTTTAAAATAATGTTTATTCCAAACTTTTTGCTGAAAATGGTTTTGTAAATTCGGAGGATAAGGTTTCTGTTACGAAAAAAACCCATGTGCTAGATACTGGTAGAGTAGATCATTTTTAGACATATAGTTATTTTTTTCGTTTTCTTTTTGAAAAACTTGGTTGGCCCATTAGGTGCTCATGTTACGATAACGGACAGAAAAGCAGCCTTGGCCCTCCTTGAGTCGAATGTGCGAGCTAACCTGCCGGCTGATCTCCAGCCGAGAGCAGTGGTCCAGGAACTGACTTGGGGACAAGATTTGGGGACCTTCTCTCCAGGAGGCTACGACTTCGTTTTGGGAGCAGACATTGTTTATCTGGAAGAAACGTTTCCAGATCTTCTTCAAACTCTGGACCACCTTTGCTCTGACCGGACTGTGATCCTGTTATCATGTCGCCTCCGCTATGAACGGGACCGGAAGTTCTTCAGGATGATGGAAGGGCTTTTTTCAGTCCAAGAATTGCTCTATGACCCTGATAATGATGTGCATATATTCAAAGCGCAGAAGAAAGTCCAGGAGAGAGATCTGTGACTTGTTATTGTTAACTTTTGTCAACGTACTGGATGTTCTTCTGGACAGAAGTTTTATATTTATATATATAATTGCAGTTTCTCACAGTCAGTATAGTCATGGATTTTATATATATATATATATATATATATATATATATATGCATGTTAGGGTGGATTCGGGTTTCTTCCCGTGTAGAAATCTGGTTGTTTTGGCGACGTTTCGACGAGGTCTCACTCGTCATCTTCAGGCTGGTGTTCTGGCTTCTTTCTTCTTGAAGCAAAGCGTGATCTCAGTTGAAGTCCTTCTATAAATACTGCTGGGGGGTGTGGTTTGCTTGCTCTGTTGCTGATTGTAGGTTCGTTTGTTCTTTTGTGATCTGCTGTGTGGCTGAGGCGATCGTTAAGGGCTTAACTGCTGGTGGGTTAGATGGCTGTTCAGAGACATCATGTGTGGGTGAGGTGCTGGATGTGTGTCTATTAGCCTTTTGTTTCTTAACGACCTTGGTGATGGGTGTTCTGGCAGCATCCTGGGCTTTGGTGGAGTGGGGTCCTGTGTCTTGTGAATTCATTTTGGTCTGGCTGCGTGTCTGTGGTCTCCCAATGTTTTTTTTGGCGTGTGTAAGTGTGCTCCATGTGGTGGCTGGAGTGGGGAGTAGCGGTAGATGGTGCAGTCGTGGTTTTGCTATTGGATGGTGGTTTCGTTTCATCTGTGGGAAGGGTCTGGGTTTGTGTTTGGTGTGGATGGAAGGTGGTGGCATCTTGTGTCCTTTTGGACCTGGTGTCAGTCTTTGTGACAGAGGCTCGTCTGTTGACCAGGGCTAGTTTCCAGATGTCAGGCAAGTGGGAGGTGTCATCACGTTTATTCATGTTGTTTGGGTGTTTCTCTATTTCAATGGCTTCCATGATTATTCGACTGTTGAAGTGTTCAGTTTTGGAGATGAGTTTGGTTCTTTTAAAATCAATTTCATGACCTGTTGTTTTTATGTGCTGGAAGAGAGAGGAAGATTTTTCTTCTTTTTTGACTGCGTTCTTGTGTTCTGCGATGCGTGCGCTTATTCTCCTGTTTGTCTGTCCGATGTATGTGGCTGGGCAGACTTTGCATGGTATTTCGTAGACTCCTTGGTTTTCTAGCTCAATCTTGTCTTTGGGGTTTCTTAAAATGTTGGCTATTTTTTGTTCGGTGCAAAAGGCTGTCTTGATATTGTGTTTGTGGAGAATTTTGCTTATTTTGTCTGTGGTGCCTTTGATGTAAGGGAGGAGGGCAGTGCCGTTGTTCTCTTCTGTTTCTTGGTTCTTGGGGGGTGTTTCTTTTTGGATTAGTTTGGTGATGGTGTTTTTTTGGAATCCGTTCGCAATTAAAGCATTCGAGAGAGTGTGTAATTCAGTTTTTAGGTGGTCTTTGTCAGCGAGGCGTTTGGTTCTGGAGATGAGGGTTTTTGCTACGGAGTTGATCTGTGCAGGGTGGTGGTGTGATTGTGCATTTAAGTAGCGGTTTGTATGTGTTTTTTTTCCGGTAGATGGTATGTCCTAAGGAGCCGTCGGGTTTTTTGTAGATTAGGACGTCCAGGAAGGGGAGTTGGTTGTTGGCTTCTATTTCCATAGTGAATTGTATTTTGGGGTGTAGGCTGTTGAGATGTGTGAGGAAGTTGTTCAGTTTGTCTTTCCCGTGTGGCCAGATAACAAAGGTGTCGTCAACATATCTGAGCCAGAGTTTGGGTTTATGTTCGGACTTCTGTAACGCGTTGGTTTCAAAGTGTTCCATATATAGGTTTGCGATGACCGGTGAGAGGGGTGATCCCATGGGTGCTCCTTCTATCTGTTTGTATCTTTGTCCATTGTGGATGAAGTATGTGTTGGTTAGGCAGTGGTTGGTCAGATCTAGGATGTGCTTGGGGGGGTTGTATTTGTTGTGGATAGCTGTCAAGGCTTCTTGAATGGGCACTTGTGTGAAGAGCGAAACAACATCGAAGCTCACGAGTAGGTCATTGGGTTGTAGGTCTTGTTTCTTTATAATTTCTATGAAGTGGAACGAGTTTTGTACGTATGAAGAGATGGATTCTGCATAGGGCTGGAGTTGTTTGGCAAGAAATTTGGCGAGGTTTTGTAGGGGTGAGCCTATGGAGCTGACTATGGGTCTGAGAGGTGTTCCTTCTTTGTGAATCTTGGGGAGGCCGTAGAGCTTGGGGCATCTGGATGATTTCTCTCTGGGGATGATGCTTGGCTTGATCCAAGCATCATCCCCAGAGAGAAATCATCCAGCTTGAGCCAAGCATCATCCCCAGAGAGAAATCATCCAGATGCCCCAAGCTCTACGGCCTCCCCAAGATTCACAAAGAAGGAACACCTCTCAGACCCATAGTCAGCTCCATAGGCTCACCCCTACAAAACCTCGCCAAATTTCTTGCCAAACAACTCCAGCCCTATGCAGAATCCATCTCTTCATACGTACAAAACTCGTTCCACTTCATAGAAATTATAAAGAAACAAGACCTACAACCCAATGACCTACTCGTGAGCTTCGATGTTGTTTCGCTCTTCACACAAGTGCCCATTCAAGAAGCCTTGACAGCTATCCACAACAAATACAACCCCCCCAAGCACATCCTAGATCTGACCAACCACTGCCTAACCAACACATACTTCATCCACAATGGACAAAGATACAAACAGATAGAAGGAGCACCCATGGGATCACCCCTCTCACCGGTCATCGCAAACCTATATATGGAACACTTTGAAACCAACGCGTTACAGAAGTCCGAACATAAACCCAAACTCTGGCTCAGATATGTTGACGACACCTTTGTTATCTGGCCACACGGGAAAGACAAACTGAACAACTTCCTCACACATCTCAACAGCCTACACCCCAAAATACAATTCACTATGGAAATAGAAGCCAACAACCAACTTCCCTTCCTGGACGTCCTAATCTACAAAAAACCCGACGGCTCCTTAGGACATACCATCTACCGGAAAAAAACACATACAAACCGCTACTTAAATGCACAATCACACCACCACCCTGCACAGATCAACTCCGTAGCAAAAACCCTCATCTCCAGAACCAAACGCCTCGCTGACAAAGACCACCTAAAAACTGAATTACACACTCTCTCGAATGCTTTAATTGCGAACGGATTCCAAAAAAACACCATCACCAAACTAATCCAAAAAGAAACACCCCCCAAGAACCAAGAAACAGAAGAGAACAACGGCACTGCCCTCCTCCCTTACATCAAAGGCACCACAGACAAAATAAGCAAAATTCTCCACAAACACAATATCAAGACAGCCTTTTGCACCGAACAAAAAAATAGCCAACATTTTAAGAAACCCCAAAGACAAGATTGAGCTAGAAAACCAAGGAGTCTACGAAATACCATGCAAAGTCTGCCCAGCCACATACATCGGACAGACAAAACAGGAGAATAAGCGCACGCATCGCAGAACACAAGAACGCAGTCAAAAAAGAAGAAAAATCTTCCTCTCTCTTCCAGCACATAAAAACAACAGGTCATGAAATTGATTTTAAAAGAACCAAACTCATCTCCAAAACTGAACACTTCAACAGTCGAATAATCATGGAAGCCATTGAAATAGAGAAACACCCAAACAACATGAATAAACGTGATGACACCTCCCGCTTGCAGGACATCTGGAAACTAGCCCTGGTCAACAGACGAGCCTCTGTCACAAAGACTGACACCAGGTCCAAAAGGACACAAGATGCCACCACCTTCCATCCACACCAAACACAAACCCAGACCCTTCCCACAGATGAAACGAAACCACCATCCAATAACAAAACCACGACTGCACCATCTACCGCTACTCCCCACTCCAGCCACCACATGGAGCACACTTACACACGCCAAAAAAACATTGGGAGACCACAGACACGCAGCCAGACCAAAATGAATTCACAAGACACAGGACCCCACTCCACCAAAGCCCAGGATGCTGCCAGAACACCCATCACCAAGGTCGTTAAGAAACAAAAGGCTAATAGACACACATCCAGCACCTCACCCACACATGATGTCTCTAAACAGCCATCTAACCCACCAGCAGTTAAGCCCTTAACGATCGCCTCAGCCACACAGCAGATCACAAAAGAACAAACAAACCTACAATCAGCAACAGAGCAAGCAAACCACACACCCCAGCAGTATTTATAGAAGGACTTCAACTGAGATCACGCTTTGCTTCAAGAAGAAAGAAGCCAGAACACCAGCCTGAAGATGACGAGTGAGACCTCGTCGAAACGTCGCCAAAACAACCAGATTTCTACACGGGAAGAAACCCGAATCCACCCTAACATGCATATATATATATATATATATATATATATATATATATATATATATATATATATATATATATATATATATATATATATATATATATATATATAAACTTGCAGTTTCTCCCTGTCAGTATAGTCATGGATAAAGCTGGGGGATTCTGGTAGTCCAAAAAGTAATCCCTCTCCCCCAATCCCTGCCTCCCATCCCTGTACAATTGGACCAAAAAAACCCACCCTCCACTTAAGTGTTCTTCCCAATCCCCTTTGCTGATTTGTGTCACTCTCGTGGCGATAATTCAGACCAACAAAATAATAACAATCCTAATTATTATTTCCACAGTGAAAATTTAGTGAAACCTGCAGTTTGGAAAACCCAGGACCTGTTGGCTGTGATTATGTGGAAAATCAAAGTAGCTTCAGAATAGGAACATTAACTTCTACATTATCACTAGTAAAGAATAGCTCTTGAAGTATAAATCTGGGAAACATCTTAAAATGGGGGGAGCACCTCTTGATTTAGTAACTGTAATGAAACAACACACACGCACGCACAAACAAAGTGATTGCATAGGAGTAGGAGTGGCCGCTACAGACCCATGGCACCTGCATTAACCTACAGATTATTCCACAGAGGATAGTACTCAACAGAGTAGAGTCACAGAGTAGGACTTAGGAACCTGAGGTCAAGGCCCTACTTAGCCATGGGAAATCATTAGGGGCTGTCAGTGCTAAAACCACACCCCAGATAGCGTGAAAATTGTATTAGGGCTGCTACACATTAGGTGAAATTTGAAAATATAGCCAAAAAATGATAGATTGTGTGAGAGGAAATTGAAATGGAAAAGAACAAATATGGATCGTTACTCTGTAACTGTGGCCACTAACAAACAGTAGTTGAGTGGTAGAATGGATATACCATTATACATCCCTCGTCAGAGAGTTTGGCTGCCGAAAGAGGTGGGGAAGGGCTGGCCGAGCTCCTGCTTGGGTTGGAGTGCAGCTGCAAAAGAAGGACCCTGGGATGGGAGGTGGAGCATGAAGTGCTTATATCTCTGTCTATCTAATGCGTATCCCATATGTATATATGGCATATTCATTTTACCACTCAGCTACATACACTTTCTCTGTATGTAGGTACAGTATATGGAATATATATATTCTATATAAAATTGAATCAAGTGTATAAGATTAAAAGTGAGAGCAAACAACAGAATTTTCAGATAAAACCTTTTTTTCTAAATAAAATGTCCTTCACTTATTTCTCCTATAAATCAGTGCCAATATATCACCAATGAAGATTCCCACAGTCTTTTCTATCTGTTTTTTTTAAAAAGTTAAATATTGGGAATGTTACAAGATCCCTCTATATGTGATAAATGTTATTATTTATGTCAGCAATATCCATTGTCATCCCTGTAAAAAGGTAAAGGTAAAGGTCCCCCCTGCACATGTGTGCTAAGTCATGTCTGATTCTAGGGGAGGTACTCATCTCTGTATTCAAGCCCAAGTGCCAGTGTTGCGCAAGTCTATGGCCATATGGCCAGCATGGCTGCAAGGAAACACTGTTTTACCTTGCTTTTTACAGCAGTACCTATTTATTTACTTCCATTTACATGCTTTTGAACTGCTAGGTTGGCAGGAGCTGGGGTGAACAGCGGGAGCTCCCTTCATTGCGTGGCACTTGGGATTCAAACGCTGAGTGGACGACCTTGCAGCCGACCGTTTTCAGTACTCTAGCCCGCTGAGCGACCACACTCCTCATATTTCCCCAAAAACAACTCTGTAAGGCAGGCCTGCCCAAAGTCCGGCCCGGGGGCCAAATCCGGCCTGTCAGGCCATTCTGAGTGGCCTGTGGTTGGCTGGCCCGCCCCTCCCTCCCTCTCCTTCACCCCATGTTTTTTTTAAAGAAAGTGGGTGGGGCTTGCAGTGGGGTGGCAAGGTTGGGGAGCAACCGGCCTCTGACACATTCTCAGCCACCAAATCTGGCCCTCCTTACAAAAAGTTTGGGCACCCCTGCTGTAAGGTATACGTCCATGCAGCGGAGTGAGCCCTGTGGAAATGGATAGCTTAAAGCCCAGGAAGCTTCATGATAGATGAGGGATTTGAACTTTGACATGCCCGACTGGTTTATGTCAAGGGCCATCATCCTGCACATGAACTTGCCCACTAATGAATGAGTTCATCAGCGAGTCCTCCTTTCTGAGGAAGTGACATGTTAGGCAAGGGGCAAGCCAAGGGTTTTTGTTACAACACTGCCTACGTTACAGAACTCTGTTCTTAGATGCAGTTTCTAGAGCGTCTTTTGAAGGGAACGGCAAACAACGTATGAGTACTGTGCACCTAGATCAGTGGAGGCAAACCTTCTGCAACTCGCAGAATTCCGAGCCTAGACTGCCAATGACAAAGGACGGTGGAGGTTGTGGTCCAAAACATCTGGAGTGCCGAAGGTTTGCCACCACCGACCTAGATAATCCTGGAAGGGGTCACCATAAATTAGAATTTACTTGAGGGAAAACATCAACAACAATAAAAACAACCTTTATCGCTGCAACACTAGAAGAACATTCTGCTCTCTTGTGCCTCTAACTGCATTGGATGTCCTTTTAATGGTCTTACTTGGTTTTATTTTCAAAAACCCTTTTCGGCTATTGTTGTTGTGATATTGACATTTTTATTTTCTTGTTGCTCAACATAATCTGACTCCAGAATGCGAAGATAGCAGGATGTGAATTTCTTAGGAAACACACCCCACCACATGTGAATATACAGTACTGCAAATAAGAACTGGAGTACCTTTGAGTTGGTCCTGAAATGTAGTAATGCCACAGCAGTCACAACAGTAAAGATGGGAAAAATTCATGAAGAAAATTAGTTACTCAATAACGAAGGTCGCTAGCCATGTTAGCCCATGAGGAGAAAAATATGCATAGCAATATCCATAACCTACTCAAAGAGTTGCCTTCCCTCTGGGAAGTTGCCTCAGTAATATACATCTTTGGCTGTGCATGTGCTCTAGTGCCCTTTAGCTCCAGTTCCAATGCTCCTGTCCCTGCTTTACCTCTTGCACCCTGGACCTTGTGTGTCAGTCTCCTGCTCTAGAGGTGTGCTTCTGCACTGGTGATCTGCTTCTAGTCCTGGTGTGCCAGCTTCAGTTCCTGTACTTCTGTCTGGGTATTGGTTTGGACTGTTTATCCTGTTCTGTTGGCTGGGCCGTAGTGCCTCTGTTTAGTTACTAAAGGCCACTATGTACCACCAAGACTCTGACAAATAGGTGGTTATGATGCTTATTGGGAGTACAGTAGTTGGCAATAACAATGGCTTCTTGGTGACTTTGACACTGAGTGTGTCAGGTGGGAATGCTGTGGTTTTGCAAGTCTCGGGGACTTCAGATCCATGGCTGAGTTTGAGTGTCGCTGTGCTGGTCCCTTTTGAGGCCGTGGTACTTCCTGAACATTTCATTTCCAGCAAGCGTGGTTTTGCTGTTGCTGCAGAGGCTGTGCAGGCACTGATGCCGGTCTAGGCTAGAGAACCCATTGTGTACTGTTAAAGCGAAAAGCAAACATTGGAAAAGTCGACATTGGGGTCAAAGATGTGCTGGAGGATGAGTGCTGATGACCTGGAGGGAAGGCACTAAAGGGAGCAGAGGCCGGAAACAAAGGTGGTACCAGCGGTCCAAAGTTGGAGATCAGTACTGAGGATGATGCGGGGGTGGAATCACTGAACTTGAATTCAAAGGTATGTCAGCAGCGGTGCTAGAGGGGTGGCTCAGTACCGAGGTAAGTAGAGTGGCTGGCAGTGAGGTCGGAGGTGCCTGTGCCATCGGGACAGAACGATTAGGAGTGGTTGTCGGTCCTGTGCAATGTTCCGATGTCGGGACCAGAGCCAGCATGGCTTCTCGAGTTCATGTCGAACATCTGTCAAGGGTGCTTAGAATAATGCTTTCCATTGCGGTGTTGCTTTTTTCTGCCTTGTTGGCAGATGGCACTGCATTCGGCTGAATAGAATGCAGCCCAATTGGCAGCTGCATTCAAGGCAGAGTTGAGGTAGAGCTGAAGTTCGATGGTGGAGGCATCAAAACTTGCACCTGCACCGATCCCGGTACAGATACAGACTCCCCTCGATCGGAGGTGCGCGGACGAAGAGATCTTTGAGGAGAGAGAGATCCAACGGAGCCTCCGAATCAGAAGAATCCAATGAAGTGGAAGAGGAGCCGGCAGAGTCTAATGGGAGGAATGGAGCCAATGAGGGCTGTTTGAAGGTGGTAGAAGGAACAGTCGAACTCTGTGAAAGGTTGGGGGGAGACCCAGCACAGAGAGCTTTCGAAGTAGGTTGCTTGGGCTTCTTCTTTTTTTTAAACCAAGGATGATTCTGGTTTGGAGGTGTCTTTCTTTGGTTTTGACACTTTCTTTTAAAGATATTTTTAACCATCAAGTCATTCTTGGGAGAAGAGGAGGGGGTTTGTGAGCCTCAATCCTTTTCCATTTTGGAGGGACACAGGGATCTTTCAAGAAAGTGTTAACCCTGTGTCTCCTGTTCTTTACTGCCTGAGCGCTGACGTTTTTACAAAAGGCACAGGAATCCGGACAATGGTTTTCTCCCAGGCAGTAAAGGCACTTCAAGTGTCCGTCAGTAAGGGGAATTTCCCCCTGACACTCCATCCACTTTTTGAAAGGTGCCAGAAAGGCCATGAAAGAGAAGTGGAAGATACTGGATTTTTTAAAAACAGAGACTAACGAAATGGAACCTTCTAACGCGGTGGTTACAGGGAACTGAGGGTTTAGGTGGGAAGGCTCCCATGCATGTGCAGTGGGAAGGGGAGGAGATTAACAAGCTTTCTCGTCTAGCTAGGAAAGTCCCGGAGCCTCGCACATGCGTGCTCGGTACCTATCTGTGTGGATTCACAAAGGTCATGAAAAAGAACTGAGGATGTCTGATCCCAAGCCATCCTTTCTCCTGGAAAGCTTGAGAGCAATGGAATTAGCCTGGAGAACCTTCTTGATAGGTGTCTTCCATGGTGACCTAAAGCTGTAGGAACTGAGGTCTCCTTAGCAATGGTGTCGACAGCCTGAAAGGACTGTTAAGTTATGAGATGGACCCCTGAGGTGTTCTTTCAGGGGTGGCAAAAAGGGAACTGAGGACTGCCCACATGGTGTGGGGGGGCATGTGCACTGGAGAGGGTGTGCTCTAATGCTTCTTTTAGGCTCTAGAACAGTGGTTCCCAACCTTGTGACCTCAGGTATTCTTGGGACTAAAACTCCCAGAAGCTTTCACCATTATCTGTGGTGGGAGTTTTCTGTAGACCAAGAATATCAGGAGACCCAAGGTTGGGAACCACTGCTCTAGATGATTCTGAGGACATTCTCAGGCAGGTGTGGAACACCCCCCTACATATGGCCCTGTAGAGACCATGAAGAAATCACAAATCATTTCAAGGCTATATTTTATTACCTGCAGAGTTGCGCATATTTTAAACATTCCGATGGGTTGGAACTCAGAAATGCATGTTCTGAATCGTGTTGTGATGGTGGAACTCAAATATTCATTAACACAGAGCCATGGTGGCTTTGGGATTTGGGAAGCTGTGCTCTTTGTATCCTCTAAACAAGTACCAAGATGAAGCGGGGCTAAGAGACCAATGCAAAAGAAAGGAGTATGCAGAAGAGAGAGGACACTGAAGTGAGGCAGGCACTCATGGAATTTATCATTGGTGGAAGTGGGGTGCTTTGGCTACTTGTTGTATTGCTAGAAATTGACTTTGACTTTTGCATGTTGCTTTTAGTGTTGCATTTTATTCTTAAAAGGCTATGTAACACTTACTAGGTAAAGTCTCTGCATCTAAATCAATACAACTACCCATGGAAAAAAGATACCACAAAATGTTTTTAAAAGCATGTATTTATATCTGCACATAAATGTGTAAAAAGGGCATCAGGGCAGTTTATACCACAAATTTTACAGTAAGAAAAAGCACTTTTATGACAATAATTCACAAATTCACAAGGACCACTTTCATATACAAAGCCATTACTACCATTCTGAAACACAAAGCAGTTAGTATGTACACAAAGGTAATAAAATGTGGTGTAACTCAGTACATTAAAAAAACATAAAGCACAAAAGGATAAATTACAAAATCAAACCAGGGATGGTTCAAGGGAAGAGGGAATTCTCCAACATAATCTACCGCTAGTCTGTTTAATAGTCTAATTTTACCATAATACATTTTTAAAATTCAATAACCCTGTTCTGTGCTGATTGCTTTGAGTAAAGACTCAGAAATGGGGGAGAATGAATTTATTAAATAAAAATAGCCATTCCACTCCAGAAATTCCCCATCTTCCTCAAATAAATGCTGTAAATTCTTAATGTGAAAACTGATATTCAAACCCAATGAAATGCAACTTTATCAATGGCGCTCCCCCCCCTTCAGTGCTCAATTTTCTGTCCCTTATCCTATTACTTCTCTAGCCAGAATATTCCTTCATAATCTGGCTTTAGTTCGTAACATTTGGTTTCTTGTTATCTAGATCAAGCATAACTTGTAAAAATGATTTTCAACGTGTGTTCTCAATTGTTCACCACAGCCTTCCTGAAAAGCCTTCCTGATTTTAGCCAAATGGTTTTGCTTGACTGTTGCATTCTATCTCAGGTTGACCCGTCATATCAAACATACCTGGCTAAGGTACAGAACCTTAGCTAGACATGGAACTTGGCTCGCATACTGTATTCTCGCAAGCACAGGAATTGCTTGTCAACACAGGTTGAAACAAAACTCTTAAACATGCCTTGCCTTGGATTTGGTTAGATGGCCAACACAACCATCAGGAAATGGCATTAAAGTGAAGAGAAAGAACCATGAAATAAAGTGTGTGTGTCTGTAAATGGAGACAGACATAGTGTGTGTTGGTGGGGCCCAGGTCTGCTATGGGATAAAGAGGCCACTTGTAAATGGCAGCCTGGTCACTGTGGGTACAGTTGTGAGTGGATCACATTCAGCCTGCCCTGCAAATGCATGGTGATGATGGACCGCTATGTTTTTCTTCTTCTGTTTTTGGAGCCATGAAGCCAGAAATAAGTTACCTCCATCTCCACTCAAGTGTCTTCTCCTTTGCTGCGGTCAGCGAGAGATCACAGCCAAACATTCAACAAATTAACTTTACATGCCAGAAATGCATGTCTCTTGATACAAAAACATGTTGAAATGCTGTGTTGTATATAAATCCTGAGAAAGTGAGTGAAGGTACAGCAATATGTCATGAAATTCCTTGATGCTATCAACAAGGTATAATGAGTCATAATAATGATTCTGAAAAAACCCTAAGATTTCCTGACTGCGGAAACTTTTTTTGAAAGGCAAAGAAGTTTTATTTTGGCCAGTGGGGACCTGCACACGCAGTACAAAAAGTACACTGTCTAAAAGTTATGTTCACCCTCAGCTGTGGTTTGCGTCCATTTAATAAAATCAGTTTCAAGGTGAAATATTAAGAGGATACATTACAGTCCACTTCCTAAAGCTTTCGGATCTTGGAAGTAAGTTACATAACAGATTAATTCATTTTCCATTTGAGCACGGAAGATGAAAGCAAACTGCTAAGATTTCAGCACCATTTATTTATGTATTTATTTAACAGTTCCAAAATTTGGAAAATTAACAAAATTGTCCATGGGCATCAATGATACAACCACAGGCTTGTACTATATGCAAATAAATGCATTTTACTTTAAAAAATTCAGTGTTATAGTCACTAATTAACTTGCCTCAATTAACTACCACATGGAGATATTCAGAGTTGTGCTTTCAGCAGAAATAAATTATGCAATGTAACACCATTCTTAGGGTTTGTTTGTTTGTTTGTTTGTTTATAGAACTTATATGCCGCCCACTACCCGAGGGTCTCTGGGCATACTTCTTTCCTTGGGATTTAATCCCTGAACTAAATTCTGTACACAAACTACAAAATGGAGTTACTATCACTGAAGTGTAACTGATTCCTCCTTTTCTCTTAGGACTGTTCTGATAATTTCACATTTGCCTCTACTGTATGTCTAACTCTTGAAATTTAAATCATTGAAATCTACATCTTTGGTACTATCCTGTGCAGATCCCCTTGAAATAAGACGCTCTTTTAGGGCTATCCTGAGTCAGCTGGTTAGTTAAAAGAAATACGAAGTACGTGAACAACAGGTCCCAAATAAGCATGCTGAAGCTCCTAAGATTAATCTGCTCATGGGCTACACCACCACCACCACGGGTAGGGTACAGAATATTTGACGCTTTGTGCAAAAAAACGTAAAATGCCTGAGTGTGAAGACTATAAAGCTTTCTTCTAGCATGCTAACTTTTTTATGTTGCAAGAGTTTTACAAAATACTTGTGGGAGCAACCCAACATTCAGTTAGCTGTCCACCTGCAAGGTTAGCTGGTTCAGTTCAGCCGTAAACATCACAGAAGGATGCTGACCAGGTGATTCCACTCTTAACTCACAGTAACTTCTGCTCAGGCAGAGAGCTCTCTCTCTCTTTTTCCATAACTAGCTTCAGGTCAAAGCTGCGGTTTCCGAAATGGCTTTTCAAACCACTAAACCTTTCTCTGGGCACAAGTCTGCTCTCCCATTTGAACAACGCTGCTGCCAACGGTGGAAGTCTGGAGTAGACTGCTGCAGAATCACCCAAACCAAATAAAATCTGCCCCTCAAAATGGACAAAAGCCAATTAGAAGACAAAAACGGAAGGGCTCAGCCATTCCCTTCCTGCTTCCCCGTTGTTTTTGCCTAAGGAGTATAGCTGCCAAAGAGACCAAGTACAAAGCGAAGAATCTGGGGACAAGGGGACCTTTAGACAATTTAACATCATTTTATAATACATCACCTATATATATATATATATATATATATATATATATATATATATATATATATATATATATATATATTTGTTTTCGTAGATTTTCACGGGTATAGGTATGCATGTTAGGGTGGATTCGGGTTTCTTCCCGTGTAGGAATCTGGTTGTTTTGGCGACGTTTCGACGAGGTCTCACTCGTCATCTTCAGGCTGGTGTTCTGGCTTCTTTCTTCTTGAAGCAAAGCGTGATCTCAGTTGAAGTCCTTCTATAAATACTGCTGGGGGGTGTGGTTTGCTTGCTCTGTTGCTGATTGTAGGTTCGTTTGTTCTTTTGTGATTTGCTGTGTGGCTGAGGCGATCGTTAAGGGCTTAACTGCTGGTGGGTTAGATGGCTGTTTAGAGACATCCTGTGTGGGTGAGGTGCTGGATGTGTGTCTATTAGCCTTTTGTTTCTTAACGACCTTGGTGATGGGTGTTCTGGTAGCATCCTGGGCTTTGGTGGAGTGGGGTCTTGTGTCTTGTGAATTCATTTTGGTCTGGCTGCGTGTCTGTGGTCTCCCAAAGTTTTTTTGGCGTGTGTAAGTGTGCTCCATGTGGTGGCTGGAGTGGGGAGTAGCGGTAGATGGTGCAGTCGTGGTTTTGTTATTGGATGGTGGTTTCGTTTCATCTGTGGGAAGGGTCTGGGTTTGTGTTTGGTGTGGATGGAAGGTGGTGGCATCTTGTGTCCTTTTGGACCTGGTGTCAGTCTTTGTGACAGAGGCTCGTCTGTTGGCCAGGGCTAGTTTCCAGATGTCAGGCAAGCGGGAGGTGTCATCACGTTTATTCATGTTGTTTGGGTGTTTCTCTATTTCAATGGCTTCCATGATTATTCGACTGTTGAAGTGTTCAGTTTTGGAGATGAGTTTGGTTCTTTTAAAATCAATTTCATGACCTGTTGTTTTTATGTGCTGGAAGAGAGAGGAAGATTTTTCTTCTTTTTTGACTGCGTTCTTGTGTTCTGCGATGCGTGCGCTTATTCTCCTGTTTGTCTGTCCGATGTATGTGGCTGGGCAGACTTTGCATGGTATTTCGTAGACTCCTTGGTTTTCTAGCTCAAAACAAAAAATAGCCAACATATTAAGAAACCCCAAAGACAAGATTGAGCTAGAAAACCAAGGAGTCTACGAAATACCATGCAAAGTCTGCCCAGCCACATACATCGGACAGACAAACAGGAGAATAAGCGCACGCATCGCAGAACACAAGAACGCAGTCAAAAAAGAAGAAAAATCTTCCTCTCTCTTCCAGCACATAAAAACAACAGGTCATGAAATTGATTTTAAAAGAACCAAACTCATCTCCAAAACTGAACACTTCAACAGTCGAATAATCATGGAAGCCATTGAAATAGAGAAACACCCAAACAACATGAATAAACGTGATGACACCTCCCGCTTGCCTGACATCTGGAAACTAGCCCTGGCCAACAGACGAGCCTCTGTCACAAAGACTGACACCAGGTCCAAAAGGACACAAGATGCCACCACCTTCCATCCACACCAAACACAAACCCAGACCCTTCCCACAGATGAAACGAAACCACCATCCAATAACAAAACCACGACTGCACCATCTACCGCTACTCCCCACTCCAGCCACCACATGGAGCACACTTACACACGCCAAAAAAACTTTGGGAGACCACAGACACGCAGCCAGACCAAAATGAATTCACAAGACACAAGACCCCACTCCACCAAAGCCCAGGATGCTACCAGAACACCCATCACCAAGGTCGTTAAGAAACAAAAGGCTAATAGACACACATCCAGCACCTCACCCACACAGGATGTCTCTAAACAGCCATCTAACCCACCAGCAGTTAAGCCCTTAACGATCGCCTCAGCCACACAGCAAATCACAAAAGAACAAACGAACCTACAATCAGCAACAGAGCAAGCAAACCACACCCCCCAGCAGTATTTATAGAAGGACTTCAACTGAGATCACGCTTTGCTTCAAGAAGAAAGAAGCCAGAACACCAGCCTGAAGATGACGAGTGAGACCTCGTCGAAACGTCGCCAAAACAACCAGATTCCTACACGGGAAGAAACCCGAATCCACCCTAACATGCATATATATATATATATATATATATATATATATATATATATATATATATATATATATATATATATATATATATATATATATATATATATATATATATATATATATAAAAATTGCAATGAAATAATAGAACTGAAAACAACCATAACAATAATAAGCGCCAGAATGGTGTAGCTCAAACTAGCAAGGAAAGAGTAGGGAGGGGAGTAAAAAAATGTTTGCATGCACATGTATGTGCACTCTTGCAGGCTCACACACACCAAACATACGCACACGCACACACTCACTAAAACCCCTTTCTTTTGACCTCAATATACTATAATACTCAGCATTCCTGACTTAGAAGCTCTCAGAGCTATAGATTATATACTGTGTTTATATATTTTATATATGTACATATTTTATACATAAGCATCTCCCAAGACTATCTGTAAAAAGAGCACTTGGGCAACATTTTAACTGCCTGCATGGTACCTTTCCTTTTGTAACATACAGAAACTTAATAGAAACCAATTTTAGGTATGATGATGATGACAAAGGAGCTAGCCCTTCCGCTTTCTCAGTTAATCCTCTTGTTTAGCAACATTTCTGCTTTGCAGCAAAGAAGCCAAAGAGGAAACAGTTAACCAAGAACTTTCTCTTAACTGGGTATCAACAATATACAAAATGATACTTTGTTTTTTCCATATTGTCTGCTGCTCCTTTTGGCTATTAGAATTTAAAGCACATACTGGTAAACTAGCCAGCTCTCTGTACTTGGGTTAATGAAAACATAATTTCTATTACATAAAAGAATGTTGGATCTTTAAATATCTCAGCCTTGGGTAAGTAAAAATGGACTAAAATGTTATCTTATTGCTGGTGAACGACTCCAGAATAAAAACCCTGAATTTACCTATAGAACAGCCCACCACAGATAGTTTAAAACTGCAAGCAATATGTATTGTGAAGCAGACCGCTCAAACCCTGTGAAGGCCACATCTCGGGTTGGGACAAGCCCATTATAACCCATTTTTCTGATGGCCTCTCTGCTGAGATACAACTGTCCCAGATAATCCTGGAGGATGCCAAAAATGATTGTGGTTGCCTTTCTGATCGTGTCTATAGAAAACAAATTTTAGGATTATTGCCTCATTTTTATACAATTTACAGAATAATCTGACACAGAAACAGTCAGTATTTTTAAAAAAAAAATAAACACACCCAAACCAAGAACATGGCATACAATGGTTTTCAAGAAAAATGGCAATACAAAAAGGACATCTGTAAAATCAACATTATCATGATTCTACCATAATTCTTCTGGATGGATGCAGGTTGAAATTGTGGATCTGAGTTCTATATAGTCTGTGTTCCCAAATCTTTGCAAGAACCTAGGATTTTAACTGGGTTTCCAGAATGGCAGGAGTTTCTTGTTAATTTTTACATTTCTATTTTGCCTCCTTGAATTTGCCCCAAGTGTCTCACAATCTAAAAACACCAAGGGGAAGAACATAACTGCTAAACAAGCATGTCTTCAAAAAATTAGAGCCAGCCTGTGTGGCCTTGGGCAAACTGTACAGCCCTAGGGTGGTCCCAGAAGAGGGGAAGCCTTAACCCCTTCTTAGTACTTCCTACCGAGAAAACCCTGAAAAAAGGGTTGCCATAAGCCAGAACCGGCTTGATTGCTCTATGATTATTATAATAACCTTGGTATTATCAGCTAACCTGATAAAATCTTTCCAACATATCATTTTAAAACTATCTCTTCAAAGATCTATTTGCTAATGTTGTAGCAAGAGCAGGCTTGTACAGTATAACTTTTGGGATTAGGGATTCAGAACAGAAGTCCATTCTCTAAGTGATCCCATGTTATCTCTGGAGGAGCCTACAATCCCTGTTTACTATTAGAGAATTTGCCATCATTCTCTTACACTTAAGATTCTTGCAAAGTATGTTAGGGAACAAGATAGCAGCTTTCTTTTTGATATGATAAGGGTCGGATCTGAATTTTTGTAGGTAATCACCGTTATTTCTAAACAAATCAATGTCTAAGGGACACAGAGTCCTTCTTGCACCAGTTGGTGGCATATGTGGGTTGCAGATCAACGTTTGGTAAGTCAGTTCATTGCAGAAATGTCACAAGGCTGAATAACACAACAGATGAATTTTCAAGAGATTACTTTTCTCCACCGCCATCACCTGCATTGAAAAGTGCGAACTGACCTTGATTCTTTTTGAAGGATATCACAATAAGGGGTGGTTCTAAAAGAAAGAGAATTTAAATAGGCAGGATTTCCATGGTATAGATAGGGCGGTTGTGCACTTTTCTTCTCAACCCAAATGTAGATTGTGATGGTTATGCTACTGCCTTGGGGAATTTTGCCTTAGGACAAAACACAACAAAAGGTAGCACTTCATTGAATTATTCTGTATAGGAGTTTCAGTTTTCTACTTTACTGTGCACTGTTCCTACCCTACTGGCTACTAGCAGTTCAGGACCCATCAGTACATCAAAAGATGATTCATGTATGTATATTCAGATGAAGAAATACATGATAATTCTTCCAAAATTCCAGAAAATCAGGGGAATCTCATATTTCTTGTATAGAAAAGGCTTGAAGAGCCAGACAAGAGGACACCAACCTGCCCTCTCCCTAATTCTTTATGCTCATCTAGTTCCCCCTACTAGATTGAGACCTATACACCTGAAGTAGTACATATCGTTTGGCATCACCCCACTCAATAGCTGCAAATGGTATAGTTTTGATACTAGATATCCAGAACCATGCAACAACTGACAGCCACAGTTTCCTCAGTGCATCATACCTTGGTTATGCCCATGGCCCAGCAGATACATCAGGGCAGAGGCTGGGGTGACCACTTCTAAGGCATTCCATTCAAACAAGCACAGCGCTAACTGTTGACATCATTGGGACATGGCCCCATCCCTGGTAATATTGCAAGTGAACGTAAGCATTTCTTGACGAGAATGGGAGATGACCAAGTCAGTTCTTTTTCTTCAGACTCAGGATGCGCTAGTGATGGGAATAACGGCGGGCAGGAGGGAACGGGGGAGAAGTGGAGGCAGGTGTTTCAACATTCACAGTTTAATGCAAAGCACAGATGAATTAATTCTGCAGTTGTTGTCAGGCAGTTTTGCTTGTAGAAAAAAAAAAAGAAATGTTTAGAAAATAAAAAGTCCACTTCGTCTTTCTGGCTGTCACCAGTCTTTCTCTGCATTAACAAAAAAATAATAATGCAGCTCTAAAATTAATCCGATTTGTGGCAGTAAAGGTCCTTAAGTGCTTTTAGCTCTTCAATCAATGTCTTGTTTTGGTTTTCAAGTACTGCCACTCTGTTTTCTAGACATTTGACATATTCCTTTTTCTTCCTGCGGCATTCACGCGCTGCCTCCCTGTAGGCAAAGCAAGATAGATACCTCAAATCAGGTTAATGTGCAAATATGAATCACTGGTATTAAACTTCAGTAGGGTAGGAACAATTATCCAAATGGCACAATAACGGGGTTAAAGGTGGGTACAAAACCCAGAATTATTCTTCCAGACAGGGAATAGATTCAATAAAAGACAAAATGCCCCTTCTTAGGAGGAATGGAAAAAAGAGCAGCAGAAGGCTTGGAGAGTACGACTGCACAAGCTAATAGAAAATCAAAGCTCTTGTCAAATGAGACCCGTTAGAACCTCACATGTTGCTCTGTTAAAAATCATTGTCAAATATACATTTTCCTTAACAATCCAAGCCTGACTACAGCATATTGATGGGAGAAAGTAAAAATCCAGTTCAATAACTAGCCAAAAGCTACATATTTTCAGCAAAATATGCATATACTGTACTGTATAAGCCAGTGTTGGCGAACCTATGGCACGGGTGCCAAAAGTGGAACTCGGAGCCCTTTCTGTGGGTACCCGACCTCACCCCTTCACAGCCACCTGTATTCAGGTTAGATTGCTGTATGGGCACTTGGTGAAAAAATAGTGGATTTTGAATCACAGCCTGGGCACCCAGTCTCTAAAAGGTTCGCCATCACTGTTATAATCCATCAAATCCTTTGCATGAAGACACAAACTAATTTAATGCAGCCGTGGTGACAGGACCCAGGGAGCAGAGCTCCTGTCTACTTTTCAGAACTTGAGTGATGATATCATTTTCCTTGGCAGGAAATCCTGGCCCGTTCCTCCTAAGCTAGCCACAGGGCATGTCTGTGGGTATCCACACCCACGTACAGGGACAAACATGCCAGCTTTTCTGCTGGTCTTGCTTCGTCCGGGACTTGTCTTGCATGAGGGAGAAGAAGGAATGATCGGAGCCAGCCGCTGCTTTACCCTCAAGCACCCCCCCAGCTTTAGCTTTCAGGAAGAAGAAAGACGGAAGAGCTCCTGCCTTTGTGTTCCCTGCCTGACTTTCTCACTATCACCTCTTCCCACAGAGGGAGAAAAGATGCCACTTCTTCACCGTGCGACCATTTCTCCCTTCTATATATATAAGCAGAACTTTGCTTTCTTTTCAGGTCTTCCTCAGGCCACCCAATTCAAGGATTTGGCCATCAGTATACTACAGTGAGTAAGGCAAGGCTCTTACTTGCCTTGGCCGGGGTTCTTCTGCATAGCCAAGACAGGGAAAGGACAGAAAAGGGGGAGAAAATAGCCCAGTTCTGGAGCTCATGTTCTACCACATAAACATCAAGACTGCTGTGGGTATCCGGGTAGGATTTGCTAGTCTGTCTTCAATGAGATGTATTGGTGGTTGACTCTGGACAGCAAACAAACCTGTTCTTCATTAGACGGACTTCTCTCTTTCTCGCTGCTTCCTCTGCTGGCTGGGTAGGAAGTGCTGGGGAGGATGCCATGACGACGCCAGGCGCAATGGTGCTTGTGGGCGCTGTGCGAATTTGATAGGTCTGGACATCTCCTGAGGCAGCTAAGAGGGAAAGAGACGTGCGGGTGGGAGGATCAGATCTGAGTTTTTGGAAATCTACACTATTAAGAAGACAGTCAAAGCAAGTGTTAACCCCTTTTCATAAAATCCTAGAGTTGGAAGAGACCTCAAAGGGCCATCCAGTCCAACCCCCTGCCATGCAGGAACCCCCATCACAGGACTCCCGCCAGATGGCCATCCAGCCTCGGCTTAAAAGCCTCCAAAGAAGGGGACCCCACCACCCTCCTTTGTGGCAGCATCTTCCACTGCCGAACAGCTCTAACCGTCCTGAAGTTCTTCCTCATGTTCAAATGGAATCTCTTTTCCTGTAGTTTTCCCATCCAGACAGAATGCCTCTTCCTAATGGCCCCTCCTTATTGCCTTCATGTCATAGTGCAAAAAATACAATGCTTAGGCTCAGGTAACTGGGCAGTTTACATGCTGACATAACATGCTGCTGAAACGTTGCTTTTCACACCACCTTGGCTTTCCTCACCTTTTCCTCCTTCTTACAACTCTTCTACTTTTCCCATTCTTGCCTTTCTGATTCCACCTCAAGTCATTCCCTCTCCTCTTAGCTCCCTCAGTTCTGTAGCTCATGCTCAGACTCTTTAACTCTGAAGGAAAGGATTCCCTTCTCTGCAAGCTGCTTCCTTGTTTTTTTCCTCCACCCGGTTTCTTCTGCCTTATCATATTTCGGTCCTTTCTCTTCTCCTCATCAGCACCCACTCCCACGCCTCCTCCTTCTTGTTCTAACACTCCTGCCACAGGATACACTATACTGTACTGCTGTCAAGGTTCTCCTTTTGTAGTTTTACCTGGTTTGCTATCATTAGCATCCGGGACCATCACTTTTTCCCCATGTGCATTTTTTTTTCCTTACTTGAACTGGCATGTTAAATTATCTTTCCAGAGCCCGTAAGAGTAGAACCAGAAACCAAATGTTGAAGGAATGACAAATGATTTCTTCTTGCTCAGGCAACACACTATTATCTAAAACAGTGGCTCCCACCTATGAATCCTCAGATGCATGGCCAATGGCGGAGGATTCTGGGAACTGTAGTCCAAACACAGCTGGTCTAGATAGTAAAAGCCACCAATACGGACTGTATTACTTGGAATTGAAATGAAAACTGTTGTCTACCCTAGATCAACTACTTTTGCGTATCAGCCATTATAAGAGCACAAACCATATCGTGTCATCATCGACTAATTTTTGCCCCTTCTCTTCTGCTTCAAGAATTTGAAACGGGCACTGTGGTTATCAATGGAAGAGCGAATTTCATGAATTAAATACATTTGCTATGAGCCTTCTGCACGCCACTTATTAGCTTACCTTGTACAACCACTTGGTTGCTGGGTACAAGAATCTGTTGTCCGTCAGTGGTCTGTGCATACTGTAAAATGGTGGTGCCGGGCTGGGTTGCGGCTGCATTGGTCATGGTCAGAGTCTGCAGGCCTTGGACTCCATCTGTGCCATTGTTTGCTAACTGGATTGCACCTCCTTGGGTGATCGCAACTGGAAGCAAAGAGGCACTTGTCAGCAGTCAGAATATGTAACTGCCTCACTGCCATACATTCAGCTGTTCTCAGACCCCTTATCAAATAAGTAGTTCAAAAGTAAATCTGTTTTAAATACCTTGGTTTCATGCCCTGTTTTGTTTGTGACGATACTGTGGCTCCAAACAATGTTATCCACTGAAAAGGTTATTAGAGCACAGATGGTCTTCGTGCAATAATCCCGGCAGGTTGTACAGAAATGTATTTAGGTTTATTTTTAGGCTGCTCTAACATAGGGTTAGGAAGTCCATCACCCCTTGACCAGAGCTACCTTTGAGTTTCTTGGCCAAGCGTTTTGGCTGACAATGAAAGCCAATGCACTTTCTTTTAAATACCAACTTTTAGATGGTTTTCTCCCCTTCTGAATGAATGAGCTCTCCTTCTCTGATAGGCAAATCAAGTAAGTGGAATGTCCAGGTTTTTTTCCCTAGAGATGCTAATTTACATTTATGTTGTTTATCATCAACTATTATCTTTTATAATCATTAGGCATTGCTGTGTGACTGTTTAAGTGTTTAAATATAAATCTATAGGTTCACATAGACTTTGTGTTTATAACTGCTTATAACCTTGTAGATTTAATGTAATGTTGTCTATTAATGCTGTAAGACGTCCAATTCTTTCTTCTCAAATACTTAAACATGTCTTAATTGTACTGGACTGTATATTATCCCTGATTACTGTAAGCCGCCTTGGATCCTTTTCCAAGGAGAAGGGTGGGGTAAAAATACTCTAAAATAAAATTAAATAAAATAAATACTGGAGGATAGATAGATAGATAGATAGATAGATAGATCATGAGCAACATTTGATAACTCTGTAAGTGTTAAAGGGTTGACACCTTGAAAAGGTAATTGGTGATGTCTTTGACAATGTTACTAATGACCCACAAGTGTCAGCTGATGCTTCCCAGGTATCACCAATCAAGGTCATAGAGGAATTTTAAATTACCAGCCAGAAATGCCTTCCTTTCTCTTCCGCTGGGCTCTGAGAGCCAACCAGACGGCAGTGACTGGAATAAAAGGCGTAATGAACTTGTTTGCAGCAAGAATTGGGACACTGTTCTGGCTATGCTGGTTATTCAAAATGGACTGCATGTCTTTTCTTATTTCTTTTGCCACTTTGGCATTTTTTCAAATGTGTGGCCAGAGACCTGTCTCTGTGATTTTTCTGCCTTGCACTGACCTTTTTGTTTTGAATGTGCTGTCATTTTTTAAAAGACCTAAGGAAATTTACTTTGTCATTAGATATAATTCACACACACACACCCCGGTTTGTCACCTGCCTGCTTGGTTCACATGCTAGAGTGGAAAGGAAGCCATTTGATTTAGTGTCCCATTTAAACCTGAAATAGTTGTACTGAATATTGTGCCAGAAATTAAGGATGTTAAGATAAAGCACTCGTTATGGTATAAAGCATTCATTATGGCTTTTTCCAGAAGCCGACATGTTGCAATCCAGTGGCACACAGATCTGTTTTGCTGTAAAAACTGGATCGTTATTACTTTATTGACCTATTTCTTTGTTCTGTGCTTTCAGCACTTCACTTTAAAATTTAGAAATAGCTACTCTGGGGCTTTGGATGTTTTGGGACACTTTGGGGGAAACAGGCAATTAAAAATTCTAAGTGCTAAGTAGTTTTTTTATTTTTTTAAGTTGAATCTGTATCCAATCTGCTAATCTCAACTGGACAATAACCAGTGGGATCTATAAAAGCATGATTTGCCATTCAGCAGCTGAGTCAGCAGCTCTCCTCTGGTTGAGCGCAGCAGGCTGAAATCTTGAAAACCACTGCTGTTGGTAAAGTCATCCTGCCAGCCATGATTTTTGATAAATAAAAGCTTCCTTCTCCTATCCCATGGGTTTCCAGGGATTGCTGGAGACTTAACCCCCCACCCCCACCCCCACCCCCACCCCCCAAGGGCTAGGAGACGGGAGGAGGAAATGTTTAACTCCCACAAAAATTGCTTCAGCTGATATCATTGGTTCTTTGCTTGCCATCTATCAAGTTATGTTAATGGCTGTTTTGAATGTGTTTTATAAGCTTTTCAAAAACTGGATTTTAGTTGTACTAACTGTATTTTAATTGGATTTTATTTATCTTTTTAGTATTGTATTTTTATTACTGTTTTGTAAACCGCTCCGAGCAGTGCAGTTTGCACAAAGGGGGCAAAATGTAAATCAATCAATAAATATCATCAGCCGAATGCCACGGGAAAAGGCCTTGTGTTCTCCCTGTCCAACTGCCCAGTGCATGAATGCCACAAGCCACGTACTATATTGCCCACTGCTTGTTTGGTAAATTGGAGTTGGCACAGTGACGGTGGTGATGGCAGGTGCCGCTGCTTCCTCTTCAGATTTTTCTTCTTCAATCCTTGGCACACCAGGCGCATCTGAGGACAGGTCATTCAAGATTTTTCTAAAATGGGAAAGATACGAATGGGTGCTTTACTCACATCCAGTAGCTAACGTATTTCTAAACCTGTGCACCAAATCCTGCAATAACAAGTAGGGAAGAGACCTTTGGAGATGAGATGGGGCAGCATTTTGCCCCAAAATCTTGCAGAATAACGACCTTCCTACTTTGGTTGCCAGCCATCTGTGGCAAGTGGGATACTCTGGATGGTATGTACACCGATCAATAACTTTGTGGTGTCAGACCAAAGGTCTATCTAAATGCAGCCATGTTTCCAAATGCAGTGCGCACCACGCAAAACCCAAAAGAGGGACATGAAAGCAGCTGCCCTGCCCTGCTTTATATCCCTATGGCAACCGCTATCCAGGTGCATGCAAATTGGGAGATTCCATCTGGCCATGGTAGCTAAGAGCCACTGACGGCAACTCCCTTCCATTAATTGTTCAGATCGACTTTTAGTGCCATTTTAATCGATGATCATCTGCACATCTTGTACTAGAAAATTCCCCAAACGCTGTCGCTTGCTTATGCTCCCAGAGACAGTCTTTGAGGGCTCCTCTTGGTCTTTGATTACGGAAGGCTCCATATCCAGGACCTGAACCTGGGCGCTCTTGCAAAGGAAGCCGGTGCTTTTTCTGTTGCTAGAGCTTCCCTTACAACCTTGGCATGTACACAGCTAAACCTGAGAGCAGGAGAAGCTGCAGGTGGCCACTGCCCTGTGAGGGCCTTTTCTCCTGTCTGCTTCTATGGCTAGGCAATCATATTCTATGGGAGTGAGAATGCTGAATACCTCTACCTGCCCATCATCCTCCCCTGCTCTTCCCTTTCCTGGCACAAAGATCAGATGGGCTGGACTGCCTATCAAGGCTTTGACCCTGGTCTGAAATACACATGCATACCCACATCTTTTTTTGCTCTCAAGCAAGCTACCTGGATGCTGTATACTGGACACCGCCATCTTTCCTTCTCTAAATGTTATTTATTTATGGAGTGCCTATTGGGAGTCTGCATGGGGTGCCATTTCAACCCCCTGCACAGGGAGCCCTCTGGGTCTCTCTGTTTGTAGGTGTTGACTGCCTGTGAGTTCTTGTTGCTATGCAGAGTGCTGTGGTGTCCCTCTGCTTGCCAGGCTGCGCTATGGATGTGCAGAGAGAGAGAAAAAGACCTATGGGCGGAGTGGTTCTGTCCCCACTATTGTAGGCGCTCAGACACCACCCAGACCAAATTAATAGCAACAGACTACACTGGAGAAGTAAAAAACAACAACGAGACCAAACTGCATGATTAGGCAGGAAGATAAATGATAAAATGAGCAAGATATTATGGGCAACTAGATACCTGTCTCCAGATGCCACTCCCCTGTGTCTGGCACTTTGAAGTACCCTCCTTTTAAGCCTGGAGGTAACACATATCCCCATCATGGCTGATAACCTGCAATAGACCTTTCCTCCATTAATCTGCCCGATCCCCTTTTAAAGGCATCTAGGCGAGATGCTATCACCGCATCCTGCAGCAAGTAGTTCCATAGACTATATTCTGACATACCAGGTGACCCTCTGGCCCCAACTTCCTACCTGAGAGGGTGAGACCTTTGGCAGGGAAAGGACCTTTTCAACTGCTGAAATCTGATCCATGGACCAGAAGTTCCTCTTCATTTTCTAAAGCACTGACTCCCAATCTTGGGTGGCCCAGGTGTTCTTGAACTGCAACTGGCCAGCATAATTGTGAAGGTATCTGGGAACTGCAGTCTAAGAACACTTGGGTAGTGCAAAGCTGGGAACCACTGTTCTACAATAATGCATGATCTCTTTATTATCAATAAGCTTGTTACAGATGTCTCCACCACTTACATGCGATGACTGTAAACCCCACATTACAGTTCATGTAGCAATGAAACTGGTAAGAAAAGATTGAAAAGCCTGCATACTTAAGTTATGCTTGGCAAGTCACCAGATGCTGACTATAAGAATGCATCCCTCAGGGTTGCTGGCAACTCTTTTACATGTTAACCTGCTCCATGCATGCACCAAAGACTAAACTGCTACCTGTAGGAAGGTCGCCTGGAGAGAATTTCTCTCCGCTTCTGTGAATCTGTCACACTGTCCACAGATTCCTGTGAATCTTCACTTTCGGCAATAGTGGAGATCTAAATACAAGAGCACAATAATGTTACCACTGTAAACATATTTAACAAGCAAGACATTTTAAATCACAAGCAGGATATTTCAAATAAGAGTAATGTTACCACTGTAAACATATTTAACAAGCAACAGCTCAAAAAAAAAACCCTCTGCAGTCTAAAAAATTATCATTTTGGGACAGTCTGAAAGATTTTCAAACGGAATCTCAGTTAATATGGATTTCTATGAACCCTGATCTCTGGGAAAACAAGGAGATGTCAAAAATAAGAGAAGCATTTATGTCCGAGGGGAGATACAGACTCCTCAGCTGGTTGACTGATGGACATGAAAACATGACATCTACATATTTTGCCTCACTTTTCTCCTTAAAGACCCAAGGTGTCTTGCATAACTAAAAAGTAAATATTTAAAAGCTAAAAACAATATGTATAGAAATATTAAAAAGAAATGAACCAGAACTATAGGATGATAGTAAAATCAATAATAAAAATATATTTTTAAAAGCAACAGATCACTACAATTTAGTAAGTAGCCAAAGTTTCCTCCATCCCAGCAAAGCAAAAATTCCATGTGGGATGCATATTGGCAACTTTGATAGCTACTTTCACCTTTTTGACTTAACAAACTTAGAGGTCAGAAAGATATACGGTACCCCAATTCATGCTTTATATGATATTCAGTGGAACCAAGAGGAATTATGAAACAGTCAACTTAGTATTTCAACATTCCAATTGCATTCCTCTCGTTAGCCTTTTTCTTTGAAGTACCAACCACTTTTACAATCTGTCTCTTATCTTAACTGCAGCTAGAAATTCCATTCTAACCATGTCATTTGTACTCTCCTGGGTTTCATCTGTCGTACTGCAGAAATCTAAAGTTTAGCTTTAACGACTGGAAGTACAAGCAGAAGAAATGACAGAACTCATAAGCCACAAACGCTTGCCCTTTATCAGAACAATTACATTCTGCAGATGTGGCAACTGAAGCAAATAGCATGCTGGGCAACGCCCTGCTAGAGATTTATGCTAGCAGAAATGTAAAAGAATAAACTACAGCACCACATTGGTGCTAATTAATGACTTGCTACTTCTTTGGAGGGAGTTCTTTGCAGGTATGGAAAGAATCCCATATGTGCAATTAAGAAAAGCTTCTATTCTTTCACCCCAAGTGGCATCTTCCTGACCTAATGAATTTAAACAGATGAATGGGTACCCACCCCAATTAAAATATATGTTCTCTTTCGTGCAATATCTGTTTCACATAAGGATATGTTTGTATGCTGACCCAGGCTGCCATACTTCATGAGATAACACGGTTTTGAAATTCCTTGACACGCACCTGAACAGTTTGGACTTGTGGAGACTGAATGACTGACGGCTGTGCAGCCTGAATAACGCCATGGACTTGAACTGTCTGCCCATTAGGGAGCTGTACTAAGGTCACCGTAGGAGCAGAAGAGGTTGCATGAGCTGCTGCCATAGATACCTAGGAAAGAGGGACAACAGGATCCATTACTGTAAAGAAGCATGGTAGGATTAGAAGAACACTATCCCCCCCCCAATTGGCAAGTACTGTACTCTATTCAGTACTTCCGCACGGAAAACAGATGCGTTCCATACAGCTGACACTTGGTCAGACAGTTGTAGCAGCTCCCCCAACTGGAGCTTCTCATGTTGGTAAATAGCGAACAAGATATTGGCTGTTCTGCAGCGAAATTATTATGTCCAAATATATAACTGGATAGAACATTTAAATACCCCTTCAATATTTTATAAATCAAAAATGTTATTCAACCAATAAATAGATCCTGAAAGAAACCACTATGAAAGCACATGGTTGCAAAAAATGACATGGGGCTTCCTTTGATGCCGCTAACAAAATCACATTTTCCCCTGTGCTGCCTGGGATCTCACAAGTAGATTTCTTAGATACTTAAGAGGATTATTCCCATTAAATTATTATTAAGTATGACTTAAATGTCTGGACTAGAGATAGACAAGGAACATAAATGTAATTCCTGTTCTATCCTTTACTGTGGGGAGGATCCATAAATATCTGTTTTTGGATCTGGCCTGTAATCTAAGAGAAGAGAGTTATACAGCCATCATTTTAGTTTGACATCTTTTGTGCACGGAAAATTGTAAAACAAATGTCTTCAACACCCTCCATCCTTCCACAGAGACAGTCAACAGTGAGTAGTCTAACATACTATAGCAAACAGGATTGGATGTGAATGTGAAAATCTCATATTTAAGTCTTTACTCATCCATCTGTGAAATTCATCAAATAGTGTTGGGCACATTACCATCTCTCATTATAAATCTGCTTAACAGAGAAAGAAGGAGTAAGTCCTGCAAAGTGCTATTAAAATAATTACTACTAGAGATGTGCAGGTCTGTGCTTTTAGACTGCCAAACCCAGAATTAATCAGACAGCAGCTAATTACTACCATTAGTGGCTGTGAACTTAGACTTCTTCTCTGTTAGGGAAGGTGTATTCAGGAATCCATATCTTGACTTGATAAGCTCAGAAAATGTTTAAGTCTTTTTCCCTACAAACACACTTCTTTCTTTTATGGCACACTGTAGTTAAAATGGAAAGAAAGTGGAAAGTGTTCTTTGTATATACCACCCCATAGTGCTTCCAGTACTCTCTGGGCAGTTTACAATTTAATTATGCAGACTACACATCCCCCCCCACCAACCAGCAAGCTGGGTACTCATTTTTACCAACCTCTGAAGGATGGAAGGCTGATTCAACCATGGGACTGAACCCCATCCGGCTATCTGGGATTGAACCCCAGGTTGTGAACACAGTTTTAGCTGCAGTATAGGCATTTAACCACTGTGCCACGAGGCTCCACAAAGCTCCCAATTAACCGTACATCGTTTTCAAATTTCATCCGAACAGCTTACTTTGAAATAAACTAGGATTTTCAATCGTAGTTTGATGCTGGTTTAAGATTCTAGTGCTGGTAAATTCCATATCTTCCTTCAGATGAAATATGAACTATGTGAAATGGGGAAATTTAACCACTGTACGCTAAGGATGGCATCAAGCTTTCTGTACCTGCCCCAGTACTTGCTGGAAGCTTTTTCTCTGAACACAAAGCTAGGCACAGCTCAGCCTAGCTAAGCTTAAAAGCCTTCCATATGATGACTTTCTCTCAGGTAAGCTACACTACAGTGCCTGTAATGTTTGTCTTTCAGGTAGGACTTCCAAAATGGAGAACTATGAAATATATGTTTGGTGAAATCCAAACATTCCACCCCTATGGTAGTTCTCAAGTAGGATGCAGGTACTGTATAAGAAACCAAGATTTAATTGTGATTCCAGAGTTCTGAAAGCTGCTTGGACAACTCAGAAATAAATTTATTTTCTAGCACTAATGTGCAACACTGCAGCAGCATTCCACTTTTTCAGATTCCATGAGAAATTACTCTTCTAACATTAATCAGCTGTAATTTTGGGTTCGTTGTTTCAAGCACTGCATGGAAAGTGACTTGGCTGTAGAATAAATGTGGGAGGGAAAAGTACGCAGTGGCTGTTGCTGAACTTGAAGTGCCAGCATAGTAGTGTAAAAGCAGATGGGAAAGCATTACCCTTCACTCTCTGCCAAGTCTTCTTTCAGGTTATGTTTGGTATCAGGACAGTACTATGGCAAGTGCTATAGATGCACAGTCTGCCTGCCAACTCAGTATCTGCAGCTGAACTGCCTTCGGGCCCAACTACTCCTGATTGCCCGCAAAAATAATCATCCCTGAGTGAACTTGTTGCACTGATGCAAAGGGGGGGGGGCAAGGACAAACTGCAAATATGTTGATGTCATTCACAATTTCTATCCACCAACCGGAGGGTCTAATTAACCAGGGAATCCTGCACAACCCATATGGAGAGATCCTTCCCGTTTTAAAACCAAAGATCTTGGGAAGTCTTTGGGTGGGTAGAGCTGCTGCTAAACTCATTGTCTGAACTTTTCTCTGCAAGTTTATAATTCATTTTGCAAATGAGAGAGAGAGAGAGAGAGAGAGAGAGAGAGAGAGAGAGAGAGAGAGAGAGAGAGAGAGAGATGATTCCAAGAAGAAAACAGAGAGGTTCAAATGATCAGTGAAACATATTTTTTTTGAACTGAAAGGAACGGAATCTTGAAAAATGACTTGGGGAGGGGAAAAAGGCTCCAAGTCACAAGTTGAGTCCAAGTTAATTACAATAAAAAAAACCACACAAATGAGGTCTGAGTCAAGTCACTGGTATGAGTTAAGTGCAACTCAACAGTGAATCACATGACTTGAGCCTCTATCCCTGGCGATACCGTATTTTTCCGTCTATAAGATGCTCCAAAGTATAAGACGGTCCCCACTTTTCTGACCTAAAATTATAGCAAAAGGAGAAAGAGGAGCCCCTCCAGGATGGTTTGCCCCCCCTCTCGCTCTGTTCCCTTGCTCAGCGCCCCTTTTGCGCGGATCCCTCCACACGTGTTAAGGAGTGTGAGCGTCTGGAGGCAGCTATTTTTAGGCTTGCGTGAGTTTCGCGTAGGCTGCTGCCCCTTGCTTGACTTTCATAGGAGACATATTTTAAAAGGAAGCAGAGAAAGAGGAGTCCGTCATGGAAAGATCCTCTCCGTCTTCTTGCCTTGGGACCTGGTGGGCGTAGGCGGCGGGGTGGTGGTGGTGTCTTTCTCAGCTTTGTTTTCAAATCTCTCGTGCGAGCCTAAAAGCCACTGCCCTGAGATGCTAACACGCGTCATGAGGGATTCGCGTGGAAGGGGCACCGAGTGAGGGAAAGAGGAAAATCCCATTGAAATCAACCAGGCTTTCAGGCAAGTACAGGCACCTTTAAGTGTGTGTGTGTGTGTGTGTGTGTGTGTGTGTGTGTGTGTGTGTGTGTGTGTGTGTGTGTGTGTGTGTGTAAAAGAGGATGTTGCAATAATATTTAGCTTGCAGATGCGGAAAGGAGCCAACACTGAACCTCAGAAAGAGGAGACCGCGCCGCCTGCCTACAATGTATCAGCTGACCCTCAATTTTTATCCTAACCATTTTAGAAAAAAAATTATTTATTTATTTATTTATTTATTTATTTATTTATTTATTTATTTATTTATTTATTTATTTATTTATTATACTTATTAACCGCCCGATTTTCCCATAGGGAACTCTGGGCGGTGTACAGACGTCACCCAACAGTGACTACCCAACGACATAACAAACCCCAACAATAGTAAACAGTCAAGACCTAACAGAATACAATAGTATACGAATACTGTGTAAAAATACTAAAAGAAAAATAACAGAATAAATAACAGGATCCGGCAAGAAAACTGATGCCTGCAGTTAAAAAAAAAAATCCATCACAATGTGCTCAGAGGGCCCCGAAGCATTGCCTGAAGAGCCAGGTCTTTAAGGCCCTTCTAAAGGCTGGCAGCGTCTCCGGCTGCCTGATCTCAACTGGCAGCTTGTTCCAAGAGGCCGGGCCGACCACCGAAAAGGCCCGATTCCTGGTGGAAACCCTACGGGCTTCTCTCAGTGTTGGCACTCTAAGAGAAAGGGAAGACGAAGCTCTGGTTGGCTGGGACGAGATTGGTCTCTGGGAGATCCACTCCGCTAGATAGATAGGATAGCATCTTGTAAATGGAAAAATAGGGTACAGTGGACCCTTGTATAACAAAAAGCTTGTATAACATAAAATTTGTACAACATAAAACATTCCGGAGATAGGGGAAATTTGCTTAACATAATTGCCTATGGGGAAAATCCATACAACATAAAAATGGGATTACTCCATTTTCAATGCATTCCTATCGGAATTTGTATAAAGGAAAATTTGCTTAACATAATTTCCTTTGGAACGAATTAATTCCTTTATACAAGGTACCACTGTACATATTTGGAAATAAGAACATTGAGAACATGGAGATGTAGACAATTGCACCCACAGCACTTCCAGCTGAACAGAGTAGTACCTGGGCTAATGTTGCAATTTGCGGCTGCGCCTGTACCGTCATCTGTTGGTTTTCTGCTTCTGTAACGGCTGCATCTCCACTCTGTTGATTCTCTGCACCAGATTCCATTGTCATTTAGTTTCCTACAACGATAATGATTTACATTGTTATTACAATCTGTTTATTTCTTTCATTATATTCCTCTAAATCCTATATCACTCTGGTTGGTTACCTTTGACTACCTGTGGGTAGTGGACGGCATATAAATTGTATAAATAAAATAAATAAATAAAATTAAAGATCAAAGTAACATTAAAAATTACATACATTGGACGGTGAACCGTATCTACAAAAATGGCAAGAAAAAAACTCTAGCATGAATTTCATATGCCAAAGCCAAAAACAAAACAATACAAAACAAAACTTGTTGGCAGGTCAAGTCAACACCTGCCCCATCTGAGTCAATGAAATGCTTAATACTTGGATACCTGGTAGTCTGTGATTAAACTAGTATAAATAATACTTGACTACATGCAACAGCATTTCAACATCATACATGTCATATTAGGACAATATGATAAACTATAGTTGTCCCCCACCATTTTATGGTTCATATACTGCGGTCCCGGTATATTGCGGGACCACAGTATATGAAGGAAAGGGCCCCAGGGGCAAGCTGTGAAAAAAACACAATGTGTGCACTGTGATCATGGTAATCTGGTTTCCTACTACTGGATTTGAATCTGCCTAGAATCTGCCTATGTGAATAATAAAATATGTGATCACGTGGTTTAAAATAAAAGTAGCTTCCATGAATAAGTTTCCTTGTATATCTGTCAACCTGAAATAGTTTTTAATAGAAAACAAGTTATTTTATGAAACTTAAATTTGATTTTTAAGTCTGTATTGGCACATGGACTGTAAAAGCTAATGCTATTTTTTCGCAAGTAGTTAAAATAAGGCCTTTGGCTGCCGTCCAACAAGACTATCTTTAGTCAACTAAGTGGTAAAGGGGACTGACAATCTTTGTTTCTCTCATTTGTTCATAAAGTTTTTTCCAGGTTTTGTTTAACAAAAAACTCAGCCTCATAATTACAAAGAATCACGAGGAGGCAACTAGATCCACTCTTGCCTGTGTAAATCCCACACCCTCCATGTTTGTATTATGACAATTTGTCCCTAAGAAGCACTTGGAGCACTCAGAAAAAGCTATTAACATTTTATTTAAAAACCCTTTAATCAAGGCTCCATTCAACACCTCTAGATCCTTTTATCACCAAACAGAATGGAAAAGACTGAGGAAAAGGCACATTCCTACTCCCCAAAACCAATTACTTCACTTTTCTTTTTCTCTTTGATAGAAACCAGGAGGTAAAGGAACAACCATGGTTTTCACTTGCTCTTCAAATCAAAATTATAAAACATTATTTGAGGCTATTTTCCAATTATAGTTTGGAGAGCAATTGCAAACTATAGCTCACCAATGTGGATGCAAACTATGATTTGTGAAACGGGGAAAAATGAAATCAAACCACACACTTTAGGAGGGACTGTATTTTACAAATCCAAATCCAAGTATCCTTGGTATTACAAAAGCTCCCAGTTAGCACTTGGTTATCTGGGCCCAAGTTCTGTATGTGCCAGACTCCTACACTTCAAGATTCAGAAATGAAACCTTTTTTGATGACAATGTTACCATCAGAAAGGAAACTGTGGTCTGTCTACTATGCCCTTCTTGGTTCTGGCTCCTTATCCTGAATGCATTCCCATCAGAAATACATAACATCCACTCAACACGCTCTTCAGATAGACAGTGAGTCAATGACAACTTCTTTATAAGAACCAGTTACTTACCTGTCTGTAAAGGTGGTTCTTCGAGTGGACTTTCGTGAAGCCACACAGATGGGTTTCCCAGGCGCCCCTGCACCGGAGGTCGACCTTCCCTAGCAATAGGAAAGTTCGTTAGTCTCCACCCCCTCACCCCGTGCATGGGCGTGGGTGTTCCCGCCTAAACGCCTCAGTTCCTCTTGACCGCCAGGATGACAGGTAAGTACCAGTCAAGGCATGACGGTCCGAGGGGAGGTGGGCGGGTGCTGTGTGGCTTCAAGAAGGTCCACTCGATGAACCACTTTTACAGGTAAGTAACTGGTTCTTCTCCATCGTGGCCTTCCTGAAGCCACACAGATGAAAGCAGTACTCACTGGCAGGAGGGTAGTCACGCCGTCACAAAGCAAAGCACTGCCCTCCTGAAGGAAGTGGACGACCTCATGCGGGCATCCACCCTGTAGTGGGTCACGAAGGTATCAGGTCTGGACCAAGTGGCGGCATTACAGATGTCGTCAAGTGGAACACCTCTGAGGAATGCCGCTGAGGAGGACATCGCTCTGGTGGAATGAGTTCTAACAGTGGCTGGCAAGGGCCATTTTGCAAGGTCATAGGCCAGTTTAATTGTGGAAACTACCCAATGGGAGAAGCGTTGGGAGGACACAGGGTGACCTTCAGCCGAAGGGTCGTAGCGTATGAAGAGCCTCTGAGATCTACGGACATTCTCAGTCCTAGAGACGTAGAAGGCTAAGGCCCTTCGCACATCCAGCAAGTGTAGGTCCTTTTCTACCCTAGTAGATGGGTTGGGAAAGAATGCAGGGAGGATGATGGGCTGAAAGACGTGGAAAGACGAAACCACCTTAGGCAGGAAGGTGATTTCTGGGTAGGCTACTACCTTCTCTTGGTGAAATTGGAGGTACGGTGGGTTGCACCTGAGAGCAGAGTTCACTCGCTCTGCAAGCAGAAGCGATGGCAACCAAAAAGACAGTTTTGAAGGTGACTAGTCTTAGGTCCACAGTAGCCATGGGTTCAAAGGGCAGTCCTTGAAGAGCCCTAAGGACAACGGAGAGAGACCATTGAGGAGGGATTGGTCTTCGATCCGGGAAGGTGTTTTTCAGGCCACATAAGAAAAGCTTGAGTCTAGGATGGTGAAAGAAGGAAGAGGCAGCAGCCATTGGAGGTTGGTGTGTGATGATGGCTGACAAATGGACCCGCAAGGACGATAAGGTAAGGCCAGACCGTTTGAGATGAAGAAGATATTGGAGTATCCAGGTAAGTGGTAGATTGACGGGGTTGAAACCTTTGTCGGCCGCATAGAGAAGGAATCTCTTCCACTTGTAGTTGTATAGTCGAGTAGTGGAAGGCTTGCAGCATGCCGAGATAATAGTCTCTATGAATTCGCTATCCTCCACGCTGTCAACTGGAGACGAGAGAGGTCTGGATGAAGGATCTGGCCAGCATTCTGGGAGAGCAGGTCTGGGAATTGGGGAAGCTGATGATGATGGCTGGACAGACTGAGTAGAGAGGTGAACCAAGGCTGCCTGGGCCACCACGGTGCAACTAGGATGAGGTTGGGCCTCTCCTGGACTATCTTGATCACCACCTTGTGGAGTAAAGGAATGGGGGGAAAGGCATACAACAGATGATCCGTCCACGGCAGGAGGAGAGCATCCCCCAGAGAGAGCCCAGTCCCTTGCCTGCTCTCGAACAGTAGAGAGGCATTTCTTGTTCTGGGACGAGGCAAATAGGTCGATGTGAGGTGAGGTGAGCCCCATCTGTTGCAGAGACGGCGAAAGGTCGACGGATGCAGCTCCCACTCGTGGGAGGTGTTCTGTCTCCAGCTCAAGTTGTCAGCGTCGACGTTCTCTTCTCCTGGCAGGTGCATGGCCACCAGATGGATGTTGTGTGCCAGGCACCATTCCCAGAAGGTGAGGGACAGCTTAAGAAGGCGTGTCGAACAAGTTCCGCCCTGTTTGTTGATGTAGTACATGGCAGTTGTGTTGTCGGTCACCACCAGTACTACATTGCTGGAGAGGTGTTGGATAAACACCCAGAACTGGCCAAGAGTTCCAGCTTGTTGATGTGGAGATGTCATTCCTGTGGGGACCAGACGTCGTGAATACGGTAAGTGAGGCATACCGCCCCCCAGCCTGTGTTGCTGGAGTCCGTGGTGACCTGGATGGTTGGAAGAGGAGCCCTGAATGGGCGACCGGCAAGTAGGTTGGGCCTGCTGGACCACCAGTTGAGCTGTTGGGGAAGGTCAGGGGGGATGGTGAGTATTTTGGAAGGAGGGTCCCTCAGCGGGTCAAAGTGACATAGGAACCATGTTTGAAGGCGCCTGAATCTGAACCTCGCGTGTACAAGGTCAGAAGTTGTGGAAGCCATGTAACCCAGAAGTCTTTGGACTTGAACAGCTGGCACCCGAGCTCCCGGGCGGAAAAGATGAAGGAGTTTGAAGATTTCTGCAATTCTGTCCCTTGGAGGGAAGACCATGGCTCGGGTGGAATCCAAGATTGCTCCTATGAAAGATACCACCGGGGAAAGATCCAGGTGGGACTTGTCCAGGTTGACCTGAAGGCCCAGAGAGACCAGAGTTGTGAGGACAGTGTGAATGTCCTGACAGGCTCTTTCCTCAGACTCCACAACGACTAGCCAGTTGTCTAGACAGGGGAAGACCATGATGCCCTGGGTGCGAGGGTGTGCCGCGACAGGGGCCATGCATTTGGTAAAGACCCGGGGGCGGTTGATAAACCAAATGGCAGGGCAGAATATAGGTAGATATCTTCCCCTATGGCAGTGATGGCGAACCTTTTAGAGACCGAACTGCAATTCGAAACCCACTAATTTTTTTGCAAAGTGCCAATACAGTAATTTAACTTCTATACAGGTGCTATGAAGGGGCAACGTCGTGTGCCCACAGAAAGGGCTCTGAGTGCCACCTTTGGCACCTGTGCCATAGGTTCGCCATCACTGCCCTATGGCGAACTGTAGAAGGTGACGATGTGCGGGATGTATAGAGATGTGGAAGTATGCATCCCGCAGATCCACAACCCCAAACCAGTCCCCTCTGCGGAGCAGAGGAATGATCTTCTCCAATGTGACCATTCTGAACTTTTTAGATATTAGAAATTTGTTGAGAAGTCGCAGGTCCAGTATGGGCCGCAGGCCGCTGTCCTTTTTTGGTACCATAAAGTACCTGGAGTAATGGCCTCTGTGGGCCAGATTGCATGGTACCCTTTGGATGGCACGTTTCTGCAGAAGGGAATTGACCTCCTCGAGTAAACAAGGTGAGGGGAGTGTGAATAACGTTTCCCAATGGGGGAAATGAACTTAACTCTAACAGGTAACCATCGTTTAAAACTGAAAGGACCCAGTTGTCAGAAGTGACGGCTTCCCACGCCTGAAGGAAGGGACGCAGGCAGATATTTTGAGAGTTAATATTCGTCCCGTTGTCTTCTGTCTCTAGACTTAGTGGTAGAGGCAGCGGCCGACTTGGACTTCTTGGTCCTAGAAGAGTAGGCCCAGAAACTGGAGGGGCAAGCGGATCTGTCACACTGTCCCTGTCTAGGTGAGGACTGGAGGGATGAAGGTCAGCAAGGAGGGTAATCAAACATGGAACTGGTGATTCTAATATATGCATTAGCTACTTAAGCCAATGAGATGGGGAATAGGGAAGCCCAGATCCTCGTGCTGCTATAATTTCAGAGGCAAAGGAGGCCACCTCATCCAGATAAGAGGTGACTTGCGTAGAGAGAAGGAACCTAAGCTTAACCAAGCCTTCCCACCCTTGCATTCTATCGAGGATCGAGGATAGATATTTCTTACGAAGTGCATCGTGAGTTGGGCAATGAAAGAAGATGTGTTCAAGCGTTTCAACGGCATTAGTTTGACATGGACAGATCCTCTGGGAGTAAGGGATTCCATTGAACCTGCCTGACAATAGTGCCGAGGGGAAGGAATTGCATCTGACAAGTGAATAGGCTCTGTGCGCTTCGGGACATGTTAGGTAAGTCAGAAAAAAAAGCAGGCTTCCCAGGTAGGACTGGGATGTTAAATTGAAGTGGGGAGCTGGTGGTATTGGCTTCGCTGCACAGTTCTTGCCATTCGATGTTCAATAGCCTGTCTTTAATAGTCCTATATGCTTCAGATTGACTTAACATGCCAAGCTGCTCAATATCCAATCCCGCTACTTTAAGAGTGGTAAGAACATCGGATATCTCGACTGGGAGGTCAGGATCTATCAAAAGTTGATATAATAAACGGGTATGAACTGGGTTTTAAAGGATTCCAAGCCAGAATTTAGTAGCTCTTAATCTGGCCAAGGTCTTCAGCCTTATCATGCCAGTTTCTAAGCAAAGAACGGCGTATGGGACACATTTAGGGAGGCCTAGGATTCTTCTCAAAAAAGAGGCTTGAATACTTTCCACTGTGCGATCTATAGCTTTATACCAAATTGGTGATGCATATAAGATTTGAGATAGGGTTTTGGCCTTAAATATTGTCAGGGAAGCTGGTACATAGCGATTGCTATAGCTAAAAAAGAATCGTGAGATTGCGCTAGCAGAGATCTTGCTAGAATTTAGGACATACTTGCGATGGGAGAACCAGGTGTGCCTGTAGTTGTAGTGAACACCCAGGTACTTAAATGACTTTACCTGCTCTATAACATTACCCTTACAAAGCCATTTGTGGGCAGTCCATTTTCATTTTCTCTTGTTGTGTTGTTTTATTTTATTTTAATGCCAATAAAGGTTGATTTGGAATTTGGAATTTGGAGGGATGAAGGCCAGTAGTGGAGTCTCTACAGGAAGCGAAATGGCTGCTTAGGCCGCTGCGGGATAATATTTAGCTTCTTTGCAGTATCCTGCTTCTTGTGTCTATCCTCCATGAGGTCTTCAGTGGAGGCGTTGAAAAGACCTGTGCAATCTGCGCCTTGTGGTCATCTGACAAGCCGGACATGCGCAACCAGGCATGGCGCCATAAGGTGATGGAGGTGTTCAGGACCTTGGAGGAGCAGTCGAATGAATGCTTAGATGTCCTCATCTGCTGGGCCGCAAGCGCCATCGCCTCTTCATAGAAGGCCGAAGCCTCCCCTCTATTTGACTCAGGTATCAGTTCGAGGAAAGGATTCAAATGGGCCAAGAGTTCCCTCTGATAGATGCCCATGGCACCTTGGTAAGTAGAGATCTTGTGCAGGAGGGAGGCATAGGTGTAGAGGTTCCTACCCATAGCATCCAACTTCTGCCCCTCTTTGGATGGTGGAATGGGCGTTTGTTTGGTGCGAGATTGCACCTGGGATGTAGCGATTACAACCGAATTAGGTGAAGGATGTTTGCTCAGGTAAGTCGCTTTGTCATCATGCACCCTGTAGAGGGACTCAATCTTCCTCGAAACCGAAGTGGAGGAGAGATTCTGGAAAGATTCCTCCGCCATCTACAAAAACGAGGGTATCATAGTCAGATGGACCGGAGCTGTTTCCTCCGAAGAAATCCTTCTGAAGATATGACAAGTGTGCTTCGGTTTCGACGGATGGATAGGCAGTTCAATTGTTTTCGCCATCCGGACTAGGAAATTAGCATAGTTTCACATAGCTTCCGACGAGGATGGAGGAGACTTTTCCTCCACCTCCGAGTCCAGGGAAGCCATGGTGCAAATCAAATCCGAAGCCTCGGATTCGACGTCGGAAGGAGCCGATTCATCCGACGAGGAATCAGTGGTCCACTTCTCCAATTCGGTCGAATCTGATGACTGAATGGACCATTGTTTCCCGTCAAACCAGAGTGAGAACGCTGGTATAGGTGGGGCCAAGAGCGACGGGGTGGATGAATGGTGGTGTCCAGTCCGGCACCGCTTCTTCGGTGGCTTAGTGGGTAGAGCCAGAGACAAATCTGACTTGGATGGGCCCAGAGCTTCGGCAACCGCCGTGGCCACAGAAAATGCTGGATTCGAAGCAGTCGGATCTGAAGACTGTGACTTTGAAGACTTTGCAGGGATCAACAGATCCGAGGTTGGTACCGATTTAACGGATGATGGTAACTGAACCCATTTGCGGTGCTTCTTAGGCTTCTCCTTCTTCTCCCCATGGAGCGTTTCAGAGTCCCAGGCTAAAGCATCGGGGTTCGATGGAAGCTCCATAAAACTGTAATCAAACTGGACCATTGGTAGCGGGGAGGATGCTGCCCGAGAAGGAATCGAGGTGGTAGGAGACCTCGTGGGCATTGAAGCCGCTGGGGACCGTCAGGTCCCTATATCCGAAGCCGGTGTGGAAATCGCCTTAACAAGGCTGATATTCGGCGGCAAGGCGGCATCATCTGAGTACGGATCCGAAGAGTCAGATGGACATAATTGGTGGAACTCGGGACGGTCAGACATAGGGGCTGCCGAACCCGAGAATTCAGTTTCGACCACCAAGGCATCCTGGGATTGCGATGGTTTGGAGGCCTCCGGTTTGGACGGTTTAACCGATGGTTTGGGGTTCGAAACCTCTTCGAGAACCGGGATCTTCTTGGCTTTATCCGATTGTGCCAAGGACTTACGGATGGTCTCGGAAGAGGCTTTCTTCGATTCCATTGTCTCAGGACGGAGAGCCTTTTCCAGTAGATAAGAATTAAGATGGTTGTGACGGTTTTTTAAGGCCTGGGCACTAAAACCCCTGCAGATGGAACAAGCCTTGGGCCGATGGTTTTCCCCGAGGCAGTATAGGCACTTGGAATGCCCGTCGGAGTGCGGGATTTTGTTGCCACAAACAGCGCACTTCTTGAATGGAGGTAAGAAGGACATTCACGAAGAATATGCTCACTAATCTCAGAAAATCATGGTGACTAACAAAAGTGAACCTCTAGCTGTGGCGGTTAAGAGGAACTGAGGTGTTTAGGTGGGAACACCCACGCACATGCGCAGGGTGAGGGGGTGGAAACTAACAAAACTTTCCTATTGGTAGGGAAGTCCGACCTCTGGCGCAGGGGCGCCTGGGAAACCCATCTGTGTGGCTTCACGAAGGCCACGATGGAGAAACATGTTTTTTGCGTTATAGGTGATTGGGAACTACTGTTTTAAAATGTCAACTCCTGTTTTTACGTTGTACTACTTATACTTCTGCTGTCAACTATTTTCAGAATTTTGGCAGGAAACCAGGCTACATATTTTTGAATTTAATTAAAATGGTTTACTGTATTAAGAGATTAACTATAAGATGCCACCATCCATATATTCTTTTACAGATCCCTGTGAACATCAGATAACCTACAGATCATAATTAGAAAGAAGGTGCTGCTAAAGAAAATTTTATGTGGACTATTCATATTTAAGCTTTTTCCTGAATTGTGAGCGTAACCCAGCACCACTGGATTGTGAAGAAAGCATTATTCATCAAATACTTCATTAATCTTACCTGTGTAATTCAAGAATTGAATTTCGAAACCACACATTCTTGGATAAGGCAAGTTCTAAAAAATATTAATGAGAAAAGGACACCCTGAAATATGTTGAATAAGCTTATTGCCGAAAACTTGCATTAAGGAGTGGAACATTTTACTTTTTAGTTCACTGAGAGTATGCATTATTTCTCATTTGTAACAATTAATGCAAGTTACCAAATGTTTTAGTCAATGTAGAGGAGATATTTATCTTTATTGATATTTTGTCTTGTTAATGTCATGTCAGATTATTTTATACTTCTGGGATGGACATATGAGAGACATATAATTTATTCTCTACCAAACACTGCTACTTGAACTCACAGGTGACTATGATGTGACCAAAAGAAACGACTATGAAACTGATAAATTTATGCCTTTTTTCTCTTCTTTAAACAAAATAGAAGAAAAGAACCAGGTCCTAATATTTCTGAATCAAAACGAAGTGGAAATTAAAAAGTGAACAATCTGTTCAATTTTTCCTCAATCTTACAGTACTGCCCTATTTTATCCCTTTCCTCATAAAAGGAAGAGAAAGCATATAATAAAGGCAGAATGGGGCACTGTCTAGAACAGGGGTCCTCAAAGTTTTCAAACAGAGGGCCAGTCCACTACCCCCCAGACACCACTGGGGGCCGGACCACAGTCCAAAAAAAAAAAACAACTGCTGACATTTTAAATTGCCCTGCTTGGCTGCAGTTGGTGCCTTGACCATCTGGGCGGCGGGTGGGGGAGTGGGAGACCTTGCCGTGGCCCTCCCACTTTGAACTGTCCCACTAGCTAGCATGCTGATCATCTGCTTCTATAGCCCACCTCAGCTGCTTCTATAGCCCACCTCAGCAATAGAAGCAGCTGCGGAGGCTGGCTGGCTTGCGAAGCAGGGGGTAGGTGGGGGGTCTGCAATTGGTCCCGGGGGCCAGATTCAGGACCCTGGGGGGGCGCATCTGGCCCCCGGGCCTTAGGTTGAGGACCCCTGGTCTAGAATATGAGAAATAAAGTTATTTTAGAAACAAAATTGCAAAGGGCAACCATCAGAAGACTGAAGAAAGAAGTAGAGTGCAGTAGGAAAGTATTTTCTTTCAAAAAATTCAAGTGGTCTTTTTGAGTCCTTTACAGTGCAATCCTCTGAGGTTTTCCTGTATTTGCACATTAAATTTTACTGTCCTCAGTAAGACTTACTTGAACATATGCCTAAGACTGCAACCTCACTCTGTGCTAATGTAATACTGTAAGCTCAGTTCTCTCTCTCTCTCTCTCTCTCTCTCTCTCTCTCTCTCTCTCTCTCTCTCTTACTTTCTGCATTTCAAGTGAATTTGTGACTGGTTAATCAGTGCTGAAGTCTTTATATTTAACAAAATAGTAAGTGTTAAAATGAATGTATAAATCACAAAGAAATACTGTATCATAATGAAATCTGGGATACCAACTTTTCAAAATTCTACTGCTTTAGAATCTAATTGTTGCCTTAAAAATTTACATTTGGCTACAAAAATACTGCCTTGTTGTAACAATGTCCAACTGAGTGAACTTTTAAACCAATGTTCCCTGAATACAAGTTACCTTCATCCTCAGAAAGAACTCCACTGAAGCCAAAGAGGCAGGGTGGCCTTCGTCATTTCCTTCCCTTCTACTCTTGCCTGCATCACTTCCCACACTCTTTCATAGGGGCTTCTGATCTTCTGGAAGACCCAGAATAAACACAAATACCGTCTGTTTCCCTCTTCTGCCCCCAAAGTGGTTGTGAATGCAAGTCTGCTTTATGTTTAACTACATATGATTATTCCTTTCTAAAACTCTAGTAATAGCTGTATAGAGGAATGTCAGCGAGGTGTTTCTCCTGCCACAATATGCAAAAACCTCAATAGCAAACCTTGTGGCTGAGCACCTCCTGAAGGTACTGGAGCTAGGCACAGCCACGAGCCCCACTCTTTCACTCCTTCAGTCATAATCCTCCCACTCCCCTTGACTTTCCTCCTAGTATCTCAAGTCATACCATCTCCTGGAGCAGTGTTGGCAAACCTATGGCACGGGTGCCAGAGGTGGCACTCGAAGGAGCCCTTTCTGTGGGCACCCAACATCGCCCCCTTCACAACCACTTGCATTCAGGTTAAATGGCTATACTGGCACTTTAAGAATAATTAGTGCGTTTTGAATAGCAGTTTGGGCATTTGGTCTCTAAAAGGTTCGCCATCACTGTCCTAGAGCCTGGACCCCAATGATGCATGTGAGGTACTGTCTCCTGAGCTGCTTTTTTTCCTCCCAGTTCGACAGCGATGCCGCCAACAATCTCTTGAATCTGCATGTGGCTACCAAGGCTATTTTTTTTTTTGGGGGGGCCCAAATCATGCTGTCTAAATGTGGTGGCAAACCACTAAAACCAGCATTTCCTTCTGGTTTTAGAGATTTTAAACAGTTTATTTTGATAGTTTGCTGCCAAAATTCAGCATCAAATTTATTTGTTTATATGCCGCCCACTAGCCAAAGGTCTCTGGGCAGCTTACAATTAAAATGAAACATTAAAATGATTAAAACGTTAAAACACCAATAAACAATTAAAAGCAAAAACATTTAATTAAAATACACTAAAACTGCCACCAGGACCCACAATCTATGTTATATTAATTAAAAAACTTCTGGAACAGAAATGTTATCAATGTCGGCACCAGGCAGGTCTCACTCAAGAGGGCATTCCATAGCCGGGGAGCATCTGCTAAAAATTAGCCAAACTCCTTTAAAACAAGCATGTCCTCCTTTTAAAATGGCCTTTCCATCTATATTTACCGTGAACAGGGTGCAATTGCTTCCAAAATTTGGTAGCACAATTATGGTAGGCACTGGGGTCATGAAGTTACTTGCTCTGCCCTAAAGTCTCAGAATCACTTCCCTGCAACTTCCCTGCTTGTACTGCTTCAGTTGCGTCAAACAACAAATGTCCCCCTCCCCACCCCCGCAATTAAGTCACACTTTATGGATTCACAGAGCTTACGACAAAAACCCTAGGCCCAACAATGTGCTGAAGCAGATAGACAGGCTGCTACCAGTATCAACATGGAAAGTCTGTATTGCTGTTGACTGAAATCACATCCCTGCCATTGATATTTATTTAAAATAATTTTAGCTCACCTTTCTCCTTAAAAAGGACACAAGATGGAGTACATCATTGAAAGGCAATACTTAAGCTAAAACAGTGAGTATACAAAGCGCTGCCCGAATCCCTGCCCCACCTCGTCTGAGTGGGTGGCTGCCAGAGGACGCCCATGTTCCTGCTGAGACCAGAGGGTCATGAGAAAAGGAGGGAAAGAGCAGCCTGTCCAGGTGGTGAGTGGGGGAGCTGACCAGGGTGGGTGGGGTCAGGGAATGCTCAGCACTAGACATGGGCCTTTCGTTTCAGAAGGGGCCCGGTTCCAAAATGAAACACAGCAGAACAGCTGCCATTTGGTACCAGGATCCACCTTCCAGAACGAAATCAACCAGTCTCACCTTGTTTTCGGTAGAGGGGGCCTAAGCTCCAAAGAGGAAGCAGCCTTGGATGCATCATCTTTCACTCTCCCTGGTGCTGGCCAGTCAGACAAGGAGGCAGGATGATGCATGTCCCTCCTGACTGGCCAGCGCCAGGGAGAGTGAAAGACGACGCACCAGAGGCTTCTTGAAATGTCTTTGCATTCCTCAATTACCATACATCAACTGTTTTAGGTTCACTTCTCTTTTGTCTATAGGGGCTAGGCCACAGAAGTACATGTTCTCTTCTGTCTCTGGAAGACTAAGTGTTTTGCTCTTCACAAAAGGTCAGCGTCATGCCTGCCCATAGTCTTGTCTTGCATTAGGATTCAATTATTAAAAACAGAAAAAAAACAAAAAAAACCCTCTGGTTTATGAATGTAGGATATTGTGCTTCTGTACCCATGATTCAAAAGGCCAGATAAGGGCCCAATATTTCTACAAAAGATCATCTTTGTATGGCCAGCAGGAAAAGGATGCCAAGCTGTACATAGCAAAAGGCATCCTAAATGCTGACACCACCAATGGCCGCAGTCAAGATGGTCTACAACAGTGGTTCTCAACCTGTGGGTCCCCAGATGTTCCTGGACTGCAACTCCCAGAAATTGCTTCCAGCACAGCGAGTGGTGGAGGCTTCTGGGAGTTGCAGTGCAGGAACATCTGGGGACCCACAGGTTGAGAACCACTGCTACAAGATACCCTCTTCAGCTCACTGCCATTCTCACACTTGTTGAAAATTAGCCCTGACTCTTGGCTTTGTGTTTGGACAAGAAGTGGTTAACTGATGAAGAAAAGTCAGCTTTTGGGATTTTCCCATGTGATGTCACTTTGTGAATGGTAGTAAACCAGGCCAACTTACTCATGAGTAAACTGGGGACCACTTGCTTTGAGATCAAGGTTTCCTCTATGTTGCGCACACAGATTTGCCCCATATGTACAGGGTTTTTCCCCCTCCCTAGTGCACCTGTTTCTGTTTGGGTAATGATGGAACCCACATTGGGGGGGATGAGTTGTGTGGGTACATGGAACAGAACCCCACACCACAGGGATGAAAATTAGAGGGCACTTTGATATCATCTCGTCCTTAATTTTTTAAAAAAACAAATGAACACCAGTACCTTCAGAGCTTTAATGAGTGAACTGCTGATTATTATTTTTTCTTTTTAAAATTAAAACATTTTCATAGAAAGTTTGATCAGTTAACTGCTTTCTTTAACAGTCACAGAATACTTATGAGTGGCAGGTAAAAAGCTCAGTCCCTTTACAATGGTACCTCGGTTTATGACTACCTTGGTTTGTGAATGTTTTTCAAAACAAACAAAATTTTTAATAAAAATTTTCTTCGGGTTTGCGAGCATTGTCTTTCAAAACAAGCACCAGAGGTGCCTGTTTTGCAATCACGGCCTGGCTCACCTCTTAATCCTCCCCCTCCTGACTGGAGGTGGCCTCTGGGGTTTGGTGCTGGCCCAGCTATGTCTGGAATTAGCCTCTGGGGCGTCAGGGCCTGGCGCTGACCAGAAGTGACTTCTGATGGACCGGACCTCTGGAGCTCACCCAGGGCCTGGTGTTATCCGTCCAAGACCTCTGCAGTGACCACTGAACCCCGGTACTACCTGTCCGCAGCCTTCGCAGCATGCGCCGAGAAGAGCCAGGCCCAGGTCAAACTCCAGAGGCCACTGCGGCTTCTGGCCAAAGCAAAATTCTCCATAGGAAATAACGGAAACTGAGTCCCCAGAACGAATCACTTAAGTTTCCATTATTTCCTATGGAGAATTTTGCTTTGATATATGAGTTCTTTTGGTTTATCAGCATGCTTCCGGAACGAATTATGCTCATAGACCAAGGTAGCACTGCACTTTAAAATGTTGCCAATTCGTAAGAAAGCCAGCAACGTACCCTCTAATTTTGTCCCTGCTGCGCAGGGCTCTGTTCCATGCACAAACATCCCGCTGCCCGAGGGTTCTGTAATGACTGGAACAAAAACAGTCATAACAGATGTGCAGCAGTGGAAAAGTACAGTGTGGAGGGGGCCAGAGGTTTGCGTGCACACACCTTTGAGGGAACCTTGGAAGAAAATACAGTGGTACCTCGACTTACAGCTGCTTTGACAACCCATTAATTTGACCTATGAACCCTGCTCTGCTCTGGATGACAGCTGACTTTGACAGGTCTGACCTGTCAAAGTCACTTGTCAGTGCAGAATGGAGAGCAGTGTTTACTGCCCATCACCTCCTCCTCCTCCTTCTTGGTTGCTTCAATCTCTGCAAAAGTGATCGAAGCAACCAAGAAGGAGGAGGCTCCTCCGTTCCAAACCACCCGAGATGACCAAAGGTGCATCGTTCCCAGGGAATGACGCAACTTTGGGCAGCCTGGGTGGTTTGGAAGGGGAGCACTTACCTCCAAGTAAGTGCTTACCTCTAGTTAAACACTTACCTTCGCTTACCACCAGGCTGGCTGAATCAATTGGCCAGCCCGGAGGTAAGCAAAGGTAAGCGGTTACCCAGAATTAAGCGCTTTCCTTGCAAATTGCCTGGGATGGGCAAAGATCGCAGGGACCGATGGATCTTTGGCCAGACTGGGTGTCTTGTAAGTCAAGCGGCAGCAGCGGATCACCACTGCTGCTCGACTTATGAGTTGATTGACTTCCAAAGATGCCTTTGGAATGGATTAACATGGTAAATTGAGGTACCACTGTAATATCAAATGGCTTTAAAAGCATTCATTGCAAACAATCTATTAGAGTCATGAATGGCTGAATGCCTGTGAAATATTTTTAAAAAGCAGCTGGGGCAGGGTGTTCAATTTTTTCTAGGTATGCAAATTTTGTCTTATCAATCTATTTGATCTTCTTTAAATTGGTTGGAGTTCCAGGACACTTGGTTCTGCACAAGGTAAAAATAATGTTACTTTAAAAACATCTTAAATCAAAAACCCTTTGCCCAGACATCCCCAGATTTGGCATAGAGCAAGGGCAGGAGTCCTCCTATATCTGTGCTAAATTTGGTACTGACCTAATGTCCAGTTTCATAGTTATAATTTTTTGCTTGGTGTAACCCTACTTTTGAGTTGTGTTACACAATGCTGAATGCTGCTTCTGAACAATATCTATTACTGTCCTCTTACGTAATAATAATGTGAATGAAGTTTCTCTCCTCATCTGTGATTTGAAACCAAAATTCAGAGCTGGCTGTGGGCAACAGAGAAGACAAAAATAGCAGAATTTCACCTCTTTAAAAGCTAACATGGGCAGACAGAATAGTTACATGTTTAAATCATGGTTGCCTCTAGAAGATTCTTCATTATTTATGTTAACAAAGAATGGGAAAGAGCTGAAAATTCCTGTCAAGTATAAAATTTCCCATGAAATTCTACCAGTGTAGAACAGTATGAGACACAAAGTAGCACATTTAAAATACCTCATCACTTTTAAAACTTTGGTATATTCCTAAGAAAGCAACCAGTGAAAGTGTTGATTTCTAGTAGCTGCTTTTATATTCATGCACCATACCATGGGTAGTTATGTATGTGTAAAATTTTCACACCTGACCATTGTGTTTTATATAAACTAAGTTTATCCAAAAAAGCTACTCTTACACCACTGGATTTCTGAAGCCAGAACGGGAGGTGGGGGGTGGGGGTGGATCTGCATTAGATTCTTGCTGGAGCTAAGCCTTGAAAATTAGGGAAGACGTTTCATTCAAGTGTAAAGCTGACTTCATGTGCTGTTTTCATATTCCCCACCAGAGAGAATGATAGTCATTCATTTATTTGGGGAGATAGGTCTGACAGAGGGGATGGCCTATTCTGCTCTCGCTCTCTTTTAATTTTCCCCTTCAATTTACAAATATCTCAAACAGCTATTCCTATAGCTCCTTCATACCTTGGTCTACAGTTCCCACAAGTCTATAACCAGCATGACCAGTGAGCCAGGTCTCCTATGGAATTTTGGAAGCTGAGGTCTAAAATGATAGCTATTCAGAACTCCAACTGTGCCTCACACCATTGCCCCATTGGAATTATTCAAAAGAGCACTTTATTCTGCAAAGCCTAAATCCCTGCCATACGTGGTTCCATACGTGCTATAGAAGAGATGGGAAACATGTGTCCAAAAGATGCTGAATTCCATTTCCCATCAGTACTGCTAGCATAAGCAATGATCAGAAATAATGATACAGTAGGACCCCCATATCCACGGGGCATCGGCTCCGGGACAACCCGCGGATATCAAAATCACCCTTATCTGAGGGTGATGGTGGTGACAGTGGTGGTAGGGTGCTGGGAGCAAAAGCATTTGTCCCAGACATCCCAGCACCCCCAATGGGCAGCACAGTGGACTGGGTGGCGTGAAGGTGCGCTGCTGCACTGCCTGGTAACAGGGGCAATCCCGGCCATTCAAGCTTGGGAGGCAGACCCGGTGATGCATCATTGCGCCTTGGTGGAGGTGCGGAAATCCATGTTGGTGGCGGCAGCAGAAACAGCAGCTGTGGTGCCGGGTGGCAAAACTCATCCGCTCTCCCTCGACCCCCCGCCTTCTTGCTTGCCTGCCTGCCTGGCTGCTTTGCCAGCTAGCAGCCCTACCTCTTGCCTCTCCTGATGACCCCTCCCAGCAGTCTCATGTAGATGTTAAATGACATTGGCAAGATGATCGACCCCTGTGGAACCCCACATTTGAGAGACCAATGGGTGGACTTTGTCTTGGCAATTTCTATTCTCTGGGGATGGTTCTCCAAGAAGCACTGAGACCACATCAAGGTGAGGCCACTGATCCCCAACTTGAAGTGCCTTTCCAGAAGGATACTGTGGTCAATGGTATCAAAGGCCGCTGAGAGATCAAGGACTTAACAAGGACATCTTGCCCCCATCAGTCTCCCTCAGAAGGTCATCTTGCATGGCGACCAATGTTGTCTCCGTGCCATGACATGGCCTGAACCTAGACTCCAATGAGCTGAGGGCATAGGTTTCATCCAGGAGGGCCTGAAGCTAACTGGCCATCACCTTCTCCATGACCTTGATCACAAAAGGAACATAGGCAATGAACCTCTAGTTGTTGATGTTGTCCGCTGCCAGGTTGTGTTTATTTAATGGGCTTTATGAGTGTCTCTTGAGGAAAGGGGGAACCCTGGCCTCTTGGAAAGGCCCACTGTTTATTGCCATGGCCCATTTTATTGTCACCAACCTTTCTGCTTTTAGAACCCAGGCTGGACAAGGGTCTAAGAGGGATGTGGTGGCCCTACAGTGATCAAGTGCCCTGTCCATCTCAAAAGACAGAATAGCACATGATCAGGCACATAACTGAGATGGAGCTCAGCACTTTACCAAAGGTCCAACACTTCTGATTAGGGAAGGCTGCCCTCCCCAAAAAAGCAGGACAACAGAGGAAGGTAATAATTTTTGCATCAAATCCTGGACAAAATATTTCAGCAATGACTTTGACCAGATTTGATGCAAAGCATACTGCTCTTCTGTACTACAAAAGGTTGAAGTGAGAAGTCATCAGGGGAACTGAATGCTGGTGAAAGCTATGGTTAGGGAACACTGCAAAATAATGTATTGGGTTTTTCCCACCGGTTAGACATGTTTTTATTGGAATCATCTTTTCCACAAATAGTTATAACAATGCAATTTACATCCTTAAAAAAATCTACAAAGGGTTTGCTGTGCGCCATTTGCAGGTTTAAATACTATAAAATGACAAACACAGCCATCTCTTCTAAAACTATAAAATTATTAACATAATTTTAAGTTGCTTACAGTTTTTTCAAAGTCCCATCCTTATCTGGACACATACACACAACAGAAACAAGTTGTGGACAAAAATGAAATGGCCAAGGTTTTAACTGTATAGACTACAGCAATTTATTCTTAGGAAAGAAAAAAAGAAACACCCATGTTTGTAAAGTTGTTAGTACTTGTCCAGTATTTTTTTTCCTTTACAGAACAAACCATCTTTTAATTCTAAGTATCTTCCAGATACATTATTTCCCTGTGTAGACATTAACTATAAACCCAAGATTTTTCGGCTCAGGTTATTTAATATTAACAATGGTTTGTAGTTACACTTAAAATTTCTTTCAAAATCATTTTTCATCTACCTGACAGAGACTACAGGCTTACTGCCAGTAGATTTGTCTGCAAAAAGTTAAATATTGCATTCCCAGGAGGGTTCTAAACCATTAACATTTATTCTACATTTTCTCTGCTGTGTGGTTTCATTTTAAATTGACACCACTAACTGACATGCATCCAAACTGTAACCTACTCCTTGGCTGATTTCAAGTGTAATCATATAAATGCTCGCTGATATATCTTACTGAGTTCAAACCATTTTGCTCCCTGAAGCAAGTGTGTAAGATTACAGAGCATCAGTGACATTAAGTATTACACTTGAAAGCCAGGGAAAGGCACCCGAGAAAATATACAGATCAAAGAGGAGCACTAGTGCTGACAGCTTCCCTGGTTTGAGTCATGGTAGTCTGCTAGGGACCTTGTCTGACCTCTGGGCTTGCAATGATCACCACAGCAATTTATAGAGACCTGTGAAGATTTATGTTCTTGCTTTGCATACTAAGAAACTTCTGTCTGGAAACAAGCTGAACAAGTATGTCAGGTCATCTTTTAGCTGCAGTACAACTTTCAATTAACCCAGAGTCCTCTAGATATGTGAAGCTGCAACTCCCACTTCATGGGTCAGCACTGAACGGGCAGGGTGACTGAAGATGATGGCATGCCCGAGCTGAGGAGCGTGTTCCCTGGCCAAAGGGGCACGTATGTCCCTTGAGGCTGTTTCCACTCAAGGATTACTGCTGGGGCTGTTCTTTGAGTGAACGTCAACCTACCCTACAATGTCAAACTACCCACTTTGATTTTAGTGGTTTCACTTGGTTTAGTACCTCTGGATACATCAACCAGAACCTATTTTATCCTTGTTTCTGGTGTTTTCAATTGCTAGAGACTTTTTAGCCTTTTTCTAACTGACAGGAGGCCTCCACTGCTATTAGGTATTTGGTAGCATACATTACTTTGGGAGGGGGGGGGGGCTAATAGTACATATGAAACAGTTCAGAACTGTCAAGAGTTCATAAAAAGCAGTACAGTGGACCCTTGTATAACAAACAGCTTGTATAACATAAAATTTGTACAACATAAAAAATTCCAGAGATAGGGGAAATTTGCTTAGCATAATCGCCTATGGGGAGAATCCGTACCACATAAAAATGGGATCACTCAGTTTTCAATGCATTACTATGGGAATTTGTATAAAGGAAAATTTGCTTAACATAATTTCATTTGGAACGAATTAATACCTTTATACAAGGTACCACTGTATTTGTCTTTAAACATCAAAATAACAGCAGCAAATAATCAGGTTTTTAAAAGTAATCATTTTTTAAAATTTAAGTCAGGATTTTTAACCTTGCACTGTACAAAAACTTTTTAAATTAAAACTAATCCCATGTAATTATTAAAACTGTAATTATGTGGGCCTTTTTCAATTGTGTTACAGATCAAAGATCTCATTATGGAATAGAGATTTTGAAGTTTAAGCTATAAAATCGTACATGCATGTATTCTTAAATAGTATGTAAGGTCAAACAACCCTTAGATCGAGGCCTCGATCTTATGGGGTTTCACAGGGTTCTGCAAAGTTATTCAAGTTAATATTTCTACTTCCCCTGTGCTTAATCCAGTAGACACTATTAGGGGGAAAAATCTGCAATTCTCAAACTGGGTTTGTATCTCCAGACTACTAGACGTGATTAACCCTATTTTCCAGCCTTGACTGAAATTAATCCTGGATAACTGTTCTCTTCTGATAAGCTATAATGTCGAGATCCTGGGAAGCTCTATTAAAATCTCCAGATTACTTTCTATACTTCTGAGCAAAACGTATTCCATGAAACAAAGATCCTGGCCATTATCCCTCTTAGTTCAGATGAAGTCAAGGCCTCATTTGACACATTTTCACATATTGGAAATGCAAATTAATGGAGGATCACTGCAAATGGTGTTAATATGGGCAAGGAGTTTTTGCCACATGGTTAAAAGTCATCTTTCTGAGTAGTCATTTAAATCAGATCAATCCTGATTGAAGATAAATGCAACCTCACTATGTTTAGAGTTGATTAAAGGGAGTCACTTACTCTTCGCACAATTTATAGGATCTGGATGCCTTCTTTTAAAATACTGATGCCCAAACAAATAAGAATGACATTGGAGCCAGCCTTCTAGCATGTGGTAGCCAATGAACTGCAGTTACTGGCCAAATGCAACTTCCACGGTTTTTAGAAATCAGAAGAATGCATGATGTAACTAACTGTACCACCTGCTCCTGCACAGCAGTTATCATGACTATATAGCTCACAACTCTGTGTGTAGAACAAAGTGGTTGAGACAACTTGTAAAAGACAACTTAGGCTGAAATCTTGTTGCTTCACATAGTAGGTTGCAACTAGAGTCGGCTCAATGAATCAATGAAACCTATGGACCACCTGACTTACCAAAGGCACATTAATTCAATGGGTGTACCCAGTGCAATTTATTATGCTAAGCAACAGGATTTCAGCTTTTATATCTAAACATGTATGAAAATAAAACTTATTACTGTGTTCCTTTGCAACATAATCTATATTGCATTCAGTGTATTTCTCATCAAATGGGTTCAGAATTCAAGTTGAAGAGCAGGAGCTCCACATCTATTTTTCACTGTTTATTAATCTCCTTGTTACAGGAAAAGAAAAGTAGGGTAAAATTACACTGCATTACTTAAGTGATGTAAACCCTAAAGCAAAGTCACATTGCAAATGCGTACTAGATATTAAAAGTGGAAAGAACCTGAATGTTCAGTGTTGATCTCTGTATGCCTTCCTAGACAGAACTTACTATAGCCCATAAAAATAGTCAGAAAGTTAAAATGGAATTCCTTATCATATCACACTGCACTCACAGCAAGAGGAATAACTGACAAAACCACATGAAAATGCATTCTACCAAAATAGATTTTTAGGGAAGTCATATTATTCATGAAAATTGAATCTATTTCTCAAATCAGAGCTGGATGGAAAACTGAACAGAAAACAAGATGTCCAACTTTAATTCTTCTTGGGGAGGCTGCAGAGATATGTGCAAACCTGAGTACTACCAATCCTGCTGGTCTTAAAGCATAAAAATAAAAACTAAATAAATGAATAGACAATAGAGATGGGCACGGAACGAACATTTTTTCGTCTCCGTTACCGTTTGTCGTTTCCGTTACGCAACGAAACGACAAACGAAAATTGTGATGAAAATGAAACGAAACGAACAGAACCACAAAAATTGTGGTCATTACGTTTCGTTTCCGTTAATGGCAACGCGCAATGAAATGAGGTTTTAAATGTTAAAAAACGCCCTGGACATCCGTAAAAACGCAGCGATAATTATTTATATTGTCTAATAATACCTACCAGGGGGTTGGGGTCCTTAAAACGTTTGTTTTAGTCTTCTCCCATCGCGATGTATTTTTCTTTTCCCTTTAAAATGGATGTCACCACCAGCCACAAAATGGAGGCAAGCCATGTGATGGGATCATGTTCAACCAATAGCATGCCCAGGTTGCAGACTGGGCGGGCAGGTCTGGCAGCCACAGAGGGCATAAAAAGCTCTGGCAGCCCCCGTCCTCCTTGCAGTCTCTGGTGGGAGTTAGGGTGGGATTGCTGTCTCTGCTGCGACTCTAGCTTCAGTCCTGCAGCCTCCCCGTGTGTGTGCGTGCTGCGTACCTCTCGGTGAGTACCCTCTCTTGCCCCGCAGTGCAGTCACTCTGCGGCTGCCTTGCACCCTGGGCAACGCCTGCCGCTGCCTTTGCAGCCTCCCTGCATACCTAGTCTATACTGTGTCTCTGCCAGCATCCTTTTTTTTTTAGTGTTTTCCCTCTGGTCTGGGGCGTTGGGGGATGCCTGCGCACGGAAATGCTTTAAAAATCGCGCAAAAAGCGGGTAGAAACAAAAAACGAAAAACGGTAACGAAATTTTTCAAAAAAATTCCCTACAAACGGAAACGAACCGAAACAGACCTCTCAACGACAAACGAAAAACCGAAATGCCATTTTTCTGTTTTGTGCCCATCTCTAATAGACAATGATGTTTAGTACTATATACTGTACAGTACTTGAAATTAAGGCTAAAGGAATAGGCTACCTGCAACTGGAAATTCCAAGATGATTGTGAAATATACGGAGATCAGCAATGTTTGACTTTTCTTTCTCTTCAAGAACTCGGAATTCTATTGTAACTTATGGCTTTGCACACAACCATTATCATTTTCAGCTAAATTTATATAACCCAATATATACAAGATTCCGTACTTCCCAATGTTTGTGCTTCATTTTGCAGGCTTAGACGTGCAGTAAGATGAGCCTGATTAAAGTGCAAGCATTAATTTTGCTCATAATGAACAGATGAAAGGGGAGGCTATGCCTAGGGGGAATCTTGGGGTTCCTTACAATCCTAGGGGTTTCTCAATGAGGTGAGCAATATCAGAGAAGCTTCTCTTAAAGCAACTTATCTGCAGGAGCAATCTCTCTTTCCTGCAAATCTATAGAAGTGAGAGGCAGACCATACCTTCTTTCTCAACACCAAAGACGGGGTGGGGTTTAAAATGCTATTTAGCAACTGGTAATTCACACTGCATTTGTGGAGTAACTGCCTTTCTTCTTCCAACACCCTGGCCCATCATAGAAGTTACTTTGTTCTAAGGGCTATTTTCTGTGTGTGATTTTATAATAGGTCAAGTTTGCTTTGTTTTGCTTCCTATTTTTCTAGCAACACTTTTGGATAAGAGCCCCTTTCACAGATGTTTGCTCACAGAAGGAGGGGCACGCATGTAAGAGCCCAGGCAAGTCTAAGAACCACCTGTTTTAAGGTACACTAACTTCACCCAGGACAAGAGGCCTAATATGTCTGAAGAGAATTCCCCGTAGGGCATTCACTCATAAATATGTCCCATAATCTTCTTTTACATGCAGGTATGCAGAAAGATCAGCATGGAAAATATTTTTAGAAAGCACAATTGCTGGATTATAACACCAATCTTCTACAAAATATTAGTAGCACCACTAGCCTTCAGCATGGGGGTAAAGAGGATAAAAACAGTTTATTTATTTATTATTGCATTTATTGATTGCACCGACTTTCCCACAGAAATTCTGGGCGGTAGGAGATTAAATGTGACGCCTAGGCTCCATGTTAGGATTAAAGCAAAAATGTTAGGATTAAAGTTTGTACATTATATCAAGCAGTTCCATATCTTGGCTCCCCATATGTTCTTGGAGTACAACTCCCAAAAATCCTGGCCAGCACAGCTAGTGATGAAGGCTTCTGAGTTTTAGTTAAAAAAAAATCTGGGGATCCAACATGAGAACCTCTGCACTTGACTAAAAACCAGGATGCTAAATAAATACGCAAGTCAGGTAGTTCATTAAATTTATTCTGCATAATCTAAGTGCTAATTTAACAAGTCTTAAGGCAAGTGCAAGCTGTTTTGTTTAGCTCCACTGTTGTCATACTTTGCAGAATATTTTACCAAAAATGCCTTATTCTCCCAATGTCTTTTAAAATCTAGTGATGTCACTGTTTCCACAGCTCAAAAACTTTCCTACAGTGAAAGTGGCCTGAAGTGAACTCGTAGTCTGTGCCCTAAATATCTTGTTCTGATGTACCAGCTCTCATAGAGGTAGCTATGTTGTTTTGGCCATTTCAGTTTTTTAAAAGGAAGCACACTGGCACCATAAATACTATTACTAGCAAATTTGTTTCATTGTGGGCCTTTATTGCAATCTACTTCCACAGAGGACTATATTTAAACTGCAGGTTTACAAACAGTTACATTATCACAAAGGTGACCAATGAAATGGGATACAGTACTAACAATCCTCTCAAAGGACAAGAACACTACCTAAGTGTTAACACTGTTTGAACTGAATATATTTCCTCTTTAAGGGGTTACTTTTGTAACAAACTGGCAAATACAGTATGTGAAGTTTGATAAGTAGATTGTGACCAAGAAGTCAAAGAAAACCTGATTTCAGATCTAAAAGCTACAAGAAGGTACCTTCAAAGACACAAATAGGATAAACAAGAATCGGATAAACAAATGATCTCAAGATTGGGCTCTGTACTAACCAGACCCCTCTGTTCAAGGCTGCAGTGACTGCAGATACCTTGGAGTAGTTATGAGGAAAGCTTCCTTGGCTTCTATACTAAATGGCTGAAAACCAGTAGTCACAACTAGGCTAGGCCCATTACATCAATACTTAAACAGGTGCTAATTGACCAAATTCCCACTGATATGGTCCTATCTAGCTGCAACTTACTACTGGATTTCAGCCAATGCCTATGAAATGTTTTTAAACCCCTTTACACTTTTTCACCTAATAGCTTTGCTCCAACAGCTAAGGTGGAGAAGACTATTTTGAAGGGAGAGTTGTGTGGTTTTGTAAAATCTAAGAAGAGTCATTAGAATCCTACTACTGTACTTACATATGCTAATATAACTGCAACAGCAAAATGCCATTAATTATGGAGTCAATACTTGCATTCCTTGCTGTACACCAGTGCTGTGATTTGCCACATGATAAAGAATACAGGCACAGTACCGTCAGTATATGAAAAAATAGCATATTGGATAGTCTGAAAAAGCACAATGGATATGCTAGAAAATGCTGTATCTGTGCTGAAAGCAATGCAGTAACAAAAACAAACATTGGGTACACTACACTAGCAGCAGGGAGCAAGTTAGGACTGGCCATTTGGGAACAATAAGGCTTGATTTGGGAAGAGAAACATTGGCCCTCCAGATGTTTTACACAGAACTCTCAGAATCCCAAGCCTATATTGTCAATAATAAAGGACTGTGGGAGTTTTATGCCCAAACACCTGGAGGGCCAAAGGTTCACCTCCTTTGAATCAAACCTGACCACCCACAGAAAACCGGCTCCTGCCAATATTGTGAAGTGGCTTAATAAGCAAGCCAGTTCAGAATACTGTACTGTACTAGCAAATTAATCACTTCCTCTGCTCACAATTTGAGTGAAAAATGGGGAGGGGGGCTTTATAGACTATTTCTGATGCACTGCATACGTTTTTCTTTTTAAAAAACTTTGCCTCCTCTTAAAAGGGATGTTTGAAAAACTGCCTGCAGCTGAAGCCACTGCCATGGATTTAACTGCAGGTCATTTCTCAACTCTTCCTTTAAGGTGAGATAAAGAAAGTACAGTATTATTTTTAAAATGTTTATAACTAATGTAGTATGACAGTGATAATCTACCGATAGTCAATATTTTTTCACTCCCCCCCCCCGACCTCTGCCAAGAAGAGGAAGTCCTTCATCTGCCAATACAGTATTCTTAAGTAGCTGATTATTAAGCCACTTCATGAGGCCTACACCAGAAAAGCACAAACCCTTTAACAGGAGCAGAAAGGTGCATGTAGGAACACTAGGGGAAAGATGTTGTCTGACTGCCATCTTTACGAGTCCACAGGCCAGTCCCTGTATTGTATCTTGCCAAACAGGAGACTGAAATGCCCGTGTAGTCAGCCCAACTGTATCTGAAAAATTGTGGCTCAGACACAAACTGTTTTCAGAAAATACAGAACAGCACTTCAGAATATGTGGAACTACTGAGCAAGTCTTTGATATTGCTAACCACATATGTGGTGAAACTCCACTTTTTGAGTATGGTCAAGAATGTTATAAACAAACTGCCCTGTATGATGAAGCTCCTTTACATTGACCAAAATTTCTTCCACTGTTGCAGGCTACAAAATCCAGTGTTCCTGGAAGCAGGGAAGGGGGCTTAGTACCCTTAACACACACACTTTGGGCCTTTTTACACGACCCCTAAGATCCGCTGGCCACTTAAATTAGGACCAGAGATCTTAGGGGTTCCTTGCTCTTCCTCTGTCCCCACCCCCCTCGGCACTTCCTGGTTGCTGGCTGCCTGAGGGACAGAGAAAAAAGAAAGCAAAGACTGCCAGTTTACCTGTTTTGTTCCGGACAGCATTCAGATCTCTTAAAGGGGCGGGGCGCAAAAAAAGAACAAACAGAAGCCAGGAGAGCCCCGCACTCACTATCCTTACACCGGATCAAATATTTGTCACCTCCAAAAAGCAGGTACAAGAAAACTGCTGTTTGGTCTTGCTAAAGTGGGCAGGGTCGCACTTAATTGTCTGCAAAGTCCGGAGCTGGTGGGTAAACATTTTTAAGGTCCGGACCTTGCAGCCATTTGCGGCGGAGCTTAGGGGTCGTGTATAAGCGCCCTCAATCTACACCACTCTTCGACTGGGAACTCCACTCCCATTAGTTTCAAAGATTTTCTTCTTTTAAAGGCAAATACTTCCTGGACCAGACTGGGCCATGAAGAGGCAGCTGGCCTGGAGAGCAACAGATTGTGCTGTGCACCAATGAACTTCCTACTCAACTTGGGATAATTATTTGTCTTCATCCACAACTGAAACTAGGCATCAGCAAATCTAACTTCATTTGCTTGTATTCTTGTTCATCTGCTGACTGCCATGATGATTTATGTTGTTATACAAACACTGTACACATCAATGAAATTGTTTATAATCACCAAACCACCTCATGTTATACAACTATAAATCCTAAGCGTTGTAGTGAGGCAGTGCTGAGCAGCAGACAGGGAAGCTAGAGCAGCAAGCATTACAAGACGGTCCCCATGAAAGGTAGCACTTTGGCTTTCACTGTACCCAGTCTTTCAAGCCTATCTAATACACACAGCTGTGAGGAAAACAAAGTGTTCCAAGAATACAGTTTTGATCCAAAATACTTTATTTTATTTTTTTAAAGAACAACCTTTGAAGGCCCTTTAACCTCAAAACATTTTTTTGCAGCAGGACTTTAAAGCTATGTTGTTGCTGTTTTAACACGGCAGCCTCCGAGCCAGGAAGCTTTGGATAGTCCCAGAGGGTAGTCCTCCCCCCCCCTCAAGATCAGAGGTTGGGCGGTGGTGTCCCGTCCTCCCAATGCCAGGGAACTCCTTCCCTTGCGAAGGGCAGGAAAGCGCCAGGAGGGGAAGAGAGCGGTGGGGTGGCTGGGGGGGGGGGAGGCAGCGAACAGGGATGGCCCAGCTGGGGAAGGAAGAAGCCACCGGATCACTCTGTGCCAGGAGGATTTAAAAATAATAATAATTATTATTATAACCAAAAAAGGCGGGAGAGGGATGCGTGTGCGCGCGCGTTTCCCCGATAATCACTCCCATTTCCTCCTCAGCGCCAGAGGGATGATGCATCGCATCCATGACACTTGAGGAGGAGGAGGAAGAGGAAGAGGAAGAGGAGGGCTCGGTTTGCAGGCCCTGCACAGACTGGAGGGCGTGTGTGTTTCATTTGGGGGGGGGGAGAGGAAGAGAGAAAGGGATTGAGTTTCCCTCCTTTCCACAAGAAGACGACGCCCCCCCCCACCCGAATTACAGCCCCAGAGCGAGGAAAAAAAGAGAACAAGTCCGTGGCCGTTTATTTTTGGCGGGCGGGCGCGCGCGCGCGCGCGAGAGAGAGAGAGAGAGAGAGAGAGAGAGAGAGAGAGAGAGAGAGAGAGAGAGAGAGAGAGAGATTCTCCTCCCTACCTTACAACAAGAAATACACACACCACCCCAGCGGCCGCCTGCCTTAAAAAGAAACCAAAAAAATAAAAAAGAGCGGCGTTGTGTGTGGGGGGGAGGGGGAGAAGGAGAGAGACTTGGGAGGGAAGTCTGTCTTTCCAATGGAGGAGAAGGACGTCGTGCTTTATCGGCTCTCCCCCACAAAACACACACACACACACACACAAACACACACCCTTCAGAGGCTTTCCAGAGGCCGGCAGCAGCCCAAGCCGAGCCGTGCCCCCCCCTCCCCGCGACGACAGCAACAACACCGACCGCTACCACAGCCGTTGTTGTTGTTGTTGCCGCCGCCGCCTCGCCTCGCCTCGCCTCGCCTCTCCCGGCCCGGCCTTCGCCTTCGCCGCCTCCATCCGCCATTATTCTTTGTTCGCGGCGCAGGGCCGGCAGCGGCGGCGGCGGCCGCGGGGGGTTCGGCAAGGAGGAGGAGGAGGAGGAGAACGCCGGCGGCCTGAAGGGGGTGGGTGGGTAGATGAAGGCAGGAAGGCGGGCGGGTGGCCGAAGAGGGAGAGGATCCATTTTTTAAAAATGAAAAATAATAATGGTTGCCGGGGGGGGGGAAGAGAAGAAGAGAACCGGGACCCCCCCCTTCCTGGCTCGATGATGGCGGCGGCGGCGACAGGCCAGGCCTTGGCTCTCCCTCCTCCTCCTCCTCCCGGGTCGCCTTCTCCCCACCGCCGCCCGCCGAGCCCACCCCGCCGCCGCCGCCGCCGCCGCCGCCTCCTCAGCCACTGCTGTCTGGCTGTGCCGCCGCCGCCGCGGCCGCCCCTCCCTGTTTTTGCTTCTTCTCTCTTTCTTTCTCGGGTCCTTTTTCTCCTGCTTTCCTTTTTTTTTTTTTTTTTCCTTTCTCGCTTCGCTTATTCTCCTCTTACCGGCTAAGAGGCGGCTCCGTCACTGCTTTCGTTGGCGCCGGGGCTCTCGCCGCCGTTTTATTCTCTCCCCCACGTAACACACCGCGTCAAACTACACCTCCGCCGCGTCACTCACAGCACAGCACAGCGCAGCACAGCGCACACACGCACGCACTCTCAGGCTCTCGGCGGCGACAAGGCAGGCAGGCAGGCAGGCAGGCAGCGGCGGGCGACTGAGAGAGAGAGAGAGAGAAAGGGAGGGAGGGAGGGGTGGAGAGAGAGAGAGAGAGAGAGAGAGAGACACCAGCCAGGGAGCAAGCGCCGCCGCCGCCGAGCCTGCCGCGGCTCCCCTCCTCCCTCCATTGCACGCACCCCCCCTCCCTTCCCTCCCCTCCACTCCACGCACGGAAAGAGCCGAGCGGCCTCCACGGAAAGGCCCGAAAAGGAAAACAAGCGGAGAAGCGACGGTTGCCGCCCCCCCCTCACTAAACGCCACGAGACGGGCGTTTGTGAGGAAAGAGGCCACGCTCGAGGGAGGGGGGGGGCGGTGGGGTGGTGGTGAAGAAGTGGGGGGGGGGCGCGTGCGAGAGGAAAAGCTCCCCCACCCCCACCCCCCGAATTAATTACAGCCCCAGAGCGAGGGAAAAGGAGCGCCAGCGGCCGTTTATTTTTGAAGGCACGCGCCCGCACGCCAGAGAGAGAGAGAGATGGGGGGGGGGGGAAAGAGCTTCGTGGCGCAGTGGTTAAATGCCTGTACTGCAGGTAAAACTGTGCTCACGACCTGGGGTTCAATCCCAGGTAGCAGGCTCAAGGTTCACTCAGCCTTCCATCCTTCCGAGGTCCGTAAAATGAGTACCCAGCTTCTGGGGGGGGGGGCAATGTGTAGCTTGCACACTGTAATTAAAAATTGTAAACCGCCCAGAGACGACTTGTAGTGGTATGGGGCGGTATATAAGCAGAACGCTTTGCTTTGCTTTGCTTTCTCCTCACGGCCTTTAAGGGCGAAAAGCACACCTCGCCTTCTTCTTCCCCCCACCCCACAAAAAAATAAAAATAAACACACCCTAGCCTCATGCCTTTAAAAAAGAAATTAAAAATCGAGAAAGAGGGAGGGGAGAGAGAGAGAGGGAGAGACTTGGGAGGGGAAGTCTCTCCTGAAAGCTGTGGAGCCTGTGAAGCACAGATATTAATAAGCCGGGTTCGCTTTCCCACCCCCGTTAACAAAAAAACCCCACCCCTTCCAAATCCGGGCCAGCGGGAACGTCCGGATAATGATGGGCAGAGCTGCTGTTGGGAAAGGCGAGGTGCTGGGGCTCCTCCGGCCTGCCTGGTTATCCTCACTGACCGGCCGAGGTTGGGTTGGGTTGGGGGGACGTTGTTAGGACTGGGAGGGACAGAATGAGCAAAACCAAAGCTCAGGAGGACCCTGAGAAGGACCTCAGGCCTTCCTCTTCTGGCAAGCTTTCCCTGAATGAGGGACACAATAGTGGCCAAACTTCGGCCTTCCTGATGTTTTGGACCACAACTCCCAAAATTCCAAGCTTGTATTGCCAATGACAAAGGGCTGTGGGAGTTGTGGTCCAAAACTTCCGGAGGGCCGAGGTTTGGCCACCATTGTGTGACTTTTCTATGGATTACCATGCATGGTAGCATTGACTGATTTCATAAGAACACTAGTGTTTTCCACGTTGCTTTTCACTCTTCGTAATGTATTTTTTTCTTTGACGTGCTCTTTGTAGCTCTAATGTTACCTTTTAATGTGCTAAGATGCCGCTTCAAACTCCCTGTACTTAACCGGAATAGGTCTTAAAATGCTCTGGGGGGGTGTCCCTCATTATGGTAAGACACCTGGGGTCTTGTTCCAAGGAGAAAGGTGGGGTAAAAATAAAAATAAAATAAATAAATATAAAGAAAGAGCACCAACTAGCTGGCCTCCTCCTCAAAAGGAAAAACAAAAGTGCAACAGTTCCTAGGATTGGCTGGCTATTGCTGACAGTTTATACCCCACTTTGTGGCTATAGCATCACCATTGACTGATTTGGAAAAGCTCTGCCTCTAGAGCAGGGGTTTTCAACCTTTGGGTCCCCAGATGTTCCTGGACAGCAACTCCCAGAAGTCTTCATCACTAGCTGAGCTGGCCAGGATTTCTGGGTGTTGCAGTCCAGGAACATCTGGGGACCTACAGGTGGAGAACCACTGCTCTAGAGCCATGTTTCTAACAACCTTAAAGGATGCCAGTGAGGGAACAAATCTAATCTCAGGCAGATTATTCCAAGGACATGGTGTGACCACAGAGAAGCCACAGCTTTGGGTTTTCTCCCAATAAAAAAAGTTAACCTTTTCCCACAACTATTAAAAAAACAAAACCCCACAATCCCACTCTCCACCCCAGGGCACATAGAGAACTCCTAGTTCCCTGAGCTCCTTGCCCTCTGAAGATGCTGACCACAGAGTCCGGCAAAACATCAGGAAGAAAAACTTCCAGAACACTGCCAAACAGCCCCCCCAAAAAAGACTCACAACAGCTATCAGATCCTGGCTGTGAAAGCCTTTGAGAATACCCTCTGCAAATGTTCCAAGTTTTCCTCCAAGCTATAATTGTATACCAAGGAGTCATCTATGTAATGCAACCATGTAGGTAGGCCCTAAATGGGTCTAACATCTAATCCATCAGCTGCTGGAAGGTAGCTGCTGCCCCATGTAGTTCAAAAGATGTGTAGTTGAAATGGAGGTATTTTTAAAGGTTTCTTTTAAAAGTTCTCTTTATCAAGTTTTCTGAAAGTAAGGGATGTGGCCTGGTGTATAGCCAGTGGAGGAACATGTCCTAGTTGACATTTGCCTGTTTGTTTGTTTGTTTGTTTGTTTGTTTTAAACAGGATGGCCACTCTCAGAAGCAAGATATGGGAGCTATGGGTAGAATGGATAGTCGTTTATCAGGAGAGAGCCAGGGATGGGAGAATATGGTACAGACAGCCATAGACAGTGAAAAGGTGAAAAAGAAATCATTTGGGAGTGCCCAGGGCCAAAAGATGATAGCCATGAAGAAACAGTGCTAGAAACAACTGAACCGATCCCTGCAGAAAGCATTCTTTAGCCCTTGTGGAAACCACCTGACATAACTGAACGGAAGCATTGGCCTGTTCCTCAATGTAGTGGTGGCTCAGCGGGCTAGAGTACTGAAAACTGTCAGCTGCAAGGTCAGTAGCTCAGTGGTTCAAATCCCAGGTGCCACGCCAGTGGAGTGAGCTCCCGCTGTTAACCCCAGCTCCTGCCAACCTAGCAGTTTGAAAGCATGTACATTAAAACATAAAATATCAATAAATAATAAAAACAATAATAAAAACATTACACTAAAATTGCCATCAGTTTTGTTCCAAGGGTGTAAGATTGCCCATGATCTCTTTATAATGTTAGGCAATTCTGGAAATAGCAGCTGTTTTTCTTAAGAGTTTATGTTGGTTTCCTATGTGAGGGAGGAGAAAACATTTCGTAAAAAGGGGAAAATGTTTTTCTATTTAAGATACAGGAACTGTGATGGTTAATTCCCCTCCACCCATGTTTTCTAAAAAGGGATAACAGCTACTGAAACAAACATTCATCTTATGTAAAAAATGTATTTTGTGTATTATGGGATGTCATTGACTCTGCACCTACACTTCTGTGGGTTTGGAGGATTTTTGTACCCTTAAAAATGGGAATTCCCAAGAGGTCTGCAAGCACCCCCAATGTCAATTCATGATTTCTTTAATCCACCATAATGAGAGTTATAGAGATGAGAGGATTTAAACTTATTGTCAAAGAGAAGTATTCATAATACAACCTGAACCATGTGGAGCTTCACATCTGAAAATAAGGCCAGGTTCACTTCCAGACTTTTCTGAGATAACATAATGAGCAGACGTGTTTAAATATTTGCATATGAAGTTAAATAAAGCAATGCAAATGTACAAATAACACACAAGAACACTAACTTTTAAAAGGTGAAATTGTAGAAATCCATGGAGCTGGTGCAATTCATATTACAGTGGAACCTTGACTTACATACTGCTTGACTTACAGCATATTTGACTTGCAGCAAGAAGGCGCCTGTTTGACTTGAGTTGCAGGCTTTGACTTACATCTCGGAGCCCCAGCGCAAGGCACCCGAATCGGGCGGCATCCATGACCCAGCATCGCGACTGCCACCTCCAAACTGCTCCTGCCTTCTTCCTCTCCTCCGGCAGCGGCGGCTTCGGCGAGGCCAGTTCAGAGCACCTGGAGGTGGTCCTCGGCCTCACCGAATCCGCCGCTGCTGCCGGAGGAGAAAAAGGGCCGGGAGCTTGGGGCTGGCCTCGCTGGTTAGATAGTCGGCTCAGTCTTGTAAAAAATCTGGCTGCAAAAGTCTGGTCCACAATGGAAGCATTTTAGTTGGGAGCTGTACAGTTGTGGGACTCTAATGGTAAGCATAGAGTTGTTCAGGACTTGGAACGTCAGGTTAACAATCAGTAAAACTTAAATGTTAGACATTGTTGCTATGAACATTAAAAAGTGGAGGTGTATAATTTGTGGACTATAATTCCACTGCCTCCCCCTCTCTTTGAAGAGACATTTCATTTACATCCCTGGAAGCAATCTCCTGTCCCAGTCAAATTTGTGTTAAATTGCTGTTTTCGAGGGTCTTTTTCATCATCTGGAACGGATTAATCCACTTTCCCATTACTTTCTATGGGAAAAGTTCATTTGACTTAAGTCATGTTTGACTTAAATCTAGACCACTGGAACGGATTAATGACGTAAGTCAAGGTTCCACTGTACTGTGTTTCCACAGGGATTAAGTAGAATCCACAAAGAATCCACAGGGAAACACTGTAATTCACAAAGGTATCTAAAGCTTCCAGGCAGGCTTAACACAACACAAAAATCAGTGCTAGCCACTCTGAGATTTGTCTCTGCTTTGGTATCTGGGGAGGAATAGCAGTTTCCCATGACACTCTGATACCTGGCAAAGCCATTTGATGTCTGCTAACACACTCCCAAACTCACATTCCCCTACTCACTTGGAAAGAATATCCACAGCTCCTGCAAACAGGTGAACAGCTTCTAAACAAACAAACAAACAAAACATTATTTTTATTCAAAGTGTAACTGTTCAGAAATACATAGACGTGAAGAGCTTCTGTTTCCACATTAAACATTAAGCCCCCCTATTTATTTGTTTATTTATTTACTTACTTGTTTACTTACAGCAATACCTTGGATAACGAATGCCTCTGTTAAACAAATAATTCAGATATCGAATTGAAATTTGCGGGAATAGGGATGCTTTGGATAATGAATTTTTCCTATGGGCTGCCTCGGATAACGGATTTTCATAATGCTTTGTGAAAAAAGTCTACCCAAAGGGGTGGGAGGGGTGGGAGGAGTTGGAGCACTTTTTTCATCATGTTTTGGAGCCATTCTGGACATTTTTTTGCTGAGGGATTTGGACCTTTCGAACTTGGAAAGGAAGGGAGCTGAGGTTTCCTTGCTTTCTTTTGTGTTTTTGCATTGAGTTTCGATTGCTCTTTTGGCAGGAATTACCTGGCGTTTGTTTTGGAGCTAGCTTTTATTCATCTTTGCACTGCTTTTCATTGCATTTTTGTTGGGAACAGGCTGGGGGTAGTCTTGCTGCTTTCTTTTGTCCATGTTTGCAGTCTTTTCCATTGCACTGCAGGCAAGAACGGTCTCGGTTTCTCTTGCTGCTTATGTTTGTCTGTTTTCATTTTTCCCCATTGTAGTTTTGGTGGGAAAAAGCTGGGGGTAGTGCTGCTGCTTTCTTTTGTCGCATTGCAGGGTCAATGTTCGGGTGTGTGTTCCAGCACTGCATGCCTTTAAAGTGCTTGTGAGCAGGGCGAGGATGGGCCTTCTTCCTTAAACCAGAGCTAGTTTTTATTCATCTTTGCACTGCTTTTCATTGCATTTTGTCTGGAACAGCTGGGGGTAGTCTTGCTGCTTTCTTTTGTCCATGTTTGCAATCATTTCCATTGCTCTGCAGGCAAGAATGGTCTGGGTTTCTCTTGCTGCTTATGTTTGTCTGTTTTCATTTTCCCCCATTGCATTTTTGTGGGGAAAAGGCTGGGGGTAGTGTTGCTGCTTTCTTTTGTTCTTGTTTGCATTGCATTGCAGGGGCAATGTGTGTGTGTGTGTGTTCCAGCACTGCATGCCTTTAAAGTGCTTGTGAGCAGGGCAAGGATGGGCCTTCTTCCCTTAAACCAGAGAAGAAAGCACTCCAGTGTCCATTTTCAAAAAGCCACCTAGGAAATGTTTCAGTAAGACAAGGAAGAAGGAAAAATATATTTTCCAGTTAATAAATAGTACAACATTCCAGGCTGGCTGAACTGCTGTACTAAACCAGATTTACTATAAGCAAAGTGAAATGCATTTCTTCCAACTCATTTTACTATCTGCTGTTTGAGAATATTTTTAAAGGCTGGGCCAACTTCTCTTGAATATGTAATGTATTGTCACCAGATGGCGGTATATACCAAAATATAACACACCACAGACAATTGTACATACTGCATATTTTAAAAACACTTTCCTTATAAGTAGCTGTATTATTTATTTAATGCATTCATATTCTGCTGAATTGGTACAAAGCACACTCTAAGCAGTTTATGGCAGCTGATGCCAGCACTTATGTAAAAGTGACACAACATAATAGATACAAACTAAAATGACGGCACCGGGAATACATATAGAATACAGGTACTAACAAGTTTATTTGTGTGTAGCCAGAGTCATTACAAAATATATAAAATAATCAAATACATTCCTTCAAAGTTCAACTCAGTTTATTATATTGGCCAAAAGCCTTCACAATCAATAAAGTTACAAATATGATCAAATAAAACCACAATCATAGAATAAGTGTCCTATCCACAGGTGTGGATAAAAAGAAGGGGAGAAAAAGAAAAAACATGCATAGTTACCCCATCATATCAGGGAGTCCCCTGCACACCTCTCAAGAAGTTAGTCTACATGTTTCTACCAGTGTTAGCAAACAGCACAATTTTATAGGTAATGTGTGGGTCACAGTCCAAGAGTATCTTGACTAAAACCATCTAAAATCAACATTCTCATGGACACAACTCAATCAGCAGATGAAACCAGATCATCATCACTACAAAACCACCTCCTTGAAACCATGGCTCTAAAAGCAAAGCTGGCTTTTATAGACCAGCTTAAGAAGAGGGTGCTTTTGAATCAGAACAGTCTTAAGCATCATCTTAATGCATGAGAATCATCCTCTTAAAGCATCAGAGGGAGGGGACCTGCTCAGAGCCCATTCCCTAAAGATGGGGTCACGACCGAGAAGGCACGATTTCTGGTGATAGTCAATCAACATGGCAACCCAGAGAAGCAAGAACCTGAAAACAATGGGTCGTACAGATTGATATTATGGGGTAGAGATGCTCCTACACATAACATATTGGTCTTTATTAGACTCTTATAGCATGTTGGCAAAAAAAATTTCATTCCTTCCTAGACTTTTTTCCCCTGCCACTAGGGCCTTCTAATTTTTTAAAATGCAGCAATTTGAGTGCTGTGTCACCTGTGGGATTATTTATTTTGTTCTACAAAACTCCGGGGTAGTGGTGATATAGCAAATTGGGGCATGGTGTTTGGGACAACAGGATCAACTTCCTCCCCCAATCTTTCTCCTTAGTCACCCCAAAATATTTTGGGTCACAGTATTTCTTTCTAAAAAAATGATATAACATTGAAACAACTCAGTCAAGCTTCAGCAGACTACAAAATGCGTCCATGGTATATCTGTATATGCGGGAACCTTTCTTTGAAGGGTATGTTTCGGAGGGGCTGCAGTGATGAGCGCACACTCCTGGTGCCATGTTGCATGCCTGGAGAGAAAGTGACCTTCTCTTTTCCCTGACCTTTTGCTTTGAGGCAGAGCCAAATGGCACCTGCCTCCTATCTGAACCATTGTATTTGTAAGTTCTCCAATCTTGTCAACATAGATAAGATGAATAAAAACAAGCCTTCTGGGAGGAACGCAGCAGTCTGTGCCTGTGTGTCTGCTCAGCTGGTTGAGAAAGGCATTTTTCTCTGTCTATTTTTCCTTCTGTGGCCAAGGTCAACCCGACCTAAAACCTCTCCAATGAATTCCCAACATGTATGTTTGTGTTTGGAGAACTTGGGAAAATGGTATCATTTTCTCTACCACCATGCAACCTTTTAGTAGTCCCAATGGCTTGATGACAGACCACAAAATAGCCTAGTCTTACATTTGTATTTTGTAATGGCCACAAGCTTCCCCCCTTTTTAAATTTCAATAGAACTACTAAGATATCAAGGAAGAGCCATCCCCTCACGTTCCAAGAAGAAGGCACATGGACTCAACTGCAGCATGAAAAGACTGCAACCACTAGGTAATATGCCTTTTCTTTAATCTGGTTCCAATTGGCTATAGTGGGTTTACTAAATTTTACCCCAATCCCCAAATGGAGCACATGGGGTTCCTGCATCAACTCTTTTCCCTTCCTGACCAAACAGGGACGTGTATGTCTTGAAGACCCAAAGGGGGAGGAGGTGTGAGTGGGTATGCATGACCTCTGACCCTTTGTTTAAAGGGCTGGGGTGTGAAACCCAACCCTTGTCTTCAGATGCAACTTTAACAACAGCCCTGCTGCTTCTTGTCCCATCTAAGAAGACGGCCTGCTGAATATCATCTTGCCAAGAACTTTACATCTATGAATGATCTCCTGGCAAAACACATCTTTTGCCATGTTTGGACTTTTGGTACATACTTTGAAAAAGAAGGTATTGCCCTCAAAAGCTTGCAATGAATTTTTGTTATTGTCTTGGTGGCCTGTAAAGGTATCACCTATATAGCCTACTAGTCGAGCATTCATAAAAGGAGAGTCAGGGATCAACACGAGCACAGTACCAAAACAAGGGCAGCTGTAGGTGCTGGTCAAGCCATATCAGATTGAGGGGCCAGCCCGGACGTTGACACTAAAACAACCTGGGGGTCTTTGCATGGTCACATGAACCCAGTGCATTCGTAACAGAGACTGGGAACCAAGCCAGCACAATGCTGAATCTCTCCGATTCAGCACCCCCCCTTACTGTATAAAACTGCTTTTAAAAAGTCATAACAAAAACTGTCCCACCCTCTCTTTTTTTTTGCTTCCTAGAAATCTGAACACGGCACAAACCTGGCTCCATCAACAAAGCTCAGCTTACAAAACATATTGTTCTAGTAGGAGAAGCCATTTGTTTTGACCCTATCTCAATTTCCTAGAAGAATTAAGCAGTATTTAACTTGAGCCATGGGTAATTGCAAAGCTGGTAGGGGATTTGGATCCAGCACGGCATCTGCAGGTTTATTGTTTGCTCAGCCTTTTCTCAGATGCCTCGGCTAATTTCAACTGCATCTTAATCTAGTTTAACAAGCACCCCCTAATTTCCAGAGACTCTTTGAAATGGAATGGGGGTGGGATGGGGATGTCTCTTTGGCGAGAAGCCTCAATAATTCAAGTAATATGAAAGTAATACAAGTCTTTAGTAGTAACATGTTCCAAATATAGCTGTACTTGCCTTAAGTAATATCATTTATGACTATTCCATTATTTTAAAGTCTGAGAGGCCACTAAAGATCCCTTCATGCATCAATTCTTCTGCAGCTGCAGAAGTGGAAAGAGAGGGTCTTTGGCTCTAATTTCTGGACAGAAGAGTTAGGACAGCTGATTCTACCTGCTTCCACCCAGGAATCATATGAGCAAAAGCAACAGGGCCAAGCCTGGGCCAAGATGAATCTCACTGCCAGATTAAAATGCCCCACCGGCAAGAGGGAACAGACTATTTACCTTAAGAACATAGGAACATATAAGAAGAGCCATGCTGAATCAGGCCAAAGGCCCATCTAGTCCAGCTTCCTGTATCTCACAGTGGCCCCACCAAATGCATCTGAGAGCGCACGAAACTAGATATCTGTCTCCTGATACCACTCCCCTGCATCTGGTCCTTGAAGTACCACGGCTTTAAGCCTGGAGATGATACATCTCCATCATAGTTTGTAACCTGTGATGGGCTTTTCCTCCAGGAATCAGTCCAATTCCCTTTTGAAGGCATCAAGGCCAGATGCCATCACCACATCCTGTGGCAGGGAGTTCCACATACTAACAACGTGCTGGGTGAAAAAATATTTTCTTTTGTCTGTTCTTACTCTCCCAGCCCTCTGTTTGAGTGTATGTCCCCTAGTTGTGGTATTTTGTGAGAGGGAGAAGAGCCTCCCTCTATCCACTCTACTCATGCCCTGCATTATTTTGTACGTCTCAATCATATCCCGCCTCAGATGCCTTTTTTCCAGACTAAAGAGCCCCAAATGTTTTAGCCTTTCCTCATAAGGGAGGTGCCCCAGCCCAGTAATCATTTTAGTAGCTCTCTTCTGCACCTTTTCCAGTTCCACTATGTCTTTTTTGTTATGCGGTGACCAGAATTGTACACAATACTCCAGGTGCAGCCTTACTATCGTTTTGTACAATGGCATTATAATGTTGGCTGTTTTATTTTCAATCCCCTTTTTGATAATCCCTAGCATGGAATTGGCCTTCTTCACCGCTGCCACACATTGTGTAGACACCTTCATGGAGCTGTCCACCAACACACCAAGATCTCTTTCCTGATCCGACACGGATAGCTCAGAGCCCATGAGTTGATCTTCCAGAAGTAACAAATGAATGGAGCCCTCTTTTGTATCTTCATCTGGAAGTAATTTCCACTCTGTTCAAGAAGTATATTTGGAAATCTACTGAGGTATTTTTTTAATAAAAGCATTGATTTAAAAGTATGAAAAAGTCATCCCCTTCATGGTCAGAAGGTAGAGATTCCCTTCCATGTGGACTCTCTTGACAAGATCCTGAAAAATCAAATGGCGGAAGGGTGTCAGAGCATCTCCTGTTCAGATTGCTTTTTTCGTGTATGAAGAAAGTGATAGGCAAGGATAAGGGCTGGAGCTCTTTCTCCCTGCTCACATTATTTTTTAAACACACAAAGAGGGCTCAAAACTTTAGCCCTTGGGACTGAATTTGCCAGAATATGAAAAGGCTTGTTTGTGAAAAGGGCGGGGGATACATCTAGAGCTAGATAAAGGTAAAGGTAAAGGTCCCCCCCACACACACGTGTGCTAGCCATGTCCAACTCTAGGGGCGGTGTTCATCTCCGTTTTCAAGCCAAAGAGCCAGTGTTGTGCAAGTCTGTCGCCCTGTGGTCGGCATGACTGCATGGAACACATCTAGAGCTAAGTTGTACCTGTCCTAAATGTTTTGAGTGCAGGGAGCTTGTGGCTAAAGAAGGGTATTGAAAAGTCAGAATGTGTCCAAAAGGAGGTCAACAATGGCGATAAAGGTTTGGTAGCCATGCTCTACGAGGAAGAGTTGAGGCAGTTGGGAATGTGTACTCGGGTGAAGAGAAGACTGAAGAGTTAATGTTAGCCATCTTCCAAGATGATATGAGCTGCCTTGCAAGATGGTTGATGGGATTATCCAACACTAGAAGGTTTAAAATAGAGATTGTATGACCACTTTCAGGGCTACTGAGGTAAGGATTTCTTCCTCTGGAAGCGGCTTCCACTCCATGGCTCCTGTGATCCTTTTCAGTCTTGTTTTTCTGTGATGCTGTGAAAACCATAATTTAGGAGGTAATGAGCCACATTTTTGCACAAAAAGGGACTGAGTTTAAAAAAAATGAATGCATTATGCCAACAGCTGTGAATATTATTTTCTCTCACTGAAGCATTATGTCTTCCCTGTGGTTTTTTCACTATTCAGTTTTAGAGTTGAATTAATTCATTTTATATATTTGACTGCAGTTCTAACCTCTTTGGGAAAATGTGTAAAAGGTTAATAGCTGATAGTGTTATTGGCCAAGTTGTAAAATTTACTCAGTGAAGTGTAAAAATTTCCCTAACTCTTGATGCAAAAAGTAGCTCCGGTCACCTGAAGTTCCACTATTTATGCAGAACTGCAGTTGCAACTTTATGGTCACCACCAGAGGTTGACTTATACCAGTGTTGGCGAACCTATGACACAGGTGCCAAAGGTGGCACTCAGAGCCCTTTCTGTGGGCACCCTACATCGCCCCTTCACAGCCACCTATATTCAGGTTAAATTGCTGTATTGACGCTTTGCAAAAAATTAGTGGGTTCTGAATCATATTTTGGGCAATCGGACTCTCAAAGGTTTGCCATCATCACAGACTTATACAGTATATCAATGGAGTTATAACAGAAATTGTGATTACAGTACTTTCAGAAGTGGAACCAGGAGGTTCTGCTATTTATTGGAATTTGACCAGTATAAATCAAGGAAGGTCAGCTATATGATAGACTGGCTTAATATAGAAAGCCACAGTCTTGAGGTTTGCAATTGCTAAGCAGTCTTATTGCCAACAGGATATTTTGGAGGGCATTAAGTCATAAGGTCATCATGAGTTGGAAGCGACTTGACAGCACATAACAGCACATAATATAATATGACATCCACTCTCTGGATGGTGGTTATTCGGACTACCTGTTGCTTCTACTTCTGAATTCACTGATATCAGTTAAGATGGACTGTGCTGTACTGATGCATTAGGGGTGCCTCAGCAAAAATGTACCAGCATGCTGTGCTTCTATTGATGGTTTTAGCAATTCCGTTCTGTTGCCACCCACCCCAGTTCCCTCTGCCTGGCTGTCATCATTCTCTTCCCATTGAGGATAGTTGGGTCTGGACTGAGCCTTAATTTCTAGGGTTCTTCATAATGTGTTCCTAGGCAATCAATCGGGGGGGGGGGGGGAATTACGGTAGCATATTTTCAGTGGGAGCTGCCTATAAGCCCTAAGCACATCCAATCTCATTTGATTTCGGAAGCTAAGCAGGGTCGGCCCTGGCTAGTCCTTGGATGGGAGACCACCAGGGGAATAGCAGGTGCTGTAGGCGCCTGGAGTAGGAACTGGCAAACCACTCCAGTATTCCTGCCAAGAAAACTCCATGGACATGGAGTCACGAAGAGTCGGTCACGACTATAATGACACAACACACACACACATTTTCAGTGGGACTCCTTGGTCACGGGCACTTCCTTCTGACACTCCACTCTTCTTTCTCAGGTGCCATGATCTCGTTTCAAACAGCCTTCGAGGAGCGCGGGTTTACTTTCCTATTTTAAAAAACCTTTTGGCTGTGGTGTTTCTTCAAGCCCCTTTGATTTGTTTTTGGAGACAAGGAGAGTACGATTTAGGTATGTCTGATAGCACGCCTGTGCTTCCATGAATTTAGCCTTCTGGTTGGAAGTGGAATAACTGAAATTAAGCATATCCCCATAAATCAGTGGAACCCAACCTTCTCTTTAATACAGTTCCTCATGTTGTGGTGACCCCTTGCCCTGCTTGGAAGAGGCCACAAGCCCACTTTGGCAGGCCACTATGCTGCAGGGGCCATGGAAAACTTCCCACTACAGGTACCCTCAGTCAATCACAGCCTCCGGTGCCATTGACTGACATACCCTCCAACCTATCAAGCTGTAACTCACTCCCCCCCCCCGATCCTCCTCCAGACCCAAGCCAGTGTGTGCCTTTTTCTTCACTGGATCATGGTGAAATGGTCATTCGGCCCCACAAAGGGGTCCCGACCCCCCCCCAGGTTGGGAACCACTGCCATAGATGAATGGCTGCACGCATACTTAAAAATGATACATCCATTCCAGTTTAACGATTCATATATTCAGAAAAGCAGATAACAGTTGTAAGCATCTGTGTGAAGAAATGGAGGCTTAGCATTCCAGATTTATATGTGAAAGAACAGAGTGGGGTGCGATGTAGCAGGAGCTGCTAACTCTTGGAGGTGAGAGAACAGGAGGCGAACACTCTCCTATGCGGCTAACAGTCCCCATTCAAAATTAATTTCTACGGTGGACTTTTCAAGCGTTTTATTGCTTTGGGAACGGTAACTACAAATTGAACTTGAGACAATGTGGGCCAAAATAGAACTGGTGCTTCTGTGCCCTCCCCCTTTTAAGTTAATGAACTGTAGCCCGCATCTGCCCCATAACAGCAGCTTGGAGCATTTAAATGTGGCTCAACACCATAAATCCTCTTGGCCAAACACAAGCAGGCAAATTGCATGCACGATTAGTCAGAGGAAATTGGTTGCTTTGCTTAACCCCTGCAGTTGGATGTATGGATCCTTCTACACACTGGAGAAACAAGCCGCTGGCATCAACTAGGCAGAGTCCTTCAGATGGAAAGGGACAGTTTGGAGGGAAACCTTGGCAACATGGCCATATTATTTGAGAAAGAGGAAGCAAGTTGTGGGCGATCAACAGGTGGCCCTGTAAATGTCATGCTACAAGAATTCCCATCGCCCCTTTGTCTTGGCTGCGCTGGCTAGGACTCATGAAATGTGCCATTCAACAGGACTCCAGATTCTCCATCCCAGCTGAAGGGGTCGGTGTATAAATACTGCAGTTCTTCTGACCAGATCCTCATTGTTTTCCCGTACTGTTCCTGTGCCTCTAAGGCTGTTACTTCACGTCCCTCTCATCGCTGTTCATGGTCCTGCTTGGGAACGGTACGAGGAAATCTTACCGCATGTCCATTGCGTGGCGCCAGGAGTTTGTCCCAACCACACACCCTGAACTGAGATTAAAGCGTGATGAGCCATACCTCTTCCTGGTCTTGGGAATCTGCTTGTCTCTGTTCTTGTTCCGAGATGAGTGCCAATGAGGTAAGGCTCGTCACGCAATGTGCCATTCTCCATCTAGTGGCAGGAGTGCAAAGTGCCATTCGCCAGTACATGCCCTATGCAGGCCTGCCCAAACTTCGGCCCTCCAGATGTTTTGGACTGCAACTCCCACAGTCCTTTGCCATTGGCAATCTAAGCTTAGAATTCTGGGAGCTGTAGTCCAAAACATCAGGAGGACCGAAGTTTGGGCAGGCCTGCCCTATGGAGTCAGCAATGCAGTGCAAAGAGATGAAAAGACAAATGCCTCGGATTTAGCTCTGTAACGCATTGAAGGCTAAGTTGAGGAGATTCGAAAGATCGAAAAACGGAAGGTTGGACCAAAAAAAAAAAAACCTCCGAGAACAAAGGCTGAGAAGTTCAGATGTTGTCATGAAACAAGGACGTGCAGTAACAGTCGTCACAGTACCATCAATCATGCCCGTGGGTACACGGGAGCAGGGACAGTACCGGGACAAGACCACGTGACCGCGAGCGACATGATCACGAAATGAACATCAAATCGGACCAAGGAAGGACGTGAAGTAACCGTCTAAGGCAGCTTTCCTCCTTGTGTTGCTCTCCCAGGGTATTAGTCTGCTACTGCTGGGTTAGGTTGACTGGTGATGATGACTGTGGTTGCAGAGAGTGCTGGACTGAAGAACGCCCCTCTAGGAGGTACCATTTAAGGAAGGTTGCAGTCCTTTTTGTTTCACACTGTGCATGGCCATTCCTTGTTCTACAGCCAATTCACTGTTTGAATATATTGAGTAATGATAAATTTTGTACAGCTAGCTCATTGCTGGGCTATGATTAACTGCTGACCCTTTCCCAGACTATATGACAGATACTGGAACTTTCTGACAAGATAATCTGAGCTTTTTGCTCTTTAATATTTCAGTCTCCCCTCACATCTAATCAGGGAGAGGAGGAAAAAGTTCCCTGTGCGGATAGAGGAAAGTTCACTGATGGGCATTCTTCTCATTAGATCCTTCTCCTTGGAATTATCTACTTTCCTGCAAGTCCTTGGAATTTCAAGTGTAGCCCAACACACCTCTGAACTGCAGGGACTTCACTCTCAGTGTACAAATTGATCTCCTTCCAATCCATATCAGTTTCATGGGTACTTAGTCCTGAATCCGGTCTGTATGGTCTCCACATCAATCTGTGAGTATTTTTAATGAGTAAAATCAGATTAATTTTCATATACAATTTCCCCCACAGGTGTTTTTGATACAACATCCCAGATTACAGTACATTTATTTTCCCCACATATATGCATTTTTGTATGTAATTTTTCAGCAATTAACTGCATGACAGTTCTTTAACAGTAATAGAAAATTTTAATGAGCTAGTCCCCCCCTCCTGCAAACATTAATAGTAAAAAATAAATTCCTTTTGTTGGGTTTGAGGGAGTTTTGCAATTAATGAGCTTTAAAGTGAATTTCCAACCTTTGATTTCTCCTTCCTACAATGTGTATCTCCCTTTGACTTTCATTTTAATACTGTGCTAAATGCAAGCTTACGCCCATTTCCTTATTTGACCTGTTTTGTATACTTGGTAAAATCAGTACACATCAGATTTTTTAATAAAATCTTCTCAGCATCCTTCAAATTACTGCCTACCATTATTCCCTCATGCAAACGCAAAGCACCACACAAAGCTTGAGGGAGGGAGTACACTCTTTTGGCTCACCTACACAAGTGACCTCTCTTGGATAATGTGCATGAAAGGTTCACCGTAACCACAGTTACAACTCCCACAGTGCTCCACAGATTAGACCATGGTGCCTTGAAAACACAAAATGCTCTTATCAAATAGAGTTGTGAGCGTCATGTCCTTCCTCCCCACTCCCAATGAAGGTCTGGACAGCCTGATAAAAGTGACGTGACCATGGGCATGGGAGGCATTGCTGACAGTTAGTAACATCTACAGAACCTATGTTTGTCCGACCATCTTCCAGCTGACTAAGAGCCTTTGTACATGACCCCTAAACTCCGCCGCAAATGGCTGCCAGCTCCGGAGCTTACAATTGTTTCCCCACCAGCTCCAGAGTTTGCAGAAAATTAAGTGCGACCACGCCCACCTAAGCGCGTCCCAGCGCACTTTTCATGTACCTGCTCTTGGAGGGTGAAAATCCCTGATGCGGATTTAAGGGAGTGAGTGCCGGGCTCTCCTCGCTTCTGTTTGTTGTTGTTTTTGCCTCCCGCCCCTTTAAGAGAAGGAATCAGGACGACGACGGGGCTCCGGGCGGCTTCGGAGGTGAGCCTGCATTTTTTCCTCTCTTTTTTTCTCCCTCCCCTCACGCAGACAGGAGCAAGGAAGTGCGGAGGGGTGGGGACGTAGGAAGAGCAACGGACCCCCAAGATCTCTGGTCCGAATTTAAGTGGCCAGCGGATCTTAGGGGTCGTGTGAAAAGGCCCTAAGAGCCACTGTGGTGTTGGTGATGAGGGTGTTGAAGAGGAATGTGGAACAACAGGGCCTTTTCTTCTGGACCACACCTCACGGGGCGGGGGGAGGATTGCACAGGGGGGCAATGGGATTCACTTGAGCCTACAGATTAAGGGAAAGGTAAGGTATTTGATGTGAATGGTAAAGGTCAAAATATGTCTTGTTTCTGCAAGTCAAGACCTAAATAACCTCTTCACAGATTCTACAGCTTTCTCTCTCTTCCACCACCATCCCGACACCACAGAACTCTCAAGAGAGACTTTTTCTAATACTTCATACTCTTTTAGATTGACTGTAACAAAAGAATTCTGTCTCTAAGCAACTCTTCTTTAAACAGACTCACGGATGACGCTCCTTCACACAAAATTCTAATCCCATTAGCATCCAGTAATTCAGATACCAATCGCACTAGTACTCTGCCTCTGTATAACACAATCTAGAGATTCACTGATATTCCTAGAGAAACTTGGTACTGTTAATAACAATTATCCCTGTGCATTACAAATATACTGTTACAAATATATGCAAACCTGTTACAGTGGTACCCCGACCTAAGAGCAGCTCGACTTAAGAGCAATTCGACTTAAGAGCAGAAAACTGTTGGCATTTTAACTGCCGCCTTACAAATTTTAGATATGGTCTGCTCAACTTACACTTTTTTTCACTTTTGATTTTTCTAACTTATTTTTTCAATTTTTTAGATAGGTACACCGACTTAAGAGTAGTTCGACTTAAGAGCATGCATTCAGAATGGATTAAGTTTGTAAATTGAGGTACCACTGTAATTGCAAATATACATATATATCTGGAGGTGTAGAAAGGTGGAATCACCATGAACCGCACAACAGAAATGTATCCCATCACTTCCTTCAGTTAGCGTACTATTCAAATGTTACACAAAACCCCCATAGCATTCTTACTTGAACGGCTTCGCTTGCATGTCGGATGCTTCAGGAACATCATTGAAAGAATGGTGCTGCCTGGAGGTAAGTGGAAGTGGAGGTAAGTGGAAAAAGGAAGAAATGTCCTTTTTGCCTCAGTGTGTGATGTTGTCGCAGTGGAAATGGACATTACAGGTAGTCCATGACTGGCAGAGAATTCCTTAGCTGCTGAAGGCATCTGCGTAAACAGGATGAAATTTCTGCCCTCACAACAAGGTTGCTTAGTCAATGATTGTGTTGGAGAAAATAGCAATCTTGCATGCAGCCTCATACTGGTGTCATTGGGAGGAGGGCTTTATCATCTAATGTTGATGGTCATTTTGCCACTGACCAATTAATAATGTCTTCTCTTCCTGGGTTTCAGGCAAGTTCCTGCTGCCCCTTCTTCCTGTTAGTTTGCTTCCATTGTTTGTTCGTTTGCCTCTTCCCTTCTGGATATTTGAGCATGTACACAGCATAGCTCTCTCCCAGGCATGAGACCTTAGGAGAAAGAAAAATTAAAGCCACCTTGGGTTCTTTTTGAGGAGAAAGATGGGATAAAAATATTTTAAATAAAATAAATAAATTAAATTAAATACATCACTTTCCCCCCCTTTTATCTTTCTGATTGTAATTGATAGCTACCAACTATAAGTAAAGTGCATTTCTTGTTCTACATGCTATGCTGTCAGAGTGATCCTTTGTATATACAATGGTACCTCTGCTTACGAGTTTAATCCGTTCTGAATGCATGCTCATAAGTTGAATAACACATAAAGCAGAGCAGCCGTATCTAAAAAATCAAATACATAAATTAATAAATTGAAAAAATAAAAAATGTAAGTAGAGCAGACCACATCTAAAATGTGTAAGGCAGCAGTTAAAATGCCAATGGTTTTCCTCTCTTAAGTTGAATTGCTCATAAGTAGAGCCACTTGTACGTAGAGGTACCACTGTATAGTGCTGGTTATAGTGAAGGGGTGGCTTCTGGGAGATTTGTAGCTATTCCTCACTCAAACTCTCTGTGCCTGCTGTGTAGTTTTTTTCCTTTAATGCTCTGCAAACTAATGGGAATTAATGAAATTTCAAAAATGCTCCCAACAGATTGGTGTTAACATGGGTTTCTTTTGAAGTCTAATGGCTGAACTCGAATAGCATGAATTAGAACGTTCAGCACTAATCATGGCATATTTATCATGTTATTAATTTCTCAAGCTTGGATTCACTTTCTCCTATACAGATATTTCTCCATGTGTCTTAGACTTAGGGCATGTCCAGAGAGGGGAATTTGGTGTGGGCTGGTCTATTCTTTAAAGGTCCTTAATCTTCTCTCTAGTGTGTTCTGTTTTATCTCTCACTTGAGTGATCCTTCTCAGATCATTTTTTTCTCCTGTGCGAAGGCTCCAGACTAGTTTTTGGATCACTCCAATTTGTTCCCTTTTCAGTCAACAACACCCAGTTCCCCGCCTTCTCCTACAGCCATCTATCAGCAGGTCACAACAGCTTTCTTTTGTTAAATAATGAAAGTGGCATAGGGAGATAGCAGTGCACCTGTCTAGCATGGTACATATAATACCACCGATGTATCTTGCTTATTGTTCTTATTTTAAAGGAAGGACAGGTGCTTAAAAAACACAAAAGAACATCGAGATAGGGAGGGATGCGATTCATCAAGAGTGATTATGCGAGAAGAGAGGCAGGCAAAACCTTCTCCAGCAGGTGAAAACCAGACCGGTGATGGAATGCTGTGCTAGAAGAAACTCAAAACTCATTGGAAAATCATCTAAAATATCCATCAGTTGGGGTCTCTAGCTATGATGCAAAAGCAAGGCACCAGGATTTCAATGTGGATGATTAAGTGTTAGTCCTTGGTTCAGTGAAACAACAGTAAGCTCCAAATGATGTGGGAAGGCCCTTTTGTGGTGAAGAAAAAGCTTAGTGTTGTGAATTGCTTAATTCCTTAGAATTTGGGGCTGAACGTAAGCCAAAAGTTTATCATGACAATAATTTTAAAACCATATGTGACCAGAGATGAAGTGACTCTTACATGCATTACTTGAAAGTAAGGGGCAAGAGTAATGGATGGGAGGTAGAACATGGTGATCTGATAATGGGATCATTCTTATGTGCGAATGTTATGATGTATTTTGCAAAATTACTGCAGATTTATGGTGTGCTGTATTCTTAGACTAAGTATCTTTCAGTGGTCTTTTTCTGTAGAAAATGTTTTGACAAAAATACTAGTCTGAAGCTTTAAATGTTTAGCCATACTGTAATAGTTTGCATATGTTTTAGAACTATGGTAGCCTTATGTGTAACATAGAAAGGACTGAATCAGGAGCTTAGACTTGAAATAAATGATTGAGAGTGCTTTTTTTGGGGGGGGGGTAAGAAATTGACAGATCCTTTCTTCAACAAAAAGAAGAAAGTCTAAAAATCAACAAAGCCTGGCTTCTAGTATTGAAAACTACAGCCTGCAAAAGATCAAAGTTCAATGATTCCCCCTCCAGCCATAAGCACCAGTGATCAGTTCACACAACAGAACAGCTAAGGACGCACATCAACTACAGAGAATGATTGCTGTCACCCCTGATTGCAGCGTAACTTCTTAATCCCTCCATCACAATACAATGACTAACACCTATTATTCTGCATAGGACAAGTTTCCTCTTTCTCACAACTTTAAAACCCACAGTCTCACTCATTCTATACCCCAGAGCACGTAGAGAACTCCTAGTTCCCTGAGCTCCTTGCCTTCTGAAGATGCCGCCACAGAGTCTGGAGAAACATCAGGAAGAAAAACTTCCAGAACACAGCCAAACAGCCCCAAAGAGTCACAACAGCTATCAGATCCTGGCCGTGAAAGGCTTTGAGAATACACAGATCCTTACTTTTTTTTAATGGATTAATTCCTCTTCCCTTCCAAATGCTTGCTTTTCCATTTGAGAGGTTGGAGAATCAACAGGAGCAAAAGGCAAATGAGGGAAGCTGGAGGGGGAACATTTTGTTTAGTTAATTATATGTGCGTGTGCAGTTCTGTCTCTGTGTAGCATTAGCTGTGGCTCCTGTCCTCCCATCCTGTGACACAAAAAAGAGAGGAGTTTTTTGAAAGTATCACAGGTGTTTTGCACTTATCTAAACCAGCACTGCATCCAAAGGAAAGTATACTTTGAATAAAGTGAAGCAGGAGAGGAGATGAAAACACAGGAAGAGGAGTTCTCTCTTGTCCTTTGCAATGCCACACCTCCACCACATACATAACAGGGGTGTCCGCTCAGATAACATCCCCCTTTCGCTGTAGTTTTCTGCAGACAAGCCCTCCACACAGAGGGAGAATTAGAAGTGTGTCGAATCATGGCAAAAACAACAACAACAACAACAACAACAAAACTGCTGTGCCAAAAAGGAGCAAGACTGCCCTAAAAAGGAAGGGATGGGACACTGAAAGTCAAAACATGTGTGGATGCTGTAATTTCCTTTGAACCAAAACACATGAAACGTAAGTCATATAGAGAGCTATATACCTGCCTGAACAGGCCAGTCATTCAGTCATTCAGTCCTGTGGCACACACACACACACACACACACACACACACACACACACACACAGAGAGAGAGAGATCTGTGGTTCAATGCAAGGAAACATTTTCTTCCCTAACAATAATGTTCTCCTGATGAGTCCAAAGCGAGGTTGCCTATAGGCTAAAAATGACTGCTGTGTAGTACACACACTGGTCTAGCTTTTCACTGGAGGCAGACGTCATTTGGATGAACCAAATGAGCACCGTTCGCTTGGGGCTAAGATTTTGCACAGCATCAGGGCACTATCTGAATTACACTTTGTAATAAGAGAGTACTGGTAACCTTTGGATGCCAGAGGAAATGGCTGATATGATACTGAGGATATCCGCTTTTTAATTCCTGTCAGTTTGATAAATGAAAGAAGATAAAGAAAAACCAGTGGGTCTAATCCTCTTCTAATTTCTACACAAAAAGGAAATAGAGAGAGAGAGAGAGAGAGAGAGAGAGAGAGAGAGAGAGAGAGAGAGAGAGAGAGAATTTGACTTCACTAATAGCTCACATGGGACATTTACTGTATTTATTAACCACATACTATATATACATACTATCTTTTCTCTCTCTCTCTCTCTCTCTCTCTCTCTCTCTCTCTCTCTCTCTCTAGTATATATTATACTCCCTATGACAAGCTCAGGAAGGCTTGTGTGAACTTGTTTTATCCTTGCAACTGCCAAGTGCTTAACTAATGGCAAGAAAACATAGAGTAACCTTTAATGAAATCCCCAAAACCAGTTCCTGAACTTCCTCCAATTTATAACCTCTTCTATAATCTCTAAAAAATGGTCATGTAGAGTGTCACAAAAGGCAAAGTAGGTGTGTAACTCCTCTCTCTACAGATCCAGCTCTACCTTTAGGGTAACGGGGGATGACTGCCTCAGCTGGCGCTTCCTGATGGGGAGTGGTGGTTAAGAAGGTGTTGGAGAACAGAGCTATAGCTGACTTTAGGTAAAACTGCCCACACTGAGGTAAAAGTTATTTATTTGTTTGTTTGTTTGTTTGTTTAAGAGTATACTTACCCCGCCTTTCTCCTTGGAAAAGGACCCAAGGCGGATTATAGTAATGAGGGACACTATTCAGTCCAGTACAATTAAGACATAGCTTAGGGCATCATCTGCATGGAGAATGGTAGAGTGGTTGCATTTTATCCTGCCCTCATTGTATGTTCATGAAGTATATTTGTGAAGATTCTCAGTCATCCAGGGGAGGTTATCTGGAAGTTGAGCCATGGCAACTGGATGAAACTGCTTGGATGAGCAGAGAAATGTTTCAATCTCACACAAGAAAAGAGGTCCAGTTGCCCTGACTCAACTCCCAGACCCTACAAAGTAGTTTAGGTTGATCTCAGTCAGCACGTGGTCTCCCCTTGAGATCTGTAGGTGATCAGGAAGTGGAATTCAAGCACCCATCACTATGGGCCTTTTTACATGACCCCTAAACTCCGCCGCAAATGGCTCCCAGCTCCGGAGCTTAAAATTGTTTACCCACCAGCTCCGGAGTTTACTGAAAATTAAGTGCGACCACGCCCACCTAAGCGGGTCCCAGCGCACTTTTCTTGTACCTGCTCTCCAAGGGTGAAAAATCTTGATGCGGATGTGCCAGGCTCTCCTCGCTTCTTTTTGTTGTTGTTTTTTGCCTCCCGCCCCTTTAAGAGAAGGAACCAGGAAGTGACGGGGCTCCCGGCAGCTTCCACTGGCACCGGGAGGTAAGCCTTTATTCTTTTGTCCCTTTTTTTCTCCCTCCCCTCACGCAGCCAGCAGCCAGGAAGTGCGGAGGGGTTGGGACGCATGAAGAGCGACACACCCCTAAGATCTCTGGTCCCAATTTAAGTGACCAGCGGATCTTAGGGGTCGTGTAAAAGCGCCCTATGCTGTACTTACTTATTGCTCAGTGGGAGTAAATGCAGTGTACAACCATTACACAAATGGAGCACAGCAGCAAATTGATGTAAGCATAATAGGACCAAATATTAGAAATAAAATGTACTTACTTTTAGAAGGAGGACGTTTCTAATTTACAGCAAGCACGATGCAGAAACATACGCATGCAGAAATTTCACATTTGCCTAATGACTTATTAGAGACAACCATTTGGTCTTCTCTAATTAACCCTTAGTATGCCACTTTAAGGCTACTTTCAATCCTGCCCCTTTCTTTTATGCAAAGGATTGCATGCAAGGAGAATCCTCACAGAAGGATCAGCAGCAAATGCAAAGGTATCAGAATATTTAGAAGATAATTCTTTCATGTACTATTCATATATTCACTTGTGTTGCTTCCGTGACAGAGCAAGTCGTTCTAGAAAATTGCCAAGGAGCTTACCATGGAAGGGATGAATATTTATGTATCTTCACACCTTTTAATAGCTTTGCAGAATTATATTGAAACAGTTTTTCTAACATAATTGCAAGTTCTATTACCTGTAAGAATCTGCTGTAAATATGTGCGGCAGACTAGTGAAATGAGCTTGCGGCCAAGAATTAGGCATAATAACTCAAGATAAGGTAGAAGGGAGAACTTCCCTTTATTCTTCCCAAAGAAATCAATTCAGGATAAAGCAGGATAAAATCCAGACTTCAGCACAAAAGATTGCAGCACTTCCCCCTGCATGTTTAAATATGGCAATTGCTAAGAGGCTCCTCAAAGCTCTCCTCCCCTTTGAGACAAGGAAGGGCAAAGGGAACGAACTATTTTCCTGAAGAAATGTGAATTGATCCAGCAGAAAGTGGCTTCAAGGTCATAATATTGAAATACAAGATACACACCGATTGGCATAGTTATATCTGTTTGTCTCATCCTACTGGTTATATTAAATACAACTGAACCTACAGATTCTGTAGGTGCAGCAGGCTAGAGTGCTTGAAATGGCTGGCTGCAAAGTCAGCAGCTCAGCAGTTCGAATCAAGGTTGACTCATCCTTCCATCCTTCCAGGTAAACTGAGTACCCAGCTTGCTGTGGTGTGTGTGTGTGTGTGTGTGTGTGTGTGTGTGTGTGTGTGTGTGTGTGTGTGTGTGTGTGTGTGTGTGTGTGTGTGTGTGTGTGTGTGTGCTTGTGGGATGTGTAGCCTTCATAGTAAACTTGTAAACCGTCCAGAGATTGCTTTAAGTGTTGTGGGGTGGTAGGTATATAACCAGCACGCTTTATAAGTGAACATTTAAAACAAGTGTGATATGGGCTAGAAATTCATCCATCCATCCATCCATCCATTCATTTCATTTCATTCCCAGGGTGCATCACACCCCATTCAGATCAAGATACGAAAATGTCCAAGTTACGAAGCGTCTTGAGGAACGAATTGCTTTTGTATCTAGAGGTACCACTGTACCTCCCCTTTTTTTGCAGCTTCCTTTTCTCAAATGCACACTTTTAGAAGGAAGAGGCCTATAGATGAAAAGACCCCGTTCTAATGAAATGTAAGCATCTTCCTATAAATGGTTAATGGTGGAAATCAGAGCTTTGATTTTGGGCCTGGAAGTCTGATGCCTCCCATTGGCCAGGACAGACAGCCTTTATATGGATGCACTTGAATAGTTCAAAACATCTCAACCTAACGTTTCTTAACATCAGGGGTGACAATAGTCCTGTGGCTGTTTAAAAAAGAGGATGCCTCAACTTCCTGTGTGTGCATAGTGTGTTATCAACTTTACAAGGGCCAATACCCAGAAAAGTTGCTCAGTATAAACAAGCATGCTGTTTGGGAGAGTCTGGGTGTTCGAGTATTAAAAGGCAACCTTCCCAAGATCTGATAGCAGTGCTGCTCGTACCAAGCGTATGAGGCAGGGAGGGTTGGTGGCTGGTGGATTCTGGGAACTGTAGTCCAAGAAAGTAATTTTTCCAAGCCGTAACTCAAGTGACTGGAAGAGTAGTGCAAGGAGGCTCCTTAATGAGAGATTTAACATGAAGCCATAATCTATGGCTGCACCATGCACTTCTCTTCTGTGACCACAAAAGGGCAGCCTATGCACAAAGCATCAAGAACAGTGGATCATGCATTAGATATACTCTTATTAAAAACTTATGTTTTGTTTTTCGTTACAGCCAGGCTTTGTTGTCAGTAATTTTACACTGATTATGATTTATTTATTTTTCTTGCTGCACTCTGTCATCTGCTTGTTTAATCTTTCGCACATTAATGATAGGAAACCAGCCCTGTTCAAACTGCCCTTCTGTCTTCATGGACACTCTTAACCTAATTCTTGGCTGAAAAAGTATCAGTAGGCATTTGCCCCAAACCTTCTGTATAACTTACGCCATAGGGGAAATGATATCACCACAATTGCATATTGCCGCTAATTAGAGACAATTGCACCTCCTCATTTGATTCCCTTTTGCATGTGAGGTGGATAGCTTGATGTGGAAACCAAAATCTAAGCAGGGACTCTTCAATTAGTGGCTAGATTGCTCAAAGAATCCTCTGGCTGTTGCCCAGTGAGAAATGGTATGAAGAACTGGAACAGCAACTGGAATTAGCGATGATGTGCAACTGTAGTGGGATCATTTTCTCTACAGTGGTGTGAGTTACACAAGAGAACTTTGGACCATATCTTTAAATGCAAGGTTGTTCCCTCCAATCCTAGACAGGCAAAATAAAACTCAGATTAATGCTGCAGTGGGACAGCATTAATATTTGACATGTGGTGCCTTGGTTAAACTACTGTACTACAGTCAAAACTCTAATAATGATGTGGGTTCAATCCTGAGTAGCCAGCTCAAGATTGACTCATCCTTCCATCCTTCCAGGTAAACTGAGTACCCAGCTTGCTGTGGTGGTGTGTGTGTGTGTGTGTGTGTGTGCGTGCTTGTGGGATGTGTAGCCTTCATAGTAAACTTGTAAACTGTCCAGAGATTGCTTTAAGTGTTGTGGGGTGGTAGGTATATAACCAGCACCCTTTATAAGTGAACATTTAAAACAAGTGTGATATGGGCTAGAAATCCATCCATCCATCCATCCATCCATCCATCCATCCATTTCACTTCATTTCATTTCATTTGCATACCACCCATCTGGCAGCAAGGCCACTCCGAGCAGTTTACAACATATGTTAAACAACAAACAAAATGCAAAGATCCAACTCCCATCAACCTTAACCAGCATAGCCAATGATGAGAGATATTGGAACTACCAGTCCGCCAGCACCTGGACGTTACATGTCACCCAGTCCTGTGTTAAAGCAAACAACAAGTTCACTTGACTTCCCTTGGAAGACTTCATTTCAAGAAGGGTAATTCTGCAAGAACAGAACAAAAAACAGGACACGAGAAGACTAGGAACATACCCCAACAGACATGGCTCAGTGTTGTCAGTCATAATTTGAAGCATAAAAATGTTTATAGTAAAAAACAACAACAACACACCACATCCTTGGAAAAAAGAGTGCCTGGAAAGCAGATGAAATTCACAGTGTTGTCCTCACTGATGCTTGCAATCTATGTTGATCTATAGGAGACAAAACTGCCTAGCAACAAAGGCTGTGCCATCCTATGTATTGTTCTATAAGATGCACTTCCCCACCCCTCAACACTAAGGAGGAAGGTCTCTGTGTTTTATAGGGCAAAGACACCAGAAAGGCCCAGGTCCCAGCCCCAGCTGCAGCCCCACTGAAGGCTTCCCGACACGGCTGTTAAAAAAATTACCTTGCATGGTTGATTTCCCCCCCATAGAATAGAAGAGGGAGAGTAAACAGCGCTACTGGAGACCATAGAGATGAGAAATGGGCTAGAGAGTAACCACCCACCATTATGACCATAGAGCCACTCTTCAAGACAGGCAGAATGTGAATCCAAGGAAGGGAGCTCTCCCATTCACCTTGTTTTGAAGAATCATGGTGGGTGGGTGGTTACTTGCTAGCACAGTGATGGCAAACCTTTGGAAGACTGAGTGCCCAAACTGCAATTCAAAACCCACTAATTATTTTGCAAAGTGTCAATACAACAATTTAAACTGAATACAAATGGTTATGAAGGGACGATGTCGGATGCCCACAGAAAAGGCTCCGAGTGACACATTTGGCACCCGTGGCATAGGTTCATGAACACTGCCCTAACCCTAACCCTAACCCTAACATTAAACCCAAAGCTAAAACTAACCCTAACCCTAACCCTAACCCTAACCCTAATCCTAACCCTAAACCTATCTCTTGCCCTAACCCTAACACTAACCCTAGATTTTGCCCAAACCCTAAACCTATCATTTTATTCTCATATTTGATGTTGCTTTTAATGATACATTTATTATCACTGTTTCGACTTACGTACCACCCCATAGTGGTTAGGGCAGTTTTGCAACATAATTATGCAAAAAACAATTTGCCCTCCAGCGAGCTCATTTTCCCGACCTAGGAAGGATGGAAGGTTTAGTCAACCTTGTGCCCTCGGGGTTGTCCTCAGGTCATGAGCAGAGACTTGAATGCAGTACTGCAGTGTAACCACTGCTTCATGGGGGTTGCATGTGGTTTTAGGTTTTAACATTTAAATATAAAGGTGGGTGTTTTTATCTCTATAATAAACAAGATTGGGTTGGAGTTGGAGGAATGTGGCGCAGTAGCTAAAGTGGTTAAATGCCTGTGCTGCAGGTAAAACTGTGCTCACGACCAGGGGTTCAATCCCAAGTAGCCGGCTCATGGTTGACTCAGCCCTCCATCCTTCCGAGGTCAGTAAAATGAGTATCCAGCTTGCTGGGGCGGGGGGTGCAATGTGTAGCCTGCATAGTGTAATTAATACTGTAAGCTGCCCAGAGACTACTTGAAGTGGTAGGGGGCGGTCTATCAGCAGAAAACTTTGCTTTTTGCTTTGCTTTGTCTAAGACCGGCTAGTGCCTCTGTGGCTTAATCAGAAAGGTCACATGCCACCTTCTTACACAGTCCCCCATCTGAACGGCTGACAGAGGATAATCTCCCTCCCTTTTTCCTGGGGAGAAAGACATGCTAGGCATGCTGTCTGATGTAAAAAAAATAAGATTTATAAGGAGGGAGAAAAGGGACTTCCTTAGTTAGCACATGGACTGCAGACTAAATTGCAGGTACATAGGTCATCTGACTGCAGTCGCTCCCATTTGGATGAATTATATTCTAATTGTATTTAATCTATTTTTAAAAAATGCAATTCATCTTGCAGCTCTAAGTTTAAATTAGCAAGTGCAATTGTATTAAAATTTAGGATCCGTTCATGTCCAGTCTTCTTGTGCTGACCACTCTAGGCTGAAGTAAGATGGGAACCAACTCTCCCCACTTTGTGTACACATTGTGTACAGAAACGCAGCATAGCTGTGGGAGCATTAATGTAAAATACCTTTGTTATGCTGTCGAAGAGAACCACTGGGGTGGGCACAGGGAGAACCTTCTTGAAATTTCCCGCTCCTCTTATGGAACTTCCTTCGGCTGGCCTGACCTACAGAACAGTTGCGAAGATTTAAAACAGTGAAGAATCATATGCTGCACTCTCAACTCTGAAAGAATGATAGGATAAAACTGTTTTAACAATACATTTTATTCACCAATTTTTACCACGACCAGAACACGAGGAAAAACAGCAAGGAAACGCCAAGCCATTTAATTGTAAAAGTAGGCGAAATATTTTATCCCATGCTTTTGTTCAAGCCACCAGCGCAGTTCATGTGTCTCCTGTGTGTTTTCATCGAAAAACTGAAACATTGTTCAGTTGATTTGCACACAGGTGTAGTAATGTCTGTAACTGCCAAGCAATACTTGCACACTTGACCAGGCCATCCTGTGCTTGACAACTTGGAAGTCAGGGTTCAGTGGGACTGAGGGTGGATCTCTGCTACACAGTTATAGCAGTCTGATTTTGCTTTCACTTGGACAGCTCCATCCCACAGAATTCTGGGATTTGTAGAATCATAGAATCCTAGAGTTGGAAGAGACCTCCAGGGCCATCCAGTCCAACCCCCTGCCATGCAGGAACCCCCATCACAGGACTCCTGACAGGTGGCCATCCAGCCTCTGCTTAAAAACCTCCAAAGAAGGAGACTCCACCACCCTCCGTGGCAGCATATTCCACTGCCAAACAGCTCTAACTGTCATGAAATTCTTCCTAATGTTTAAATTGAATTTCTTTTCCTGTAGTTTGAAACCATTGCTCCGCGTCCTAGTCTCTGAAGCCATGGAGAACAAACCAGTCCCCTCTTCAATATGGTGGAGCTCTTTCATATTCTCTGGTGGGTAGTTCTGGACAGTACCCTAGAACCTGCTAGGAGAAAATTCTTCCTACCTCAACATGCTACAAGTCCCACAACTTTCCATCATGGAGCTATGGCAGATAAAGTAGTGTTGAACTGCTAGAGCTGTGTCCTGTAGATAACATTCCCAGGTAAATGTAGTTTTTCTTTTCCCAAGCATTACACATTGGCTCTGGGATCCAAATATCAAGGTCCTGACATGCCCGTATTATCTATGATATTGTGGCAGCTAAGCCAATGCAGGTCCCTGGAACTGGAATCTCTCTACATAAATAGGATTCTTGTGATATCTGACCAGATCAGCACAAATTCATTGTTCTGAATGTGAATATGTTCTGGGTTGTATATTGTCCTTGGATATTGTAAGCTGCCTTGAGTCCTTTTCCAAGGAGAAAGGCAGTGTTAAAAATATTCAGAATAAATAATTGGAACCTTGGCTGTGATTATGCCCGTCATATATATTGTATCTCTCCATTCACTCTACATTTGCGTGATTATCCACTGAGGAAATGGAAATGGTATTTGTGAAGCATTAGCTCCATAGCTAACATCTCTCTCTCTCTCTCTCTCTCTCTCTCTCTCTCTCTCTCTCTCTCTCTCTCTCTCTCTTTTGCCAACTAATGTAAAGGAAAAGGTTAAGTAATCTTTAGCTCACTGCACTGGACAATTGCTCCTGGCTTAAGTGCAGAAGCACTACTACACATCAACGTTGAAGAACAAAAGGTAGTGGCTACAACCTCAGCAGTCCCGTATCATCTTTTCAAAAGAAGTGTTTTACTGGTAATGATTCAGAGGCAAATGTCTTGTCCAGGGTGATATCATGGCAGAAAGAAAACTAGAAGAGCATTTTAATGTCACTTAATGCCTTTTGCCTTCTTGGGAAACACAGCACATAGCCTGCTGCGGCTGCAAGGGGTGCCTTTTCAGAATATAAATTGAGATTGGAATGCGGGCTTAATTAAATCATTCCTAAGGTCATTGCAAGCAAAGGCAAACTTCAGCTCTTTCTTCTCCCCTCCGTCTTTTGCACTCAAGACATCTTGCTGAACCAGATCTATCCGGGTTGTATTTAGACTGGAGAGAAGCGGTCGTAAAGCCTGGTTTGTTTAATTGAAATAACTGTTTGCCTGCAAATGCATTAGCAGTGTTGTGTCTGGCTTCAGGGAGGACTGCATCTCTGCTTGTGACAGAGATATGGCTTTTTTTCTTCTTAAGGGTGCTGTTCTCAGAGATGTGCTTCACAGCCAATGGTTCAAATGGACTGCCTTTGAGAATAAATTAGAGAGACAGTTAGGAAAACCAAGACTGTGAACAGAGAAACAGCCGATTTTTAAAAACCTGGTGGCTAAAATCTTCTTGTATAGTTAAACAAATGGTGTAATGTTCTCAGGAAAATTGCCCGAAGTTAAGAAATCACAGTATAGTCGGACCCCCATATCCAATGATTTGTTAACCACTGATTTAGTTATCCACGGTTGGCAGAGGAAAAAAATTAAATAAGTAATGCAGCAGCCGCAAAGCAAGCTACTGTCACAAAACAGCAGTTTTGGGGTGGGTGGGTTTGGCGTTACCTCTTATCCATGGTTTTCATCATCCATGGGAAGGCCTGGAACCCTAGGATACCGGGATCCTGCTGTAGACATTTTCAGCTGCATGCTGAGTCACACAATTCAGCATGCAGCTGATAATGTCTTCAGTGATTTCTTAAGGCAATTTCCATCCAATTTATGCTGTTTATGTTCTTTTGGCTATATAAAGGGATTTCAGCCTGCAAGAAAATTCCTATATCTGAAACCAGAGCTTGTGCAAAATAAATAAATAAATTATCAGGCAAAACCCAAAGGGGCAGTGGAGGAAATAAAAATAAAAATAGATTTAAAAAGACAAAAAGACATTTCCCATAGCACCTTAAAGACTAACGGTTATATTTCAATGTGCGCTTCCAGGGACAAGTCTACTTCTTCAGACCTATGGAGTAAAATACAGTCCACAAGTATAACATTCATGCTGGCTTTGAGAGTCAGTGGTGTACAGGCGCATCTCACACATGCAGTGATTTATGACCTCCCTGGTCTGGAAGTTGTGAAGGAAAATAACAATTTCTTATAACTTGCTCACACATTTATCAAAGGACTTGGAACAAACTGCCCAGTGAGATATGCCTTGCACTGTCTCTGCCTGCTTTCTCAAGACTTTGCTGTTTAAAGAGGCATTCAGCGACTACTAGTTAGTTAGTCCCCCCCCCCCGGTTCTGGGGCCAAAAGATTGCCTTGCCAGTTATTTCTTAGCTTAGTTTTTGCGATTTATGTTTTTATTTTATTGATTTCTGCTTTGATAGTTATACCTTTATATTGTTATATATTCTGTACTTTGTGGTTGCTGCAAACCGCCTGGAGTTCATCTGGATGATGAACAATATACACAAGTATAAATAAATAAATAAATAAATAAATAAATAAATAAATAAATAAATACTTTCGTTCCTCCTTGGGTTGATTCAGGAACTAATGGTACTGCTGCCTCCAGGAAGCCTCAGGATGGGCCCAAACCCATTCATAGAATCATACAGTTGGAAGAGACCTCAAGGGCCATTCAGTCCAACCCCCTGCCATGCAGGAACCCCCATCACAGTATTTCCAACAGATGGCCATCCAGCCTCTGATTACAAAGCTCCAAAGAAGGAGAATGTTCAAATGGAATCTCTTTTCCTGTAGTTTGAAACCATTGCCCCGAGTCCTAGTCTCTGAAGCCATGGAAAACAAACCTGTTCCCTCTTTAATATGACATCCTTTCAAATATTTAACCATAGCTACCATATCCCGTCTCAGCCTTCTTTTTGAAAGGCTAAACATTCCCAGCTCCCTAAGCTGTTCCTCGTAAGACCCTCAACCATCCTGATCGCCCTCCTCTGGACCCGCTCGGGGTTGCCAACATCCTTTTTAAATTGAGATGCACAGAACTGGACACAGTACTCCAGGTGGGGTCTGACCAGAGCAGAATAGAGTGGTACTATCACTTCCCTTGATCTCTAGACACTATGGTTCTGTTGATGCAACCAAGAATCACATTGGCTTTCCTGCCTGCCGCGTCACACTGCTGAGTGACTCATGTTCAATTTGTGGTCCACCAAGACTCCCAGATCCCTTTCACAGGTACTATTTTCCAGCCAGGTATCTCCCATCCTATATCTATGCAATTCATTCTTTTTACCTAAATGCACCACCCTACATTTCCCTCTGTTGAAACCCATTCCGTTAGCTTTGGCCCAGCACTCTGATCTGTTCATTCATTCGTTCTAAGGCCTTCCATAATGTCCCTTGGGATCCTGGGAAAAACCCGGCAGTGTCCCCAAAGTCCAAGGTATCCAGCAGCTGCACTCCCTGCCCCTGGGAATTACAAGTTCAGTGACTCTCTCTTGGCTAGGCTAACACCAACCCTGCAAGGGAGACCAAAACAAGGTCACCAAAATATGATTTAGCATAGCCAATTCCGGCCCTCAGATGCTGAATCCAGAACCAAACCTTTTCCCAGCTACTCATGGGTAAACACATTGAAGGGAACATTTCAGTGTTAGTACAGAGTTAAGAATAATAAATAAATAAATAAATAAATAAATAAATAAATAAATAAAATTCCAAAAAGCAAAAACACTTTTAAATCAATAAACCCATTAAGTAGTAAAAGGATCTCTAGGTAAAAAGAGCAATTGGTCCAAGAAACTCCAACACAAAGAAAATTAGAAGCTATTTTGCCTATTCTAAATACTGGTGAGCCTATTGAACAGGAAGAGTGAGGTTTTTGAGTTAGTACAGAGTGCCAGCAGCATAAGATGCTTGAGTTCAAGGTCTCCACTTGCGGAAGGGCCTTACTTGTTTTATACCTTTTCCCTCATTCCCTCAGGTGACCATCCTTAGCCAATCAAACAAAATTGTTTTCTTCCCCCTCAGAACATTCTGGAAGAAAATTATTCTTTCATCTCATTAGAGAGATGGGTGAATGCTCAGAGTTAGCACTGAATAAAATATGGCAACATTGGACACCTGCTTTTCACATTGATGTTACCACTGCCGGCACAGTTTATTTACAACCTTACAACTGTCACTTGACAACAGGGATTCATGATCTCCAGAGGTCCAGGGGCTGCACATATCCACACCTAGATCTTGGAGTGTCGTGCCTGTTTCCCCATCCCCACCCTAACATTTATTTTAATTACAAACATTTTAAAAATAGAAACCAACAAAAATAGCCATGCAATGTCCTCTAATGGCAAAAAAACCCCTGTCATTTTCATAAATCCCTGTGAACATGTGACATTTACAAGTAGTATCGTGTTAGTTCTGCTATTATCTTACTACTTTTAAATTGTGTTTTAAATCATTTTTTTCAACCCTTGAAAATAGAAGGACTCAAAGGTCCCTAAATTCCTCTGAAAGGATCCTGCCACCACATTTGAGGAGAAATTACTCATTTTACATGTTACACCAAAATAATAAGTGATCAGCCCTTTTATTGTAAAAGGGTATTGTTATGTCCTCCTTATCACAAAAAATAAGATAGTGGGATATGCTGTTATTTATGATGTGTTACTTCTAGAATCTGGTTTGGCCAATCAGAGACTGATCTAGAAATTTCTTGATTTCTGTTCAGCTAAATTTCATGGGATTTATGGTTTGTTTTGAGGATGGATTAGTTTCTGCCTCTTATGAGTCACAGGGATATTTTACCTGTACTACAGAAATTTGGTGGGGATCCCTGTAAAGCCTCAAGGTCATCTACAAAGAAGAGAATTTGTTTTCACTCAGCAAAAACCTGTATTTATCTCTGAGGAAGGCTCAGGCTTCTTACTGTCTCCCGGGCATCTGTGTCTACCAATGCCACTCCTCTCTGGTACTGAGAAGGGGCAGCACACGGCTGAGCACAAATTTTAGAAGCAAAACATCTCAGGCTGAGTCTAGAACAGTTCCAGGGAGATGATGATGGAGAGGTGCTGCCAGCCAGTGTTGGCAATACTGAGATAGACAGACCATTGCTGGCTTCCTGTGTTCCCTTTCCTTCTGCAATCTGTGGTGTGTCAGAAAATCTGGATACATGTCCAGCGTCTGCAAAAAAAACCCCAAATAAATTGTTCGTTCATTCCAGCACGTGCAGAATAAAAGAGAGAGAGAGAGAGAGAGAGAGAGAGAGAGAGAGAGAGAGTTTTTTCAAAATGCGCCAAGTTGTATATTGTGCTGGATATTCTTATTTTTTTGGTAATATATTTTGCAAATTTCATTCTGGTAGACGTTCGGTTCTGAGAATACAGAATTATTCGGGGAGAAAGGTGGCATTAAAATAAAGTTTATTATTTATTATTATTTATTATCATTCATTTGATTTGAACATTCTGCATCACTCTCTCTCTCTCCTCTTTCCCTGAATTCCTGGTCTTACAATGGACAATATTTGTGACTTCAAGATGGAAACATAGTAAGTTCCCCTTGAAAATTCTGTTCTGCTGCAAAAAAAAATGTATTTCAACATTTCCTGCCATGGTAATGAAATGATAATTAGTCATGGTAATTAGTATGGTGATTAGCATTGCCTTCAGTTCCCCGGTGGGAAGGCCAAACTGATTTATAGATTAGGCTTCTATCCAGTTGCTGGAGTTGCCTGGGGGCGTTATGAAAGCATTTTTCTCCTACATGTGAATACAAAAACAAGTTTGTCCATTTCAGAATGTGAGGCCTCAGAGAATGTTTGTGAGTTCTAAAACATCCATTGACACCCCTTTACCCCTTTACTGAGATAAGGACAGATGGTCTGCAGGCTGGCGCTTGGTCTCCTCGGCAGCCTGAGGCAAGCAGATCAGAGGCCAAAAAAAAAAAAAAGCCATTAAGCCACCTGGGCCCACACAGCATGCTATCAGGTGCCTGAGGGAAGGGCCCAGAAGAAGCCCAAGGTCTGGAGAAAACAGCGGGGGGGGGGGGTATTCATTCCCTGTTGTGACCAGTAACAAAGTGGGCTCCTGGTAGACTAGCAATACCAAGGCATAGGGTGAGGGTGGGGGACTGTTACTTCTCTGGATTATAAACCCCAAGATCTCCAGCCAACACGTTCACTGGATTTGTGCCACCCCCCCCCCCCCAAAGTAACATTCCCAGACTCTGAAAGAAATGAGCTGGTGCTTGGTATCTTGGCACAGATTAAGACTGACTCTGGGGCAGTGGTTTTCGGTCTTGGGGGCCCCAGATGTTCTTGGATGGCAACTCCCAGAAATCCTGGCCAGCCCAGCTAGTGGGTGAAGGATTCTGGGAGTTGTAGTCCAAGAGCATCTGAGGAACCAAGGAGGGTACAGAGAGAGCATTTTTACCAAAACAAATTCTGGGTGTGTCTAACCACACTTGGCCAATAAAAGTATTCTATTCTATTCTATTCTATTCTATTCTATTCTATTCTATTCTATTCTATTCTATTCTATTCTATTCTATTCTAGGGGGTGTTTTGAGGAGGGGGGAGCAGTGTTTCTCTTACACAAGTGCTGCCTGGATGCCAGGGAGGCCTGCCTCACAAGTTAGAGAGCCATAAAACCTTTTCCTGGGAAGAAGAACTGCTTTGTCACTTGAAGAGCAGAAATGACTCAGGGAGTGTGGAACCCCTTCCCACACTGCCAATTCCATTTCCAGGTCTTCCTTGGCTCCCTTCCTCTCCCCACAGCTACATAGGTATAGAACTCCACTTGGGAAACAGAAGGGAGTGCCATGCCTTCAAGAATAATTTGCCTGATGCCTACCAAGGAGGACTGATGAAACTGTACTCCTGTTTACTAGAAATGTAGTGCCCATAGATCTGACCCATGGATTAATTACACTGCTAGCAGTTCGACGGCTGTGTTGAATGAATGAATGAATGAATGAACGAACGAATGAATGAATGAATGAATGAATCAGAGCACAGCTTGTAGGTGATCCCTGAGAAAAATAATGATAATAATGACATGCAGATGCCACCCACAGTTGAGCAGCGGTGAGGTGATGTTTTGGCTCCAAGAGCATCATGCTGCCACCGCTTGGTTATGAATTGCTCCAGTGTGTGATGCACTTTCTCCTTGGAATCAACTCTCCCAAAGTTTGCTTGGGCCCAATGCGTGGAGTACATGTGCCAGTGACAGGTAGGTAGAGTGAACTGTGACCCTGTTACACACATTTGCCTATAAACTGGAGGTGGGGGCATGGTTCAAGGGCCAGAATGTGGCCCCCCAATCGCCCATGTGCCCTTTTGCCCCTGGCATTTGAAATTAAATCATTTTTTTAAAAAAAGTCAACTCCTGTAGAATGCATCATGCAATCTCTTCACAGCTCACCTCACCATCCCTTTGGGGGGGGGGAGGATGGAGCATGAGGGGTGGCCGCAGCCCTCTACCTCTGAAGGGAATCCAGCCTTACGATATAGAGAGATAAACCCTTTTTATGGAAAGCGAACAAGTGCACAGTGAAACAAGTATATATCTGGGGTCATTTGTGAAGCTGACTGTTCAATTTGCTGCTGATATTCGGAGCTATAAGCGGCCGCGGGCAGCAACAGCTTCCCAACCTGTGTACTATTCGCCGCCATAGGCATAATGCGACATTGTTTGTTTTATTTATGTATCAATCCAATTCCTATCCTGCCTTCCAGACGGATCACGGAGGCGACTCGCAGAAAAGAATATATTACGGTGTGATGCCATAACTGTAGAATTAGCTCTCATAGCAGCATCTGCCCATGCCGACTTAACAAAGATGAATGGTTTTCCTCTCTCTCTCTCTCTCTCTCCCCCCCCACTCCCACCCCTCTGGCTGTATGTGTTCTCTCAATGTGAAATGTACTGTCAAAAAGAGACCTCATTAGCGTTCTCACCTCCCTTTGCTTGGATTCCTACGGATGGCCCTTTCCAAGGTCCTGAAAACACTTTGGACGGAGCACAAACCAGAGTAAAAATAGACACCGCCAACAGGGAAAGGAAAAAAAGAAGAAGGGCAATTTATTCCCTTCCTGCTCTGCCCCGAAGCATAAGATAGACCAGGATCCCCTGGTGGATTCCTGGGTGATCTGTAGAAGATTAGCAAGAGGGTCTGAGCCCAAGCCGTCTGGCCAAGTAACCATTCAGATAATTCTCTGCCCTTCCCTTGAATTAGACGGCTGGGAAAGATTAGGGTGGGGATACAAGTGGATCTTTCTAGGAGTGTTGAATGTGTGCTCTGAGGAAACCTGTCCCTTCACACGTCATGTCTGTTCATCTACGTGAGCTGCTGTGCTGCTCCCTTGCCCAATCTCTGGATTCTAGCAAGGAAACCAAGAAGTTACCTAAAGACCTGAACTCAGCGCACTTTGGACCATTGCTGATTTTAAGTGTGTATGTGTATCACATCTTTGTTCAATGCACTGTCGGTAAACGCAAAATAGAAATAAAAAGTCAAGAAAGAAGAAAAACGTGGTGGCACCTTAAAGACTAACTTATGTTTATGCATACATATTTAAGGCGAACTTTCCGTCGACAAGGCAGTGCATTTCCCCCTATTTGACAGCAGCGAAGGTGAAAAAGACGACATATTTTGGGAGGAAAAGTATGTCATTTGGTTTTATTTAGATCAGACAAACAATTTGAAATATGAATTTGAATGGCAGAGAAGAAACCTGCAGTCAGAAGGTAGCGCAGAGTATCACCAATGTACAAACATCACTGCCTCCCAAGGACAATGTACAAAGAGAAGCTGACAGCAGGTTCTGAAGAGAGTAACATTCCCTCTAGCCAGTAGTTCCCAACCTGGGGGTCGGGACCCCTTTGGGGGTCAAACGACCATTTCACAGGGGTCACCATGAGCCAGTGAAGAAAAAGGCACAAATGGCTTGGGTCTGGAGGAATGGGGGAGGAAAGGGGGGAAGTGAGTTACACCTTGATAGGTTGGAGCGGATGTCAGTCAAGGGCACCAGAGGCTGCGATAGGTTGAGGGTGCCTGTAGAGAGGGAAGTTCTCTATGCATGGCACCTGCAGCAGTGGCCTGCCAAAGGGGGCTTGTGGCCTCTTCCAAGCAGGGCAAGGGGTCACCACAACATGAGGAACTGTATTAAAGGATCGTGGCATTAGGAAGGTTGAGAACCACTACTCTAAGCTACATAGGTGCAACTGCTCTGCAGAGCAGCATCGGTGCCACCCACCCATAACCAGTGTTGCCATCCATTTGTTTCCGGTCGCAACTGGAATCCAGCAGTGGGATACGGTGGGGTCCTGAGGGTCCTGTCCAACGCTGGCAAAAAAACTAAAAGGAATCCTGGCAGGAAGGGAAAATTAATGAAACAAATGGGCGTCCATTGATACATTGATGAACAAGGAACAAACCTGCTTTGAGCAGAATCATGAAATTCTGTAATCCAGTAAATCAGGTCATTGAACCACATGAGAGGTGGCAGAAAGATCAAGAAGGATAAGTGTGGTCCGTCAGCTTTTTATCTTGGCAATGGGAAGAATATACGCTCAGTGGGTTGGGTTCCTGCCTGAAGAGTCAGAGGCTGGAGGTTTGATTCCAACTGTGCTTTGTGGGGGAAGGGCCCGTCTCGGATGTCTTGGGCAAGCTGGACACCCTCAGAAGAAGGGAATAGTAAACCATTTCCGTGTACTCTAAAACTAGAAAGTGATGAGAAGACATCTTGTGACATCTACTTGATGGCACATTAGAAATGTATAAATTTTTGTTGAACCCAGACTGAAGGAGATGCCAGGCCAGTGGCAGCATATCTCTTTATCGGAATTCCCATGTTTTAAGATCATCGGGGGAGCCTTTATCTTGGTCTCACTATCTTCTCAGATGCATCTGATGGTGAGACAGGAGATGGCCTTCTCTGTTGCTGCTCCCAGACTCTGGATCTCCTTTCCATGGGAGGCCCGGCTGGCCCCGTCTTTGCTGTCCTCCTGCAAGCACAGTCCTGTCTCTTCAAGCAGGTTTTCTTTTAGTGACTGGCTGCCTGAGTGGAGTGGAGTTTCTCAATCTGGAACTGCTGTAATTCTATTGTTTTCAATATATTTGAGTACTGTTTTATCTATGATTTTTAATATGATATTTGTTTAACTCTTTTTAAGTATTGTAATAATTTGGTTTTTTAAGGTTTTATCCTTTTTTAAAATACTGTAAGCTGCCTTGGGTCCTTTATAGGGGAAAGGAGGAGTAAAAATATTTTAAATAAACAATCAAGTAAGAAAAACCAAGCAGCAAAAATAAACCACATGTTCCAAAAGTTTAGAAACAACAAGGAATGAGGACACAGGATAATATTTAATCAGAGATGAAGAGCCTAGTGATGGCTTTTTAAGAGCAGAAGAGACTGTAGCAAGCTTTAAATGTTGCAGGAAATGAATGAAAAGAAACAGGCATGTTGATAATGTGTACAAAATGCAGGAAATGGTAACAGGAGCAACAGCAGAAAGAAAACATGATGGAGAAGATCAAGAAAGCAAGTAATGTAGAAGGATTCAAGGGAGGCGGTGAAGGGGACAACTCTTCTACTGAAGCAGAAGAGAAAGTTGAAAAAAATGAACACAAGGGAGCAATTACAGAAAAATATATATGGGATGCTGTTTCTTGTATTCAGCTGCTGTCCCCTGGAGAGCTCATAGGTAGGAGGCTCAGGGTCGCTGTCAAAAGCACCAGGGTGCCCCTCAGGAGTCAGCATTGGCCCCCATTTCCTACACTGGTCCAAACAAGCCTAATGCCCAGCCTGGCCGTTGACCACCAAGAGTTTAACCCATGACCCTCCCTGTGGAAGCTCTGGCAGGAAAAGAGGAGAGGGATCTGGCTGGAGTTCTTCAACAAAGGAAATGCCAGCTGAGAAGACCTTTGCTATATTTTCTCTTCTCCTGGTTTTCTTTAAGAGGTGGGGGAACCCCCCAAAAAACAACAACACTCTATGATACATTATGTATTCCATGACATGCTGATGTTACCTGATACAAGTCACACCGTGTCGGAGAGAAAGATATCTCCCGGCTGAGGCCACAGATACACACAGTGTCCTCAGGTTGCCTTGCTGAGCTGACATTCAAGCCTACCTCTTATTCCCCATTAGCAAGATACATTGATTAAATCTATAAGCACACAGGGCACACCATAATATCACTATTGATTATCAAGAAGGCAGGCAGATAAGTATTTACGATGATGGAATTCTAAACTCGCTCCCACTTTTCAAGATGTCATGGAGAATTGTATATTGATTAGTCTTACTTTCTCCGGCTTAAGGATGATGATCTGGACACTGTATACCCGGTTTTAATAGGCTCGACCTGGCAAGAGGGATGTGTGTGTGTGTGTTTGTACACATAGCATCGATCCAAGGACACTCATATAAGTCTCCTCCTGGCTTTGAAAGCAATATGGTATAGTAGTGTGGTACAATTTGTCAGACCTCACCTAGGATTCTGTGTTCTTTTCCGGCCACCACTATTTAAAAAGGATTCAGTAGGGTGGGGTGTGTGAAGAAGGTGGCCAAAGGTAAAAGGTCTGGCAACCAAGATTACGCTAGAGAAAAGACTGAGAAGCAATATGACAGCTATCTCCAAAAGGGTCGGTTAAGTGGAAGATAGTGACAGTTTGTTCCTGCAGTCCTAGGGGATAGTTTTTCCCTTAAGAAAGGCTTTGAAATCAGCATTAAAAGGAATTAGTGCACTTTCAAAAAGTGAAACTAAAAAAAGAGAGGTGAAAATTGCCAGTTAGCACCTTGTCACATCAAAGGTGGTGGTGGTTAGAGTGAGAAGGAAAAATGCTGGATTCATCTGGATGACTACAAATGATTGCACCCAACAGAAACCACTTTGAAAAACTGCAAATCACAATGGATCCAAGTGGATCTTCCCTGCTGCGTAGCTGCACCGTTGCTTGCAACATAAGTGTAGCAGTGTTTTCTGGACAGGCAGGCAAGAAACTAGTAAAATTCAGGAATAACTAAGATTTGACTTAAAATCATGGACAAACAGAATTGCAACACATTAAAACTAACAAATTCCTTCAGTTTCTTGGATTACATCTCCCATCATCTCTTATTATTGATCATGCTAGCTGGATAGAAAAGATTCTCCCTTCCTCCTAATCCACATTTCCATATACCTCAACATGGTTGTCAACTTGTCATGCTGCATTGCCTTCTACAGTGCTTTGTGAATGGCTGCTGTGATGATTTTATAACATTTAAGCCTTGATATAATTGTCATTTTCTCAATTTTTTAGCATTGCATTTCCCTTCAACCTTGATTTGCAGTTCCTCCCTGTTCCTCCTTAAATGTGCCAAGTTAGGGTAACACTATATGAATTCGACAAAGCGAACTTTAAAGGATCCTAAGTTTCTCTGGGCTTTGCCTCAACAGCTCAACATGGCTAGCCATTGAAGACCATAAAGTGGCACCCTTTCTGTAGCCGTGGCTCATAGTATCATGTCCAGTCAAGGCATTTTGGCATCTGAGGATGACAATCTCACAAGCAGCAATTCTTTCTTCCTGGCAGTGGGAATAAAAGGCACACAAATTAAATTATTCATTTATTTAAAATATTTTTAAATCCCGTCTTTCCCCTTAAAAATAACCCAACTTGGCTCGTGTCCTTAAATATTTAATGTAGTGTCGTTTATGATGCCCAATGTCATTGACCTCAGACTGCCTAATGGTAGAACAGGATGTTTTCAGAAAGACCTGGGAACTCACATGGTCCACGGTCACTGACCGGGCTAGAGAAGAAGCCCTATTAAGTCATAATCTGCCCACTTGTTATCAACACACTTAGAAGCTGCTAACCCCTCTCTTCCCTTCCCCATGGCTGCTTTCTCCATGTGGAGCATGGTGAGTCTGAGGAGCAGAGATGTCTGACCACAGACAGAGCCTATGTGCCAGCTGGAACAGTCTCTCCCGAAGACTCGCCCCTTTCTGTGTGGAGAAAGCCAGTCTCCCTTCCCTAGAGAGGACAAACAACAGGTGGGTAGCAAACTGAATCTGGCTTAAGTTTCAAACTGTAAGGCTCCTGGCAAGCCCCTGGAACCGGAGAAGATGCTCACAGTGGTGGTGAACCTTTGGCCCTCCAGATGCTTTGGACCACAGCTCCCACAGTCCTTTGTCACTGGCAATCTAGGCTCAGAATTCTGGGACTTGTGGTCCAAAACATCTGGAGGGCCAAAGATTCACCACCACTGCAAAGTGTGGTTGTGTGGCTAGCAACATGAAGGATCAAGGAATGCTTTATCCCTTGTCTTGATTTGTAAGACAACGTAACAGCCCTTTGAGACTTTGCCTGTTTTAAAAAAGCTGAAGTTCAGTGCCACCTATAACACCTTCCCTTCTGAGATGTGGTACTGGAACCTCTGGGACTTCAGCAAAATCTGCTGCACCCTAGAACAGTGGTTGCCAACCTGGGAGTCAGTGTCGAATGACCGTTTCACAGGGGTCACCATGAGCCAGTGAAGAAAAAGGCACACATGGCTTGGGTCTGGAGGAAGAGGGGGAGGAAGGGGTGTAATTGTGAGTTACAGCTTGATAGGTTGGAGGGGATGTCAGTCAATGGCATCAGAGGCTGTGATTGGCTGAGGGTGCCTGTAGAGGGAAGTTCTCTATGGCACCTGCCGCAGTGGCCTGCCAAAGGGGGCTTTTGGCCTCTTCCAAGCATGGCAAGGGGTCACCACAACAGGAGGAACTGTATTAAAGGGTCGTGGCATTAGGAAGGTTGGGAACCACTGCTCTAGGACACTCAGAAGACTCAAAAGTTTATCCTATAAAAGTGTTTTTCTTCTTCTTCTTAGCTTACATGTCCTCGAATGCAGCTTTTGTGCATATATCAAGGGCCGTGGGGGAGGGGGAGAGAGGAAGAGAACACTCATTTTTGGGCAGCCTCGTCCATGACGTGATCTATCACTCCAGTTCTAATTCTGGGGAAAGGAACTGAAATGAGGTATTGAAATAACCAAACATTTTACATAATTTCCCTGGCCTGTTCATTTGCGTCATTGCAGTCTTACATTAAGTGCACACACTGTCAGAGTGGAGCAATCAGAATTACTGATGCCGTGTCATGAGTGTCAGAAATGGAAATCATGTCAGGCCGTGTGTAAATGTGAGCTACAATTGACTTACTAATTCCTGCATCTGAGGGTGCCGTCAGACTGGCACTTATCCTGTTGTTTGGTCCACTGCGAGGATGAGTTGGTTAATTCCTTTTTATGGTGTTCATATGCAGTAATATAAATCCTGGAATGTCCTGAGATACTTCCTACTCACACTTTCCTTGTTTCCTGACAGTGTTGTTGTTGTTGTTGTTGTTTCTCCTCCTCCTCCTCCTCCTCCTCCTCTCAGTTTTGGTTCATTTCTGGCCTGTCCCAACAGTGCCCCCAAATGGCATCCCAGCCTTCCAGCCAAACCGGTTTATCCAGCTTCAGCCAGCTCCAATGAGCTCATGTAGACAAGCTCTGAGATAATCTAATTTGATTATTGTGATTTATTAGACTGAGGAAACAACATTTGCTGACCTTTGCGCCTTCAATTTGTTTCTCTCTAGCCGAAATTTTATCAGGGAACAGATTTAAAATGATTCTCGGGGAAAAGACCCAAGCCTCTTTCTGAGCAGCTACACATTTTACATGAGTTGCATGTGGAAGTTGATGATTTGATTTTATCAGCTATTCTCCCTTTTGATATAATCAGCACTGAGTACTCGTTAGTTCGGTGTGAGACCTCCCCTTCACAGAGTTGAAGTTTCAGTGTACTTAGCCACACTGCAGTAATTTTAACAAATCAGCAGAGGCGAGTTACTGGAAGAGGAAATGACACTTGAATTCCATTATGCATCTGCAGATTTCTTGGGCCATTTCTTCCTGCTGGTGATGACTATAAGCATGGGAAACGATGCCTCCCTTCCTGTCATCCTTCCTTTCCCCCTACAAGGCAGCACGTCCCTTTGTGCAGGGGTGCCACTGATCATTAAGAAGATTTATTCAAAATATCTTATGCAGTCTTTCACCAGGTTCACCGGAAGGTATTTGAGGTGGCTTATCATTATGTAAGATCCAAAATATCTTAGCAAAAACCAGACAGCCTATCCGCCTGGAGGATTTGCTCAACCTCTTTAGCACCCATGGTACCAGGACTCCATGCTGATCATCCAGGTGACTGGGAGGTGGAAACTAATACTTGCTTTCCAGGTGTGTGTTTTTTACACCTCTGGGAGATAGTTTAGTATTGTTCTGCTCTGCCCTGATTTCCTAGGACTGTGTGGACCCAAGACTGTGTTTGATGGATGTTGCGCCATACACTTTGTGGGTGGGTGTCATTTGATGACACTTCCATATGGCTATGTTTCTGCAGTGCTGTCTCTATTCCTGGATGCCTTACTGCCACTTTGGCTTATTTTCCTTAGGATATTAGTCATTCCTGCATTCTGCTTTAAAATGTTGTAATTTTTGCTCTATAATGCAGAAGAAAACTAAAAATATTAGAAAAAGCAAAGCAAAGCAAAAAGCAAAGTGTACTGCGTATATATCATCCCATAGTGCCTAAAGAACTCTGGGCTGTTTACAATTTAATTATGTAGGCTACACTCCCACCAGCAAGTTGGGTACTCATTTTACCAACCTCGGAAGGCTAGAAGGCTGAGTCAACCATGAGCTGTCTACCTGGGATTGAACCCCAGGGTGTGAGCACAGAAAGCATTGTGGGGGAAGTGTGAAGAGTTTGAGAACAGTGGAACAAGTAAAAGAAGGAAGGAAAAAGTTAAATAGTGTTGGAAAGGGGTTGGGGAGAGTAGACAAAAGGGGACCTCCATCTGTGCTGGGACTGAGAGCTCAAGGAGAAATTCGAGATATGTGTGGGACACACATGTTGGGACACATGTGGGACAATTCCAGATGTGTGTGGACAGGTGGGACAGGTACATCAGTAACAAGGTGCCAATACAGGTACAATCTGTTCAAATCTGCAAAAAACTTTGCAGCAGCAACAGCAGCAACAAAATACCAGAATGACCCACAAGAGCTCTAGAATTGGAGACAATGTCACAAGAATGAGAGTATCTACACCAGATTGCGCTCACAGTTTGATCCCACTATTCATCTTCATAGTAGCTTCATCCTATGGAATCCTGGGGTCTCTCATATGGCGAGGTAACTCAGAATACTCTGCCGTTGTTAAAGGGAGGAATGCCGTGTTCAGTAGTCTTGGTCCCCATGTTACACCCAGGATTTTATTACTACAAGCGTATTAAGAGGTTGGAGGTACAGCTGGGGCAGTTGGCCCAAATTCCTTCATCCAAGCTTCCTATGCCCTTCCTGTCTCTTTCATGAACTCTAAAAGAATATGACAATGTAAGGAAAATATTATTGTACTTAAGACTCATATTTTTGCTCTTTAGCTCAGTATAAATAATCTAGGGTGATTTTAGTGCTTTAATCTTTATTTTATTTTATTTTTTGTATTATATTTGCTGCAACTGCCATGGGTAGTGCCTTGGACTGAATGAGAGAAGAATATAAATCCATTTTTCGCTTATAGCCACATGGCAATGGATGAGGAAGAGAAAGTTAACAATCTATTTTTTTACAAGTATTCAGTCCTTTCTGCTCATGTACCTAAAAGTCATGTAATGAAGACAGGGAGGCATCACCATCACCAGCCTCTAGTAAGGTGGTTGCTGGCTGGGTCACAATCATCTTTATCTACCAGCCGTCTACACATGAAGGCAGTGTGTCTGTAGACAGAAGCACATTCTAGGTGTTTCAGCTTCTTCCACCATTTAGGGAGAGCCTCTGTAGCGCATTGGTTAGGAGCAAAGGTGGAAAAACGGGACTAGGAGTGGTTGATTGGTTGCTAAAATGGCCCTGTTCTAGTTCTCTAAATATTACAACGCTAGGCGGCCATGTTTGCAAACAAAGAATGACACGTTGCTTCACACAAGGGCTTCGGGCAATATTCTCATAAGTTGGCTCTTGATTTTTGCTCTCAGTTTATTTATTTATTTATTTATTTGTTTGTTTGTTTGTTTGTTTGTTTGTTTGTTTGTTTGTTTGTTTGTTTGTTGGATTTCTATACCGCCCATCTGGCAACGCCTCTCCCACAGACCCACAAGGATGCCAGATAATTTGCCAAAAAAATGATGTGCGTTCATCTTTGAAGAAAAAAATGTAGAGGAAAGTAAAGAAATCAGTGAGATGGAGGTGGTGGAGAGAGGTGATTTCCTTTAAAGATAGAGTAGATATTTTGCTATAACTAGAAATTATCCTAGTTGAACTTCATTTTTTTTGTCATAATTGAGGTTTCATCACCAGTACATACAAACATTACTGTAAGTAATGCCAAAATATTGGAAATAAGAGTACATCTCTGTACTTCCAGGTATCTGGGGAATTTTCTGTTCAACTGTCATCCATGAAGAAATGTTTCTATAAACACAGAAACTTTTTCCTCTACCACCTATGAGTTGATCCAGTCTGCGAGATGCATGACAGTATGAGGAAATACCTGAATAATTCTTTTGTGTAGACCGTTTTAAAAAACATCTTTCCTTGAAACTTAGATTGGGATGGCTCCCTTAGGAGCAATGAACGTTCGTAAATCATTGAGATCAAAAAGTTTAAGCAGTGCTAGACTGCCACCCTCCTCATTATGCTGTGATGAAATGGCAATGTGAATGGAAATGAATGTTTGAATGCCTTTGAAATGTTTCTGCCCTGTCTGTACCTAAAAGTTATGAAATCAAAAAATAGGCAAATTAGAACAAGGCAGGAAACGGCAACAAACAGTTGAAAAGGAAGAACACAATGCAAGAATTTCTATCCTTTACATTTGGAATTTTAAAAATTCAGAAATTCCACATATTCAGAACTCTGTTATAGCCAATTGGAATACGATATAGTAGAGATGGGCACAAAATGAAAAAATGGTTTTTCATTTCATTTTTTTGTTTATTTTTTCTTCGTTTCATATTGTTTCATTTTTACCAAAGTTTTACTTAAAAATTCATTGCATTTGTCATTCCATTTCATTTTTCATTTTTTCTTAAAACACCACTGTCTCTTGCCGCCGCTCACTTTGGTGGCACAAAGACAGTTTAAAAATCCTGCACCTGTTGGAAGTACAAACACAACATAAATGTCAAAATATTGTGAAAGAACAGCTAGCCGGTAGCCATGGGGCTTTGGCGTACCTGGGGGATGGATACTACAGTCCTATGAGGGTGAGGCAGAAGATTGTATTGGAATTTGTAACCTGTGTCGCTGTATTAATAAGTTAATATTTGGCAACCTGCCTGGTGTGGATTTTGTTCTCGCCCAACAGCAGATTACAAGATTGTCTCCTATGATCAACCAGGGATGCTAGTAAGCATTGGTTCCAGATTTAATACAAAGGGATCCCTATACAGTATACTGTGCAATGGAGGAATATATCCACCAGGGACTCTAGGGCCCCAGAATTACAAGGTCAAAGGCATGATTCCATTGGTAGAGAATTGGATCTAGGACAGGGCTGTTCAACTTTGAACAGGCCAAGGTCTACTTTTTCCGGCCCAAAGTGCTTGAGGGCTACTACACTAAAACCTCTACTTATGAATTTTATCCATTCCGAGCACATGTTCATAAGTAAAAAAAGAATTGTAAGTAGAGCAGCAGTTTCCCATAGGAATGCATTGAAAATCAATTAATCCATTCTGAAAGGAACAGATTTCAATTGCGCCATGGCCCTTGAACTGCTCCACTCAGCTGAGACAGTGGGCTGGCAGACCCAGAACTTTGCTGGGGCAGTGGTGGTCCTTGGGATAGGGGAGGGAGGGGTGGAGAACTTATCCCCTCACTTTTAAAATGGATGACTGGAGGGCTACTTTTGAACTCTTCGCAAGCTACCGGTAGCCCACGATCTACCTCTTGTGCAGGCCTGATCTAGCATATAAGACATTCGGGGGAAGTACATTGTATATTGCTAGTTTGAAAGCACACCGTTCCCGTGGATTCTCTACAAAATTCAAGTAGTTTGCTGGCTTATCAATGTATAAAGGGAGTTGCAAGAACTATCTGAATATGGCATTAGTTGATGAATTTCATATATTTCTGAATCCGAATACATACTCTAGGAGTACTAAAAATGACTGTCATAATTGTTGGCTGAAGCAGCATATTGTATGCTATTATGAGGACCACTTCTAGGCATTAAAGTTGGAAAACATTAGTTCCTGTTTATATGGGAACATCATGTGAAGAAGGTGTCCCCTTTTCTGCCTCATTGGTTGCTGCACAAATTAGGTGATGTACGGGGGAGACATATATTTCATGATCGTCCATCAATAACTTCTATTTATTTTCATTCATTTCATTTCATTTCATTTATTTTTATATTTATATACACCGCCAGATTTTCCCAGACGGGAACTCAGGGCGGTTAACAAAGAATAGCATACAACAAATACAGAGATAAATAATAATTGGTTCCACAAGATGACATAAAGAACAAAACCAAAACCAACAACAATCAGTAGAACCAAATTTAAAAAGCTAAAAATACAAAACATTACTAAGGCAAGATGGCGAAAAACGGGCAGACAAACAAACTCATAACACCTGCTTATAAAAATAAATCAATCTCCTTGATCGCTGAACGCGGCTGTGACGTCACCCCTTTCCCAGACTGTGTTTTCAGAGGCACAACTGGGTTTATTTCGACATCCCACTGCTGTGCCACTAAATTGTGATGACACCTCCCTTTTACCCACTGAATTCTGTGATGGAAATGGTACCGCTGCCACCTTTTATTCACTTAAGAATGCTGCCACCTTTTACACTCGTCGCCTCATGAATTGGGACTGACTCAGAGATATATAATATAAAAATAATGACGAAGTTTATTGAGAAGATAATAACTATAACAATATCTGAGGATGGTATGCGTTGCCTTTAACATATACTGTAACAGATTTAATCAGCTCCACAAGCCTCCCTGTCTTAAATAGCTAGTAAACAGTATAGCCCTCACTGCCTGACAGAACTCTCAGAGAACAGTGCTCTCTCCCAGCACTCACTCTCAACTTAACTTAACTCACTGAACTCTCTCAACTGCCTAGGCTCTACCCTTTTTATATCATACCATTCCCCGCCCTCCTGCTGGGATTGGCTGATGATTTGTATATTCATCACTCCTGTCTGCCAGGTTTGTCACAGCGGCCATATAAAGCCAAGTTTTTAACAGCTTCTTAAATGCTGGGAGGGACTCCGCAGTCCAAATTTCACTCGGAAGGTGGTTCCACAGTGTTGGACCAAGAAAGTGTGATTATGGGTGGAGGTTTTACGAGCCTCCGGGGGGGGTGGAGAGCAAGGTACTGAGATGTTCTGGTGGGCCGGACCGACGTTGACCTCCAGATGATACACTCTGTCAGATATTCTGTTCCCAACCCATGGAGGGTTTTGTAAATCAAAACCAATACCTTGAACCTTATTCGGGAGGCAATGGGTAACCAATGCAAGCGAGCCAGAATGGGGGTGATGTGGTCGTATCGACCTGCACCAACCACCAATCTGATCGCAGCACTCTGCACCCACTGCAATCCACCGAACAAGGGTCAAGGGAGGTCGCATGTAGAGAGCGTTGCAATAGTCTATCCTTAAAATGACTAGCGTTTGGACAACTGTCCTTAGGGAGTCGCTGTCAAGGTAAGGGTGGATCTGGGCAATTAGCCTGAGTTGGTAAAATGCTGCCCTGGACATGGCTGCCACCGTATCCATCTGGCCAAAGACCACTCTGGGCAGTTTACAACATGGACATAACAACGGTAATCATGATCCAAGCCAATATAACAAAAAATAATAAATAAAAAAGAGAGAGCACAAAATAGACAATATATTTAAAAATACAAAAGCCTAAATACAGATTCATCCTGTTGTGTAGCCAGCTGGGCCAGTCCTCTTATTAGTCATGGGATGCACCCACCCCAGTCAACTAATTTGAAGGGTCACAATGGGCTGATATTGTTAGTTATCTAATGCATGGTTGTGGTATTTTTATTGCCACTGAGAAAGAAGAACCTTGTTGGGTCCCCCACCCTCTAGGCGACAAACAACATAGTTTGCTTTGGATACCTTGAATTCAATGGCTTTTGGGGTTGGAGCATACAATTTGCTGCTCTGCCTTAGGCAGCAGAATGACCCAGGACAACCCCATGGCCTTTGTCCTGTCTCCAATCATGGGAACTATGTGATACTGTACAAAATATAGTTCCATTTAATGTAGTCTTCCTATGTAATTGATAAATCCCATTATAACTTCACTCCTTTGGCATAGCTCCCCAAGGACTCCCAGGTTCAAAACCAAGTGGAAACATGAGGTACTTTGGGTAACCACTTGCAGCAGGAATAAGGGTCAATAAAATAAAAAACGCATAACTACAACATGCAGAAACAGCTAAAAACAATGTACAATAAGCACCTTTCCCGTGGCCAACAAGAAGCTACACACCAAATGGAAAGAGCTAGTCCCAAATGTCCATAAGAATGTATGTGTAGCATCTTGACAAGGATTATATTGTTTTGGTTCCATATTCCCCTCCTGCTGAGCATTTTAATCACTGGAATATCCAGGGCTTTGAAAAAATTGACAGAGAATCTCAGAATACCCTCCCTCACCCCATCTCTCTGTGTGTAGGTTCAGATAAGTGGCCATTGGGAATAGATTAATTTAAATAGAAGTAAGTCAAATGCAGTTTGCACTTTTGAAAAGGTGATTAGTATTGTCAGCAGATCAGGAGAACATGTGTATGCAAAGACTCTCTCTCTCTCTCTCTCTCTCTCTCTCTCTCTTTCTCTCTCTCTCTCTCTTTATAAATGCACATTTTGTAAACTTAAAGAAAGAAGTGGATCTTCCCTAGCCAGGAGAGAGGCTGGCATGAGCTCTCTCTGTGTACGTCTGCTTGGTGGTGGGATATGTCAGTTCTTTATAAAGATGGGGATCAGGTGTAAAAGCGGGGGGGGGGGGAGAGCAAGTGTTTCCTCTACTATATTAGACTTCAGTGCAGATGTAAGTATAAAACGCCCCACAAGTCTTGTAATTGCGAAAATCCATCAAATGGCCTGACAACGGCTCTAGCGTTTCCTGAAGCGATAAAAGTTGAATTTATTTCACTTTTGGAAAGGGGGCAGTATCACCTTCTGGAGGCTTTAATGAAATGCCATAAAACAGGAGGGGAAACGGTGTTGTAATAAAAAGGTTGTCAGCAGTGGACTGTTTGTTGAAACATTCTAGGAGGAAGGAGACGCAAGGGAGGGCCTGGAAGGATGATTACTACTTTGGAAGCCTAACGCATGAAGGGGGGGCACGCGAAGAGCGCCACCAAAGCAAAGCAATGCAGAAAGCAGGGCTGACTAAGAGCTCTATCCCACGTCCACTAAAATCCACTGCAACGTGTTCTCTGATGCGGAGCATAAAATCATTTCCCCACATCCTGCGGACTTTAAGAAAAATAAAGTGCAGCCATGCCCCCTGAAGCACACATTTTCCAAGTACCTGGCCTCGAGGTGGTAAAATCTTGTGAAGCGGATTTTAAACCGGTACATGATCTGTGGGTACTCGGGTAAATCTGAAGCCGGAAATGTTCTAGCCCTTGGGTTCTGCGAGCGCTGCCAGCCAAATAACTGTGAGGAGAGCACTGTCTCTTTAAGAGCTGGCAAGCTGCTTGCTGCAAGAAGCTGAGAAGGAGCGGCTCAGGGGAGAGCAGCTGGTTGTTCCTCGGAGAGCAGGTACCTTCCCAAGGTCAGAGTGCAGGGGCTCCTGGGCAGTCCATCAGAGTGGCACCCTAAAAAGCGAGGGGAAGGGAAGGGAAAGTAGGCAGGCAGCGAACGCAGGCAGTGAGTGTCAAGTCCCGAGCCCAGGGTGCGAGAGAGGAGGCGAGACCTCTGAGGCGAGACATCCCTGCGAAGCTCTAGGTGCGCTGGGGATCAAGGACCATCTGTTACTTTGTGACGAATGTGGCCCTGCTCCACTCCCATTTTGGTGTCTGTCCTTGATTTTTTTATATATAAAAGTCTTACTTAGTACGTGGGAACACAGGAACCGCGACTTGTACCACGTGACCGCTCTGGGGGAAACTCCGCATGAAAATTTGCAGTGCATTATAACGGTCGTGGGAAAGAGTACTCCAATAACCAGTGTGGGTAAACTCATCTCACACACAAAGACACACAAACCGTGGCTGCATGAACAAAAGGTTTCCAGCCCATGCCATGGATCCTGGATGGCCACTGGAGAGCCAGAGAGAGAAATGCATTTAAAGGCATGCCTGTTACATCTCTGCTTTAAGGATCCTGCTCTCCCACGCAGCAGTTGCCTGCTAAAGCAGTTACAGTAGGACACCCTGTATGCACAGTGGATTGGTTCCATTCCCTCCTGCGGATACCGAAGTCTGTGGATACCGAAATCCCCAGATAATAATGAGTGTTCAATATGTAGTATAGTAAAAGGGGGGTAGAAAAATATTATAACATGTATTACCAGAACTGGCTGCTAGATACCATGCAATGCATAATATTTTCAGACCACCAATAAGTGCAACTTATCTGTGGATACGGGGGGAATCTTGCTGTAGCAAGCTGTCTTTTTATTCAGTAAAAGCTTTTTATCTGACACATTTTTTTTGGCTTAATACTACCTAGTACTGCCCCAAAGGTCAATTTTGGTGCGACACTTTTTTGCATGACTCTTCTAATTTAGATCATACTGTTTGCCATATTTTAACTGGACCAACTGGATCAAACACACTATTCAGAAAACATCAGTGGGAGGGCGTAATAAAATGAGTGTGAGCCCATGTGGTCTGTGGTCTCATTTGGGAGGGGTGTTTCACTCTTTCCCTCCCTCGTTGCCCATGTCCTGCTTTGCAAATCTTGAGGGTCATTACAGTCTGCCAATACCTCCTTACTGTAGACACCTGGTGCTTCTGGGTGGGGGGAAGGGGAGCATAGCTGTCAAGTGTTCCCCACGGGGGACTGGGAACTCCAGGGAGTTGGGGTGCTAGCAGCCAGGCTCTCCGGCTTGGGGGTGGAGCCACAGGGTTCCCAGAATCCCTTGCGGTGGCTTAAAAATGCTCACTGTGACCTAGGTGAGTCGGCTTTCTAGGAGGATATATATACCAATCTGGACAGCTGGTGGCGTGTGGGTTAGGGGTTGCACAGGGAGAAGTGCTCTCTGACGGGCCACGGGGCGGGCGGCCACATGGCTGCCCAGCAGCATCCGGAGCTCAGCAACCCACCGCTAGAAATGCAGGGCATTTCAGGGGAAAATAACCTTGCCAGTGAAGTTGGGAGATAGAGGGATAATCAGAGCCGCCATATAAAAATCATTCCTAGCCAAGTCAACAAGTCAAAGTGAAGAATTGATATGTGTGTGACTTTTTTTTGGGGGGGGGGTCAGATCACTGATTCTTTGCAAGGTTGCTAGCCGGTTGTCCTGGAGAATTTCAGAAAAAGATCCAGAGATGCTTTGATGTTTCATATTGTCAAAGAGAAGTCTCAGGTAGCCTTTCCTTGAACTGATTGATGGGAAGCATACATTAGCCAAAGTGCTCACGAGTACTGTAAATGCTTCCTCTCTCTCTCTCTTTCATCCTCCACATTAATAATCTCAAGTATTCACATAAACAAATGCAAGGGAGAATCAAGGGCAAATGGGTTGAATGAACTTTGTCCCCAGGGCGCTAAAAACCCTAGCTATGCCTCTGGTGCAGGGATCCTGAGCCAGGGAGGGTGGAGGGAGGAGTAGTGGTGGGTCAGCTTCATTCCATCTTCAAATTCTAAGGGGAAAATGAAGTCTTCCCCATGGGAGAACTCTGGTGGAGCCAGGGCAGTTGGAAAATGAGGGCTTTCTAGACTGAAGATGAAGACTTAACACGGGAGAAGGTGAGCAAAGCAAAATTAAATCGATCCATCCTTTAGAAAGAGATTTTACCAAATAATGTTTAACTGGGGGAAGAAGGGGCAATTGACATTTAAATGCTTGCTCTTACGATGCTATATTAATATGGAATAGCCATCCCAGTACATGTGCCATTCATATGAATACCAGAAAATTCAATATCATTAATTGGTATTGCAACAAACACACAGCATGACTGTAACACACTTCCGATCATTGTAATTATCTTCTAAAAGTTTTAACGGGAATGCTGATTGCTATTCTCTTGCTTATTCCACTCCCAGAAAGTGGAATAATGAACAGATGCCAAGAGTCAAATATTGACTACAGAAGGCCTGCCTGTGATGTAGAGTTGAGAAATGAACAAGAGGTTCAACACGGAAGGACATCCTCTCTAAGGGACTGAATCAAAAACCCATTAAGAAAGCTGGTTTAGGAACATAAATAGTGTGTGTGTGTTTGTGTGTGTGTAGGAGAGGGCGGAGAGAGGTAAGTGGATGGAAGCACAGTGAGAACCATGGATACACGCACGCACACACACACAAAGAGGGGGGAGGGAGAGAGAGATAATGACACTAATAGTTAAAGCTAATGTTCTGAAGCAGAGGTTTAAACCACACCCATTTTGTTAAAGGCAGAATGAAGTTCTAGTTTTCCCAGAGAAGACCACCCTTTTTGACTTGTCTCATCAACTGCCACTTACAGTCTCAATAACTCACTCAAAGACACTTTGTAAGAGAAAGAATAACATTTTTCACCAACTCACATTTCTGAACAGACCAAAAAGCAGCATTCTGCCCCCCTAAAAAAAAATCTGTTGACACAAATAGGCCTTAACTGACTTCCAACAGAGTCCTGTAGAGTACACTTTAGTCAAACAAACTGCTAATACTGCCAGCAGACTGCCACGTAACTAACAGTCTAAAAAAGAAGGCGAAATACTCTAAAGCAGAGAGGTATGGCTGTATCCAAAATCAGAGGCAGAAAGGGAACAATTGGCCACTGCTAGATTGCTTGACAGCTACCCCAGCCCCAAAAGTCCCTCCAAGCCAAATATGCAGCATATGAAGGTTGCTAAACTTCCAGTGGTTTTTCTTCCTACAATCCCCTGCAGTGGAAGACCCAAATATGCCTGCCCCTCCCCAGACCCAATATTCACTGATAAATTTACTGCAAATTTCAGCCCTGTACTCTAACCACTAGAATACATTGGCTATCTAGTGGGAAATCAGATTAAAAGCGGGCTGGATTCTATCTCAAGCAAATCTACTGGATGGGACTCAAATCTGAGAACTGTTGATGGAAATGGGTCTACTCTATTACCAATCAAGCCTGGATCCGGTCCTCAATTACGGATAGGGGGAAAGGATGGGAAAATCCATTGTTATTATTTTTCAGTTTTTAAAACATTTTTAAACCAAGGTTTCTTTCCATCCCAAATATGTGATTTGCAAAAATCTGGCGATTCTGCACAAATACATTGCACACATTTTTCATGCATCAACTCTGGCCAATTTCAAAAGCCGGAGGCATTTCCAGAACAGGAATTACTATGCTGTACCTTCTTGCTAGGTGTGTATCAAAGATAAAGAGCTTATTTTTAACAAGAGATGGCAAAAGCAGAAAGAGTCAAAAAGTCAGTCTTTTAAGAATTAACCACCCAGAGTCCAGGGCCTTGGTGACAAAACATGCAACCAAGAACTGTATCTATTTCTCTTACATCTTTTAAAGAAAATATTTCCAAGTTCTTTTGATTCTCAGCATGAAATGCATTTTTGTGCATGTTTGATATCTTGCACAAAAATGCATTGAAACTAAATTCTCCACTTTCCTGGCCTCTATCTGGTTCCAACATAAAGCTGTTTAAGATCTAAAAGCCAGTTTACTGCGTGATTTGGTCACAGAAACCATACTTGTCACACAAAGGCCAAAATCCAATGACTTATCAACTGTTGGAGGAAGTCAGACGGAAGTCAGAGCTGTGAATTGCCACTGGTTAAGAAACCTGTGCTTGCATTTCTCATGGCATGTCCTGGCATGTGACTGGTGAGTAGCAAAGAATGCCGTGTTGATTTAAAAAAAACTGTGGCAATTTGCCACTGGTAATTTATCCCCCTCCCCACCTTGATTTAACATTGGCATCTTTAAGTAAATGGATTCTGGGCAGTGTTTATTTTATTGAAATATTTTCTTCTTGCACAATTTGCTGCTCATCATCCTGTTTTTAAATAATTGCTGAAGCACTTTCCCTCTGTTCTGTTATTTTAAGTTAACGGCGTTGGCATTTCTGAAAACCTCGTGACTCTTGCTCTCCTGACAATTTTTTTTCAAAGGCAACGTCTAGTTAAGAACACCCTGTTGGGTAGCTCAGTGGTTGAGGCATCTGGCTGTGGAGACGGAGGTTGGTGGAAGTTCGATTCACTGCTCCGCTTCCCTGGACTCCCTGGTCCATGAAGTCTCTTTCAGCTCTCTGAGTTCTAAGGTGGTGAAGAAGAAGAAGAAGAAGAAGAAGAAGAAGAAGAAGAAGAAGAAGAAGAAGAAGAAGAAGAAGAAGAAGAAGAAGAAGAAGAAGAAGAAGAAGAAGAAGAAGACACACTGGGTATTACTAGTGTTCACAAAAGTGTAATAATGTCTTTCACCAAACAGATGAATAAAGCTTTATCCTGTGTGTGTGTGTGTGTGTCTGTCTGTCTGTCTGTCTGTCTGTCTGTCTGTCTGTCTGTCTGAAGGACCTATTGCAGTCTTTTCCAGGAGTGGCCCATCCAAATGAAGTGGATAACAATTACCGTGAACCTCCGTCTGTGTGACTGCTGAGGATGATGGATGTTGCGTTTCAACGCAAATGGAGGGATGAAAATGTACTGTAGAGGCTGTTTTGAAGACCACATCCAAAGGCATCTGCAAGGGAGGGAGCGCCATGTGGTGGTGGGGGGAGGGACAGGGCAATTGAGGTGGAGACTGATTGGAACTGATGTCACCAGATGCAGGTAGAGAAAGAGAAAGTCCACCAGCATTTACAAACCTCTTCTGCTGTTACATGTGCTTGCATCTCCCCCCCCCCCACACACAGAATATGGTGTATAGTAGGGCTTGGCTAGTCCTTAAGGTCTACTCCCCTGGCATATTAATCCATAGATGGGCTATGAGGCAAATATTTCACTGCCCCAGAGCTGTCCTTGGATCTGCTTATGGCACTGCAACACTTTTTTGACACCTGTACCCAAAAGAGAGGCACACACACATATACACACAGACAGAGAGGGCAGAGGCATAGCTAGGGTTTTCAGCACCCAGGGACAAAGTCAGTTTTCGCACCCCTCCTGACCCTCTTGTGACAAAGTGTGAGCCATAAGGAGGGTCCGTCATATGAACAGACACACATTACTGCCCAGAGACCTTTGGGTAGTGGGTGCCAGGACCCTGCCTGTCACAGAACCTGACTCTGAGGGGTTAAATGGTGAAGAGCTGCTGGAGGAGCCTTGCAGCTCAAATCAGGAAGCAGCTGGGTCTGATGACTCAGCTGAAAACACATCTTCACCTCCTAGAAGGGCCATGAGCAGGAGTTTGCAACAATGTGCTACCAGAAGAGCTAGGGAAAGGGTCTTTGATGCTAGGTGGAGAATCAGGTCGGCAAGCCCTGAGTACTAGCAGAAGCCTTTCCAGAAGTAAGGGTGTGTTCCCTGTTTTGGGATAAAGCTGGCAAGCTCACCTTGAGCTCTCTGTGGGAGCAACGCGTCCTTTGAACTTGCAACCACGTTCCTGTCTCTTTCTGACCTTGGCTCTGTTTCCTGACTTCGGACTGGTTTCCTGGACAACGGCTTGATCTGTTCCCTTGGGTTTGGCATCTGGTTTCCATGAGATATTCTGGTTTTGACTTGGACTGGTAATTGCTGGGAGTTGGATTCTGTTATTTATCTGGCACTTGATTGTTAGCAAAGGACTTGATTTTGCCTGGCTTTACGCTAAAGATCTTGGCAAAGAACTGAACCCTGTTTGTGTGTGTGCTCTGTGTGCGGGGCTTGACAGTTTGCTCCCACCCAAACTTCTTCAAGCAGAATGGAAGAGGAGGGGGCTGTTGGGATGACACCGCTGGCAGTTTTGCAAAACCAAGTGCTGCTTTTGTTTCAGGCGATTGCTCAATTGCAGCAAGCTCCAGCACCAGCTGAGTTGCAGCCCCGTTGCCCTTTGCTGCCTCCTGACCGGTTTGAAGGCAAGTTAGAGGAATTCCCTGCATTCCTGGCTCAATGCAAGCTGTTTATTGAGGTGCGTGCTCAAGAATTTCCTAATGAGAGGTCTAAGGTCTGCTTTATCATCAGTTTGCTGAAAGGACGGGAAGCCAAATGGGCTACTCCCTTACTCCTCAGTGCCTCGCCTCTACTGGATAATTATCAGGCTTTCCTGAATCACATTTGTTCAGCTTTTCAGAACCCTGTGCAGACTGCTACTGCCAACCGGAGACTCAGAGCTCTGAAACAGGGCAAAGATTCAGTGTTTGACTACACCACTGCGTTCCGTTTGATAGCACAGGATTTGCATTGGAACGAACCGGCACTGATTTCTCAGTACAGTGGTACCTTGTATAACGTAATTAATTTGTTCCAAATGAAATTACGTTATACAAATTTTCCTTTGTACAAATTGTGAATTCCCATAGGAATGCATTGAAAATGGGAGTAATCCGTGCGAAGAAGCCGAGCCCCCCCCCCAGACCTGCAGCAGCAGCAGCAGCAGCAGCATGAGCAGCAAAAAAGCAGAGTGTGCTCTCTCCTGCTGGCTCCAGCTTGACGGCAGAAACTTCAGGGGCTGCCGAGAGCCCCAGCAAGAGTCACCTTTCCAGCCCCTCCGCGTGGTGGTGCGCATCGACGCTCTTCCTCCACCAGGGGTGGGCAGTGAGGAGGAGGAAGGGGGGGCGGCGGCCCTTGGAAGTTTTGCGCCTCCGCATGCCGTCCGTGGGGCCCTGGCTCACTTTTGTGTCCCTCCTCGGTGTTGGAGCAGGGGGAGGAGGAGGGTGGCTTCACCTTCACAATACGGCCGCCGCCGCCGCCACTCCTCGTGCTGCCTTGGCATATCCGCTTCTTGCCGCTGTGTGCTCGCCCCGCGCCGCTGCCTGCAAGCTCTCGGCCAGCCCGGTTGCCAGCTCGTCTGCCTGAGTGCCTCGCAGGAAGCAGCCGCCCGAGCAACAAAGGAGAAGGAGAAGGGCGGGCGGGGGCGCGTTTGTGAGACCTGCCTTTCCCCCCCTTGGCTCCCTTTTGAAGCCAAGGCAAGCAAGTGCGGGGTGGCCCAGGAGCTCCGTCTAAGATAACCCAGGGCAAGAAGGAAATGAAGCTTTGGGGGGGCGTTGAGCTCTCCACTCTCCTCCTCCTCCTTTTCCTCCCCTGGCTCTTTTCTGACAAGAGACTCTTTGCAGAGAGCCCGGGCTCTTCTCGCCCATTCAACTTCGGGAGGATTTAGGATGCTGCCGCTTCTATTCAGCTTCTTTTGTGAATTTACAAATTAGGGAGCCACTGGGTCAGGCTGTGAAGCTACCAGCGAGGCATCCTCCTCCCCTCTCTCCCTCCCTCCCTCTCTCTCTTGCCTGCAAAGAGGCGACAAAGTTTCCCGGCGGTGTGCTGGATGCGTGATGGGGCGTGGAGCGATCCCTGGGCTCCCGTTCCCGCCCTTGCTCTCCCGACCCTCCTGCACAATCAGGCTTGGCAGGGCGCCAACGCACCCGCTCTGCAGCTGATCAGCGCATTTCTTGCTGATTCCCTGCTGGCCGTAGGACAGTTGGGGTTGAAGGTAAGGGGAGAGGTGGGGGGGCAAGCTGAAAAGGCTAGTGTGTAACAGGAAGGCTGGGCAACCACGGAGCAGGAGGAAGTGCCTTACGGCCTGGCAGAGCCCGCCTGCAAGATTGGTGGATGAGGTGGCGGAGTGCCATGGTGGTGCTAATTACCTATCGCCGGATATTTTACGTTGTACGGAATTTCCGTTATACAAACCCTACGTTATACGACGTACCACTGTATATGGAAGGATTGGCAGATGACGTGCTTGATGAACTCTCTAGGGTGGAGCAACCAAGCACGTTACAGGAACTCATTACCCTGTGTCTCAGGATAGATGGACGCCTGGAAAGCTGTCGCCTCTCCCGAGGCAAGAACTGCAACCAGCAACCTCTGCCAGCTGTGCCTAATCTGCAATCCGGTGAAGCCCACAGAATGGATCCAGAACCTATGCAACTGGGAGCTACTCGACCACGCCTCACCCCAGAAGAAAAGGCAAGATGACGCTCTCATAATCTCTGCCTGTACTGTGGAGGAGGAGGACATTTCGCTTCCATTTGCCCTTTGAAGTGCTCCTCAGTAAGTGATGCTACCTCTTCAGCAGTAAAAGGGCAGCTCCATCCTTGAAGGAACCCACAGGAATGGAGCATACCAAAGGGTTCCCAGACAATACCATCACGCCACGAGGACCTTTCCTGGTACCTGTAACTTTAGGGCTTCCTGATGGCCAGAAAGTACCTGTGTATGCTATGGTAGACTCTGGGGCAGCTCACTGCTTTGTGGATGCTGGGTTTGTGCGGCGCCATCGGATTCTAGTACAGAACAAGGAAACTCCTTTGCTGGTAGAATCCATTGAGGTTACTTCTTTCTGGGCTGATAGCTCAGGAAACCTGTCCACTTACTCTTCAGGTAATGGAGCACAATGAGCAGATTTGCTTTAATGTTACTCGGATGCCCCGGTTTCCTCTTGTCTTGGGACTTTCCTGGTCATGAGCTCATAATCCATTGGTGGATTGGGTGCAAGGGGAATTGTACTTCAAGGTTCCTTGCTCAAAGCAAAATTCTTCTACCATCCTGGCAGCTGCCCATGCTACATCTGACCCTGTCTTGCCCCAGGTATACCAAGACTTTGCGGATGTATTTGAGGAAAAGGGGGCTGACAAGTTACCTCCGCATCGGCCCTATGACCGTGCCATTGATCTGATACCTGGGGCACCCCTCCCTGTGGGACGAGTCTATCCTATGTCCGAACCTGAGTTAGAAGCTTTGAGGGCTTTCCTAGACAAGAATCTTTGACGTGGGTTTATATGTCCTTCCAAATCGCCATTGTCCGCACCGGTGATCTTTGTAAAGAAGAAGGGAGGGGAGCTTCATCCTTTTAATGATTACCGGGCATTAAACAAGATCACTATTCGGGATCAGTACCCTTTACCCCTAATCTCTGAACTTTTGGACCGGTTAAAAGGGGCAAAGTGTTATACCAAGATGGACCTTCGTGGGGCGTATAATTTGGTGCATATCCGTAAAGGAGATGAGTGGGAAACCGTGTTTTGGACCCGGTACGGTCAATATGAACATTTAGTAATGCCTTTTGGACTGACAAATGCACCCAGTGTATTCCAGTGGATGATGAATGACATTTTCCATGATCTACTAGATCTTTGTGTGGTCATTTATTTAGATGATATCCTGATTTATTCTGCTGACCCAGCTCAGCATGTTCAAGATGTTCGTCAGGTCTTGCAGCGTCTCTGGGAAAACGGACTATATGCTAAGCTGGAAAAATGTGAGTTTGACATTAAGGAAGGTGAATTCCTGGGGCATATTATTTCTCCCCAGGGAATTCGCATGGACCCTAAGAAAGTAGAGGCTGTGTTGTCCTGGCGGCGACCACAAAACCGTAAGGATTTGCAATGGCTCCTCGGTTTCGACAACTACTATCGCCAGTTTATTCCTGCTTACGCCGACATTGCTGCACCTTTAAACCTTCTCCTTCAGCCCAAAGAGCTTTTCTGGTGGACTCCAGAAGCAGAAGAGGCTTTCTCTACCTTGAAAACCCACTTCACCTCGGAACCCTTGCTCCGTTATCCTGATCCACAATTACCGTTCATAGTGGAGGCTGACGCATCTAGCGTTGCTCTGGGAGCAGTGCTATCTCAACAGGATGATCCCTCCCAAACCCCGTGTCCCTGTGCCTATTACTCTCGGCAGTTAAAACCTGCAGAGAAGAATTATACTATCTGGGAGAGTGAACTGCTGGCCATCAAGACGGCTTTTGAGGTATGGAGGCATTACCTTGAAGGAGCTCAACACCCTGTTCAAGTATTGACTGATCATAAAAACCTTGAACATCAACAAACAGCCCGGCGATTGACTCAGCGACAAATCCAGTGGTCATTATTCCTTTCCCAGTTCGATTTCCGGATGAAGTACATTCCTGAGGCTCAGAATAAAAAAGCTGATGCGTTATCCAGAAAACCTGAGTATGCAGCGCCTGTGAAAGAGACATTAGTGGCGCCCATCTTGCCTCCCTCTGTATTTGCGGCCACGAATCCATGTCTCAGCTTGGCAGAAGAAATATGTGAATCTCAAGCTCGCGATTCATGGTCTCAGCAACGTCTTCAGGAACTCCAGAATGGGAATCATGGAGAGTTTTCTGCACAACAAGGGTTATTATTACATCGAGGGCGGTTATATGTTCCTGCTGGCCCTCTTCATAACCAGGTGTTGCATCTCTCACATGACTCTTTACCTGCTGGACACTTTGGACTTTACAAAACCCTGCATCTTCTCACAAGGGAGTTCTGGTGGCCACATATCCATGCTGATGTTGCCAGATACGTGGGTTCCTGTGAAGCTTGTCGGCAGGCAAAGGATGTGACCAAACCCTCGGGTCTGTTGCATCCTTTGCCAACACCCTCTGGTCCCTGGAATGCTGTCTCCTTAGATTTCATCACGGATCTTCCTCGCTCAAACGGGGTTACCTGCATCTTGGTCTTCGTGGATTTATTCACCAAAATGGCCCACTTCGTTCCTTGCCCTAAATCCCCTACCACATCAGAAACAGCTCATCACTACTTGCAACACCTCTTCAGACTTCACGGTTTACCTGCACACCTCATTTCGGATCGTGGGCCACAATTCACCTCCCGCTTCTGGCAAGCAATGCATAAGGCACTAGGAACACAAGTTCACCTGTCATCAGCTTACCACCCCCAGTCAGATGGTCAGACTGAGTGCACTAACGCCACCTTAGAACAATATTTACGCTGTTATACATGCTAGCAACAAGATAACTGGGCGGATTTGTTCCCTTTAGCTGAATTTGCATATAACAATGCTGTACATTCTTCCACTCGCCAGACCCCATTCATGGCTAATTATGGTTATCATCCTCGGTATTTTCCAACTACCCTTCCTTCCACCTCTGTGCCGGCTGTGGATGCATACATTCAAGAACTCCATGGCATTCAGGAATTATTGCGAGAGCAACTTGACCATGCTAAGGAAGTATATAAGAAAGCAGCGGACAAGAAAAGGCAGGAAGGGCCACAGCTAAATCCAGGCATGAAAGTTTGGCTCTCTACTCGATACCTGAGACATCCTGGACGATCCCAAAAACTAGATCCTCGGTTCATCGGTCCTTATCCCATCTTAGAACAAATCAATCCAGTTGCTTTTCATCTGCAACTACCTGCTTCCCTTCATATTCATCCAGTATTCCACCGATCCCTCTTGGTTCCAGCTGCAGACCCTGACCCCAACTGACCACCGACTCCTGAACCTCCTCCACTGATTTTAGTAGAAGGAGAAGAAGAACATGAAGTCCGTCAAATCTTGGATTCTCGAAGACACCGTGGAGGATTGCAGTATTTGGTAGACTGGGAAGGTTATGGACCTGATGATCGGTCCTGGGAACCTGCGTCCAACTTGCATGCTCCTGAGTTGGCTCAACAATTCCATGACAGTTACCCTGATAGGCCTGGCCCATCGGAAGAGGGGGACCATGGGGAGGGGGATAGTGCCAGGACCCTGCCTGCCACAGAACCTGACTCTGAGGGGTTAAATGGTGAAGAGCTGCTGGAGGAGCCTTGCAGCTCAAATCAGGAAGCAGCTGGGTCTGATGACTCAGCTGAAAACATATCTTCACCTCCTAGAAGGGCCATGAGCAGGAGTTTGCAACGATGTGCTACCAGAAGAGCTAGGGAAAGGGTCTTTGATGCTAGGTGGAGAATCAGGTCGGCAAGCCCTGAGTACTAACAGAAGCCTTTCCAGAAGTAAGGGTGTGTTCCCTGTTTTGGGATAAAGCTGGCAAGCTCACCTTGAGCTCTCTGTGGGAGCAACGCGTCCTTTGAACTTGCAACCACGTTCCTGTCTCTTTCTGACCTTGGCTCTGTTTCCTGACTTCGGACTGGTTTCCTGGACAACGGCTTGATCTGTTCCCTTGGGTTTGGCATCTGGTTTCCGTGAGATATTCTGGTTTTGACTTGGACTGGTAATTGCTGGGAGTTGGTTTCTGTTATTTATCTGGCACTTGATTGTTAGCAAAGGACTTGATTTTGCCTGGCTTTACGCTAAAGATCTTGGCAAAGAACTGAACCCTGTTTGTGTGTGTGCTCTGTGTGCGGGGCTTGACAGTGGGAGGCATATAAGTTGCATAAATAATAATAAATAGTATAAATAATAATTACATTTCAGAATGAAACTGGAAATGACAGCGATTTGCAATAAAGCAATCAGTAACTCGGAGGAGGGTGGATTCCAGGGGGAGTGCCTGCCGCACCCCTGGCTGGGCCCTTCCTTTTGATGGTGCCCCCCAAATCCCGGGTGTCGGGCAGCCTTGCATTCTGGGACTCGCATGGCTGCCGGAGCAGGCCTTCCACTCTTCCTCCTCTTCCTCCTCCTCCTCCTCCTCCTCCTCCTCCTCTTCCTTTTCCAAGGGCAGCAAGGAAGAGGCGGAGGCAGGCAGGGAGAAGGAGGAGTGCCTTCCCAACCAGCCCATCCACCTACCTTCCTGCACTGGCACTCTCCCCCACTCTGTCTCCTCCTTCTCTCCCTCCATCTCCATCCCTCTGAGATGGGCCTTGCTGTGTAGCCTTTTGTTCCCAGGCCTGAAGTTTGTGCGCCAAAAAGGGCCGCAGTAGCTGGCACCAGCTCTCCTCTTGGCGGCTTCACTGACTGCCCCCAGCTGGGCTCCAATGCCCAGGGAGTTGGGTCCCTTCTGGCCACCACTGTTGCTCACAAAAGGCTCCAACTAACTAACCTCCCCTGTGGAGAGCCTGGTCACACAGGGATGGGGGGAGCGGCCCCAGTGGAAGGCTGCCTGTGAAGGCAAGCGGGAGGCAGGAGGCAGAGAATCATTCGTAATTATGTAACATCAATTTGGCACCCCCAGATGTCCCCCCTTGCCCCACTAGCTATGCCACGGAGAGGGAGAGAGAGAATACTCTAGACAGGGCTCCTTGTCCCCATTACTCACGAACCACCCCGTGCCTTCCGTGGGTGTGGTACAGGCACTGTGTACTGTGCTGAGACCTTATAGCGCAGTGGTTCCCAAAGTTCCTGATCCCGTGACCCTGTAATACAGTTCCTCATGTTGTGGTGACACCTTGCCCTGCTTGGAAGAGGCCACAAGTCCCCTTTGGCAGGCCACTGCCAGAGGTGCCATAGAGAAGTTCCCTCTACAGGCACCCTCAGCCAGTCACAGCCTCCAGTGCCATTGACTGACATCTCCTCCAACCTATCAAGCTGTAACTCACTCTTTCCTCCCTTCCTCCTCCCTCCTCCTCCATACCCAAGCCTGTTTGTGCTTTTTTCTTCACTGGCTCATGGCGAGCCCCGTGAAATGGTCGTTCGACCCCCAAAGGGGTCCTGACCCCCAGGTTGGGAACAACTGCTTTAGGGCCATGTGCCCCACCAGAACAGGGCAGAGATGAATATCTACATGGCAAGTTAGCAATTTTGTTTTTCCACCTCTACAATATATCCCAATACCACTAGGGCCACTGTGCTATTGGTACAACAAATAACAGTAGTCATATTAATATGATTTGTTACATAGCCCATGGTCTAAAATTATTTCTAGTTTTAGGGGCTTGGTGGCTCAGTGGGATAGAGCACTGAAAACTGTCGGCTGCAAGGTCAATCGGTTCGAATCCCAGGTGCTACACACAGTGAAGTGACTGACAAAATTGTTTAGATGAGCAGCAAAATGTTTCAATCTCTCAAGAAAAGAAGTCCAGTTGTCATGGCCCAACTTCCAGATACCTGGATAACTGAGGATTTTCATGGGCATAAGCTAAATAAGCTTCTTGCTATTTTTCTCCAAGGGAATGCCAACTGTGTGAGTAAATGTTTCTCTATGGAAAACTAGATTTGGCTGAAAGCCTCGTCCTGACCGGTCCTTCCACAGGGCTTGGAGACAAGCAACGCTTTTGGCTTTAGTGAGGAGACTAGATGCTCTCTCCCGTTCTGCATTTAGGCTAATTAAAATAACACCTTCTTCCCGTAAGACTTGAACCTCAAAATGTTATGTCATGAAAAAGTGAATCTCCCAGAACCATCTTTTGTCTTTAGAAATGAAAATTCTGTGTCAGGGTTTGCCCTCAGAAAGGCCAAAGGAACTACACACTTGGATACCATCACAGTATGCAAGTGGTAGCAGAGGGGTGAGGAATGAGAGGTTCGAGGTGTGTGCCCCCGAATTTTCCAAGAATCCTTGAGACAGATTTCTGGATGTTGCAGGCCACAAACACAAAAATGCAGGCCTCTGGCACTCCTGCCGTATGTGGTGTTAATATTGTTAAAAAGCTGCTGTATTGCCTCCTGGAGTCATAATTTTATGGGAGCTTAATGGGCTATGATTCTATGAATCCCAGCATCCTCTCCGCCCAGGAGGACACATTGATCACATGACAGTGAGGGCAGTTGACTGATCCTGTTCAGCGATCAGTCTGCGTCATAATGTCACTGTCCATCAGTCTCTATAGAGGGCGCCTCCTAAAGAACTACCGTATAACTCTCGGGCACTGCAGTAGCTTTCTTTTAAATCAATGACAAATATGGCAGCAGCATCAGAGGTAAACAACCTAAAAGCTCTTCTCTGCGGTGGTGGAGGAAGGAGTGAAATCTCTACTTCAGAAGTCTTATTCAAGACCCTTCAGCTATCTTATATCTTCTTTGTGCTTCTCAGCTGCACTGTAGGAATTGCAGCTTTTGGCTGCTACTTCACTGCAGATTTAAAACACATTTTCCCATAGAAAAAGGCGTCTTCAAAGTCAATGTCCTATCGGGCAGATGCCTTATCTTTGAAGCGCCCCCGGGCACGCACACTTTTGCCCGCTGTAATGCATTTTCTTGAGTCAGCCACTCGGGGTAGTTATTTCCTGCTCTGCTTGCAGAATTGTCTTTTTCAGCAACTTATATACATGGGAACCGAAGGAAACAAGAAGAACCAGCTGACATGGGATCTGCAGAATCACTGTATGCCCCACGTGATCACAATAGGGGAAAAGACACCTCAAAATAAAAAGCAGCTGATAAGGGACGTGAAGTAGCACTATAAAATTAGTGTGCTTCTTAGTGTGCATTCATTGGCCTTGCGATTTCTTTACTGAAATATGCAAGGACCCACCCACCACCATTGTGGAGTTGGTAACACTCCATCTATTCTGGCAATTTATTCTGAACTAGTCAGATGCTTTCAGAATATGATGAAGGAAGGTACAAATAATAAACAGCTTGTTATGACTTCCTTTGTTGCTGGTATTCCAGCAGCTGCCAACTGAAAATTCTAACAATTTGGTGTACACTGCACCTGCACGCAGAGGCTCCACTTATATTTATTCTGTACTCCAATGTAAAAGTGACATCAGAAGAATCAATAATACTTATTCTGAAAGCAGCTCACAGGGTAAAAACCAAAAGCTGAGAAACAGCTGAGCTTCTGGCATTGAAGGTATGGAACGGTGGCATGTAGCCATGGGGCTGTGTATGTGAAAAGATGTGTCTACTTATATCATCTAAAGAGGAAGCTAAAACACTATTGGTTTTCATTAACTCTATTATATGATTTCTGTTTATATACAAATCAGGAACCCAAAAACAACAGCATTTCTCAATGCCTTTCCTTATATCATCGGAAGGAGATTAAACACACATTTTCATGACTAGCTTAGTGATTTTGGTCTGTCTAGAGAGCCCAAGTTTGGAAGTTTTCTTCTTGACAGGAGTTGGACTCAATGCTCCATGGTGTACCCTCTAGCTGTGTAGTTTTAAGATTAACATAAGGACATAAGAACATAAGAAGAGCCATGCTGGATCAGGCCAAAGTCCCATCTAGTCCAGCTTCCTGTATCTCACAGTGGTCCCACCAGATGCGTCTGGGAGCGCACGGGACTAGTTATCTGTCCTCTGATACCACTCCCCTGCATCTGGCCCTTGAAGTACCCTGGTTTTAAGCCTGGAGATTACACATCCCCATCATGGCTTGTAACCTGTGATGGAGTTTTCCTCCAGGCATCTGTCCAATCCCCTTTTGAGGGCATCCAGGCTAGATGCCATCACCACATCCTGTGGCAGGGAGTTCCATAGACTAATTTTAAGATTTTTATAAAGAGTAGCCTCTAAATTGGACATTCCACTTATATTTCTATCTCTAAAGTTAAGAGGAGGAGTATTTTAGATGTGAGGAACCGTTGCCGTCTATCACAAATTATCTAGAGCCCTACTATCTCTGCTTGGCCTCCCAAATAATGGGACATGGGCAGAGGGGATTGAGAGGAAATGCCTTCTGATGTTGGCTGGTCCATACAAAGCTTTGAATGTTAATGGACACCCCCAACCCCCAGCTTTGACTCGCACTCTCCAGAACACTGGAAATGCCTCTTTGTCCCACAAGAGAAGTCAAAGTATTTAAATCCATTACTTGTGCTATGATTTGTGAATATGCTCACGCTGAGGGTGACGCATGTACTTTTGTACGGAGATTATGTGGCGGATGTGTCTCTTTGGGAGCCCTGGGTATTTCTGCAAAGCTTGAGGGATTGGCTTCTGGGCCTCTTGTTTGTATAACCCAATTAAACCCTCAATGAAATTAGGTCAGCATTGGTAGATTAATTTGTACTTCTGAAGCGTTAGATAGTTGCTAATTGGATTTTAATCAGCGTGCTCTAATCTACGCTCCTGAAAGGAGGATGGAGTTCCGGTGGTAAAGCTTTAAGACAAAGAGGGGCAAGGAACAAAGCTTGGAAAGTTGTTGTTAACAAGTTATGGCCCTGGTCCAATTTAGTTAGTTAATTACTGCTTTATTTACAAAATGTATAAAAATTAATGGTTGGCTTCCATTCCCCGATCGCCTCCTCTGTAACTGGAAAAGTTGGCGAAACCAGTTACGTCACAACAAGGAGAGGTGTTATGCTTGGTTGCATTGACACATTATGTCAATTAGTATTTTCTTAATCACTGCCCCCCTCAAATACAGCGGTACCTTGTATAAAGGAATTAATTCATTCCAAATGAAATTATGTTAAGCAAATTTTCCTTTGTACAAGGTTCCCACAGAAATGCATTGAAAATGGAGTAATCCCTAATTGTGACTGGAGATGGGCACGAAACGAACAATTTTTCATTTCTGTTTTCGTTTTTTCGTTTCGTTACCTAACGAAACAACAAACGAATTTTGTCTCTAAAATGAAACGAAACGAACAGAAACACCGGAAATTTTGTCGTGCGTTTCGTTTCCGTTACTGCAATATGAGTGAATTGCTTAAAATCCTTTAAAAATCACAAAAAAATGAAATAAATGGTAACGAAATGGTAACAAAACAAACAAAAACGAAAATGAATTTTTTTCAAAAATTCGCGAAAAACGGAAACGAACCGAAACGGACCCTCCAAACGACAAACAAAATGCAATTTTTTTTATTCGTGCCCATCTCTAATCGTGACCATTTTTATGTTGTACGGATTCGCCCCATAGGCGATTCTGTTACGTAACTTTCCCTTATCTCTGGAATTCTTTATGTTGTACAGATTTTATGTTATACAAATTGTTATACGAGGGTCCACTGTATTAGAAGCAACACATTGGCTGAAATGCTGTTGCTCACACAGAGTACTGCCCACAACACTCGTTCTTCCCAAGCAGGTCATCTGAGGGTGCCAAAACCGAAGGAAGCCCGTAGGACAGCCACTAGGAATCAGTCTGTCTTGGTGGCGACACCTCGTTGATGGAACCAGCTCCCCTCAGGGATCTGCCTGGCTTCCATGCTGCAGGTCTTCAAAACAAACAAACAAACAAACAAACAAACAAACAACACCTGAAGAGCTGGCTATTCAGAATGGCTTTCCCTGGTTATTGATTATTCCTTGTGACTTATTTACTCCCACAAATATTAAAGAAGGGTTAGTTAGGTAAGCAGCATGGGCTAGCACAGGGGAAATGGGATATACCTCTTCCACAATGTAGTATGTCTAAACAAGATCCAGTACCTATAAAGGTAAATAAAGTTACTATTACACCACACAAGATCTGAAATTGTCTCTAACTGGCTGAAACCAGTTGCCTCCAACTTTTGAATGCCCTCCCTAGAGAGACCCGCCTGGCACCAACACTTTTGGCCTTTTGGTGCCAGGCAAGGATCTTCCTGTTTAGCCAGCATTTTAATTAGATAGTGTTTTAGCTGGGGTCATGAGTAGCAGGATTTTAAAAATTGTATTGTATATTGTTTTAAATTGTATTGTATTTTTTTAATCAAAGAGTTTTATTGATTTTAAAGGAAAAAGGAAAGGGAAGGAAGGGAAAGGGAATGAAGGATACAATATAAAAAGTTACATTGAATCTATCAAGTCAAAATAAAGGATTTTACATCTCAAAGTCTGATAACATGTCAGTTCACTAGTAAATGTACTACTTCTTGCCATCTTCTTTTGGTGATCTCTTCGTAATCTCCTTTCAGGTATCCAGAAAGTCTGTCAATTTCAATACGTTCTCTTATCTTTTCACAGAAATATAAAAAAAATAATAAAAATTTGCATTGTATTTTATAGTTATAGTTTTAATAATGATGTTGTTTTTTTAGTTTTAATAGATTGTTGTATGTCACTCAGAGAGCTTTTGGTAGTGGGGTGGCTAAATTTTTTGTAAATGAATGAATGAATGAATGAATGAATGAATGAATGAACTTATGTTGTAAAAGGCAGCAATTTTTAAAGCATTTCCAAGACTTCTGTGGAAGCTGTGGGACAGTCAGGGGAAGTCTTTAATCACCAAAGTTCTCTTCCATTGGCAAAGTTGTCTGGAGCTTTAGGAGAGAAGTCAGAAATGCTTGGATTCAGAATGATCATCACTGCTACTGATGTCATCAGCCTTATAAGGCACAGCTGCACAAACAGACTTTCAGCTCTTTATGTGCCATAGTAATGTAACCTCAATGAGAATCAGCCCAGATTTTTGCCTCCCTAGTTTTTTCCTCCACTGCTAGTTATGTCTTAGTTACTGCAAAAAGGAATTAATTGCAGGTGGCTTCATATTTTAACCCAGTGGCTTCCAAGTTCATCAACCAAAATTCAAAGTTCTGAGCCTCCTAAAAAAAGAAAAATCTCCAACCCCTAAATATATTCAGGAATACAATTGGGCTTGTAAATATGTATCTTGGGAAATAAACATGGCTTTTAAAAAAACCAACAGCTCTGTGACACAGTCTATGTACTCACTTTGACATTGCGTTCTCTGTGCACATGTGTAAACATTTTCTCTTGAAGTCTGTAAGGCCTAAACATTCTTTCTTTGTACCGTACTTGATCGAGCCCAACTGTACCTACGTATCAAAAGGCATGCAAATACAGCCGAAGAATTTTGCAAGCAGGAACAAACTGCCACACTGACCAGGAGGCATGTGTAAATATTTTTGTTAATTCATTAAGCCCAAGGACAATTGAGACCATCTGTGAAATGGTTCATTAGGTTTCTATTGTGTCTACGCCTTCACATGTCAATAAGGCAAAGATCTGGAACAATGTTGTTAACCATGTGAAATACCTGTGCCTGTGGTTCAGTTGACTATAATGAGTTCCTTGGTTGCATCAGTAGGCAATTTTCAAGCAGTAAGATTAGTTCAAGGCAAGAAATGTTGCTGTTGTACAACAGGGGGAAGAAGGGGAGGCCATTCAAAATTACAGAGAAAGGAAAATAATTTTCTCCATATTCATGCTGTGATGTGGGAGATGTCCGATCCTATGAGATTATTTCCAGGCATGTTTCTCCACCAGTAAAGCTTACTGTTATTTATTGGGGCTTATTTCCTGGCAAATGCTCATAGCACTGTAGGCTTACTATCTTTTGGAACAGAAGACACTGGGTGTTCTTGTTGTGTTTTTTCTTATCAAGGTTGTAGTGGGAGCAAACAGGTTCCAAAAGAGAGGCAGCAATGTCAATAATCCACCACCAGGTCTCAAACCAGCATCTACTAGAGCAGTGGTTCTCAACCTGGAGGTTGGGACCCCTTTGAGGGGTCGAACGACCATTTCCCAAGGGCGACCATGAGCCAGTGAAGAAAAAGGCACAAATGGCTTGAGTCTGGAGGAGGAGGGGGAGGAGTGAGTTACAGCTTGATAGGTTGGAGGGGATGTCAGTCAATGGCACCGGCAGCTGCAATTGGCTGAGGGTGCCTGTAGAGGGAAGTTCTCTATGGCACCTGCGGCAGTGGCCTGCCAAAGGGGGCTTGTGGCCTCTTCCAAGCAGGGCAAGGGGTCACCACAACACAAGGAACTGTATTAAAAGGGTTACGGCATTGGGAAGGTTGGGAACCACTGTACTAGAGTCAAGGCACCTAGAGATCCACCCATTGTCTGCTTGCTTCTCAATCCAGGCTGTAAAAATCCATCGGCACTTGTCATCTGTTGAACTTTCCTTGCATCCAGGATACTGGTAAAGCATTCTGGGTGCCTAAGTGACTCCGGGCTGACACTAATGTCAACAGAGTGGAACTGTTGTTGCATTTATATGCTAATCAGGGCAATACACATTCTCACCCAGTGATCCTGCTTCCAATCTGCAAACATCAGATGGGTACGTATAAGAATGCCGTGTATTCCATAATACAGTGGTACCTTGTATAACGTAATTAATTCGTTCCAAATCAAATTACGTTATACAAGTTTTCCGTTGTACGAATTGTCATTTCCCATAGGAATGCATTGAAACTGGATTTAATCCGTTTCCAATGCATTCCTATGGTTTTTTTGGGCGACGGGGGGCGGTTTTTTTGGGCAATGGGGGGCGGGCAGGCGGCTCACTCCTCCTCCGTGTCTGCTGTCCCTCCTCTCCCCTCCTTCCTTCCCTCTTTCCCGGCCGGCCGCAGGTGGTCGGACGGAGGTGGCCGCAGGGGTGGGGGGAGGGAGTGGGGTGCGCCACTTGGCCTGGGGCGGGGGGCTTGGGGGACCGCGCCGGGAATTCCCCCCCCTCACCTGTTGCCGGAGTCCCCGAGGCGGCCAGCAGGCAGGAGGGCGCACCAGCGGCAGACTTTGTTCCGAGGGGGGGAGGGTGGCGGATTTCCCCCCCCACACCCGCTGGCTCGGCGCGCACGCACACACACACGCACGCACGCACACACACACACACACACACGGGTGGCGGCGGCGCTCCCAAAGCCCCCGCCAGCCACCCGCCCGTTCCCGCCTCTCTCTCTCTCTCACACTCACACACACACACACACACACACACACACACACACACACACACACCGTGGCGGCGGCGGCGGCGGCGGCGGTGGCGGCGGCGCTCCCAAAGCCCCCGCCAGCCACCCGCCCGTTCCCGCCTCTCTCTCTCTCTCTCACTCACACACACACACACACACACACACACACACACACACACACACACACACACACACACCTCCGGAGGAGGCGCCCCGGCCCCGGGAGGAGGAAAAGACGCGGGGGCCGAGTGGGGGCCAGGGGAGCCCGGCGGCGAGAAGGGGCGCCCTCCTCCTCCTCCTCCTCGGCCGGGCGGGTCTGAGACACCCGGTGAGTGGTGGTGGTGGCGGCGGCGATTTGGCCCCCCTCCTTCTCCCCCTTCTCTACCCCCCCAAACACCGACCGGAAAGTCTTTTTACAAAATGGGAGGGGTGGAACCGTGCGGAGCGGCCAGGGCGGCGGAGGAAGAGGCAGAGAAAACAGGGAAGGGGGAAGGAGGGGGGGCAGATTTTTTTTCGTTGTACGGATTTTCCGTTATACAAGCCCTACGTTGTACGAGGTATGACTGTATTGTGTATGCACACAATAGTGTGTCTTTTCATTTGAATAGCACTTGGGGTGGGAATACTGGAATCCCATAAAATGGGCTGGTTTGTACTGTGGGATCATATTAATCCCTTCACATTTTATGGCTATTAAGAGGCATCTCATGACAGAAAAAGGAAGTGAGGCCTCTTATTGGCCTCATCCGTATAATGTAATGTAGTTCCTTTTGCAGCTTGAGTCCACCAGCAGTGTAGAAAAGGCAGAGCTTACTGTGGCCAACCAGGGATTCTGACTTCATCTGCTGTTCCCTCCGATTATCCCTACTCTCTCTGAATTTAGCTGAAGTCTGGAAAAGAGACAGGCTCCTTTTGTCAAGTATTTGGCAGTGGTTTGATCCTGAATGAGTAATTACTGTATATACTCGAGTATAAGCCTAGTTTTTCAGCCGTAATTTTGGGCTGAAAAAAGGGGGTCCTCGGCTTATATGCGGGTCAATACTTTTAGCCACTGAGGCAAGTTTGGGTCAGTGGCTAAAAGTCATTTTAAACATTGTGCGCCACTTCTCCTGACATCCCCATGTTTAAAATGACTTTTTAAAAGGTCATTTTAAAACAATGTTTAAAATGACTTTTAGCCACCAACTCAAGCACTTGGCTCGGTGGCTAAAAGTCATTTTAAAAACATCACACACACACACAGCTCACAAAGGAGGAGTTGCCAGGCCCTGCTGCATTTCCCACCCTAGGCTTATACTTGAGTCAATAAATTTTCCCAGTTTTGGGGGTTTAAATTAGGAGCCCCGACTTATACTCAGGTCGACTTATACTCGAGAATATACGGTAAGAGTCACAAATGTCCGTGAAGATCCCCAGTCATCCAGGCGAGGTTATCTGGAAGTTGAGTCATGGCAACTGGACTTCTTTTCTTGAGAGAGCAAAAAGTTTCACTGCTCACCCAAGCAGCTTCGTCAGTCTGAGGGAAGTTAGTGGTGAGTCCTCCATTTTATAGTTCAGCTTCATTTCACATCATTCTGGTCCAAATAGGCTCATTAAGTGGACATTGGTCTGAATAGACTTGTTAGGTGGACAATGGCCTGAATGGGGTCATTAGATGTACAATGACCTGGGGTGTGTGGAAGTCCCACCTATGCAATCCTTCCCAACACTCTTTAAGTATGGTTCGTTATCTGTGGCCTTGCCGGTGGAGGTGTGAAGGGCTTCTGATTTGTTTGGGGATAGTTGAAAGAGCAGCTCAATAGCAGCAAAATGTTTCGATCTCTCAGGAAAAGAAGTCCAGTTGCTAAGAGTCACTAAGTTTACAGCAGAGTGTTCCCTCACTTGCTGATACGGACTGGTCATTTGCTGATATGGACTGCTGATACAGGAACTGTCATGAGGTGTATTTGCTGTTTTGAATTTACTGCTGCACCCTCGACCTTTATACAAAGTAGAGACCCAAAGCCCTAATGATGTAGGAATAAGGGTATAAGGAATACTTGCCAAATTCGACAGGACAAGACACCTGGATGTGGAATTTCCAGTCAATGTATGCGGGGAAGAGGAGGCCTTTGGACACACAGGGCCACTCCACATGAGTCGGAACCCTGGTTTGCAGGAGATGTGTGTGGCTGGCCTAATGTGGAACTGTTCCACAGATGCAGCTGCCTCCCCCCCCCTCTCCAGATTGTCCCTTTCATGCGTTGACATAGCAATGGTGGAGCAATTCGTGTTTTCCTCTCATCTTTTATGGACTGCACGCTTATCGCGCCCCCCCCAAAAAAAAAAGGAAAAAGAAAAGGAAAAGGAAAAAAAGACACGTGATTCTTGTATACCGTCCAAAGGGTGGGTTATACCTTTGTTAGTCCACTGAAAATTCATAAAGAGAAGCTTACAGTCCATCCTTATCAGTTTGGGCACCACGGAAGGTCTATGGCGCAGGATAGGACCCTAAAAATTATGGCCACACATTCAGGCAAATGATCAATCCAGAAAATGCAAATAACCCCTCCAGTTGTGCTAATCCTTTACAGACCTTGTTCCATTTGGACAAAATGCACACACACACACACACACACACACACACACACACACACACACACACACACACACACACACACACACACACACACACACACACACAGAGTATATTCTTGTCCAAATGTGAAACGGATAGCACCAGAAAGTGGGTGGGGTGGAGTGGGGTGGAGAAGCACTCTCACTGGTGACAAGAAAAACATTGTGGGTCCTTGTCCTCGCCTGTGAGGTCATCAAAAGCATGAGGAGTAGTCGCCCTGTGTGCGAATCCCTGACTGTGTATGTCCATGCCTAGCGCAGGTGCATGAGGAAGCAAAGGGAAGACCCTGCACACCTCTGGGTGGGTGGGTGCCCTTAAGACTTGGTGCCAAACGGGATGAATTTTGTATCAGCAATACATGGGAGGGAGTCGTCTCCCCCCCGCAACTCCTACGGTTTGAAAATATCTCTTTCTTCCTCCATCCCCCATTCACCTGTTTTAAACCCACGAGTAGAGATGGGCATGAAATGAATTAAAATTTTTATTTCATTATTTGTTATTCATTTTGTTAGGTAACAAAATGAATAACGTCCCCTCTCAGAAAAATGAAATGAAACAAAATGGAAATTTCCATTTTCCATTCGCTTTTGGTTTCCCCAACCCCACTGGTGTCTCTTACCTGACGTCCAGGTCAGGGAGCTCTGAAGGTGGCAGTGAGGAACTGCTGGGCCTCCGGAGACGGCAGCGCGTGGTCCACCGCCACCCAGCGCGACCACTGCTGGTGTTCCAGAGGCAGCGGTAAGGCCTACCACTCTCCGGCATGGCCACTACCAGGGCCATTCAGGCCACCGCAGCCGCAGCCGCAGCCGCCACCCGGATCGCCTCCACCGCCGGGATTGCCGCTGCCACCACCACCATCCAGGTAAGCTGAACCAGTTTGTTTGGTTTTTTTCGTACAAATTTTTTGTTTTAAAAATTCATATGAAACGAAATGAATCAAACTGAGGACGCCCCCCAAAACAGAACAAACCAAACCATTGGTTTTCTGTTTCATGCCCAGCTCTACCCACGAGGCAAGTGTGCTTGCACACACTGAGCATTGCTGTGGTAGTCACACTTTTGCTGCTAACCTGACTGAAATTCATAGGAACCTTGCAGACCTCACGAACCGGGGAGGTTAGCAGTAGCGCCGTGCACTCACTATTAGAAGCCTTCTGTTTTTGTGCAGGAAGTATTTGGAATCTCTTGAGCGCGCTGAGCTGCTGCTCTCTTGTCACTGCAGAGGAATTCAGTATGGATATTTATTTCTCCTCAATAGGTTTAATCTTTTTGCTATTGTGACTTTTTAATTAATACCAAATGGCTTTTAAAAAGAGACAGGCAATTAATCATAATCTTCAGCAATTAACAGGAAATAATCCCACTTTGTTCAAGTCATTTGGAGGTGATTATATGGATAATCCAATTGGATTTATTCCAGGATAAAGCTGGAGCTCTCCTTCATTAGGCCAATTACACCGCAATGTTCTGTAGAATTTCCACATCATAATTTTAAATATCTAGTAAAACACACTGTGTGAGCTGATACAAATAGCCATGCGTTCCTTACATAGTCGTATGATTTACCTTGTTGCACAGTACTTCAAAATAAAGCAACACCTAATAATAATAAACCCAGAATCTGGAATGACATCACAAGAGCAGAGAAATTCAGAGCAAAATGTGAGTGCATTGTGTTGCCTGGAGCGGGAAATGTAATTCTGCATATTTTTCCAGGCTATACATTTTTTTTACCATCAAATCCTTATTTTTCACACTTCATTTTTAATTAATTTAGAGATTACATTTCCTTTAGTGAGTTCAAGGCAAGATAGGTGTCTTCCCTCCTCAGTTTATTTTCATGACTGCCTTTTGAGATAGGTCAGTTTTGGTTAAGAGAGACTGGCCACCGTCACACAGTAATTTTCACAGCACAGCTGTGAGCATGCGTTTGCCTCAGTATGCATATTGCAAATTATCTTGCTTTGATTTAGTGATTCATCCCTGGAAGGGCAAACTTTCCTCACCAAGTGTGATTGCTCAGGCGTGGAGTTTTGAAGGAACGGTGTGCCTGAAGAGAAAATGTTGAGTTAGCACAACATAAATGTTTCCTTTCATTTTTATGTGACCCAGTGCCTCACATTGTTTTTCTTACTTCATATATCTAGACACCGAGCTCTGGTTAGACCAGATAGACCAAGGAAGTGGCAGCCAAATTACCCTTGAAGAAATCTAGCCTTAAATGTTGCATTCTGGTGCCTGGTGCCTGTAGCAAATACTGCATTATCCAGCAAATTTTATATCGCCTGTTAAAATTTACCACCGTTCCATTGAAATAGAAAAGAGTATATGCATGCTTGTGTCTTTGTCCGCACCTTAGCGACATATCCACACGTACCTTGGGTTTTGTGTTTAAGAAGAAACAACGCAGGTTTGTGGTTAGAGTGTCTGGCCTTAAAGACCTGGCTTTATCGTGAGGCGTTTGGCAATTGTTAATTTTTTTTGTTCCCGCCATCCTACCTTCAGCCCCTTTTTAGTTTTATTGTGATGATATTGTGATGTTTCGCTTATTGATTATTTTATTATTGCTTTCATTTCTATTTTATTGTAAACCGCCCGGATATAAATAAATAACTGTGCTCAAATCTCTACCCTTCTGTGAAAGTTGCTGTAGGCAGCCATTTTTTTATTTTTATTTTTTTGCCATGGACTTACCTTGCAGAATCGTTTGGAGGATACGCAGCAGAGGAAGATCAAAGACACCAATATGTGCTACCTTGAGAACATTGGGGGGGAAGGTATATATGGGGTGGGGATGAATGATCAAATGCCTCAGCTCTGCACATGCTCCATGGGGGTGGGGGTGGCAGAAGGCATCAGAAGGGAAACAGTGGCTTAGAGGCTTCCATTCAGCACAATGGTGATCCTTGGAGATTCCTCAGACATTCACTGAGGGGGTGAAGAGGCTCCTTCTGGATCCGTGGCACAGAGGCAGAGGAGGCTGCGGACGCCAGAGTGTTTTATGTGGTACCATGATTTTATCTACGCAGTTAAGGCTGAAAAATGCTTCCTTGTTTTCCTGACATCAGGCAATGGCTTGACTGGCATGGGGATTCATACAGCCCTCTGTCAAGGACCTTGTCAGGGCAAGAGGTCAGACAGCAAAGGACATTCTCAGCCACAAGGGCTGGGACACAACCCCAACCCCGAGGTCAACAGAAGAGCCTTGCCACACCCAGCACCAGGGCCACGGAGGGCTGCTGGAGCAGAAGGCTTGGCGCTCATCCACAAAGGTATCGGAAGCCCAGTAGGAAACAAGGCCACTCCTTTCCAAGATGAAAAGAAAGCATATGGGGGAAACACACTGAGATGGCTGAGTCCCAGGGGGTGGGTGGGCAGGAGGTTGGGAGGAGGTGGGATGAAAGAGAGAGGAAGGATCATGCTCCATTACCCAAGCAGCAAAAGGAACAACCGTGAGCAATTTTTGAAGCCGTCAAGGCCATATCTTAATGATTCTCAAGCGATAGGTTGCTGTAATCTCTTAAATGGATTGGAATGAAGGACGGAAGGACCCAGCACCATATTATTCTCTCTCTCTCTCTCTCTCTCTCTCTGAAGAGAAAGAGAAAGAAACTGAGAGAGCAACCAACCATATCAATAAATCTTAATGGAATTTTAATAGCCTGATTTGTATTGTTTTCTGTTCACTACATGAGATACAGGTAAATGTGAATCAGCCCAAAATTTGCTTCCCCAGCCCTTACCTTTTTCCCCTCCTCTGTTGGCGCTTCTACCTGTTTCTCAATTGAATACATTTGCATTGGTTCAGACCATGTGATTGCTTGAGCCAATGCACCTTCAAGGCTAAATGAGCTACCCAAAGCTTCTTAGGGCGCTTTTACACGACCCCTAAGATCCGCTGACCACTTAAATTCGGACCAGAGATCTTGGGGGTTTGTTGCTCTTCCTGTGTTCCCACCCCCTCCGCACTTCCTTGCTCCTGTCTCCGTGAGGGGAGGGAGAAAAAAAGGGAGAAAAGAATGCAGGCTCGCCTCCGTCTGCAGGTGGAAGCCGCCCCGAGCCCCGTCGTTGTCCTGATTCCTGTCTCTTAAAGGGGCGGCGGGGACAAAAAAAACAAACACAAGGCGAGGAGAGCCCGGCACTCACTGCTTTACATCTGCATCAGAAATTTTTCACCCTCGGAGACCAGGTACTTTTAAAATGCGCTGGGACGCGCTTAGGTGGGTGTGGTCGTACTTAATTTTCTTTAAAGTCCAGAGCTGGTGGGAAAACAATTTTAAGCTCCGCATCTGGGAGCCCTTTGCGTCGGATTTTAGGGGTCGTGTAAAAGTGCCCTTAGTTGAAGATGATGATAAGAGAGGGTTGTTTCCAAACCATTTATTGTTATTTTTTAAAGAGCCTAGTGCAAGCCTGGGTGTGAGAGGGCAGCTGAGGACCAAGCGGAAAAAAGGAGTGAGAAGTCAGCTGAAGATGTGGAGGAAACTATGAATTAGCAGCCTGTTAGGATAGATCTGCATAGGTTGTTAAGGTAACTCGGATGTAGACATGGCTCCTGCAGATCTGGACAGTCACTTAACAAGCTGCAAACAAGGTGGATTGCCAAATTCCTTCAATCATTTTTTGCTGACTCCTATATAGTTGGCTAAAGCAAACCTGCCTGGGGAAACCCAACTTCCTAGGATGCTGCTTCATAATGGATCCATTCACATTTTTTTCCTGCTATGTGGTTGCACCCCGAGTGAAAGGCGGAGGAGAGGAAGGCTAAGAGCAAGACAGTGAAGTAGAGGACAAAACTTGACAAGGCAGGAAAAAGCAGACAAATAAACATGAAATGTTGTGTAAGTGCATTATGAGAGGGAAATAGCATTAAAAAGTTGAAGGTGTCGAACATTTGCAATTACCGCATTTTTGTCTATATAAAATGCTCCCAAGTATAAGACAACCCCCACTTTTCCAACCTCAAATTAGAGAAAGAGAAACAGGAGCCCGTCCAGGATGGATCCTCCCCGTCTTCTTGCCCCGGACCAGGCGGGTGGACGGCAGCAAGGGCTCCTCTTCCTCAGCTTCAGTGTGAAGGAAGCTGAGAAAGAGGAGCCTGCCAGGGAGAAAGCAATAGGAGGCGAAACAGCGGGGAAAGATGGAGCAATGTGCAACTGCTTGAGTAAAAGAGAGGTGGGGGATTCCTTGTCCAGATTGAGCGAAGGGTGAGGGAGATGCAGGGCTGGAATTAGGTAAGGGAGGTGGAGGAAGAGAAGCACTGGAAAGAGCCTGGAGAGGTGGAGAGGCGCAAGCCAGGAGTGTCCCCCGCTGCCGCCGCTGCCCTCGCCTTTTCTTGCAGGGCGTCCACCATTTGTTTTCTCAGGCACGCCCTGTGGGGGCCCTCTCCTCAGCTTACTTGCATGTAAAAGACACCACTTAATTTTAAGTGCAGCAATTTTAGGAAAAAAATATTGTCAGGATAAATTACACATGGGAAAATACGGTACAGTCACACACACCCCCGCCATTTCGCGGTTCAGGTACTGCGTTCCCACTACCTGCACCTCGGAGCTGCGCGGGGGGCAGCGGGGGGGAGATCGGGTTGCTCCGCGCCGCCCCCGCGCTCCTCCGAGAAGCCTCGGACAGGCGCACGATTGCCCAGCCCACCACCAGGCCCCACCCCACCTGCTTCCGCATATCGCAGATTTTCATGCATCATGGGTGGGGTGGGTCCCTAACCCCCGCGATCAGCGGGGGGTGACTGTATCTGATTTGTAAAATAAACTTTAGATGGCTTGTGATCTGCATTTCAAGACTGACCATGGTACACCACCCCCAAGATATTTTTCTCTGGTTCAGACATTTCCTGAGCTTCTGGGCATGTGCAGAATCATTACTTTAATCACACAACACACACAAAACCCCCTAACCAACCCCCCACAAACAAACAAACAAACAAACAAACAAACACGTTGCTACTGCTACAGACTAGAATTATTAGAACCAAGTGAGCTGGAACAAGACAGCTGCCTGCACCTTTTGTTTCTTTTGGGGAATGTTGCTTTGAGGATGTCATGGTGATGACCTGCCTTTCAGACTTCATTCCTGCACCAGTCCCAAAGTCATCTCAAGTGAAAAACAGAATAGAGGGCCTGTCCAAGCTGTCCATGAGCGCATTGCAAAAATGTCTTAGTTATGAACACAGCATTCTTTTTACTTTAAACCACAGATTTGAAAGACATGGTTTTCCTACATGTTTTCTTTCACCTATATTTCTTATTTTTCTTTCATAGAGCAGTTTATTCAAAGCCCTTCCGATTTTTCTCTCAAACAACCAATAGGGGGCTGAAAACGACTGGCCACCAAACCAGTACAGCACGAGGCACATGAAGTTACTGTCAGCTGATTTAGTGGTGGAATTGTTTTTAAAAATTATAAATATAAAGAAAGGTTTTTGCTCTTTTGGTGACACTGCAAACAAGTAGAAGGGAAGAGACAAAAGCTTTCACTTCCACATTCTGTGCCTGACAGCATGTCTGGATCTGTGGTGTCAAGGTATGCCCATTAGCCTTCCAGAGGGACTGAAAAACATCATTCATACCATACATTTCCGGGCCCACACAAGGGCCCAAATCCTGTTGCATAGTTTGTCTGCACAAGGAGATGATGTCAACAGCTGTCAGCTATTTATTTATTTATTTATTTATTTATTTATTTATTTATTTATTTTAGAGTATTTTTACCCCACCTTTCTCCTTGGAAAAGGACCCGAGGCAGCTTACAGTAACAAGGGACAATGTATAGTCCAGTATAATTAAGACATGTTCAAGTATTGAGAACAGGGAATTATTTATTTATTTATTTATTTAAGAGTATTTTTTACCTTGCCTTTCTCCTTGGAAAAGAACCCAAGGCGGCATACGGTAATGAGAGATAATATACAGTCCAATACAATTAAGACATGTTCAAGTACTGAGAACAAGGAATTGAGGGACATCTTACAGCATTATTAGATGACACTGCATTAAATTGAGAGACATCTTACTGTCCCTCAATTTAATTTAAATTTAAATTGAGGGACATCTTACTGTCAAGGGATGTATTCTTGACAAAATGTCTGTAATGTGTATTTAACAGATTACAAAATGGATGCTGTGTAAAATGCCATGTCATGAACTAGACAATGGTGTGTCTTAGGTCTAGGGCACAGGTGCAGTGAATAATTAGCCAAGAGAAGGTCAAGATTATTATGCCAGGTGGCATGGCATGATCCCCTCACCTCATAAGTGATTGGTCCACATCATGAAGGGTTGTGTGTAAGTGTAGCAGGCAAATCAATGTATAGTGGGGACTGCCTAGGTGAGAGGCAGTTTTTCCCCATGCTCTGTTATTTTATTTATTTATTTATTTATTTATTTATTTATTTATTTATTTATTATATTTATATGCCGCCCATCTTCCGGACGGAACTCTGGGCGATTTACAGTTAAAATAAAGCAACAGAAAACAAAACAAAAAAGGAAAGAGTACCAATAAAATTAGGAGGGGCAATACCCTCCACCCTGTTATGTATGCTGTATGCTGTGCTTTGTGTGTTGTTGTTACTTACTTCTCTTGATCTCATGTACATATGTAATAAACGTTTTTGTACTAAAATCTATTGCCTTCTTTATTGCCTCCTAGCTCCATAATTCTATGTGCATTTATCTTTCCACACTGCTGTGAATTCTGCTAGTCTCTGCTAGTTTGAGTCAACATTTCTCTGAACCTAACTAATTTCTATCAGTCTTAACACTTGCAGCATTAAAAGACAATATTACATAAAAGCTACAAGAGAATGTGAGGAGTTAAAAAGAGAGTAAAATTTCATGTAAAAGTTGTGAGTAGAGTTGGGCATGAAACGCGAAAATGGCATTTCATTTCATTTTTGTTCAGTTTTTGGTTTTTTCATTTGAAATGAAAATTTTAAAAAATGCATTTCTTTTTTCTTTTTTAATCTATTTTTTACACTGCTTAAGTGGCCCACAGGGCCCTGCTGGCCACCTCTCCAAGTTCCAATCAGCTGGCACACGGGGCCCTGCCAGCTGCCCCCCCCAAGTGCCGATCAGCTGGCATGCGGGGCTTTGATGGTGAAAAAAACTTTTAAAACCTCGCACATTCCCCCACCTGATCAGGCACGTTGGGAGGGAATGGCATGTGGTTTTTAAAGCAGTTTCCCATAGGAATGCATTGCTTCAACGCATTCCTATGGGAAAATGAAAAGCGAAACAGAATGAACCAAAAAATTTCATTTCGTTGGGCTCTATCATACGTCCTTAAAAATCCAGATCAAATTTCAAGATAAACCATGTCCAAAAATCTTGTTTTTATGGCCACCAGGCTTTTTTTAAAAAAAAGAAAACCCAGTAACACCCCCTTTAGTGAGTTTTCCAATACCTACCGGAGAAGCTGGGAATTTTTTTACCTCTGTTAAAAAAAGTTCGTTTTTTTAGAGCTAGACATTGTGGGAGTGCATAGATGATTTGGTTTTCTTTTCTTTTCTTTTTCTTTTTGTTTTTCATAGTGCTGACTAGCTGTTCAAGGGGCTTGTCGGCACTGTTTGTTTGTTTTTAATCCCCCCCCCAGTGCTGCTCAGGTGGTCCTTTGGCTGGTTGGGCGCTTTTTTTTATTTTAATTTTTTATTTTTATTCCTGCCACCCAGCACCAGCCAGCTGGTTTTTGGCGCTTTTTAAATTTTCTTTTGATTTTTATTCCCCCCCCTCAGCGCTGTTCAGCTGGTCCTACGGCTGGTCAGGTGCTTTTTAAAGAAATATATATATATATTTATTCCCCCACTCCACCTCGCCAGCATCACTTCTCAGCTGGCCTTTTTTTTTAAACTTCCTTGTCCGTGGGAACGGACATCCCACATCTTCCATCACATGACCCAGGAAGAGGAAAACCCAGACTTTCACATTCACAAGATCTTCCTCCAGGTGTGTGTGTGTGTGTGTGTGTGTGTGTGTGTGTGTTGTGTCGTTACAGTCCTGACCGACTCTCTGTGACTCCATGCCTATGGAGTTTTCTTGGCAGGAATACTGGAGATAGCAGCAAAAGGGGCAGTTCATTTTTCATTCTGTTAGGGAGTAAAACGAAAAACGAAACAAAAAATGTTTCGTGTCCATTTCTAGTTATGAGGGATGGAAACTAACATTGAAAACATAGTGTCAGTGCAATCACACAAGGTTATAAGTGGTAATAAGTGGTTATCTCTTGTGAAAGGTTTCCCATTCCATCATCATCCCAACGTCTGCTTCTTCTGAGGCTTTCTCAGGATCCCTTTTGACCTGGGGAAGCTTTGTGGAACCCTGAAAGTGAGGGGTGGGGAGGAAAGGAACATTTAATGCTCAAAATGTGCCACCAATTGCCCCAATCCCAGCATCAGGACCAGCAGCAATTGTGACTTTAATGCTGAACCATCCATCTCAACCCATTTGCTGCTGAAGCAGGGCTCATGGGCTCAGTGACAATATGTTTCTTTTGTGAATGGATCCAAATGGGAGAAGGGTCCCCAACACTTGTACCCCCCCCTCACTCACTCCCTCTGATAATTTCCCTTGTGTGTTGCTTTTTGGTGTGCCAGCACTGACAAAGCCACAGTGAGAGGAGGAGAGGGGAAACAGGGCATGTTCCCTGGCTGCCACACTTGGGTGGTGGTGGTGCCAAAATAACAAGCAACTACAGTATTTATACTATTCTGCAGCTCCCCCACACACACACACTGTGTGTGGGTGGGTGCAAATCCATGTTTGACTTGGTGGACACAGACCCCCTCTTGATGGCCTGAGCACTGGGTCCATTTTATCATTCAGACCAAGACAGGGAGGGGAGCTCAAGGATTTCTCCTCATGAGCCCTCTTCATTGCACACATCATGCCCACAGCAATGCAAAGCCAGGCGAGAAACAGCTCCTCCTGTTCCTCACCCTCTGAGGCACCACAAGGCCCCTTTCCCCTGGCAATGGATTTTGGCCTTCAAATCTCAGGGAATATGACGCTCTGGGCTGGCTGACCCTGTGTAGGCCGAAATGGGGTAGATGGACCAAGAACCTGACCTGTCAAAAAACAATTTTTTAGGTAGAAAGCACAGAGGAGATCCTAAACCCTTTTCAGAACTACACTACCTACCAGCCCTGGTCTTGTCTCCTCCCCCCCCCCTTTTTTTTAAAGTTTGCAATGCTAGTGTTTCATTTGATGTATAGTCAGCAGCAGCCATTGTGCAGCATCACTGAACTGTAATATGCGTTGTTTTATTACCTACTCTGTTTAAGGGGGCTGTATAAACTATAAAATACACTTTGCATGGCGGCTTCATTTTTTAATGGGATTTCCTTAAATGGTGTGAGCAAATTGTTTTTCCAGACCCCTGAGTGGTCTTTTAAATACTGTACAAACTTGACTGTACCCTAATTTACACCGTTAGCGGCCAAGGGTGTTCATGGGTGAAAGTGGAATTGTATTAGTTTTGCTTCTTGAAAGGAAGCACTGAGCTATACCTAATGCTGTTGCTGCATTCTGCCTTGGCTTACGACAAGAGAAAATGCAAAACAGCGGGAGACTTCTTTAGCAGCGAACCCTGCTGTGTTCAGGAAGACTTACTCCCAGGTAGATGAAGACTGTCTCGCGGCCTGGCTACCAAATGCATCAACAATGTATGCTGATTTTCAAGGGAATCTAGTTTGTTTCCAAATATATAGGCCCATGATAAGCTGACACATACGGGAAACAATGACACCACGGGGACAAATTGCCACTAACGAGTCCCTGCTGTGACGCCTCATGGTGTACGAACCGGGCGGCTTTGTGGCTGAGGTGGAATCCAAACAGTTGCTTTTGTATTCATGGCTACCTGCTCATGAAATGAGCCCCTACGTGGATTCCAGCTTGGGTGCGAAGACACCCAATTCAAATGCACTGGGGAACCGCATGACAGATGGTGTGGGGAACTGCAGATGGGACTCAAATCAAGTTGGCAACATCTCTGTTATGCCAGCGGGAGGTACACAAGAGGATTTTGGCCATATTTTATTCATTTATTTATGTATACAGCCCAGAACATGTAAGACATATTCAAGTTTAAAAACAGGGAATTAGAAATGGTACCTTACAACATTAAAAGTCATCATTAAAGCAATAAAGAGGATGTGAAAAGAAGAATATACACACAGACACCAACCATATTTTTCGCTCTATAAGACTCACCAGCCCATAAGACGCACCTAGTTTTTAGAGGAGGAAAACAAGAAAAATGTTTAGCCTAAGGTTTCATGGCAGGGGAATCCTGGCTGCAAGGGGGGGGGGCAGAGGTTCCATGGAGGAGACCTCATTGCAAACAAGGTGATTTTTGACTGGGGAATACAGGCTGCAAGAGGGGAGGCTTGCAAACAAGGCAATTGGAACTGTGGAATCCAAGCTGCAAAAGGGGAGGCTTGCAAATGAGGTGATTGGGACTGTGGAAGCCAATCTGCAAAAGGGCAGGTTTGCAAACAAGGTGATTTTTGACTGGGGAATCTTAGCTGCAGAAGCAGAAGGATAGGGAGAGGCTCCCTGCGTGATTATTGCTCTCTTTAATTACTTGCTACCAAACACAAGCCATCTGCCCCTTCAACCACTTGCTTCAAGTTTTGCAGAAACAATGGGTGCATCCAACTTTTAAAGGCGGACTCACTAAATTAAATAAATGTTTGGACAAATCAGTATGACATCTCAACTGGAATATTTTCAGTCAGTAAACTCTGGAAATTCCTAATATTTTCAGTTGTCTAGTCGTTATTGTAGTAACCTGCAACTGGATTAGGCCTATTTGAACCCATGGAACATATGGAAGAGTTGATTCACTAAATCTCCACTGATTCAGTGAGACTACTCTACTCAACTTCATATGCTAAGCAACAGGTTTTCAGCCACTACTTTCTATGCATGAAGACTGGGTTATATAGGATACAGGCACCCAGCACTGGTATCCTACTCTGTATAGGGCACTGTTTTTTGCACATAATTCAGCATCAGTTTCTGAGCTAGCCTGAGGTATTCATTTCCTTCTAAGCATCAAGATCTACAGCACTCTTGTGGAAATATAATTCAGCCATATCAGAAAGAAACAGCCTTCAGCCCAAAAAGGTCTTTGTTTTTTCTTTTGAAGTACAGCTTCTGGCTGAAGTCCCTCAGCCAGCATGGTCAATGGAATATTCCCCTAGAGTAAAAAAGAAAAGAAAAGAAAAAAGAAGTAACTTTTCCATGCTCTGAATCCTCATTTTAAATCTAGTGCTGAGTATCAGTGTCCTCTCCGTTTCTCCAAAGAGCTGAAAAACCGGTTTTCACCGGGTATGTGGTTTTACGTTTCCTCCATTTCTCAAGAGGATATTTGGAGTTATGTGGCAAGGAATAGCTATCCATCATCTTGAGAGACAAGTCCTCTGAGATGAACCACTGGCCCTGAGGGATTAGGTAGGGGCAAGACTCAGGAAAAAGAAATTGTCTGCCATTTCTGACTGAATGCATTCTCAGAACCCAGTTCTTTAAGAGGTGAAGGGCTGCGGTGTGCATATTCACGGCAGTGCACAATGCATAAAGCGGAATGTTTATCAGAGAGCTCTCCCTTGCTTGTCGGGCTGTTATTCAATTATTGACACTCCACTAACCAAGTATGACTGATGGTTTGGTATTATGGAGAGGGCGGTCCACAAAAGGTCAGCTCAAGGGGAATCTGTCTGATTCTTTCATTGTTTTCTGAATGCCTCCTGTGGATATTTCCAAAGATACAAAACAGTATGTTTCTTATTTATAGATAACCACTGTTTATTCCATGTAATAGAATCACATTTCCTTATCTCTACTATCCTGCTTGCTAATTAAGAGAGGAGGTGATAAAACAGGCCTGAAGAACCAACTTAGAATGAGCACACAATGGAATTGGCCTGCCGCTCAGAATACGTTGCCTCAGAACATTTCTATGAAGCTGACAAAAAGCCATGAAATGATAATTCCAAGCGATCAGTTTCTCTGTACAGTAACAGTAGTGTCACTCCCTAGACCTCTGAGGGTTGTAGTAGTCTGTGTTCTTCTGGAACAGAGTGAGCTTTTTGTGAGGTAGGAGAAAGTCAAAATGACTTCAGCTTCATGAGTGTCGACCCCAGGCATTCCTGTGGTGAAATTCAATCTGCTGCGGATCCTAGAAAAAGCATTTTCGATACCAGAATTTATTTTAAGAAGGGTTTGGACACATAATAAAAGGTAAAGTCCCCACCCCACCCCGCACATGCATGCTAGTCATGCCTGGCTTTAGGGGCGGTGTTCATCTCCGTTTTTAAGCCAGAGAGCCAGTGTTGTGCAAGCCCGTGGGCATGTGGCTAGCATTGTTGAATGCATTTCTGCACACGGAACACTGTTTACCTTCCCGCTTTTCACAGCAGTACCTATTTATCTATTTGCATTTACATGCTTTCGCCCTGGTGTCCTAATGGCATATGCAAGCCTATGTTTTTGCCATGTTTAAAATTCTGCACAAAAATAGGTATTTTTGAACTGGATAAATGGAACTGGAAAATGGCAAAAAAGTGTGTGTGGGGCGGAGATTAATCTCACCAAGATATAGACATCATCATGTGTGGAGTGAGCCATCAAACAAGTCTGAGAAGAGGTTTGGTTCCTTCCTGGATACCATTTTCTGGCTGTTTTGTGTGCTGTAGAAATTTTGGTAATATTCTAACTCTGTGTTGGGGTCAACACCACTGCCCATGGGCTGCATTTAATCATTGCCCATTTTTGCCCTGGAATTCTTTCCCAACCCCCACCAATACAGGTAGATGCAAGGCTCATAAGGGAGAATTGATACTCCTGGTACCCTCCCAAAACAGTGATGGTCCTGGAGAGCATGGCACTCGTTCCAGTTGGGGGGGGGGAGGTAGCTGCATTTTTGCAAAATCCAGACATCCACTTGCAATCAATTCGGGTCTGGAGAACTTTCATTCACTGCTGGTTTGGGAAGGAAAATGCAGAAAAACACTTCTATAGAATGGATGTGGCCGGCAGTGGGACATGGGGAAGGGGAATGGATTCTTATCATGTTGTATGTGTTATAGTAAAAGGTAAAGTTTTCCCCTCCATATGCATGTTGTCGTGTCCAACTCTAATGGCGGTGCTCATCTCCGTATTCAAACCGAAGTGCCGGTGTTGTGCAAATCCATGGCCGCATGGCTGGCATGGCTGCAAGGAAACATTGTTTTACATTCTCACTTTTTATGGCGGTACCTATTTATCTACTTGCATTTATATGCGTTCGAACTGCTAGGTTGTTATATATGCCATCAATTCAGTACCAACTTATAATGGTGTTAAGGGGTTTTTCAAGATAAGTGAAATATTTAAGGAGTGGTTTTACTAGTTTCACTCTTCCAGTGAGTTTTCATGGTCAAGTGGAGACTTGAACCCAGGTTCCTTGACTTCATGACACTATCAGCTATAACACACTGAGTACGGGTGGGGGGGGCGGACGGCGACAGGTGGGGGGGTGGTCGGCGATGGGCGCGGGGGCGGCGGGCGGACAGCGATGGGCGGTGGGGGGACAGACGACAGTGGCTGGTGGCAGGGGGGCGGGGTGCAGCATGTTGGCCAGTGCCGTCCGTCCATTTTGGCATCCTAGGCAACTGCCTAGTTCGCCTTAATGGACGCGCCGGCCCTGATGGGCTATCAGCAACATAACCAGCAAACCATTAATCAATGACAATTAACTATGGCAACTAACACAATTTCACTATGCATAGTTAGATCTCCAAAAGGATTCTGGCCATTATTTTCTGTCATTGGGAAGCCCTGCGGTGGATACCATCATTTCAACCAATGTTCTGATGAAAGGGAAAACGATGAAACCATTCCACTTGTTCTTTTTATTCCTTGGGTCATTTCACCTTTTCCTTCCTCGACTGTTTATGATTTGGAGGAAGGAAAGATGTGTGAGAGAAAGGGCACGCTTCCAGGCAGAAGAGTGGGTGTGAATATTGCACACTATTACACACACACCCCTTTCCTTTTGTACGGAGAAAGTTCATGGGCTGTGCAACATTTGTCTACTTCAAAATGGCATTTGTCTGGGAAGGTTGCCAGGTGTGAAGCAGCCCTAATGCAGAAAAATCTTTGAAAGAAACCAAGAGAAAGAACAGTAAAATCCTGTTATATTAAAATAAGTGTCAGGCTTGCATGGCATTTTAAAGCAGCAGGGCCCTCCCCTGCAGAGAGAGAAAGAGAGATGTTTAATCCCATTTCTACTGAGATAAAATCTGCTACAGCCGCACTCTCCCAGTCCATAAGGGCAAAAGAACCAGGACTGACCCTGGAGGGGAGGGGGGGGCGGACCAGTAAGAAAAAGACATTAATTTTAAAAATGAAGAGATGATGATTGCGATGAAGTAGAAAAGAAAGGAAAAGGACATCCAAGGGGAGCCAAAGGGAAAAAGAGAAAATAAGTGACATATGGCAGGTATCAATTATTTACTGTATATGTACAGCTAAAAAACACATCCGCCTGGGAACAGACCAGCCTCTAATAAACTGAACTTCGTTTTAAGAGCATCTGGGGGCGGAAAAAAGCAACTGACAGCTCTGCAGTAAATGAACATTATTATCAACAGTAGAAAATAGAGTGTCAGAATAAGACGTGTTAAGCCTTTATGCCTCTTAACAGAAATTAAAACCACCAAGTTACTCCTATGTCAAGATCCTTCTTCTAGCAGTAAATGGGTGTGTGTGTGTAATTAATATAGCATGTTTTTATATTTACTGTTTTTTAATAATAGAAACACATTTTCCCTTTCAACGAAAACAACTACAAAGCAAAATATGAATGACAGCAGTCTGTTTTACTACATTTCAAGATGTGGAATACCAACATTAATTACTCTCACACATGTTTCCCCCTGCATCTACTTCTGTTCCTTCTGTAACTTCCACAGTAACCTCTTTCACTTCTGATTCACAGTCACAGTGGAATTTTTCTAGATAAGTTATTTGTCCATCTATACCAGTTCCCTTTCTCCTACATTTCCTTTGGGGTGGGGTGGGGGACATTTCATAGGTCATAATTCAGAAAGTTTATTCCAAACAATCTTGAATGGATAGGGAGATCAAACAGCAGACCCCATAGCTAATATGAACATCAGCTGTTACAAAATCAGGTCCTCTGAAAGCCAGTCTAAATTGGTATATTATGCTAAGGGGGTTGGTGATGTACAGTACAACTTTACGGGCAATTTTCCAGTTGTGCAATCTCGAGATAAAGGCACTTAATCCCAAGGATGCTGAGGGTTTATTTATTTGTCTTAATTATAGGCCACCTTTCTCCCAACAGGAAATAAAAACCAATAAATTATACATAAAAACAATTAAACCATAAAACTGATTAAAATGCATTGAGTAATTAAACCATGTAAAAGGTTAAAAACTATGTGCAGGATCACCCAAGGAAAAAAGGACTTGCGCAAGGAGGAGGCTTTTGAATTAAACAGCTATCAGGCTCAGCGCTTACACAACACAAAAAAAGGAAGACTCACATTACAAAATAACAACAACAAAACAGAGCAAAAGAAGACACTGACTTAGATTTAGTGGTACACGCTAATTTCTTTTATATGCACACCTCATTTTTATTTATTTTCTACAAAGTATAAAACAAAAAACATATACATTTGTCAAAAGTCATGCTGCATGAATTTCATTTACATCTGTTTTGCAGCCAACCCTATATTTTGTCTGCTTATTAATCCTTGGATGAACAGATCCCCTATTTAATTTTTCCTTTTTTTATCATCTTTCTATCTCTATGTACGCCCAAGTTCTCTTAATCATTGTTTCATCTATGAGCATTTCTTTATTTTTAACTAATTCTGATTAGATAAATATCTACTTCAAATATTTAACAAGCCAACTATCTCCCTTAAGCCAACACCAAAAATAAAGGAGAAAATATTCTTCTATTTCATATCTATCTTACATAATAATAAATCCCTGTTCTTAAAATATACTAGACATGTTTAAGTATCTTTATGTTAATCTAGCACATATGTTAATTTCTATATACTGATGAAATGGTTTTTTTATACAACCTATCTCTTCTAGTGGGGAAGACAATGGGCAGGTGAGTTGTTTGCCTGCTGAATCTCTGCCCAGGTGGTTATGGTGGATAGGCAACTTCAATGCCCTTGATTTCCCTCCTTACAGTTTAAATATCTAGAAATCAGCTTTGGTCAGGGTAGTCCATCACACTGAGGACATTTTCAAATGGAGGATTGTCCTTCAGCCGACTTTCAAATGGAGGACCCGGCACCCTAAAAGTAGATATGTGGCTATCCTTGTTTGAGCAAAGAAAGTTTTGTGTTACCACATAAGTCCCACTCTCTGTTCTCAGGTTTTGCCCCCTAAAATATCAGGGAATGGGACTCTACAGTCCTATGCTATCCCTAGTTACAACTGTCCAGCCAACACTAAAGCTGATTCGAGGAGCTGCCATTTTAGTTTTAGAGGAAGTGTTATGCCTGATTCACTGCTGGAAATCAAAATGGCGAATCCTAGCTCAAGTTGCCTTACATTGATTGAAATACCAGAAATAACTGTTTAAAGGAGGTACAAGGTACTTATCATTGGTGGTCTCAGGCCCCAATACAGATGCCACCTTGGGCTTGTTCACATTTCAACCTACATTGATTAGAAAACCGTGAACCTGTGGATAATAATAGCCTCATAAAGAATTACACAAAAGGTCCATGTTAAACACTATGTTAAACATATAGAGTGCAGCTATGTGATATCACATTCTGAAACTGTAGAATAAACGTGTACAGCCTCAATCTTCATCGGAACCCATCATTGCCTGTGTGTGAAGGGAGCGGAAACCTTTCCCAGCATCTGTATTTTAACTAAATGTTTCCTCTCTTTACCCCCCACCCCATTTGTAGATGACCATAAAATAAAGCAAAACTGGCATCAATGTTTCTCCCTTTAAAATGCATCAAGGGGGGAGGGGTTAAAGAAAAAAGAAACACATAAGGTGAACTTTTCTCACTCTTACTCAGAATCTCATGGTGCAGTGAGAAGGCTCAAGGTTCACACAGCCTTCCATCCTTCCGAGGGCAGTAGAATAAGTACCCAGCTTGCTGGGGCTGGGTGGTGGTGGTGGCATTGTGTAGCCTGCATCATTACTTGCAAACCACCCAGAGAGTGCTTTAAGTGCTATGGGGTGGCCTATAAGCAGCATGCTTTTTGCTGTTCATTTCCTGGTCTCAATCACAGTTGTACTTTCTTATTTTTTAATAATAATAAAAAAAACACCAAGAATGGGTAGCTGGACAAAACATTCTAATGTGTCACTTAGTTTGACCACGGGGGTGAGGTGGGGCTGTACATGCTAAAATAATAACATATATGCGCGCCAAACGTTAGATACTTCACATTGGATTGGCCTCGTGAAAGCAATGCTAACTCCCAGAACCACGTAACATTGTCTTTTAATCATGTAAGCTGTAATGTCTTTTAATCATATACAGTGGACCCTCGTATAACAAATAGCTTGTATAACATAAAATTTGTACAACATAAAAACTCCGGAGATAGGGGAAATTTGCTTAACATAATCACCTATGGGACAAATTTGTACAACATAAAAATGGGATCACTCTGTTTTCAATGCATTCCTATGGGAATTTGTATAAAGGAAAATTTGCTTAACATAATTCCATTTGGAACGAATTAATTCCTTTATACAAGGTACCACTAATCATATTTTCTCCTTTAAAAGTGGGATAACAATATTTTAAATTATTTTTAAAAAATTAAGCCTTGTTGTTTCCCTGATCCTGGGGTGCCCTGTGTGCCTCTCTTCCAGCAGTCATATGTTCTCTCTGGATAGCTTTGCCCCCGTCATGTGATCCCAAGGAACACCTGCCATCAAACCAGGCTCAAGTCAAAACCGCCTTCCAGGTGCCCTGGGTGTGTTTTCCAGAGATGAAGCGAGTACGAAACAAGCCCTGATGGGAAGATGCGGTTGCCTGTTGGAAGCAATCAGCTTCTGGCCAAAACACACTTATTGGATTCTCTCATCCTCTCCCTCAGAGGGAGCCTCGAAGCGTAGGTCAGAGGTCCATCCACTATTCCTTAGGGACGGCCCCCCAGGAAGGAGAAGCCTAAATGGCTTCCATTGATCTAGCGGATTGATTGAGCCCCTGCTGTGATTAATTTTGGACTGAAAGCACCTGCGGTAGTAAAGCAATAGGTCAAGGTTTCAAAGCAGCATTGGCTTCAGTCAAGGCAGGTTTTTAAGGGGCACACAAGGCCTTTTAAAAGGCTTGTGAGGGGCGGTAGCTTGTTAGAAGATTTCCAGGGCTGCTAATATTAACCCATAGCACTGGCTGTCCTCCTCTCCCTAGCTTGCCCTAATAGTGGCTTAACAGAGCCATAATGTGGACTGAGCAGAAGTGATTGGATTGATCCTCTGATGGATGAGGAAATCATGACCACTCTCTTGCCTGCCATTCATTGGATTGTCTTGGAATTCATTGTACATTCTGGCCACAGCGCTTAGTTTCGTAATTAACGTTTGGAACAGAGACATTAATTTGTCTATTCTTGTTTCCCCCATATTTGAATAGTTCCCCCCCCCCCTTAGGCCTCTACCTTGCTGAATGGTATATCTATACTTGTGTAAATTCCTCGTGATGCAATGGGTGTCTGCTAGCTAAGACTGCACACAGGGTGGTGATTATTTATTTATTTATTTATTTATTTATTTATTTATTTATTTATTTATTTATTTATTTATTCGTTCATTTATTCATTCATTCAGCTTATATGCCGCCCACTACCCAAAGGTCTCTGGGCGGCTTACAATTAAAATGAACAGTTAAAACGTTAAAAAGGCAATGGACAATTAAAACAATAAAAACATTTAAACACAAAATACTAAAATTGCCACCAGGACCCACAATCTATGTTATGTCAGTTAAAAAACTTCAGAAACAGGAAGGTTTTTACCTGGCGTCGAAATGTCATCAGTGTTGGCGCCAGGCGGATGTCACTTGGGAGGGCATTCCATAACCTGGGGGCAGCTGCCGAAAAGGCCCCTAGACCTACAAGCCATCCATTTCACCTTCTTCAGGGATGGCTCTCTCGGGAGGGCTCCCTGGCTAGATCTTCAATTGCCGGGTAGGATGGAGATGGAGATGGTCCTTCAAATACCTAGGTCCTAAGCCAGGGGTCCTCAAAGTTTTCAAACAGCGGGCCGGTCCACCACGCCCCAGGCACCACTGGGGGCCGGACCACAGTGGGTGGGGGGAGTGGGGGACCTTGCCATAACCCTCCCACTCTGAATGCCCCCCTAGCCAGCATGCTGATCATCTGCGCGGTAGTTGGGGGGAGTGGGAGAAGCAATATAGCCCACTGCTTAGAACTGCCCCAGCAATAGAAGCAGCTGTGGAGGCTGGCTTGCTCACAAAGCAAGGGTAGGTGGGGGGTTGCAATTGGTCCCAGGGGCCGGATTCAGGACCTTGGGGGGGGCGCATCCGGCCCCGGGGCCTTAGGTTGAGGACCCCTGTCCTAAGCCATTTAGGGCTTTATATGCCAAAACAAGCACTTTGAATTGGGCTCGGGCAACAACTGGTAACCAATTGGGGTTCAGGCCGGGTTTTGGTATGGAGACAGCTTCATTTGTTCACTTCCTGGAGCCATTCATTCATACCTGCCCTCAGTACCACCTGATGATGACCCTACTGCATCATTTGCCTTCCCATGGTGCTTCCTCAAGAATCCATTCTGAGATCACAATATCTTATTTTATTTAAGGCTTATATACCGCCCGTCTTCCCGAAGGAACTCCGGGCGGTTCACAACAGACTAATAAACAACAGACAATCACATCAAACCGTATAAACACATAACAGCAATTTAAACAATTTTTACAATTTTAACTCATAACAAGAAAAAGAAAAAGGCAGGAGGCAGATGGCGGGGGGGGGGGAAGGAAAATAAATAAAAGTCATCCAACTCTTCTTGGAAAAGCATGGTCTTCAATGCTTTCCTGAAGGCTGGCAGGGACTGTGCAAGGCGCACTTCACTAGGAAGATGGTTCTTCTGTTCATCACAACCTTGTGAAGTTTGGATTACTGTGGTTCAGCAAGCTACATAGCTCAGTGAGAATGTGAGTTAAACATCCTCTTCATGACAACAAACCAACTCCCACATGGACGCTATGGCAGGACCCCGTGGTTTAATTTAGAGTCGTGTATGTGCCGAGGTCTGAAGACACTCACAAATGGGAGATCACGAATACACAATGCCCTGGCTCCAGAAAGAGGAAGGAAAGGCTGTAAGTCAAATCTTAGTGCGAATCATTTGTGCTGATTAATGCATTTGACAAATAGTTTCCCACCCCTATGCTTTTCTGAGTACTTATACAGCAAGGCTGTCCAACTCTGAACGGCCCGAGGTCTACTTTTTCCGAACAAAAGTGCCTGAGGACTACTACACAAAACCCTCTACTTATGAATTTTATCTTTTCCGAGAATATGCTCATAAGTAAAAAAAATTGTAATTAGAGCAGCGGTTTCCCATAGGAACACATTGAAAATCAATTCATGGTTTCTGGAGGGAACATATTTCAATCCATTCCTATGGTAAGGCTGACCATGCACATGTTTCCCCTACACCTGCTCAAGCCAGTGTGGACAGGTGGAAGGGAGGCGCGTGCATGCTTGAACAGCCCTGGTGTAGGGGAATCCTATTCAACACCCTGGCCGTTGGCCTGGGACATCCATAAGGATTTTGCTTTGTTTCCCCATACTTTTTAACATCTACATGAAACTGGTGGGAGGGGTTGCCCAGTGTTTTGGGGTTCGGTGTCCCCAGTGTGCTGATAATACCCAACTTAATCTCTTCATATCTGATTCTTGACCAAGACCTGTCTTGGTTCTAAACCATGGCTTGATATCAGTAATGGGCTGGATGGGGGCAAACATACTGAAGCTTAATCCAGACAAGACAAAGGCACTTGTGCTCAGTCAGAAGCAGATGTGGGAAACGTGCCGTAACCTCACTCAGCACAACCTGTTATTCTCCTCCAGACAACTCAGGATCATATCATGGGCGTACTCTTGGACTGATCCCTAAACTGGGATGCCCAGGATTCAACAGTGGCTGGGAGTCCATTTGTACAATTATAGCTGGTGTGCCATGTGAACCCATTCCTTGAAATGTGTAAATGGACTGCAGAGACACATGTTTTAGCTGCAGTGTGTGAGAGGTGGACCCAGCTGCAAAGGCCTTGGGAGGACCTTGGCTTAGGACAGGCATGTCCAAACTTCAACTCTCCTGATGTTTTGGACCACAACTCCCAGAATTCTAAGCTTAGATTGCCAGTGGCAAAGGACTGTGGGAGTTGTGGTCCAAAACATCTGGAGGGCCGAAGTTTGGACATGCTTGGCTTAGGACAACCACTTATCTATTGGCAAGGAAGAGAAAATGCATCACATCCAAGGAGAAGACAAAAAGATGGGGCAGATTGGCATACTCCTTAGATATTATGAGTAGTATGCAAATAAGCAAATATGGAAGCAACTGCTATAAATTCAATAGCTAGGCAATAATCTTACCATTTGGAGAAAATGGTGACTAAGTTACCCATGAGCCTGTTCAGCCTCCTGGCAACTTCAAGAGCCCTGTTCTTCTTTCTTATTAATTATATATTTGTGTAATTTATTTATTTATTGAGATATTTTATCTTAAGAATGGACTAGAGAGCAGCAGGAAATATGTTTGGCACAGGGAACAAAATTCCAGATTGGGTGGAGCCTTGGGAGCCACACGCTGTCATGGTGGGGTTGGTGGAGGTCAACAAAAGAGGTGAAGCCAGATGCAAATTTGGTGGAGGCGGGGAGGGAACAGAGGGCTGCTCTGAAGCTACAGTGCCAAGGGGTTTGTTGTTGTTTTTGTGGAAACTGGCTTCACAGATTGTGGAATGACCAAACCTCGGTCTGTGACAAGCAAACAAGGAAACAAGAACTTCCTCCCTTTCAGCTCAAAGAGGTCTCTGGTTACACTTTAATCACTTTTGCCTTTGAAAGACAGTAACGCAGCTGTGCTGCCGTGGAGATCAATGCGGATGTTTTTTTCACAAGGGGGGTGGACAGGGAGTAGCTGCTGGTGGTGGGCAGAGGCCCTTAGGTTGCTTTTAAATGCTTAGCCTGGGAAATCTGGATAAAAAAGAAGTGGGAAGTGTAAGTTGCTAATATGAGCAGCCAGTTTAATCACGATGACCGTCTCTGCGTAATGGGTTGTTGGCGTTTCCCTTTTATACACCTTTTCCCTGCCTTCTTTTTAGTGGAACATATATATATATATGCATGTTAGGGTGGATTCGGGTTTCTTCCCGTGTAGAAATCTGGTTGTTTTGGCGACGTTTCGACGAGGTCTCACTCGTCATCTTCAGGCTGGTGTTCTGGCTTCTTTCTTCTTGAAGCAAAGCGTGATCTCAGTTGAAGTCCTTCTATAAATACTGCTGGGGGTGTGTGGTTTGCTTGCTCTGTTGTTGATTGTAGGTTCGTTTGTTCTTTTGTGATCTGCTGTGTGGCTGAGGCGATCGTTAAGGGCTTAACTGCTGGTGGGTTAGATGGCTGTTTAGAGACATCATGTGTGGGTGAGGTGCTGGATGTGTGTCTATTAGCCTTTTGTTTCTTAACGACCTTGGTGATGGGTGTTCTGGCAGCATCCTGGGCTTTGGTGGAGTGGGGTCCTGTGTCTTGTGAATTCATTTTGGTCTGGCTGCGTGTCTGTGGTCTCCCAATGTTTTTTTGGCGTGTGTAAGTGTGCTCCATGTGGTGGCTGGAGTGGGGAGTAGCGGTAGATGGTGCAGTCGTGGTTTTGTTATTGGATGGTGGTTTCGTTTCATCTGTGGGAAGGGTCTGGGTTTGTGTTTGGTGTGGATGGAAGGTGGTGGCATCTTGTGTCCTTTTGGACCTGGTGTCAGTCTTTGTGACAGAGGCTCGTCTGTTGACCAGGGCTAGTTTCCAGATGTCAGGCAAGCGGGAGGTGTCATCACGTTTATTCATGTTGTTTGGGTGTTTCTCTATTTCAATGGCTTCCATGATTATTCGACTGTTGAAGTGTTCAGTTTTGGAGATGAGTTTGGTTCTTTTAAAATCAATTTCATGACCTGTTGTTTTTATGTGCTGGAAGAGAGAGGAAGATTTTTCTTCTTTTTTGACTGCGTTCTTGTGTTCTGCGATGCGTGCGCTTATTCTCCTGTTTGTCTGTCCGATGTATGTGGCTGGGCAGACTTTGCATGGTATTTCGTAGACTCCTTGGTTTTCTAGCTCAATCTTGTCTTTGGGGTTTCTTAAAATGTTGGCTATTTTTTGTTCGGTGCAAAAGGCTGTCTTGATATTGTGTTTGTGGAGAATTTTGCTTATTTTGTCTGTGGTGCCTTTGATGTAAGGGAGGAGGGCAGTGCCGTTGTTCTCTTCTGTTTCTTGGTTCTTGGGGGGTGTTTCTTTTTGGATTAGTTTGGTGATGGTGTTTTTTTGGAATCCGTTCGCAATTAAAGCATTCGAGAGAGTGTGTAATTCAGTTTTTAGGTGGTCTTTGTCAGCGAGGCGTTTGGTTCTGGAGATGAGGGTTTTTGCTACGGAGTTGATCTGTGCAGGGTGGTGGTGTGATTGTGCATTTAAGTAGCGGTTTGTATGTGTTTTTTTCCGGTAGATGGTATGTCCTAAGGAGCCGTCGGGTTTTTTGTAGATTAGGACGTCCAGGAAGGGAAGTTGGTTGTTGGCTTCTATTTCCATAGTGAATTGTATTTTGGGGTGTAGGCTGTTGAGATGTGTGAGGAAGTTGTTCAGTTTGTCTTTCCCGTGTGGCCAGATAACAAAGGTGTCGTCAACATATCTGAGCCAGAGTTTGGGTTTATGTTCGGACTTCTGTAACGCGTTGGTTTCAAAGTGTTCCATATATAGGTTTGCGATGACCGGTGAGAGGGGTGATCCCATGGGTGCTCCTTCTATCTGTTTGTATCTTTGTCCATTGTGGATGAAGTATGTGTTGGTTAGGCAGTGGTTGGTCAGATCTAGGATGTGCTTGGGGGGGTTGTATTTGTTGTGGATAGCTGTCAAGGCTTCTTGAATGGGCACTTGTGTGAAGAGCGAAACAACATCGAAGCTCACGAGTAGGTCATTGGGTTGTAGGTCTTGTTTCTTTATAATTTCTATGAAGTGAAACGAGTTTTGTACGTATGAAGAGATGGATTCTGCATAGGGCTGGAGTTGTTTGGCAAGAAATTTGGCGAGGTTTTGTAGGGGTGAGCCTATGGAGCTGCTTAAATGCACAATCACACCACCACCCTGCACAGATCAACTCCGTAGCAAAAACCCTCATCTCCAGAACCAAACGCCTCACTGACAAAGACCACCTAAAAACTGAATTACACACTCTCTCGAATGCTTTAATTGCGAACGGATTCCAAAAAAACACCATCACCAAACTAATCCAAAAAGAAACACCCCCCAAGAACCAAGAAACAGAAGAGAACAACGGCACTGCCCTCCTCCCTTACATCAAAGGCACCACAGACAAAATAAGCAAAATTCTCCACAAACACAATATCAAGACAGCCTTTTGCACCGAACAAAAAATAGCCAACATTTTAAGAAACCCCAAAGACAAGATTGAGCTAGAAAACCAAGGAGTCTACGAAATACCATGCAAAGTCTGCCCAGCCACATACATCGGACAGACAAACAGGAGAATAAGCGCACGCATCGCAGAACACAAGAACGCAGTCAAAAAAGAAGAAAAATCTTCCTCTCTCTTCCAGCACATAAAAACAACAGGTCATGAAATTGATTTTAAAAGAACCAAACTCATCTCCAAAACTGAACACTTCAACAGTCGAATAATCATGGAAGCCATTGAAATAGAGAAACACCCAAACAACATGAATAAACGTGATGACACCTCCCGCTTGCCTGACATCTGGAAACTAGCCCTGGTCAACAGACGAGCCTCTGTCACAAAGACTGACACCAGGTCCAAAAGGACACAAGATGCCACCACCTTCCATCCACACCAAACACAAACCCAGACCCTTCCCACAGATGAAACGAAACCACCATCCAATAACAAAACCACGACTGCACCATCTACCGCTACTCCCCACTCCAGCCACCACATGGAGCACACTTACACACGCCAAAAAAACATTGGGAGACCACAGACACGCAGCCAGACCAAAATGAATTCACAAGACACAGGACCCCACTCCACCAAAGCCCAGGATGCTGCCAGAACACCCATCACCAAGGTCGTTAAGAAACAAAAGGCTAATAGACACACATCCAGCACCTCACCCACACATGATGTCTCTAAACAGCCATCTAACCCACCAGCAGTTAAGCCCTTAACGATCGCCTCAGCCACACAGCAGATCACAAAAGAACAAACGAACCTACAATCAACAACAGAGCAAGCAAACCACACACCCCCAGCAGTATTTATAGAAGGACTTCAACTGAGATCACGCTTTGCTTCAAGAAGAAAGAAGCCAGAACACCAGCCTGAAGATGACGAGTGAGACCTCGTCGAAACGTCGCCAAAACAACCAGATTTCTACACGGGAAGAAACCCGAATCCACCCTAACATGCATACCTATACCCGTGAAAATCTACGAAAACAAATATCCGACCTCTACGGGGAGGAAACCTTCCAGCTGACCAGAACCTACGAGAAACTAGAAGTCCGAAGAGCCACCATCTTATGTGACATTGCATTCCTACGCAACTGCCGAGATAAAAATGTGATCCCCACAAGCTTCCAACTGAAATTCCACTCAAAAACCCCATCCAGCGAAAGGATCCTGAAAAGAACAGAACTAGCCCTAATCAGAAACGAACTACACAAGAAAAGATACCTACTAGATCAAACCAACAGAGACCTACTCACTCTCCACCTCAAACTCAGCAACAAAATCCACCCAACACTCTGGAACAAATCCAAGCAACTCGCCGCCTGGAGAGCTGAAACAGAGACCTCCCACAAGACAGACATACACACCAACAAACTCCACAAACTGGAAAAACGCCAGAAGCCCAACCCCCCACAGCAGCCCATGAAACAAACAGTTCACAACATATCAGACAGGACACTCACCATCACAGAGACCAAAGTCCTGTCCAAAGGATTCAACTTTGCAGTCGCCCCCAGACACATCCCCACTGAAAACATCATATGCGGAGTGGAAGCCAGCCTAACCAAAATCAACCCAGATGAAGCCAACAAAATCAGACTCGAAGTCACCAATATCCTCTGCTCCAGCAAACCACCCAGAAGCAATTTACACAAAGAAGAACAAAAAGCCCTCACCAACCTGAGGAAAGACAACAACATAATCATTCTCCCAGCAGACAAAGGCAATGCCACAGTGGTGATGAACACATCTGACTACCAAGCCAAACTATCCAACCTACTACAAGACCCTGCTTACATACCTTTGAACACAGACCCCACCACCTACCTGGAAAAAACCACCAAAGCCAAAATAAAAGCCTCACCCTTAAGTGAAGAAATCAAGCCAAGCATCATCCCCAGAGAGAAATCATCTAGATGCCCCAAGCTCTACGGCCTCCCCAAGATTCACAAAGAAGGAACACCTCTCAGACCCATAGTCAGCTCCATAGGCTCACCCCTACAAAACCTCGCCAAATTTCTTGCCAAACAACTCCAGCCCTATGCAGAATCCATCTCTTCATACGTACAAAACTCGTTTCACTTCATAGAAATTATAAAGAAACAAGACCTACAACCCAATGACCTACTCGTGAGCTTCGATGTTGTTTCGCTCTTCACACAAGTGCCCATTCAAGAAGCCTTGACAGCTATCCACAACAAATACAACCCCCCCAAGCACATCCTAGATCTGACCAACCACTGCCTAACCAACACATACTTCATCCACAATGGACAAAGATACAAACAGATAGAAGGAGCACCCATGGGATCACCCCTCTCACCGGTCATCGCAAACCTATATATGGAACACTTTGAAACCAACGCGTTACAGAAGTCCGAACATAAACCCAAACTCTGGCTCAGATATGTTGACGACACCTTTGTTATCTGGCCACACGGGAAAGACAAACTGAACAACTTCCTCACACATCTCAACAGCCTACACCCCAAAATACAATTCACTATGGAAATAGAAGCCAACAACCAACTTCCCTTCCTGGACGTCCTAATCTACAAAAAACCCGACGGCTCCTTAGGACATACCATCTACCGGAAAAAAAAACACATACAAACCGCTACTTAAATGCACAATCACACCACCACCCTGCACAGATCAACTCCGTAGCAAAAACCCTCATCTCCAGAACCAAACGCCTCGCTGACAAAGACCACCTAAAAACTGAATTACACACTCTCTCGAATGCTTTAATTGCGAACGGGATTCCAAAAAAACACCATCACCAAACTAATCCAAAAAGAAACACCCCCCAAGAACCAAGAAACAGAAGAGAACAACGGCACTGCCCTCCTCCCTTACATCAAAGGCACCACAGACAAAATAAGCAAAATTCTCCACAAACACAATATCAAGACAGCCTTTTGCACCGAACAAAAAATAGCCAACATTTTAAGAAACCCCAAAGACAAGATTGAGCTAGAAAACCAAGGAGTCTACGAAATACCATGCAAAGTCTGCCCAGCCACATACATCGGACAGACAAACAGGAGAATAAGCGCACGCATCGCAGAACACAAGAACGCAGTCAAAAAAGAAGAAAAATCTTCCTCTCTCTTCCAGCACATAAAAACAACAGGTCATGAAATTGATTTTAAAAGAACCAAACTCATCTCCAAAACTGAACACTTCAACAGTCGAATAATCATGGAAGCCATTGAAATAGAGAAACACCCAAACAACATGAATAAACGTGATGACACCTCCCGCTTGCCTGACATCTGGAAACTAGCCCTGGTCAACAGACGAGCCTCTGTCACAAAGACTGACACCAGGTCCAAAAGGACACAAGATGCCACCACCTTCCATCCACACCAAACACAAACCCAGACCCTTCCCACAGATGAAACGAAACCACCATCCAATAACAAAACCACGACTGCACCATCTACCGCTACTCCCCACTCCAGCCACCACATGGAGCACACTTACACACGCCAAAAAAACATTGGGAGACCACAGACACGCAGCCAGACCAAAAATGAATTCACAAGACACAGGACCCCACTCCACCAAAGCCCAGGATGCTGCCAGAACACCCATCACCAAGGTCGTTAAGAAACAAAAGGCTAATAGACACACATCCAGCACCTCACCCACACATGATGTCTCTAAACAGCCATCTAACCCACCAGCAGTTAAGCCCTTAACGATCGCCTCAGCCACACAGCAGATCACAAAAGAACAAACGAACCTACAATCAACAACAGAGCAAGCAAACCACACACCCCCAGCAGTATTTATAGAAGGACTTCAACTGAGATCACGCTTTGCTTCAAGAAGAAAGAAGCCAGAACACCAGCCTGAAGATGACGAGTGAGACCTCGTCGAAACGTCGCCAAAACAACCAGATTTCTACACGGGAAGAAACCCGAATCCACCCTAACATGCATACCTATACCCGTGAAAATCTACGAAAACAAATATCCGACCTCTACGGGGAGGAAACCTTCCAGCTGACCAGAACCTACGAGAAACTAGAAGTCCGAAGAGCCACCATCTTATGTGACATTGCATTCCTACGCAACTGCCGAGATAAAAATGTGATCCCCACAAGCTTCCAACTGAAATTCCACTCAAAAACCCCATCCAGCGAAAGGATCCTGAAAAGAACAGAACTAGCCCTAATCAGAAACGAACTACACAAGAAAAGATACCTACTAGATCAAACCAACAGAGACCTACTCACTCTCCACCTCAAACTCAGCAACAAAATCCACCCAACACTCTGGAACAAATCCAAGCAACTCGCCGCCTGGAGAGCTGAAACAGAGACCTCCCACAAGACAGACATACACACCAACAAACTCCACAAACTGGAAAAACGCCAGAAGCCCAACCCCCCACAGCAGCCCATGAAACAAACAGTTCACAACATATCAGACAGGACACTCACCATCGCAGAGACCAAAGTCCTGTCCAAAGGATTCAACTTTGCAGTCGCCCCCAGACACATCCCCACTGAAAACATCATATGCGGAGTGGAAGCCAGCCTAACCAAAATCAACCCAGATGAAGCCAACAAAATCAGACTCGAAGTCACCAATATCCTCTGCTCCAGCAAACCACCCAGAAGCAATTTACACAAAGAAGAACAAAAAGCCCTCACCAACCTGAGGAAAACACAACAACATAATCATTCTCCCAGCAGACAAAGGCAATGCCACAGTGGTGATGAACACATCTGACTACCAAGCCAAACTATCCAACCTACTACAAGACCCTGCTTACATACCTTTGAACACAGACCCCACCACCTACCTGGAAAAAACCACCAAAGCCAAAATAAAAGCCTCACCCTTAAGTGAAGAAATCAAGCCAAGCATCATCCCCAGAGAGAAATCATCTAGATGCCCCAAGCTCTACGGCCTCCCAAGATTCACAAAGAAGGAACACCTCTCAGACCCATAGTCAGCTCCATAGGCTCACCCCTACAAAACCTCGCCAAATTTCTTGCCAAACAACTCCAGCCCTATGCAGAATCCATCTCTTCATACGTACAAAACTCGTTTCACTTCATAGAAATTATAAAGAAACAAGACCTACAACCCAATGACCTACTCGTGAGCTTCGATGTTGTTTCGCTCTTCACACAAGTGCCCATTCAAGAAGCCTTGACAGCTATCCACAACAAATACAACCCCCCCAAGCACATCCTAGATCTGACCAACCACTGCCTAACCAACACATACTTCATCCACAATGGACAAAGATACAAACAGATAGAAGGAGCACCCATGGGATCACCCCTCTCACCGGTCATCGCAAACCTATATATGGAACACTTTGAAACCAACGCGTTACAGAAGTCCGAACATAAACCCAAACTCTGGCTCAGATATGTTGACGACACCTTTGTTATCTGGCCACACGGGAAAGACAAACTGAACAACTTCCTCACACATCTCAACAGCCTACACCCCAAAATACAATTCACTATGGAAATAGAAGCCAACAACCAACTTCCCTTCCTGGACGTCCTAATCTACAAAAAACCTGACGGCTCCTTAGGACATACCATCTACCGGAAAAAAACACATACAAACCGCTACTTAAATGCACAATCACACCACCACCCTGCACAGATCAACTCCGTAGCAAAAACCCTCATCTCCAGAACCAAACGCCTCGCTGACAAAGACCACCTAAAAACTGAATTACACACTCTCTCGAATGCTTTAATTGCGAACGGATTTCCAAAAAAACACCATCACCAAACTAATCCAAAAAGAAACACCCCCCAAGAACCAAGAAACAGAAGAGAACAACGGCACTGCCCTCCTCCCTTACATCAAAGGCACCACAGACAAAATAAGCAAAATTCTCCACAAACACAATATCAAGACAGCCTTTTGCACCGAACAAAAAATAGCCAACATTTTAAGAAACCCCAAAGACAAGATTGAGCTAGAAAACCAAGGAGTCTACGAAATACCATGCAAAGTCTGCCCAGCCACATACATCGGACAGACAAACAGGAGAATAAGCGCACGCATCGCAGAACACAAGAACGCAGTCAAAAAAGAAGAAAAATCTTCCTCTCTCTTCCAGCACATAAAAACAACAGGTCATGAAATTGATTTTAAAAGAACCAAACTCATCTCCAAAACTGAACACTTCAACAGTCGAATAATCATGGAAGCCATTGAAATAGAGAAACACCCAAACAACATGAATAAACATGATGACACCTCCCGCTTGCCTGACATCTGGAAACTAGCCCTGGTCAACAGACGAGCCTCTGTCACAAAGACTGACACCAGGTCCAAAAGGACACAAGATGCCACCACCTTCCATCCACACCAAACACAAACCCAGACCCTTCCCACAGATGAAACGAAACCACCATCCAATAACAAAACCACGACTGCACCATCTACCGCTACTCCCCACTCCAGCCACCACATGGAGCACACTTACACACGCCAAAAAAACATTGGGAGACCACAGACACGCAGCCAGACCAAAATGAATTCACAAGACACAGGACCCCACTCCACCAAAGCCCAGGATGCTGCCAGAACACCCATCACCAAGGTCGTTAAGAAACAAAAGGCTAATAGACACACATCCAGCACCTCACCCACACATGATGTCTCTAAACAGCCATCTAACCCACCAGCAGTTAAGCCCTTAACGATCGCCTCAGCCACACAGCAGATCACAAAAGAACAAACGAACCTACAATCAACAACAGAGCAAGCAAACCACACACCCCCAGCAGTCTTTATAGAAGGACTTCAACTGAGATCACGCTTTGCTTCAAGAAGAAAGAAGCCAGAACACCAGCCTGAAGATGACGAGTGAGACCTCGTCGAAACGTCGCCAAAACAACCAGATTTCTACACGGGAAGAAACCCGAATCCATATATATATATATAAGAATTCCAAAGTTGGGGTGAAGAGAGTGAAGGTAGAAAATAAAAATGCATCTGGCATCTGCGTTCACAATTTGTATCCCCCACCCCCTCAAAAAGGATATACTCAGGGCCCAGTTGACCGCAGGGTTCCTATATTAGGCCTGGTGAGCATATGGAGAGAGAAGAACTGAAACATGGAGGAGGTACCAGAAAGGGGAAAGATGTGATGAGTGAAAAGGGGAAAGAGGCGAGTGAATTGTACTTTGAGGAATGCATGAGGAATGTTTAGAGGGGTGCCATATAGGAAATAGCACACCCAGACTTCAGAACCTTAAGGCACTTTATATAGGGCTGCCTTTGATGGTATTGTGTGAGTGGGGAAAGACCGGCATACAGTGGCACCTCTTAAGACGAATTTAATTCGTTCTACGAGTCATTTCGTTTTACAAAAAATTCACCTCGTGAAACATGGTTTCCCATAGGAATGAATGGGAAACTGATTAATCCGTTCTGGAGCAACCCCCCCCCCAAAAGGCAAAAAGTGTTTTTTTTTTTTAGACCTATTTATAAAGTGCACTTTAAAGGCATGCAGAGCTGAAACACACACATACCCAGGAACACTCCCTCCCGCAGTGCAACACAAAAGAAAAGCTCCAAGAAAACCCCCAGGTCGTTCCTGCCCAAAGTGCAATGAAAAACAATGCAAAAACACAAAAGTAAGCAAAGAAACCTCAGGTCTCTACCTTTCTAAGTTCTAAAAGTCCAAAAAACTGCTGCAACACCATGTCCAGAATGGCTCCAAAAACTTGATGAAGATTAAAAGACACAAAATTAAACAACAAAAACAATGTAGACAAAAATACAATTACACAAAAGGGCAGAGGCAGAATGAGTCATATTGAAGGTGGGTTGCGGGAGCTATGTCCTGGATTTTGAGAAGGCCTGCTTAAATAGCCACGTTTTGAATGCATGCTTAAATGTTCCCAGTGAGAAGGCCAGGCAGATTTCAAAGGGAAGTTTATTCCAAAGATGAGGGGATACTGCCGAGAAGGCCAAGTTCTTCATTTTTAAATTTCTGGGCCTCCCTTGGGGTCAGAATCCTTCATCACCCTACCTGGGAAAAGTGAGTGATATTGGCAGTTCTCCGTGGGAGGAGGCGCCTCTGACAGTTACCGAGGTCCTTAGCCATGCACACGTACCATGCAGATGATGCTGTTATGTAGGGCACAGGGCAGCATCCCCTACATGACATGTAAAGCACATTTCTCAAGCCAACCTCCTACCCCTCCGTTTGGCAATGGAAGAGCTTTCTCTTTTTGCTGATGAAAAGTGTCTTGGAACCGGATGAGAACCGGAAGACACCGAAGAGCCCAGGACGTTTCCTCCCCATGGGAAACACCACTTTTACCTCTTGCTTTCTCTGAGCTACTACAGGAGGAGAAATCTTGGCCCCTTCAAATATCTTCAACTGCAGCCCCCTGAAGTTTGTTACCTTCCACCACAGTGATGTCTGCAATTTCTGAGAAATGCAATCTGAAACATCTGCAGTGCCAAAACTCTCCCTCCACCTACCGTGTTTCCCCGAAAATAACACACTGTCTTATATTTATTTTTTCCCAAGAAGATAAACTAGGGCTTATTTTTTGGGTAGGTCTTATTTTCAGGGAAACAGGAACTGCAAGCAAACATGCTACGAAGTACGGTAACCCTGGTGGCCCAAGCAAAGAGGGGGAAGGACCATGGATGGGAAGGGAGGGGCAATGTGCGCTCTGTGTGTGTGTGTGTGTGTGTGTGTGTGTGTGTGTGTGTGCGCGCACACACACACATGTGCGCGTGCAGCCATGCCCATCACTAGGTCTTATTATCGGGGTAGGGCTTATATTTAACAAATACATAGAAATCCTGCTAGGGCTTATTTTTGGGGTAGGGCTTATTTTCGGGAAAACAGGGTAGTTCTACTATGGGTCCCCTATGGAGAGAATGGCAGCATGCGGCGGCCAGATTGTTGGTTGGTGCAGGAAGATGTGACCACATCACCCCCATTCTGGCTCACCTGCATTGGTTGCCCATTGCCTCTTGAATAAGGTTCAAGGTATTGGTCCAGAATATATGACAGAGCGTATCATCCCAAGATTAACTTTGGCCCGGCCCACCAGAACATTTCAGGTCCTAATGCTAAGAGTCGCTTCTCCTAGGGAAGCTCGTAAGACCTCCCCACCCAGAACTGTGCTTTTTCTGTTGCCAGTCCCACATGGTGGAATCAGCTTCCCAGTGATAATAGGACGGTGGAGCCCCTCGTAGCCTTTAGGAAACCATTAACAACTTGGCTTCTCCAGGCAGCCTTTGGTGACTAATGGAGCTGGAAGGTTTATTGGTTTGTTTTGTTTACCAATGTGGTTTTTTTCTCTCACCACCATCTTATACTTTTTCTGACTGTTTTAATCATCTTAATTGTTTGGGCTTTATGTTCTACATGCTTTTGTATAGTCGATATATTGATTGATTTTTATGTTGTGAACTGCCCAGAGTTGCTCTGGAAAGTCGGGTGGTCTATAAATAAATAAATAAATAAATAAATAAATAAATAAATAAATATGATATGTGTAACCTGAGATATAGGTGTACACACACACACACACAGAGAGAGAGAGAGAGAGAGAGAGAGAGAGAGAGAGAGAGAGAGAGAGAGAGAGAGAGAGAGAAGGATTAAATATATACATACAAGAAAACAAAAATACAGGAATCCTAAGGAAAACATACTGCAGTGTAGTCACATCCAAAGAACAGCACATTCGGTGTCTCCTTGGGGATGGAAGGGTGCCAAGATGCACTCTCTGCCTGTTCTACAGTCAGTCACTATAAAAGAGGGAGTACAGCTTTTGAGAAAATTTTCTCCAACAAATAATCCAGTGGATTGTGTTAGAAGCTCGGGACTACTCAAGAGTTGTATCTTCTAGAGATAATCACTGCTTGTCATTCACCTGGACTGTATCAGTGATTTTGGATGTTACTCACATTACAAATGGAGGTTGACTTGGTTATTTATTTATTAATTATTTATTTATTACACTTCTATACCGCACCATTTCCCAAAGGGACTCTGGGCGGTTTACAGATTAAAAAGCATCAGTTAAAACAGTAATAAAAAACAATAGCGGGAGGACAACAATAAGGGCAGTAGAAGGGAAGCCCTCAGCAAGAAGCAATGAACACACACACACACACACACACACACACACACACACACACAATATTAAATAGAAATAAGGTCACCATAAGCCTCCTTAAAAAGCATGGTTTTTAAAGCCCTTTTGAAGGCGGGCAGGGACGATGCAAGGCGCAACTCACTTGGTAGTTGATTCCATAGTGAAGCGCCAACAACTGAGAAGGCGCGGCTATGTGTTGCCGACTTCCGCACCTCCCTTGGGGTGGCTACCCTGAGTGAGTGCGCCCGCGACATTCGAGTGGGCCTAGCCTCTGTTGATCTCTGAGAGATACGCTCCGCCAGGTATCCAGGTCCCAAGCTGTGGAGAGTTTTGAAGACCAAAACCAAGGCCTTGAACGTTATCCGGAGAGCCACGGGCAACCAATGCAGGCGGGCCAGAACTGGGGTGATGTGATCATTCATGAATGTACTGCTATTGTAAGATCATATGGTATTTTATAAATTTCCCATAGGAATGCATTGAAAATGCATTAATCCCTAATTGCGACCATTTTTCTGTTGTACGGATTCGCCTCATAGGCGATTCTGTTAAGTGATTTCCCCCTATCTCTGGATTTTTTTTTCCTTTAAGCAGATTTTCTGTTAAACAAACTGCTTGTTATACGAGGGTCCACTCTATTTTTAGAATGAGTGCTCTCTCTCTTTCTCTCTCTCTCTCTCTCTCTCTCTCTTGAGGAAAACAAGTTGTAATTGTGCGAGTGCGTTAAAAAGAGAACCACATGTACCATTGTGATCAGCCCTAAATGTAAACAATGGTTTTCTTTGCTTGCCTAATTTTAGAGTCAATCATTGCTAGGGAAAAAGTGTTGTAAGCAAGCATAGGAAAGGTGAATTTCTCTCAAGTGAGATATTAGGCCAGGCCAAGAGAATAGACTGGAAAGGAAAGGAGGTTTGGGATATGCAAGGGAAATGGCCAGTAGTTTGGGCTCATAAGGAATAGCCTGAAGGCAGGGCCACCAGTAAGTCAGCTTCTACATGTAGAATGCCTCACAGTCCATTGCTGAGCACTGATTGTTTGGATGGCATGAAAAAGTGAGGAAGACTATGTCACAGGGACTCACCCAAGTGCCTGCTGAGTCTGGTTTAGGGTTGTGAACAGCGGAGAAACAACTTCATAGCTAATCCTAATGGTTCCTTAACTTATCAATAGACCTGACTGGATAGCCAGTCAGCAACAGATAGTGATGTGAAAGACAGTCCATACAGATTCGCGGCAATCCTCACAGTTTCCAATGTGCTCATAAGCGGTCTACTAGTACCTCCTTCTGGTGGTACTTCTGGAACTATGCAGCTTGCCGAAGGCCACACAGGTGGTAGGGCAGACAACCCCATCAGCCACACATACTCTAGGTGATCCAGGTGATCCCAGAGTCCCATCTCTCAGGAGGCACAGTGGGAAATCAACCTCATAACCCCTGGATCTGCAGCTTCCGCCTGCCCCCTTCCTTCCTCACAAACACAATAACACAGGTGGCGGCCACACAAGGACAGCAGGCGGGCGGGGTGGAGGAGGAACAGGGGTGGGGCCTCAGGGCCATGGAGGAAGTGGGAGACCTTGCCGTAGCCCTTCCGTTTTAAATTGCTCTGCTCGGCTGCAGCCGCTGCCCCAACCATCTGGGCGGTGGGTGGGGGGAGCGGGGGACCTTGCCGTGGCCCTCCCACTTTGAACTGCCCCAATAGCCAGCATGCCGATCATCTGGGCGGTGGGCAGTGGGAGTGCAGCAAGCGACAGCCCAGCTGCGGAGGCTGGCTTGCTCACAAAGCAGCGGGTAGGTGGGGGGATCTGCAGTTGGTCCTGGCGGCTGGATTCAGGACCCTGGGGGGCCACATGCAGGCCCCCTGGCCATAGATTGAGGACCCCTGTTCTACATGCTAAGTCAGTTTTTGGCTGATGTGTTGAGAGGTGCTTGAGGCTTGGGTTCAGAAATATCATCCTCATGCCCTCGTCTCAAACTTGTAACAATAAACAAGCCGCAACCGAACCCTCCAGAGGCTATGGTTGAAGAGAACCTTCTCCCTAAGCCTCTGAAGGGAAGGGGGGGTGGGGATGGGAGGCCATGGTAATACTTAGCCAAATTTGTTGTTACTTCCCCATGTGCAAGCCAGAGAGTACCATTCATCCTGAGCCCCTCAAGAGATTTGTGGGAAAGGTCTTCAAAACCATGAGTCATCATGTCCATTTGCCTTGGGGACTCTGCCTCACTTCCAGCTCCGATTGCATCATGTGTGCTCGCTGAGGTATACAATGCATATACAACGGCAGAGGCTAGGCTCATAGGCAAGGAAGCTGGAATTTTGTACTCAGCCCCCATGAAGTAGCATAACTGGTGGTGGTTCTGAGGAGAAGAAAATCAGGAAGTCTGGGAGAATGGGACAGCGGAGGCCTGTATCGACAGGATCCCCTTGCCATCTGGTTCTGGAGGCCCACAGATTGCTGCTAGGCGGAGAATAGGCATGGCATCTCTAAATTGGTTTATTTAAGCCATTCTCCTGAGGAGATGGTCCATAGCAGGGCCTTTCCTGTTAATATTTTGAGATATGAAATTAGCCGTCTCCAAGGGCACCTATGAAAGGATTTCTCAGAGATCTCACTATAAAACACTAGCACCCTCGGGACCGCCGAATTTCATGATTTGATCTTCAATTCCTTTTTATTCCTACTAACAACGGTGTCTTAAGGGTAGAACAGCTTGCTTTCGATAGATACAGTATCTAAAGCCTGTGTTCTGGGCCTGCTTGGGTTTGGGGATATTTCTAGGGTAGACCTTCTCTTGGTTCCATAAACCTAAAATATTCGTTTGATGGTGACATAAAAGAAAATATTGGAGGCAGCTGCTTCCAAGTTGTGGAACTGCCCACTGAGAGAGGCTGGTTCCCTCCTCTCTGCTGTCCTTCCATAGCCAGACAAAGGCATTTATGTATTTATGTATGTATTTATTTAAAAATATTTTAATATTGTTTTCATTTGAAAAGTGGTTTACATTAACAACTAGTAACCACAGGACAAGTAGCTAAGAAGGATAAACAATCAAATGGGGGGGGGAATAACACATTCCATTACAATGATTCATTCAAGATCTTGGATGATTGACCACATTACTGGGAAAAACACACAGGGACATGTCTGGATAGACAAGCAAATTGAGAGCCCAACTAATCCCAGCAACATTTTAATACCATAGTCTGTTTAATTGTGACATAATACCATAAACTACTAGTTTTATTAGTCACAATTAAACCATCATTTCAGGGTTCAAACATAAGGGCACCTCACTACAAAAATGCCACTGCAAAAATGTCACTTGAAATCTGCAAAGGTTTAGTTTTGTTGTATGATTGGTTTAAGGACCATAACAACTAAACTGAAACGGAAACTTCACTTTTTGTTTCTAATCTTCTGGTGAGCCTTCTTAATTTGCAGCTGAAAGTGAAAAGCAGGCTGTAAATAATATAAATGCCATTCAAACTAAATGTGATTCTTTCTTGACTCTCTCGTTATTCACAGCTGCTCACTGGGGATAGAACATGGATGGAAAGGGGGTGGTGGGGAACCCAGTCCTTTTATTTCACTTCATCATTATTATCATCCCAACTATAATCATTGCTGCTATCAATGAAGCAGATGACACAAAATTATGGATTAAATACTTTGTACCATCTACGTAAGGGCAGTGGTACAAACCATTGTTCACAAAATTGTGGGCTCTCCATGTGGTTGACTGTGCAAGTAGAACAAGAAGTGTGTGACAGGCAGTTTGCAAAGCAATGCACAGACTTTCCTCAACTGTTCTTCTGCGCCCAGTGAGCTTCTGGCCTTCTGGTAAATTGGACATCATAAAACGCTGGACCCCTGATCCCTGAGGGCTCTGATTTCACAATTTCAGCTGGACCGTGAGCCAAGAAGAGCCCCACCATTGGCATTTTGCAGTGAGGTGCCCTTATGTTTCAACCCCGAAGTGACCCTGGGTGTTGACCAGCCACTACTTGCCCTGACCTACCACATCTGAGACCTCAGGGGCTAGCAGCCTAAATCCAGTTGTCCCCCAATGATATATTTGGCCCGGTGTCTGCACTGGAAGTGTGCAATCAGAGAACACACACAATGTCAAACATGGAGGGGTTTCCCAAGACTACCCACCCACAAGCCTTGAAGACCAGCGGGCCTTCTCGGCCTGTGGCTTGGGGAATTGTCATTCTCCTTCCGCATGGCACTACCAATGGAAGAGCTTTGAAGGTCATCCCTCATCATGCCATGGAGGGAGAGGGACCATGAGGCTTGCAGCTCGCCAATGTCCTCTCGGTCACTGGGCAAGAAGTGCCCTTGGGCACAGTGGCGTCTCTGCAAGGAACGCCAAGAGCTGCAATGGATGGGAAGAAAAGGCGGGCAAGAAGAACGCTGCTAATAATAGCAGACATAATAATATTTCATTACAAAGCCCAGCCCAGCAGGCTCTGCCTGTGAGGGGCAAGCGAGGCTGCATGCTGCTGTTGCTGCTGCCTTCCTGTCCCTGGAGGCTCAGCTGTGCCGACAGCACCATGTAGGCGCCTCCGCTCATTTCCCCAGGCTGTCAAGCCTTTGCCTGCCAGCCTCCCCGCTTTCCAAGGTTCAACCCAATTCCCCTGGCCTTGCTTGCCTTGGCATGTGTCAGCCCAACTGTCTCCCTTTCCAAGCTCTCCCCGTGAAACCAGTGGGGTACTTTTTACAGCCCTTCTCATGTGTAGAAAAGCATGTCGGGAGTATGTGTGTGTGCCTTCCTGCCGATTAATTCCTGTGTCCTTGGCTTTGATGAAGGGGGGGTTAGGGGGCAAAGCACCGGAGAGCTTTTTGTGTGAAGGGCCTCTGCTGCTTTACTTGTGCGGCAGGTGAAGGGCGGGAGATGGCTGCAAAAGACAGGGCCCAGCTTTCTTTGCGAAAGGGCAAGCGTGGACTGGGGGGGAGGGCTGTCTCCTCCTCACAGCAAAACGGCGCATGCCGCTGTCTGAAGCAGAAACAATTTAAGAGTCTCAGGAGGCACCTTAAAGGCGAACGCCTTCTGTAATATTTATGAGCAGCCTCTTTCCAGCGCAGTCACGCTCTCTCATGAATTTAATGTTTCGTTTAATATTGGACCGCCTGAAGCACCTCCTCCCATTTCCCTTAAAAAGACTTCCAGGGTCCCTGGCTAGCTGTTATGATGATGCAAGAAACAAGATAACAAATCAGACAGCAAATTTTGCCAGCCTTTGGCCACGGTGTACCAACGTTTTTTGACCACTTTTTGGAAAATGCCTTCCAGTACTTGAGAAGCAATCCAATAAAAATAACAAACTACGTGTAATGAATTCTTCTTCTTCTTTGTAATTATTAGTAATAGGAAGCATTATTTTTAAAGACTAAAATTCTAAGAATATCCAGAGGAAATTGACTGGAGTCTTCTGACAATTGTAGTTCTCTTTCCCCATCTCCAGCAGCCATTAAGACATAAATAAATTAGATTATGAATATACATGATGAGAGATAACATCTCTATTTTTGTGGTGTAACTAGAACTGTTGTTGCTGCTGCTGCTGCTGTTGTTGTTGTTACTTGTATAGTTAACAGGAACTGTGTGGCCTTCCTCCTCAGGTGAGCTTTGTACCACAGGCTGGTAACATTCTTGCTTTTAACAAGGAAAACTAAAATCAATGGCTTCTTTTTAATCTGGTTTGTATTCCTGTCAGTGCTCTGGTGGATGGCTGCGGCTACCAGGGCGGTTGACATGATAGCTTCTGAACGCACCCTCTGCTACCGAGCCCATCCAGCCCCATGGTATAGCCAACTACAGGCAATGCAGTGGAACAGGAGGAGGCTAGGGAGCATTTGGAAATTCAAAAGCTGCAAACATTGCGTCAAACATCTATCTGGCAAAGGTGAAAGCTGCCAGCTCTCACCAGTTAAGCGAAGTACAAAACCACCAGGTCAAGTTTTTTTGATATAGTTTGCGATCTAGTCACCACAACAGGCCTCGTAGCACTGTTTCATGTGACCAAATTGTGGCATTCTTTAAGTACAAAATGAAGGCTGTCTGCCAGGACCTTAGCCACTCTTGTTTGACAGTAGATCAAGTGGAGATGTCCTCTGCGTTGTCTTGTCCAATGACTCTAACATTCCTTTCAACTGGTGACGTCATCTGAGTTAGATGGGGACATGTTGTTTAACGTCTATGGAGTCTCCTTGGCAGTGGCTCCTTGCTTCTGGAATACTTGACCCCCAGATACTTGCCTGGTCCACTCACTAGGAACATTTAAGTGATCGTTAAAAACTGATCATTCAGGGAGGCCTTCCCAGAGCCCGGGACATAACTGCAGTGTTGCACACATGCTTCAACTCCTACTACTGCCTTTGTTTCTAATTGTTTTTTTAACCTGCCTTATATGGTTGTTGTAAAATATTGTTTTATTTTGATTTGGTTTCACTGTTTATTCTCTTATTGTATGGTTGTTGGCACTGTTGTAAACTGCCCATGGTGGCCTTGTGGCTGGATGGGCAGTGTATATAAACCCAACAGGCAGGCAGGCAGGCAGATAGATAGATAGATAGATAGATAGATAGATAGATAGATAGATAGATAGATAGAAAGAAAGAAAAGAATTACTTGAAAAGTTGTTATAGCTGCAAATAACTACTTTCTTGAACGTCTTGTGACTGTGAAAAGTAATTGCCCAAACTCTGGGACCTCCTCCCTTAAAGCTGAAATGGGCAAGTGAATGTTATTTGGATGATACTAAGCTATAAAGCTTAGAAGTCTATATTTATTCCTTTATTTTTCTGCAGTGTCACTCTGTCTTGCTGGATCGATTATCTGTTGGCTGGGAAGCAGCTGACTCAGAATTCAGATCTGGCACGTGGCTCTACCTGCAGCACAACAGCAGAATCTGCCTGAGATAGGGATGCCCTGGAATCCTTCAACTTTCCTATACAGTATTCATATTCTGTACTGTATTATTAATATGTGTTGCCCAAAGATGCCTACGGAAATAATTTAAAAGGGGGGAGTTTGTTATTATTGATGTCAGCTTGGCTGTTGTTTTTAACCTGTGTCCGTTAAAAAGAGATGACAAGTTTAGATCGTGGGGGAGACGGACACCTTCCCTTGTCCCACTCTGGCACTCGTTAATTTGGCATACTGAAGTTAGACGCTTTTGTGCATTCTTGTTTCCCATACAAGTACAAGGCCGTGGCACTGAGCCTGCATTTTGATCCCTTGTGCCCTGGGGGTCAGTGCCATTGTACACAATAGGAGTCTGTCCTGCTTAGAGTTGTAGAGGATGGTGCCACAACTCACTAGTGGTGCAATCCTGCTGCACAAGGCGAAATAAGCCCCACTTAATTCCGCCTGGCTTCTTCCCAGGTAAGATACTGGCTGTTGTGACGGCCATGGTGGCACATGGACATATTAATCACCTGGGCCTCGTCTTCCCTCTAGCATGCTGTTCCTTGTCCTTATATGTGCTACAATAGAAGCTGCCTCCAGAGTCAGACACACTGCTGCTTAGAAGCCTGACAGCTGGTATTTTTGAGAGAGAAACTGATTTAGCAGGCTATTTGATCAAATTTTGTGTTTGCTGCTATGGCCAGGACCCCGACGCCTCAATCGCCCGGCTCCCTGGAGAACAATTTAATGCAATTTACAAACCAGTCTTTTTCCTGTTGTTAAGATCCTCGTGACAGCAATGGATATTTTATGCTTGAGGAATTGGCCTACTAGGATTTGGAGATCATGTACCCCGGCTGTCTGAAATGTAACTACCAAGTGCACACACTTTCCCTCGGTCCTGATATCTAGTCTTTACATGTGATCTTGGATGGAAGTCCTGCCCACAAGAGAAATTATTTCCTGTATATATTTTATTCAGAATCTGTCCTCCTTTAGATTAAACTCAGGAAAAGGGAAGGAAGAGACAAATGCAACTCCCAGCTCATCCGTATAACTCTGCATGGAACGGAGCAGTGTGAATACATATTTCATGGGCACAGAAGGTTAAGAAGAATTAAGTATTTTTGCCTTCTCTCTTGAGTTTTACGTTTTAGAGTAACTGTGTATAGGTGAAAGGGGAGTCTGTGAATGTCTAAAGTATATGTTGATATAGCTATATACTCTATATAACAATAGCTTTAATATAAAACATTCCCCTACATATAGCTGGAACCAGAGAAGGAAATACAGTGTGGACCCTTGTATAACAAACAGTTTGTATAACATAAAATCTGTACAACATAAAAAATTCCGGAGATAGGGGAATAGGCGATTAACAGAATCTCCTATGGGTCGAATCCGTACAGCATAAAAACGGTCGCTATTAGGAATTATTCCGTTTTCAATGCATTCCTATGGGAAATTTGTATAAAGGAAAATTTGCTTAACAGAACTTCATTTGGAACAAATTAATTCCTGTATACAAGGTACCGCTGTACACAGTTGGTGATAAAATATATCTGAATATATGAAGTGACACTAACGCCAGCTACATGTAGTTCTAACTAGACATGTACAGAATTGTGCTATTAAATAATCGAGACTAATAAGAATTATAGCAAAGGGTATAATTAATTGCAATCTTATATATATGTCTGCTCAGAAAGAAGGCTCGCTGAGTTTAGTGGGAGGTGCTTTCAGATAAGAGTGAATAGGGTTGCTGGTCTAAACTAATATTTTTCACAACTGCGGATCTATTTGTTAGAAAGGCAAATGGATAATAATACCAAGTATTTATGTGGCAGGCACAAAATGTTAATTCCCTTTTCAGCGCATTATGCATCTTTAACCAATATCCACATATTTGTCACAGGTTACCACACAGGAAGTAGCAGCAAAGCAGAGGCTGTATTGGTCTAAATCTAAAGCGTAATTTTCAAAATTATAGACAAACTGGACAGAGCCTATGTCAGCTATGCACATAAGACCAACTGTGAGACTTAAAGATTAGCCAGTTCAGTGGACCCTACTAAGAAAAGGAATTTATGAAAACAGAAGATGGATAGAAAATGCTTTAGTTTGCTAAGAATAAAAAAAGAACCCCAAACCAAAGGAAGGGAGTGTGCTCTACTTACATCAGCATGGACTAGCTTGACAGTGTTTTCAAAGGACTATGTGTGTGGGAGAGAGAGAGAAATGCACTCCCTTTGGGAATGTACTCTTTAAACATCCTGAAATTCTAAGCATCAGTCACTAAGAAGAAGAACCCTTCCCAAGTTTGAGTCTACAGATGCTGTTGGAGTACATTTCTCATCCGCTCAAGCAGAGGGCCAAGGATTAAGGATGATGGCTAGTGCCATTAAAAAAAAACGCCTGGAGGTTCAAGGCGGCAGTCATCTGCTCTAAAAATATGACTCCCCACTCCAATATATCTGAAAATACAGTGGTACCCCGACTTAAGAGCAACTTGACTTGAGAGCAATTCGACTTAAGAGTGGAAAACTGTTGGCGTTTTAACTGCTGCCTTATAAATTTTAGATATGGTCTGCTCAACTTACAATTGTTTCTTTGATTTTTTGATTTTTTTTAAACTTATTTTTTCAATTGTTTAGAAAGGTACCCTGACTTAAGAGTAGTTTTACTTAAGAGCATGCATTCGGAATGGATCAAATTTGTAAGCTGAGGCACCACTGTACATATACAAGAGGCAGTAAGCGGGTGCTGTGTGTGTGTGTTGTGTCGTTACAGTCGTGACCGACTCTTCGTGACCCCATGTCCATGGAGTTTTCTTGGCAGGAGTACTGGAGTGGCTTGCCAGTTCCTACTCCAGGTGCCTACAGCACCTGGTATTCCCTGGTGGTCTCCCATCCAAGTACTAACCAGGACCGACCCTGCTTAGCTTCCAAAATCAAGCGAGATCAGATGTGCTTAGGGCTGAGTATAGTGTAAAACTGAACACTCATCATTCCATGCCCTACAAATCAGTTGAGTAGGTGGAAAGGTTATCATGGCTGGCTGACTATAGGTTGGGAGAACCCCGTGGCTTTCCTGCTGTTCTGCCCCATATTGGGAGAAACCCAGACAACAAGGCAGCTTTGCTGGAACATGTGTACAGAACTCACATTCTATAGAGCCAACATTGTGTACAAAGGCACAGATCGCATTTTGAAAATAGTACAGTATCTCTGATTTTCCATCTACAACAAACAAGTTAAGCAAACCATCACTCACAATTTGGGATTTATTACAATGTATTGTGGTTCTCCTTCAAGACATGAAGAAATCAGAATGAGATAACCCACTGAAGTTCTATTCCAGCATCTTTGAAGGTCGGTGGAGGTATCCCCCCCCATAAAGTGTACCATATCTAAACATTCAGAGAGACCTGCAGATAGGTAAACCCACTAAGCCAAAATACAGTAGGACCCTGGTATCTGCTGGGGATTGGTTCCAGGCCTTCCCATGGATAATGAAAACTGTGGATAAGAGGTAACGCCTGCCCCCCCCAAACTGCTATTTCCTGACAGTAGCTTGCTTTATGACTGCTATTTTGTGACAGCAGCTTGCTTTACAGAGGCTATTTGTGACAATACCTTGCTTTACAGCTGCTGTTCGTGACAACAGCTTGCTTTGTAGCTGCTGAATTATTTAATTTTTTTCCTCTGCCAACCATGGATAACTGAATCAGGGGATATTGAATCAGTGGATACGGAGGTCCTACTGTATGAGCTGATGTTGATCCTGTCTTCCCCAACACCACTTGAGGAAAAACATAGGCTAAGCATGTAAGTCATCTGCAATGGTGGAAAAGGGGTGGGTGGGAAGTAGCTTTAGAATAAATGGGTATGATGATATGCGAGAACCATCCTTAACTGAGCATATTAGATATTCACAGCTTCTGACATAGCATCTGACTGTTAATTATTACTGACATCAGTTTCCCTATCTATCTCTCCATCCATCTGTCCATTGCTCACCCATCCGTCCCTCCAGCCATCATTTTTATGTCACTTTTCTACCATAAAGGGACGCAAGGTGGCTCACAATAATTAAAATACACAAGTTAAAATTGTAGGAAATTGCACAATAAAAAAACAACAACTAAACTAAACACACAATAGGGTATTGAGATATGCATCTCAATGGATATAGCCTTAAAAACACACCTAAAATACAATAATCAAAACATCAGGGAAAGTCTACCTTTAACACCCAATTCAGTTATTAAAAGCCTGTTTTAAGAAAAAGATGTGACTTTACCTGTTGTTAGGAGGGTCAGCATGACATTATAGAGGTTCTTCTTAAAAGTAACTTTCCAAGGTCTTAAGTTGCTGAGAGTGGTGGCACAGAAGATGGGATCACTTGAGCTGGAGTCAAAGCAGGGTTGCTTTGCTTTGCTCTGCTCACTCTTTCTGTATTCGTATGAGCTCAGATAAGACTTGGAAAAAAATACTACCAAAACTCTGCTATCTGTACATCTGTCTGTTGAAAAGACAAGTGTTAGGAAAAGCCCGGGGCTATGCATTATTCATTTACAATGGGACCAAACTTCTAATCTTTCTTAGAAAACCACATTTAAAAGCATGTCTTGGCACCCCTCTGTGAAAGGTGAACAAGCAATAATTATTTGTCTGTCATTAGAGACAGTTAAGCGGAACTACCCCCATGCATGCACTTGGGAATCTTTTTGCACAAACAGACAAATGGAGCTGCAATTCCATTTCAACCATCACCTCTTCACCCTACTTTATCCTGTCACCACCAGCATGATAGCCTAATAAAAAGGGCGGTAGGCAATAATGTATATACCTATTCACAAGGAACATTGACAAATAATCCAGGAAACGCTCTGGAATTAGGATGATCAGATTCATACTGTTTTCTGTTGACTTCATAACATACAAGTCGGTGCAAAATCATCTCAGTTTTCTGCCCTATTTCATAGTTTTCTCCTTCGTTGCTGGGGTTTCCAACTTTTTTGAATGAAATGCATTTGTGTCTGTATAGGCAGTGTGATTGCTTTGGCCAATGTGGAGGAGTTAGTAGCCATTCTGTTTGAAGCCAATGTACCTGATTGCAACAGCAATGTGCAGGGCAATGGATCTGTGGAAATTTGTCTGCCATTTAAATCATCTCCTTCCAAAACCTGATCCTTAGATGTTCTTGTTTTCTTTTTTTGCCTCCCTTCCCTTCCCTTCCCTAACTCTTTCTTTAATAGACTTGCTGTCTCAGTGCTAATGAGCACTGAATGCTAGGGCATTTAGGTGCCCAAAAGAAAAGAGCAAGGAATCAGCAAAGAGAGAGGAGAAAGCTGTTATCAGCCTTGTTTCCCAGCTTGTTAATGTAGCTCTGTTGTAACAGTGCTTCCAGCAATTGTGGACAGGCCAGAGCAGAGCTACCTTAACAATTGCAAACAACGCGCTGAGTGTTAATTTCCTCTCCTTTTTTCTGCTGACTCCTGTGTGAGCAGCTGAAGCAAATTAACCCTGGGAAATTTGACTTCCTGGGTGTGAATTCACAGCTGACCCATTCACATTTTTCAGACTGTCCAGCCACAATCTCAATTAAAGGTGAGCAGATGTAAGATTATCAAACTCTCCCTTTCACGCACACACACCTGTTTCTGAAGCAGGTTTAGCATATTTAAAACCAATCTAAAATATTCCATCTACATGACAAATAGGAAAGCATGGCTTCCTCCCCCCCAGCAAGCATGTTTTTGGTTGGAAAATGAAATATTTTACTCAGTGGCAAGAGGGTAGTTTATGCCATGTTCACTGGTTTGGGGCCCCAGTAAAACTTGCAGCTGAATTTGTTTTATCCCATCTGTAATGCTGATACTGTATAGCAATATATTAGTTTGAAATATTTTTTTTTTAAATGGGAGATAGCATGAGGGCAGAAAGTGCTCCCCCCCCCCCTTTTCAAGTTTTGCTTCTTTGAGTGGTGAGCATCCTTACTCAGATGTTTTCAGACAAAGGACCTCTGTCTGACGTAATGATATGCCAGTCTGAAAGAAATTTTTAAAAGGCAGCTAGCACAAGGGGGAAAGTACCCCATTCTTCACAAGCCCGGAAGCTGCTAGGCTTTCTCAATGTTTCTGGTTAATTTCTCTTGCCTCTCCTTTTGCCAGTGCTGGCTGTTGTTCCCTCATTCTTCTGTCTTCCTCTCCCTGGGTGTCCTCATTCAGACATTTTCACGTAAAGTACCTCCATCTGATAGTAATGTCCCACTTTGAAAGAATAACTTAAAAATATTTAAAATAACACCACATTGTCAGTGGCAAGTGGCTGGCATAAAGACGAGTGTCAGGTGCAGGACAAAGCCTCAGTTGCAATGTTTTTGAAAGCCTGTGTAGCCCCTTAAACAATTTACAACACAGCATAAAAATGGACTAATTTTCCCAAGAGGACCCACACACTGACCTAAATACAATGTGGCTACCATGTGACTCTAACCTGACTTCAAAAACCCCTATCCAGCTACTGATTCATCTTCATAGTGTAATCAAGCTCTGAGTTTCATTTTAATTAGCTTAATTGAATCCAGTTCACTCTTAACTATTTTTTGTTTGTTTGTGTGATTTATATACCGCTACTATCTCGCCCAAATGCCACTCTGGGCGGTGAACAACACATGAGAAATACAAAGTGTAAAACATAATACATATAAAGAGTGAGTACAAAATAACAGTAAACTCAACAATAACATAAAATAATCAGACGCAATTCAACAGCATCAATGTAAATAACGAATGAAATGCAAGGAATTAAAATGGGGGGGGGGAATCACAAGATAAGTACAGTGGAACCTTGACTTACGTCATTAATCCGTTCCAGACGTCTAGACTTAAGTCAAACATGCCTTAAGTCAAACGAATTTTTCCCATAGAAAGTAATAGGAAAGTGGATTAATCCATTCCAGATTATGAAAAAGACCCCCGAAAACAGCAATTTAACACAAATTTGACTGGGATAGGAGATTCCTTCCAGGGATGTAAATGAAATGTCTCTTCAAAGAGAGGAGGAGGCAGTGGAATTATAGTCCACAAGTTATACGCCTCCACTTTTTAATGTTCATAGCAACAATGTCTAACATTTAAGTTTTACTGATTTTAACCTGACGTTCCAAGTTCTGAACAACTCTATGCTTACCATTAGAGTCCCACAACTTTACAGCTCCCCAACTAAAATGCTTCCATTGTGGACCAGACTTCTGCAACCAGATTTTTTACAAGACTGAGCCGACTGTCTAACCAGCGAGGCCAGCCCCGAGCTCCCAGCCCTTCTTCTCTTCCGGCAGCAGCGGTGGCTTCGGCGAGGCCGAGGACCAGCTCCAGGTGCTCGAAGCTGGCCTCACCAAAGCCACCACTGCCGGAAGAAGGCAGGAGCAGTTTGGAGGCGGCAGCCGCGATGCTGGGTTGTGGCTGCCGCCCGATTCCGGTGCCTTGCGCCGGGGCTCCGCGCTGTAAGTCAAAGCCTGTGACTCAAGTCAAACAGGCCCCTTCTTGCTGTAAGTCAAATATGCTGTAAGTCAAGCAGCATGTAAGTCAAGGTTCCACTGTACTGCACTTGTTTGGAAGGTGAGTTGGGTGACTCTCAGCTGCAATAGAAAAAGAGCTACTTTTGAACCAAACATCTTAAAAACACAAGAACATAAGAACAGCCTTGCTGGAACGGGCCACAGCCCATCCAGTCCAGCATTCTGTCTCACACAGGGGCTCGCCATTTGCTTCAGGGCATTCCCAAGCAGATGTCTTCACCTGCTTAAGATCCCCTGCAAAAGGCATTGAGATATCTCCTGCCTATCTCTCCAACCCAGAGGTTGTCCTTAGGCATCCATAATGATAGCCATTGATACCCTTGTTCTCCATGAACTTGTCCAATCCTTTCTTAAAGCTGTCAAGGCTGACAGCTGGCACCACTTCTTCTGCCAGGGAGTTCCATAGACCGGTGATCCTCTGGGTGAAAAAGTACATTCTTTTATTTGTTTGAGATCTAGCACCCCAAAGTTTCATGGAGTGCCCCCTAGTTCTAGTGTTGTGCAATCGGGAGAACAGCTTTTCCTTATCTATCTTTGAAGGAAAGTTTGTAGATCACACTCTTTCTGAAGTGCTTGGTCAACATTATCCACCCAGCCTGGTTGCTTTTCCACAGAGCATTTCTGCTACCAGGGTCTGCATCACGGCTCTAAGGTTGGAGCAGTAATTCTGATGTCATTACCCTCAGAATTTCATGGACCCGGCAAGACTCAGCCACTAAAATGGCATGGAAAAGCCCGTCACGTTTCATGTGATGTCACCCTCTGTTATTAGGGAAGAGATAAAGAGGGCAAGGGTTTGCAATACTTGCCCAGTGTTTTTCCAGTCATATCTAGCTCTGGTTTGATGTCCTGGATTTGTAACAGATGACTCTACTAGGGCTTCCAATTTAATTTAGTGCTAGAGACGTGGCATCCTCCTCTTCTGCCCAGAAACAGAAAAGGTTGGGATGGTCTGGAGATGGAAACTGAACCCAAGAAGTTGTCTAAAGGACCAGGGGTTCTAGTAATGGAGGATGCCCTTGACCTCCACACGGACAGAGTTAAAATGAGCATCTTTAAGGGGTACGAGATCCCTCGCCACCCAAAATTCATTTGACTCTCATCATGTGCCTCCAGCTAATCTGCAAGAGCTTTTATCTCTGGCCATACTTGGAGGACTGCGTGACATACTTGGAGGACATAGGAGAATTGGAAAAGATGCTGAAAAGAACAGCTAAAGTGATCAGGGAATTGGAGCAACATCCCTTATTATGAGGAAATGTTGCAGCTTTATGTTTGCTTTGGCGTTGTTTTAGACCAGTGGTGGGCATCGGTGGTGGTGGGGACATGATAGGGAGAAGTTAGAGAGAGTCCCCCAATCCCCCCACCCTCTTTTATAGTCGGATAACGCAGGATCGCCAAATAAAATCTGAAGACAGCTATGAATAATGACTGAGGCGAATTCCTGGAAGATTAGGCTATCAAGTTTATGATAAGGTTATGAAAGCAAAATATTCCATCCCGTATTAGAGGCAATACGCCAGTGAATACCAATTGCTGGAGCGCACAGACTGAACGTTATTGAGATGTCAAGCTTTAATCTTCCTACAGATCTGTAGCTGGCCAGTGTAGGAAGCAGAATGCCAGACTACAGTGAATGCACTCTGGGGTTTGATGTGCCTACACACCTCACTTCCATATCCGACATTTCCCTGCACAATGAATGACCAAATAGTGCCCCTTATTTAGGGATGTTCTTTAGTGCTCTCACCGGCTTCACATGTACCATTTCCTAAGCCTGAAGGGTTTTTGGTCTTGCCGTTTGTTTGTTTTCAGCATTGATTGGCTCCTCGCCCCAATCACTGTCTGACTGGCAAACAAGCTACATTTAAACTATTTACCACCTCAGCCTCTCTTTCAAAGTAATTCACCCTGTAGGTCTAATCTGATGTCAGCCTTGGTTTCCTCTAATGCAGTGGTTCTCGACCAGTGGGTCCCCAGATGTTCCTGGACCGCAACTCCCAGAAACCCTGGCCAGCTCAGCTTGTGATGAAGACTTCTGGGAACCCACAGGTGGAGAACCACTGCTCTAATGAGACAAATGTCATTAAAGATGACCTCGATTTAGAAGCACCTTGGTTTGAATATATGTCTCCCCTGACTTATTGCATGGTGGGAAATTTATGCTTTGAGTGAATGCTTTAGTGGACTCCAAATTTCCAGTTGATGTTTGGGACTTGGTCAACTTTTCCCTTAGGTATGAGCAACATGGATAAACAAAATCAAAGGATTAAAAAGTAAAACCCAAGTAAGCAAAAGCTATCACTCTCAAGCTGCACCTCAGTGCTCCGTTTCAATGGATAGCCTGTTTGGCTTACGAGCGCAAGCAATTCAAGACAGTCACATAATACTTTGCAATGAAAAGCTATAGGAATGATGAATAATGTCCGAACTTCGGCCCTCCAGATGTTTTGGACCTCAACTCCCAGACTTCCAAGCCTGTATTTCCAATGGCAAAGGAATGTGGGAGTTGTGGTCCAAAACGTCTGGAGGGCCGAATTTTGGACATGCCTGACCTATTATGTGACTTTTATATGAATCTACCATACATGATTACACAGACTTTGTGTTTATAGACTTTGTGATTGCATTGACACTATGTTTTCAATGTTACTTTCCCTCACTCATAACTTTTACATGGAATTTATACTCTGTCTCAATGGCTTGCGTTCTCTTGTAGCTTTAATGTAATGTTGTCTTTTATTGCTGTAAGATGTCCCTCAATTCCCTGTTCTCAATACTTGAATATGTCTTAATTGTACTGGACTGCATATTTTCCCTCATTACTGTAAGCTGCTTTGGGCCCTTTTCCAAGGAGAAAGGTGGGGTAAAAATACTCTAAAATAAATAATAAATAAAAATAAATAAATTAATTAAAGTTGTAGGTTCTGGGAGATTTATCCCATGATTCTCACCCACCGATGTGAGAGCACATTTTAAAAGCCGCCTCTCCCTTTGTTCTGATTGTTAATTAAATGTTAAGCTTTCTTTTCTTCCAGTTACTTTCCCTGAGCAATGAGACCTGCTGTAGTAGGTGATCCGTCACTCTCACATATCCCGTGTTCTTCCACAGTGAAGAATAGGAGAGAGCCAGAGGTCACCATGGGTGGAGATAACGCAGCCACTCCGGCTATGCTTGGTGCCGTTATTTCTCATTATGTTCGGAAGCCAGTCAACAGGGAGCCTCACAGCGCAGTATCAGAACGGGAATAATTCTGGAATAAAACCAAGTTTCTACATTCTTTCTTCGAGTGGCTGCAGCTCAATAGAACCATGGTTTCCTGAAATTAATTTTAAAAACATCTCCAGATACTTTGCTTTTAACTGTCCGCATGCTCTTTTTAGCTTTAATGTTGCCTTTTAATTGTTGTAATCCGCCTTGGGTCATTTTCCAAGGAGAAAGGTGGAGTAGAATAGAATAGAATACTTTTATTGGCCAAGTGTGGTTAGACACACCCAGAATTTGTTTTGGTAAAAATGCTCTCTCTATATAAAAGGAAATATAAGAATCATATAGTCAACAATAAAAACACAGTACAATACTACAATATAACCTATTATTTAAAAAGGAAGAAAAAATGTAAAAAATAATTATTCAACAGTTTGATAGCACTTGGAAAGAAACTATCACTATATCTAGTTGTCCTAGTATGCAATGCCCTAAAACGTCGCCCTGAGGGTAACAATTGAAACAGATTATGTCCAGGATGTGTGGAATCTGTATATATTTTCATCGCCCTCTTTTTAGCTCGTGTGGTATACAATTCCACAATAGATGGCAAATTAGTAGCAATAATTTTTTCTGCAGTTCCAATTATCCTTTGAAGTCTATATCTGTCATGCTTAGTCACAGAGCTAAACCAGACAGTTATAGAGGAACAGATAATAGATTCAATAACACCTCTATAGAATTGAATCAACAGTTCTTTTGGCAGTCTAAACTTCTTAAGTTGACGCAGAAAAAACATTCTTTGTTGTGCTTTTTTAATAATACTTTCAATATTAGATGACCATTTTAAATCTTGAGATATAATAGTACCTAAAACTTTAAAGGACTCCACTATTGACACTAAGTTATTTGATATCATAAGAGGTGGCTGTATAGAACAAGTCCTCCTAAAATCCACCACCGTTTCAACGGTTTTGCATGTATTTAATTCAAGATTATTTTGAGTACACCATAAAACTAGTTGTTCAATCTCTTGCCTATAGGCAGATTCATCATTGTCTCGAATGAGACCAATCACCGTAGTGTCATCTGCAAACTTCACTATTTTAACAGAGGAATCCTTTGAGGTACAATCATTAGTATATAAGGAAAAAAGAAATGGAGAAAGCACACAGCCCTGAGGGGCTCCTATGCTAACCTTGCTAATACCTGATATAATTTTACCTAACTTTACCAAATATAAAAATATTTAAAATAAAAATAAATAAATAAATGAGGTCACAATAATGCCAGCTAACAGTGAGGCTTAGGCTGATACTTCACGTCCATCTCATCGCTGTTTGCGGTCCCGCTGGGGACCGGTACGAAGAAATCTAGCCGCACGTCCATTGTGGGACGAAGGGAGTTTGTCCCGACCACGCCCCCTGAACTGCAATCAAAGCAGGATGAGAGATTCCCCTCCCTGGCCTCGGGACTCTCCTCATCTCACTTCTCATTCCGATACGAGAGCCCATGAGGTCAGTCTCCTCCTGCAACGTGCCATTCTCCATCTAGTGGCAGGAGTGCGAACTGCCATTCAACAGTACATTCCCTATGGAGTCAGCAACGCAGTGCAGAGAGATTAAAAGACAAATGCCTCAAACTCAGCTCCGTAACGCATTGAAGGCAAGGTTTCGGAGAATCAAAACATCGAAAAATGGAAGGTCGGGCTGAAAAAAAATGGAGAACCAAGGCATGGAATTTCATATCTCATCACGGAACAAGGACGTGCATTAACAGTCATGCCGGTAGCATCCCTCACACCCGTGAGTACACGGGAACAGGGTCAGAACCGCAAGAAGACCACGTGACTGCAACTGACATCAACATGCAACGAACTTCCTCCCGGGACGAGAGTGGACGTGAAGTAACTGTCTTAGCTGCTCAGGCCAGTGTAGAGCAGAGTTGGCGCTTTTTTTAAAGAAAGCAATGCCCTCTTTCCTCTGTGGAGAGGATTGTGTGACAGGGTGGGGGGAATAGTGGCACATGGCCCTTGAAATTGCCTGTGTGATATTTTCTTTGCTATAATTATCTCTGGCAAGCAAAATTTTGTGCATATTTACTCCAGTCCTTCTTGGTTCATCGCTTTAGACAGAGATTCCAGTAATGGAAATCAAAGAAATAAAGATGAATGATCTTTATCTTCTGGGGTTGAGCGCGCGCTAGGCGGATGGTTTGTGTACATGATGGAATCCTAACCACAAGGGATGGAGATGAGGGGCGGCGGGGGAGGCTTATTTGATAATTGGCTCTGTTCCCTGTCAAACCCAGACAGAATTCCCTGGCAGATGATGGTGCAGATATAAAGCATACCACTCTTCTCATTTACAGAAGGAAGCCTGGCCAGTCCTATGACCCCTCCCCCCCTATTCTGGCAGCTGCCAGGCCACACCGCATGGACCGAGCCAGGGGATTGTCACTGCACGGCCATGTTGTGAGAAGGGAAAACTGACACCAAACCCACAGCCTCTTGCCCAACAGTCCAGGTTGCTGCGACTAGTTGGTCTCAGGAGTTGGCTGAAAAAGAGACTCCCATAATGAACTCTATCTATGGAATCAGCTCTGGAGTTCTAGCCCGCAACAGGCTCCACTGAGTGCTTCCAAGTGAAGCAGAGGTCCATTATGAGTCCGGACTTCCAGTGAACGAAGCAATACATAACCCTGAAGCAGAGGCCTTGGGTAGAAGGCTGGGCCGGGGTGGGGTGGGGGTGGGGAAATGTAGGGACAGCCCTCATCAGATAGAGTGAGACGCCCATGTCAAAAGGTAGAGGCAGCCATAAGGCTTTGAGAAAGGGGGTCCCAAGTGTGACTTCCTCGTCCGACACCACAGGATTTGCTTTGCTTATAAAACGGGTGAATTCAAAATGTTGGTTTTTTTTTTAAAACCGATTGACTGATCCCAAGGCTGATTTGAAGAGGTTCACCCCTTTTTGTTTCCAAAGCAGCTTTTTTTCTCCCCTCTGCCATCGGGGAGACTTCTGCTTTTTCAAGCCAGAAAAAAAGGATCCTTTTCTACCATTTTTTTTTAAAAAAATCTGTCTGTGTTTCTGAATGTTAAAAGCCTGCATGCACTTAGCCGTCTTCTTCCTGCTATACAGCCACTGCAGGGGGTAGCGGGTGCGGGGGGGGGAGGAACCCTTCCAAAAGGGAAAAGGCCAAGACGGCATCCTGGCTTCTGCAGGGTTCGTTTCTAAAAGAGACAACCAATGCTCTGTGAACGTCCCCAGGAGCCTTGGTCTGGCATGAGTCAGCACTGAGCCAGATTTACTGCCAATTGATTAAATTGTTATAAGCCAGGGATCGGGTGGAGGCAGGAGGCAGGAGGAGAGCCCAGCATAGACCAGGCAGGAGGAGGAGGAGGAGGAGGAGAAAGAAGCCCTTTTCTGGGGATTTGAAATACTGGTGCTGTGGCACTCCACGGGCTGCATTCTCTGGCTGCCCTTGATAAGACCAGCGCGGCAAGAGAAGCCCTGCCTTTAAAGAGACCGACCGTATCCCATGCCGTTCTGAAACTTGGTTGCTGCCGGCCTTGTTCCATTGCGAGCAAAACCTTCTGAACTCGGTCCAAAGAGTCTGGATTTCCCCACCCCAAACCACCATTATGGAAGATGGCAGAGACAAAATGGGCTTTGCTGCTGCTGCGCTCATCCCCTCATATAACAACATTAGAAGAATGTGTTGTTGTTGTTGTTGTTGTTGTTGTTGTTGTTGTTGGTTGTTGTTGTTGCTGTTGTTGTTGTTGTTGCGGCAGTTGATTTTCCAGGATTAATGCTTCTGGTCCAGTTGCCAGAATGTCAGGATCCTTGCGACTGGCCTGGGATCAGGTCTGCCCAGGCTTTGTGGTCCCCTCATTGGTGTCCACAAATGCCACTCCGCAGAAGTTGGCCACAGGGACAGTTCAGTCTTACTTCATCACGGGCTTTCCCTATTTTACTGGAGGGCAACAAAGAAAATGGCTTTTGAGGCCCAGAACTGCCCACCCAGTAGGACCAGTAGCATTCCAGCAATTGCCCCCAAACCCAGTCACATTTCCAAAACTTGGTTCAGAGGGTAAACTGCAGCCCATGTGATGCACAATCAACTGTGTCCTCTAACACCCTGCTGCCACTGAAAACACTACGTAAGCGTAGCTTGTACGAAACAAGGGAGTGGATTTATTTAAAACTGTGTCAGTGAATTCCTGGGGGGGACCCCTTATACAAAGGAGCACACAAGACCAACAACACTGTTTCTAAGGGGGGGGAGAGAAAGCAAATGCACAAGAAATGATTAAGAACAAAAAAAGGACCAGTCGTGCTAAACATCTTTTTATCTCCACAATTAAGCCAAAGAAACAAAATTATGACCCTTAAAAGCAAAGCTACAGGGCAAGGTGGAGGGCAGATATTGCCATAGCCTTCCTATAAGGTAAAAGAGGTATACCTACTCCTTGGAAGGGATCTCTGCATTCAGTTTATGGCCCCGGAAGGGATTCTTCCTCCACCAGCCTTCTAGACACGGAGAAGCATCTACAGTGAAGATCTCTGTTACAAAGTTGGCTAAAAATGCAAGATAAACAGAGATCCCATTCCACTTATGCCAGAAGCAAGACAACCATCTGACTTATGAGCTATACTGTATGTTATATTTTAATGACATTTGTACTTGGTATTATGCTATTTATTTATGAATATTCGGGTCTATGACCGTACAACAATCAAGTAAGAGATAGATAGATAGATAGATAGATAGATAGATAGATAGATAGATAGATACATAGCAATTTCCCAGTGACTTCTGGAAAAATAACCAGCCTGTGTTGCCTTGGGCAATCTGCACAGTCCCAGGACACTTTCATAAAAAGCGAATGAATAAGCCAGATTCAACAGCAGATAATTGTTCCCTTATTAAAATGCAGCCCCATCACGCAATCAGTGGAGCAGCTTGACAATTGCCCCAGTTCACTAAATCCTTAGTCCACATTTTCATTAGACAGATCATTCCAATGCTGTTGATGGAACCCCATACTTATTTGAATTCACTGAAACTGGAAGAAGCTCAGAGGAATGAGACAAGGACGGCCAGGGGACTGGAAACCAAGCCCTCCAAGGAAGGATGGAAAGATCTGGACATGTTTAGTCTTGAGAAAAGAAGACCAAGGGGAAATACAGGAGGGCACTCCTTGAATGCTTCAATGGTTGTGATACAGCACAGGGTCAGAATCTGTTCTCAAACACTTCAGAGTGCAAGACACGGAACAGTGGGCTCTAGGTGCAGGGATCCAGAGTTAGGCTGAATGAGAGAGAAAACTTCATTAACAGAGCAGTATGGCAACAGAATAAATTCGACCTTAACCCTAGCCCTAAGCCTGAGTGCTCCAACAGTGGGGGGCATTCAAGAGGAAATTAGATAGATACACTCTTTCATTCCTGCACTGAGAACAGAGATTGAACTCCATGGCCTTAAATATCCCTTCCAAATCCATTGTGCTATGATTTTGTGATTCAAAAGATTTTGCTGGCATGTTGAATTTGCTTATCTGCATCACTTTTCTTTGATTCAGACCTTGGTGTGGCTGGTGAGGAACAGGCATAAGCCCTCCCTTTCTCCAAGCGCACAAAGGTGGCTGGTTACTTCGCAAGATACCCGCTTTGATTTCTATCTCTTACCTTGTCCTGCTTGCAAAATTAAATACAAGAAGGGAGAAGAGGGAGAGAAGGAGTGAAAAAGGCAAAAAAACTATGACATTGGAAAGGCTAACCGATTTATTTCAGTGCGAGCTGATTTCTGTTGTTCTGTTTTTCATTTAAATAAAGCCTGCCGCATATCAGTCACAAATGGAGTAAACTCACTGAAGGAATGGGGCTTTTAAACTAACGTTGCTGCAAATTCCTTTGATTCAAGAGGATTGAGATTAACCATTGGGTTTAGTTTGTGGGGAAACTGTGGAGGGTAACCATCCATATTGATTGCCACGTTCTCTCATGTGGATGATGTCAGAGCACATCATCGCTTGGAGTTGGTAATAAAACCCAGCAGCCTCAAAATACAAATGAAATGTGAACTGTATTCAGAAAATGATTCTGTTTCCAAGACCAAGGTAAACACAACACACACACAGAGAGAGAGAGAGAGAGAGAGAGAGAGAGAGAGAGAGAGAGAGAGAGAGAGAGAGAGAGAGATCGTAACAATAGTTGCTGGCCCATTTCTCACACTAATAGCTCTAACTCTGAGGAGAATTTCAGGACAGATTGGTATGCCATATAAGCTTAGCCCCTTGAGGATACTGCTTGCTCCACTGGGCACTTTGCTTCCATTATTTTTACCACAACCCCTGATTTCCCCAATAACTCTTTGACAGATAGCAATATATTGCCATTATGTTTTTTAATATTCCTTAGTAGCTCTTTATTAATCGTGACTGGTTGGTCTCTGGATACCAGAGGAGCGGTGCTGTTTCTTCATCTTCTTTGTCGAGGCTAGAATATCCTTAAATAAGGATATTCATGGGTTTGATAGGATTTCTTTGTTTTCTGTTCCACGACATTGTTTACATAAGTTGCATCTGCTGTTTTTGTCCTGCAGTTTCTGAGCATCAAACATAAGGTATGGTTTGGAAAAACAGACAGCAGCTTTCTTAAAAGGGTTCCCCTCGGCCCAGAAATGAATGAACGCTGTTAGAAATGGATCCTTCATACCAGAGACCAAAAAGACCAAAGCACGCAAAACAAAAGAAGGGAGCATGAAATGTTCAATGATTTGAGAAAGACGTGCAAAACTGAATCAAAGAAAGGTTTGGCAGTTGCTCAGGAAGCCCAGTATTTTAGGTTTTGGTTGCTCTTTTCTTTATCAGAGGAGTCAGCTCTGGGTGGATAAATAAAGGCCAAGGAACAAACCACAGTTAGTGTAACAACAGTAATTCTTATCTTTTGTTGTTTTTGTTTTCTTCAAGATGCGTGTGTATGTGTGTGTTGCATCATTACAGTCATGACCGACTCTTCATGACCCCGTGTCCATGGAGTTTTCTTGGCAGGAATACTGGAGTGGCTTGCCAGTTCCTACTCCAGGCTCCTACACAGCACCTGGTATTCCCTGGTGGTCTCCCATCCTGGTACTAACCAGGGCCCACCCTGCTTAACTTCCGAAATCAGGTGAGATTGGACGTGCTTAGGGCATCCTCCTTTTAAAGAAATACTTTGGCTGTTACTTCACGTCCGACCTTGTTCCGCAATTACGTTTGTACTGTGACAGCGTTGTTCGTGGTCACATGGTTTTCCCCCTGTTCAGTCCCTGTTTCCGTTTCCTCCCGGGCGTGATTACTTGTCCGGTGACAACTGTTACCTTCCGTCCTTGTTCCGTGACAAATTCTAAATTTGTCTTGCTTTCTTAAACCTTTTTTAAAAATTATTGTAAATAAAACTAAGTTCGAGACATTATTGTCTCCGTAGATGGCTTCATTGGATTATTTATTTCAAGAGGGGAAACAGAAGGGTCTGATGAATCCTGCACTAAGCGGAAGTGTTGAGATTCCAGAGGTGTGGGGACTGTTGAGATAACTGGTTTTAAGTTCTTAGGGGGTCTAGGAAAGGTTTCTATTTGTTGGAGGGATTTTCCAAGGCAAGGTGTTAATTCCTTAAGATTAATTTGGGCATTTAGGCTTCTATTTGCATCTGACTGCTTGAGTTTAGCCAAAGGATGCTAGTCCAAGAGGAACGAGTGGCTAGTAGGATTGAGTTGTGGGTGTTCCCCTTTTAGAAGAGAGTTACCTGCCTGTGCCTGTGCAGGCGGTCAGTTGAGTCCAACTGTTCTTGCATGACCTCATACTCTGGAATAGAAAATACCCTTTTGGGAGCTATAGAGAATTTGTTGAGAAATGTTTTCACCTGGAACAGCGTGAGAGGAATGGTTGGTTTATAGAAATCTAGTTTTATCTTGATCAGCCTCCCTGAGCCTCGAAGATATTTTATGAAGTTTAAATCAATTTGTCCAATCTCTGTTTGTAATAGTTTGCTTAAGGATGTAAGTATCCTCTGTTTGCTGGACCAATTCCCCTTATTTATATTGTTGGTGACAACCTCTAAGATGATTTGAGTCACTATCAGCTGTCATGAGTAGTGTCTACTTGAAATGTTACTTATAGGTTCTCCAGTTAACTCCGAGTGCTCCCTTCTGTGGGTGGTTGCTTTAAAGGAGGAGGAAGATTGAGTACAGGCGGGAGTGATTTTAGTTTGTGTGAGGGTTTCTTCCAGAATGGCAACTTGGTCAGCTATCTGTTCAAGCTTCTGGAATATAGCCAACACAGTTCTCCCAGTAATTATAGCCAGTTCACCCATCAAAGCAATTATGTGGCTCTCAGCTATCTCCAAGCCTGTGTTTTTTATCCCAGCTGGGGTGCCAGTAGAATTTGATACCGGAAGAGCTGGCTGGGATGGGATGTGCCAGGGGTTGGGTTGATTGAGGAGCAGAAACCTCCATATGAATAGTATCCCAGGCCTTGGTTGGCCTTATTATCTCAAGCTACCCTGTTTCCCCGAAAATAAGGCATCCCCTGAAAATAAGACCTACTTATCTTCTTCGTGGACTCTGTAAATCCACACAATGGGTCTTCGCGCCTGCGCGCCTGAGTTACTGGTCATTCCAAAGCTCAAGGCGTATAAGCCCCTCCCCTCCATGCGCATGCTCACCCATCTCCCGCCTTGCTGACTCAGTTCCGTTTTGCCGCCGCTGAGCGACGTCGTATGTCTCCGAGCTCCTGCAAAAAATTAGGAAAGTGAAACTTATTCATTCAACTTGATTTTATTTCTTTTATTCATTTTCCTACCCAGTTCCCCCCTCCAAAGTTATTAGTTTGACTTTTCTTTTTGGGGCGCCCGCCCCTAGGGCGGAGGGGTGGACACACACACCCCGTAGTTGCGGGCGCGCCAGCGGTTTATGGCCACGGCAGCACTTTTTAAACAGTGCGAGGCCTATTCAAACAGAATTCCGTTAGCTGACGGACACAGTTTGTGCTTGTATTGCCTGGGAGAGGCTCACCAAACCGAACTCTGCCGCATTGCAAAAAGCTAACGAAACCTGACCTCAAACACCGCCTCGAACGTTTAAGGGCTTACTTGTGGGGAAAATCCCTCAAACCGATGGAAACCCACTCGGAAGCATCTATGCCTTCCACTTCCTCAAAATCAAAGTCTTCAAACAAGGGGAAGACGTTGGAAAAAAGGAAGAAAAAACATCTCCAGCCAGCTCCGATTCCAGAGAAAAGATCAAAGGACTTGGCTTCCGATGTGTGAACAACGGTGGCGACGCTGAAACCACCCGCACTCGTTTCATCTGAGTTGCGCGGCGTAGAGGGGGTTCCGAGCTCCGTGCAGGTTAGCACCCAGTCTCTTGATGTCACCCGAGATGAGCCTTGGTCCCATGCCTTTGGAAATCAGGCGACGGGTACCCGTGAATCCCCTCATAGCCCTATGATACTATCGGGCTTAGCGCCAGGCCAACTTGTCCATGATACGGACATGGCCACATTCAGCTACAATCCGTTGTCGCACCTACAAAATTTATTATTTATTATTTATTTTCACATTTATATACCACGCCTATTTCCCTCAAGGGGATACAGGGCAGTTTACACCAAAATAGAATACACCAAAATCTACAGGCTACCTCCACTATTTCAGCTCTTCAACACTCAGACATCGAAGAGCAGGGGATGGAATCCCCCAGACGCCTGGGCATACAAAGATCGCCCACCACGAGACCAGACATAGAGGATAGAGTGGTCCATGATGCCGGGCAACACCCGAGAGGCCAACAGCCTACGGCATCCCCAGCCAGGGGCAGGAAACGGGTACAGGCAGAGACCCATGATACCACCTCCTCGCCTTCATCCTCTCCCAGACGTCGCAAATCACGATGTTGGCAGGGCAAGCAACGTAGACGTCATGAGTCGTCCTCCTCATCATCTTCAACATGACATCACAAAAGCAAACGCCATGACAAAAAGAAGTGGCGTCATGCTCGTATGGTGTCTAGCTCATCTGACAGCATTTCCTCTACCACTTCTTCCGCCTCCCCCAAACCTAGAAGGCGCAGAAGGGGTACACCGAAGCCAAGGGTTCAGCGCCCTCTGATGTCTAACACTGACACCATCCCAGGTGCAGGCTTCCCAATTCAGTACCCGCAGGTCCCCACTGACATCACACCGCAATCAGTGGCTCCTCAGGTACCACGACCACAGCTGCCAGACTCACCAGCCACTATGGATCGCCCAATAACCGACGAATCCGACACGGGAGCAGCCTCTCAATCCTTCCATAGGTCGACTCTCTCAAAATCTAGACACTCAGAGACTGACATACAAGAAAGAACATCTTCCACTCCAATAGAAGATTTTAAGAACTACTCACAAATGGTACATAAAATTGCACAAGTCATGGGACTCCAGGTGCAACTTCCAACAGCCAGTAATGAGTGTAAATTTTTTGGCCACTTACACAAAACCAGGCCACCTCCGTTAAGGATGGGATTCATCCCCTCTATGCTGGATAAAGCCAAAGAAGCCTGGGCTAAACCTTCTTCCAATCCCTTGATTCCAAGGAGAATCGACAGCCTGTACAAGACTCACGGTGAGGGCACAGACTTCCTTATGAAGCACCCCCTACCCAATTCAGTGATAGTGGATGCCACACAAAACAGAGGGAAGTCACATTCCAATACCACCCCGAGCAATTAAGGAGGCTCGGAAGTTAGATCTCATTGGCAGGCGTCATTACTCCCTTGCCTCATTCTCCTTGAGAGCACTGAACTACTTCTGTGCCATGGAGGCTTATACACGCCACCTCCTACTCACCTTTCCGGAATTCATACAACATCTTCCGGAAGAGCAAAAGGCCAAGGCACAGGCCTCATACACGGAGGTTCTGTCCCTGATAGATTACCAGATGCTAACCTCCCTTCACATCACAGATGCAGCCTCTAAACAACTGACGACTGCTATACACTGCCGTCGTCACGCCTGGCTCAGAACTGCCAACATCACAGACGATGCCAGGAACCGTATAGAGGATTCCCCATTTGATGGAGAAGGGCTCTTTGCAACCTCCACAGATGCCTCACTAGACAATATCCAAAAAATGAGAAAAGCGGCCAAATCTTATACGTATCAGGGAAATTCTTCACAATCATCCTCCAGACCTCCAGCTTCATCCTGGAGAAGGCAGTATACACCGTCCCATCAATGAACACAGGGACGATACAGGCCACAATACCACCAGTCTCCATACCAACGCCCGGCACCACAGCCAAGACAATGGCAACAGCAGCAAACCAGAAGGTTCGACTGCAAACAAAAGCAGTTATCCTGACCCGGCTCCTCCACACCAGGATATCCGGCTCAACCCCTTCCTACCGACCTGGCAAAGCATCATGACAGATGCATGGGTATTGTCAATTATTGAAAGGGGATACCGAATTCAGTTTCACCATCAGCCCCCACTGGGACGAGTCATCTCCACACCACCCTCCCAAATACTAAAGGAGGAAGTCACAGCTCTAATAAAGAAACAAGCTATAGATCTAGTGCCATCAGGAGATCAATCAGGCTTCTACTCTCGATACTTCACAATACCCAAAAAGGATGAGGGCATTCGTCCCATTCTAGACCTTCGAAGACTAAACATCTTTATTCGAAGAAAGAAATTCCGCATGACTACACTAGACACCTTCATTCCGATGCTGCAACAAGGAGACTGGTTCGTCGTCCTCGACTTACAAGATGCTTAATTCCATCTCTCCATAGCCCCCCAAGACCGGAAATACCTCCGCTTCCGGATGGGAGGCTCAACATACCAGTTCAAAGCCCTGCCCTTTGGTCTCTCCTCTGCCCCGCGGGTGTTTACAAAGTGCATGGCACCCGTGGCGGCCTTCCTCAGGCTCCAGGGAGTCCACGTCTTTCCATATTTAGACGACTGGCTCCTGGTGGCACCTACAATACAAAAGGCAGAGAAGGACAGAGACCTCACCATAAAGCTCCTAACATCCTTAGGACTTCGGCTCAACAAGAAGAAGTCCACCCTTTCCCCATGCCAGTCAGTACAATATATAGGAGCACTCCTGGACACTCAAAAGGCAGAGGCATACCTAGCTCCAGATTGCCCACGAAAAATCAAACAGGCTCTGCAGCCGTTTCAAACCTCCACCAAGGTGTTGGCACTTCAAGCCCAACGCCTACTAGGCCTAATGGCCTCCACCACAGCCATCCTACCACATGCCAGACTCCGCATGAGACCACTGCAGGCATGGCTTTTAACCAGGTTTCGCCCACACTGTGACAACCCCTCAAAACGGCTCAGGGTCACCTCCTCTCTCCTTATCAACCTGAAGTGGTGGAAGTCTTCCCGCAATCTCAAGGTGGGAAGGCCCTACAAACAACGTTACCCATCCATCCAGGTAACGACGGATGCCAGTATCACTGGCTGGGGCACCACCTGCAACCACCTCTCTATCCATCACAGGTGGACACCCAAGGAGCGAATCCAGCATATCAATTACCTGGAACTCCTCGCCATTTCCAAAGCCCTCAAAGCATTCAAACTCATCCTTACCCACAGAATGGTCCAAGTAACGACCGACAACACCACGGCACTCTATTACTTGAACAAGCAAGGAGGCACTCACTCGAAATCTCTACTGCACCTCACTCTCAAACTTTGCCGATGGTGCATAACCAAGGACATTCACCCGATAGCCATACACATTGCATCATGTAACAACATGGTGGCAGACAAACTGAGTCGCCTCACTCACAATAACCACGAGTGGAGCCTCTCAGAGGCAGTGTTCCGCATCCTCTGTACCAGGTGGGGAACCCTGATCATGGACATGTTTGCATTTCAAGCCAACACCAAGTGCAGCTGGTACTGGTCCAGAGCAGGCATCGGCAAACACTCACAGGGAGATGCCTTTGCCACCAATTGGCCACAGGGTCTCCTTTATGCATTCCCACCAATACCTCTCATTCAGAGAACCCTGATGAAGATCAGACATCACGGAGCCCACGTCATTCTGCTGGCACCGTGGTGGCCACGGCAGCCATGGTTTCAAGTTCTACAAACAATGGCGACGGACACCATCAGGCTGCCGTCAACACCCGATCTCCTGACGCAACACCAGGGACAAGTCAGACACCCAGATATCCTGACTCTCCACCTAACGGCATGGTACCTCCGCTAAGAATCGCTGAGGTCCTCACAAACTCCAGGAAGAAGTCTACAAATACCTTGTATGCACATAAGTGGACATCCTTCCTACACTTCACTCGAGCCAACTCTCAACCCTCGAGTCCAATCAACATCCAGGTCCTACTGGAATTCCTTCTCGTACTCTTCAACAGGGGACTCTCCCTATCTACCTTGAGAGTCTATACTGCAGCCATAGTAGCACATCAGCCACCTGATTCCGAGGCTACAGCTCTGTTTACACATCCTAAGCTAAAGAGGTTCCTAAGAGGCATTGCCAACCTCCGTCCACAACACAGAGCCCTGACACCACAATGGTCTCTCTCCTTGGTGCTTAACTGCCTAACTAAGCCGCCATTTGAACCCATGGCTACCACATCTCTGTACCTACTTACCCTGAAAACAGCCTTTCTAGTGGCAATTACATCCGCCAGAAGAGCTTCAGAACTCGCTGCGCTCAGAGCGGACCCGCCATTCCTGAACTTTCATCATGACAGGGTGGAACTCCGTCCAGACATCTCTTTCTTACCAAAGATAGTGTCTTCATTCCACGTGTCTCAGCCACTTATTCTCCCAACCTTCTTCCCGAACCCAACGACTCACCTGGAGAGGACGCTCCACTCCCTCGATGTCAAGAGAGCACTCCTCTTTTACACTTCCAGGACAGCTCCTGTGAGAAAAACCCACAGGCTCTTCATCAGGACCTCTGAACCATCTCGAGGTCACCAAGTATGCCCTCAATCCATCTCCAGATGGATCACCACAGCTATCAAAATGGCATACAATAATGAGCATGTCTCTCTAACTGTCACACCCCAGGAAACAGAGCCAAGGTCACAGACAGGAACGTGGTGGCAAGTTCAAAAGACACATTGCTCCCACAGAGAACTCAAGGTGAGCTTACCAGCTTTATCCCAAAACAGGGAACACACCCTTACTCCTGGAAAGGCTTCTGCTAGTACTCAGGGCTTGCTGCCCTGATTCCCCATCTAGCATCAAAGACCCTTTCCCTAGTCCTCCTGGTAGCAAGTCTTTGCAGAATCCTGCTCATGGCCCTTCTAGGGGGAGAAGATATGTTTTCAGCTGAGTCATCAGACCCAGCTGCCTGCTGATTTGAGCTGCAAGGCTCCTCCAGCAGCTCTTCACCATTTAACCCCTCAGAATCAGGTTCTGTGACAGGCAGGGTCCTGGCAGATGCTAGGGAACTCCTGTTTGACAGTTTGACCATTAGCCTGTGCAGTGGAGAGCCCTGATTACTCATATATTACACATATACAGGAAACTGCTAAAAGAGAGTGTCATGAGTTTTGTGGTATGGTATCAACGGTGTGCTGATGACACACAACTCCTTCTGCTTTTAAAGATATTCCAGGAGGCCCTTCTGTCATTCTGCAACACCCCTGTGTGGAGCTGGTCAGGGTTGTTCTAAGGCTTTGTTGGTGCTGTTTAATTCTGGGTTCCAAGAAAAAGAAGACAAACAACTTGGTTCCACATCAAATCAAGCCTCAACTCTCTTGGGAAGCAAAAATGAAATAATAAAATAATAATCTAAACCTAGCCTGTCTTCAACAGCCCTGATCAGTTCTTGCAAACCCAAACCTGTGGCTTCTATTAGGATGTCAATCCATTGTGTGGTTGGAGTCTTCCTCTTTTCCTGCCACTTTCAAACATGTCCAACATGAACGTCTTTTCCAAGGAATCCTCTCTTTTCATGTGCCATTCATTCCTGACGTTAATGTGATGTACCCTTTATTCCTATTATTATTCTACTTATTCACATTGTTAATATTATTTCTAGTAAAACTAATATCACATTTGTAATCTTGTAACTATACTACTAACATTAATTGCACTTATTCTTACATTATTATTATTGAAGTTCTGTATTTGTTGATATAGCTATTGCTCTTGTGATTTGCATTGATACTACAGTAGTTCCTTGGTTTACAAGCATAAACTGTTTTCATAATGCTTGAAAAAGCAATCTTATATCGAAGAAAATGATATAAGGCCAACATACTGTACATACTAAATGCCAAAACACACTAAAGAAGCTAGCTGGAAGTCCACATCCACACCATGGTTTAGGTACCTGGCTGTGGAATCTGCTCTATTTGGGACTAATAGCTGGATATTGTGACAATAATAAAATGCTATTTGTAGACCTATACACACTTGACCAGCTGCCCCATGACTAGAAATGGTTTGGCAAATAAGAAACACTGTTGTAAACATACTAAATAAAATGTAAGTATAAAAATAACACATAATGCTCCCCCACAATCTAGCAGGGGAGAGAGAGGATTACTTGTGATCATGTGACCTGTTCCAGGGCTCATATTGCAAGACACTGCTCATTGATCAAGGCAAAATTGATCAGAAATGATTGCTCATCTTGCAAAACACTCATAAACCAAGATACTTGTAACCCAAGGTATAACATGTAGCCTACCCTATGAATATTTATTGCTTTAAACAATGCAAATATGTGGTATTTGCATACCCAAATAGAAGAGTTTGGGGGCAGAGCCAATGTGTATTTATATATTTTGGTACATGCCTGTGTACAGATAGGGACCTGACATGGGATAGTGTTAATGAGCTAGGATCTGAGTGATGTATATAGACAGAAATAGGCTTAGATAGAGTATTGACTACTGTTAGAATAGTCTTATAAATATATATTTATTCGTAACTGGAGATAACACCAGAATTGCTGAATGTGATTAAATTTTATGTTACAACAAAGAACTGAACATGTGACACTCCATGATTTTAATAATATACTCAGGTCAAACAGGATGAAATTTAAATGGTGGCAGCGTAAACAACCGAGAATGCTACACAAGGTATTATTGTAGTGCCTTTAAGACCCAAGTTTATTTCTGTAAATTTTATTAATATATATTTTTTTATTTTGATATCCTTATGTCCATCCATCCATACATAAAGCACATCATGAGAAGATGGGATTTCCTCTGAAAGACAACCATGGTGGGAAAGTTTTGAGGCAGCCAGAAAAGAGGAAGACCAAATACAAGATGGATGGACTTCTTGAAAATACCCACAGACTAGTTCACAAAAGCTGAACAGGTCTGCTGAAGAGTCTCTTGGTTTCAACATTTTGACTTTTTTTATTCCTATAAGTTGCTAGAGAATAGATGGCATGTAGGTCATTCAATGTCAGATCAACCAATTCATGAAACCTCGGTGTCATGAATTTGGTTCATTTTTGGTACATTTGTACCTTACCATTAGATCTCTAAAATATTTTCTTCAGATTTTTTTGGTCCGCCCATTTCTGAGATATTGCATTTTAAAAATTTCATTTACTGCAGTCCTGCGATATACTGGGACAGCACTATATGAACCACTGTACTACTTTGCCTCAAAACTGGAAGACATTACATTAAAGGCAACATACGATAGCTTGCTTAACCTATAGGTCTTCTGAAGAGTCTCTTGGTTTCAACATTGTGACCTGAGACATTGCATTTTCAAATTTAATTTACTGCAGTCCTGCGATATACTGGGACAGCAGTATATGAACCGCAAAAGGGCGGGGGACCACTGTACTACTTTGCCTCAAAACTGGAAGACATTACATTAAAGGCAACATAGAATAGCTTGCTTAACATGTTAGGCCCTTTCTATTTATTTATTTACTAGACTGTATACCTCACCATCTGGCAACAAAGGCCACTTTACAATAGACACCGATCTGAATGCCTCACTAGTATTTCTATAAGTATGAATTACCAAAAAAAAGAAACCTCACCTTAAAAGTGTAGTGTAAATGCACTGCAGTAGGACCAGTTCAAGAAGTCATGGGTTACAGTTAAAAAAATCATGCAAGGGAAAAAGCATAACTTTTTAAAATAAAAACCATTCCCTTGCAGTTCTCTGCTTGGTTAATGAACTGGTTACATATAAAATTTCTGAGTGTTATAGGTTGCAGATTAGGAAAGGCAAACATTTCACTTGCTACTCTATATTAATTATAAGCCAAATGTATAAGCCTTATTACCATAACTTTTAAAATACAGGGGAAAGGGGAAAGATTAAGAAATTACCAATTAAGAACTGAGAGGAAGATTGGTAAGATGCACTTTGCTTTCTGACTTGACTAAAAAAAGAGCCCTGAGTGAGCTGAACAGCTCCTTATATGTTCTTTGGCTGGCCACCCCTTCTCAACTGCACCTGTTTCCTGTTACCTTCTTGAAGCCCTGAATTCCCAGCTTAAAGAGGAAGGCCATTGGCAGAGGACTAGCATGAGCCACTAAGAGGGTTTCCTGTGCTGTTGCTTTAAAGAAGCAGATGCTGAGTCTTGCAGGTAAGGATGCCTGATTAATGGCAGCTGTGCACAGGTCATGTGATCCATGGTTCTGTTTTAAAAGGGGGAGTGAAGGAGACCTGCAGCTCCTAAGATCTGAGGCCACACTAAACATCTACTGTTGTTCCTTGAAATCAGCTCTTTAGTTTTTCTTTCTTTGGTGATGTAGTCTGTTATGCCAGCATCTTTCTAGTTGTGTGCGTCCCTGAAGGGCTTTGTGAAAGACACCTTAAGATAAGTATCTGTCTCATAAGCTTTCAGGAGCCATAGGAGCAGTAAATGAGCTGCCTTCCTCTTCAGATTTCTTCAGGTGTGAAGGTTTTTCTCAGCTATCTCACAATAGGGTAGCCTTGTCTTAAATTTTGTACAAAGTGAGAAGTGTGGTCATGGGACTAGTTAGTAGTCTGGAGAGAAGGCAGCCCTCCTAAAGAAGTCTGGTGATTTCTGGGTTGGGGCAAAGGGGGTGCATGTACATCTCTGGATGCTTTCCTGTGCCCCAAATTGCTCCCCTGAAGCAATAGGGGCTGCTCTGTCCCTCAGTATATAATCCCAAAGAAATGCTATCAGAAGGGAAGATGGGCCTCCACTGTTCTCTTCTGCATATCCTGGTCTCTCTCCTTTCCATTCTGGTTTCTGCCACTGCATGCTGTCACGGGGAACACTTTCCTTTCCCTGGGGGGGGGGGCCCATCTGCTCTTGCACAAGCCCTTTGTTAGAGTTGGGGTGGGTCTTTCCTCCTGTCCTGCAGGATGGCCATTTGTCCTGTCTTTGTGCCACAGCTGAGTTTCCAGAGGTGTCCATGTGTCCCTTTTGTCCTAGGACAGAGGCATTTCCCTCAGGGTGAGGATGCCTGTTGGCCTATAAGGAGTTATGAGGCTTGGAGGTTGACAGTATGTGAAGTAGTGTGTTGTCACACTTTGATGACCCCCCCTCTTCTTTTTCACCTCTCTATTTTGGCAAGAAGACAATGTCTTAGAGGAGTTGTGTGTCAGGACCTGAGGCAGGATCTCAGGCTTGGAAGAAAGGGAGCTCTCGCTGAAGCATCAGGGTATGCCTTGGGGGTAGGGGAGGGCTCTGGGTTCTTGGAAGCTCATCATCTTACTCTGTGTTTACATCATAGGCCTGGTCAGCTAGCAAGACATCTATCTGCAAAGGAGTGAAAGGGAAACCTGAAGAAAGCGTTTGAGAAGTGCCACGGCTGAGGTCACCCTGAGTGAAAGAACACTGAAAGGGACAAGGCCAAGAGGAAGACGAACCCGTTGATCCTTGACCAAATCAAGTCAAAACTCTCTGTGGAGGCAAAACAACTCCAACCTTTGCTTTCCTCAGCAGCCCTGCTCAGCTCTCACAGCCTCAATCCTGTGGCTTCCCTCAGGTTGTTAATCCATCTCTAGTTGATCTTCCTCTTTTCCTCCCACCTTCAACGTTTCCCACTGTGATTGTCTTTCCTTTTTCATTTTGCACTGGATGGATGGTTGAGCATGTCTCTGCGTGTGTGATTAATGCAATAGATAACAGAAACAATTAATGACAAAATAATGTTTTCTAGTATTAATCTTGGTATTAATAGTGATAATCCTTACAACAGGAATAACTAGAATAATACTAGAATGATTAGAATAACAACTAGAATAATAAATAGAATAATACTTGTAATAAAACATGGAGCACACATGAGAAGATGGGGTTCCATGTAAAAGATAACCACGGTGGGACATTTAGAAGGGGCAGGAAAAGAGGAAGACCAAATATATGATGGATGGACACCCAAAAAGAGGCCACAAGCTTTGGTCGGCAGGCAGTGATCAAAGGCTCATGGTCAACCACATAGGCCAATAGAGAGAGTTCAGCCTCGATCCTATCTTGGACCAGCTGGAACCGCCCTGGCAAAGAAGCAACCACCAGTGCCTGCAGGCAAAGTCTCTTCCGGCCATGCTGCTCAACTTGCATGCATACAGGGTAAGGAGAGTGGCTAGTTCCTTAAAGAGGTTGTGCTATTCCCTCAGTTACTGAGGTTTCAAACATTCAGAATCAATTTGGGGGAAAGCATGCAGTTATGAAAGTGAAGGTGTTAAATGGGTTGCCATGGGGGTGGAGGCAAATTATGTTATGAAATGAACTTGAGTTCTGTTCTTCACTTCTGTGAATCTGAATGTGTAGCAGACGTTCTCCTAGATTTATCCCATACACTCTTCTTTGTCTTGAGACGTGTCTCTATTAGATACTACTGATTGGTTAACAACTCTATTTTGGTTAAAAAATATTATAATAATACAGTCCCACACGCTGGAAAGAGTAGCAGACTTTTTATGCATGATTCTCAAGAAGTGAGTTTCTGATTTGCATTAACCTTATTTAAATGCACACCTTGTGGATCTTAACGCATGCTGTGAAACTTCTGTGTTTTCACCTATTATGCCAATACTGTAAAGGTTTTCTTATCTTATCTTACTGTATGATTTGATAGTCCTCCTCCAGCAGTTCACACACACACACACCACTGAAGAGTTCATCCTTCCTGTAGCCCTCAATACTGCCAACAATTCCTACCAACAGTTGCATACCTCAGCTTGCACGTCAGCAAGGCATGCAGTAGTTCTGTAGTTCTCAGCCTTGAATGAATTAGCTTACTGCAGGCATTGTGCCTCCATTTGTGTACGCACTACACAGAAGGTCACAGTTTTATCTTAGATTTCACTGAAAAATGTGTATTTTTCACCAGCAAAATACAGTTTATGTGGGGGTAAGTTCACCATCCTTTATTAATGCACCCATTTGAATTGTAAAGTTTGGGTTGGGCCTGGCTAGTACTTGGACGGGTGACCAACAGGGAATACCATGTGCTGTAGGCGCCTGGAGTAGGAACTGGCAAGCCACTCCAGTATTCCTGCCAAGAAAACCCCACGGACAGGGGGTCACGAAGAGTTGGTCACAACTGTAACCACACAACAAACAAACAACAACAACAACAACAACAACAACAACAACAACAACAACAACAACAACACAAATGACCCATCAGGTTCAAAATGAAGTAGCGAATGGTGTCCTCAGGCTCCAAAGTGTAGCTGTGCCAGCTAAATTACTTCAGCATGCAATATGAGGTATAAAACCTTTCTCCATGTCAATAAGAACACAACTACAGTGGTACCTTGTATAAAGGAATTAATTCGTTCCAAAGGAAATTTGTTAAGCAAATTTTCCTTTGTATCAATTTCACAAATGAATGCATTGAAAATGGATTAATCCCTAATCACGACTATTTTTCTGTTGTACGGATTCGCCCTATAGGCAATTCCGATTTCCCCCTATCTCCAGAATTTTTTCCCTTTAAGTGGATTTTCTGTTTAACAAACCTCTTGTTATACGAGGGTCCACTGTATAGTGAAGAGTATAACAGCAACATGCTGCCTTTTCATGACATCAAAAATGCCCCCTCATTCTGCCTGTCCTGTGGCCCACTTTGGAGCTGAGGACGGAGGGGGGTCCCTCTGTCAATGGGGTGCTATCTGTCCCTCCTGCGGATTATAATAAAGAAAGGGGTCTTCAGTCAAGGAGAAAGAATCCAGTAGAGATGGAGACCATATGGGTGGAAACAAAAAGGGATGAAGAGTTGACAGGAGAAAAGAGGCAAGGGCGGAGACATCAGAGGGGGCAAAGCTCATCGGACTAAAAAGGTGGGAAAAATCCAAGAAGGGAATGGAGGAAAGGAGACAGTAAAAGAAGGAAGGGAGAGAGATTTCGGAAGCAGATGAGGGAGTGAATTATAAAGAAAGAAAAAGCATCCTGCCCCCAGGTCGGGAATGGGTTTGGTTAGAAAACCCAGATACCCAGAAATGGGGAGAAAATGAGGATGCCACAGGTGGAAGCTGAAAGGAGACATGCCCAATCCACACATGAAGGGTATTCATCCCAGGGAGAAAGGGAGGCACAAGAGTGGAGAAAGAGAAGAAAAAAGGCAGCGGCTGAGCTAGAGAGTGGGTAGAGCTAGAAAATAAAAGAAACCCAAGTTGTACCAGTAGAGGGATAAAGAAGTAGAGTGTAAAGTAGATACCAAGTTAGGAAGATAGGAAGGAGGGGAAGATGTAAACCCCTAACCCTTCCAAAAGAGTTTGGTTGGGTGAAGAGAGACTAAATACAATGGATCAGGATTTTGAATTATGGGAAATAACTCCCTCAAAGTTACATGGAGACATTTCTATGCCCAACAGTAGTTATGGATTAAACCAGTTAAATGTTATGTTATAGAGAGCGAGAGTAATCCATTCTTTGACGACGACGCATGAAGCAACACCAGTTAATGTTTTGTGAAGAAAACGAAATAAAGCATGAGTCTTCGGATAAAAACGTCTCTTTATTGACTGAACCGGAGGTAATAGTCAGGCCAAAAAAAGAGCCCTTACACCCACATGTGGTGTGCTTCTTTGCAAATCACTCACCTTTGTGCAGGAAGTGACTGGCCACATAAGCTGAATCAAGGAGGTCTGTGGACGTCTCTACAACCCCCTGTGCACTTACTTGCCTCCCTTCCTATGAAATGGCTCTGAACACTGAGACTGAGGTCAGACAGCTTTCATGGTGTCCCCCTCGCCCCATCCAATGTTCAGCAGGCGTACACAGTCATGAAAAAGTACACCCTTTTTGAATTCTATGGTTTTTATGCATCAGGACAGAATAAAAATCATCTAGTCCTAAAGCAGGTCTGAAAAGTAGGTAAATGCAACCTCAGATGAACAACTTCATGAGCTATTACACCTTGTCATTGCAGTGCAGAGAGATTTGGAAGCACTGGTAACAGGGTTGTTGTTTCTCTACACTTGCAAGCGCGGTGTTTTGAAGTATGATGCTTCCCCATCCCTCGTCACATTTATTTTTTTCTAATTCTCCTCCTCCCCACCCCTCTCCATAGGAGCTTCTTGGCCTAAAACTGAAAACACCAGTACTCGTGTTTAAACAAAGTCACTTCCTCTACTGGAGTTTCACCTTTGAAGAAAAAAATACAGTGGACCCTCGTATAACAAATGGTTTGTATAACATAAAATCTGTACAACATAAAAAATTCCAGAGATAAGGGAAATTTGCTTAACAGAATCGTCTATGGGGCGAATCTGTACAACATAAAAATGGTTGCGAGTAGGGATTACTCTGTTTTCAATGCATTCCTATGGGGAATTTGTATAAAGGAAATTTTGCTTAACATAATTTCATTTGGAACAAATTAATTCCTTTATATACAAGGTACCACTGTATCTAAGAAAGAAGCTGCCAGAAGGTAGGCTGAAAGATAATTTTGTGTTGTCAAATAGACTTGGGCATCTCATGCTTTGCACGAAGCATGAAGCGTCACTGGCCAGCTGTGGGTAATCCCAGCCACCCCCACCCACCCACCCAATCCATTTAGCAAGCTCTGCACACACTGGGGTTTACCACAGGTACAAGCTACAAGCCCAAGGTTACAGAGGCTGGCTTGTCTCCCCAGTGGGGAATAGAACTCCTGATCTCTGGCTGAAGGATGAGGATGTTTAAGACGCGGTGTGGATTTCACTGTGTTTTCCCCAGAGCCTAGTGGATTCCCATCCTACCTTTCATTTGTATCATGTTAAAGTTTGTATACATTTTCCAGATGCATTATCTGTAACCTAGACTGCTACCACACTTTAGATTTGAAACGCCTTTTCCTTCAAGACAAATCACCTTAAAAATAGCCTTAAAATCACTATCCGCTTTTCAAATCACTTTTTCTGAAGTGGCCACGCCCATTTTGACCGCTGTGTTGGTTTTTCTTGCAACGACCACTGGGTGTGGTGTTTTTTTTAAAATCGGTTCCTGCACCCCCTTTTAAAGCGATTTGGTTGTATTTGCAAATATACTACGCCGCCATTTTTCGGTTTCCCCCCTGTTTCTGCCGTTTCCCTGTCATAGTTTAAAGAGGTTCAGCCAAGTGCGAACGGGGAAGCCGGTTGCTAAGCAACTGCTGAAGTGCGGACTGCCGAACCAGTGTAGCGACCACGTGAGGAGATAAGGTGATACAAAATAAAAAGTAGCTGCTCAAGGAAGTGCGGTAGTGGCCATATGCATTTATCTCCCTGTTTTTCAAAGGTATTCTATTTTGTCCACATTTCCCCCATTGGCTAAAGTGTGCAGACTTGAGTGTGGTGGTGACGGCAGCATTTTATATTTGCCTGCGTGGTTTCATATGCAAGAAACACAGACATTTCTGAGGCATGTTTCATTTCTCAGCAATCTCAAGAAATGCAAATGAACTAATTTCAGTGATGGCCTTTCCAGGATTCTTTTCTGAACAGCCATGTGGCTCCTTGTTTGTTGCCCCCCCCCCCCGAAGCCCTCTACAGTTTCTGGGGTAGTTCGTATTTAATAAGGACAAAAGTGGCGCTGTTATACTCCCACGTCTTCTCTCAAAATGAAAACACTTCTCTGAGGCCTGAAGCAAAAGTAATACCTGTGTGTCATTTCTTTGCTGGACTATTTCATTTGTAAAACATATATTTGTCTGACCACTGAAAGGCTGCTTAACAGATTTTTTCATGGGGGAAGCACAAGCTGTAAATATATTGGAAGTAAAAACTCAAGCTGAAGAACCGCCTAAAGAAACTCAGGGGACAGATAGTAGGGCACTGGGCTCTTTCATTTCTAGGTCACACAGCTTTGAAGAATGTCCAGAAGGAAAAAAGCAGGGACTTGTAGATTTACTTAGAAGATGCCATGTCTGTTTTTACGTGCCACAACCTATCTCCACTAGCTCTACTTTTGACAGCTGTACTTCACTGTGATTTAAACTTGTGAAAACGTGTGAGACAGAATAATATAATAATAAAAATAAATATTGATTTGTTTGCTTGGTGGTGACCTTACTTACTTATAGCCAAAAAAGAGAGTAACACATGAAACGTCATTGCTCCACCCAACCCTGTATAGTCAGAGAAATATTTGTCTCAGTCTTTCAAGCAAATGTACCTTAAAACATGTTTAACATATTTCCTTTTCAAACCATTCTTTTATATCTATCTATCTATCTATCTATCTATCTATCTATCTATCTATCTATCTATCTATCTATCTATCTATCTATCTATCATTTCCCAAAGGAACTATATATAATTTTAATTGCCTTAATTGAAAAAAAAAGACCACATTGTCTAAACTCTAGTGTCCCAATGTTTGTGCTGAAAGATACAATTCCACCTAGAGGTTCATTTTTTTTAACATTAGTTTACCTTTGTTATTCTTACTTTTATACCTTACTTGTGCCAATTGATGCAACTCGTGACAAGGATTGCAATTGGCAACTCCTTAAATAGTGAGAGCTCAGTGCTGTGATTTACACATTTGCACTTAAGCGGGTGTCCAGACTTGGACTATTTGATTTTGAGATTCTGAATGAAAAACAAAATAGAACTGCTGAGATGAAAGTCTAGCCACCTTGGCTCTAAAAGATTACCTGTATGGAATCATATTCTTGTTATAAAGCGGTATACCTCTATATAAAACTCAGAGTCTGAATACACTATTATGTCTCATTTCCCTCTCGTGGAGAACTGAAGGCTGGAATGAGTGCGGATGAAATACTAAACAATGTCAAAGGCTGAATTTCTGTTGCATATTCATACAAACAGTGTAACATTTTGATGCAAACTGCTAAGGAAGCTCCTTAGACCTTATAGGTTGCATAGAAGTCATGCAACTCAGTGTGTAGTAGATAATGTTTATTTAACTTAATTGTTTGTTTCCAAAAGTTTCACTGTTTGCATAACGGTGCAAAAGGATTGCAATCAATGTAGTAAAACAAAAACTGGCATAGTAGGTTTATACATTTTCTTGCTTTCGGTGCTACTTCTCTCATTGACTTTTTTCTTGCACAATCACCCTTAGTGATTTATACGTTTTGTGCTTTATTACATGACCGAACTGCTGTAGTTGTCTGCATTTTATGTGGTCTATGATTTATATGTCACCTTTTTGACCCAAGAAAGTTTTAGCATCCTCTAATAAATTCTCATTTCAAAACTTTGATCTGTTCAATAGAAGACTATATTAAAGTCTACAGTAAAGAGCTGACAACACATAGCACCATACAATGCGTATTCTTGAAGTATATTTTAAAATTTTGCTCCTTATACTTATCATCTTAGAGCCTTTTCACACAACCCCTAAAATCCGCGGCAAATTGCTCCCAGATTTGGAGCTTAAAATTGTTTCCCCACCAGCTCTCGAGTTTACAAGAAATTAAGTGCGACCACGCCCACCTAAGCGCATCCCAGTGCACTTTTCAAGTACCTGCTCTCCAGGGGTGAAAAATTCCTGATGCGGATGTAACGTAGTGAGTGCCGGGCTCTCCTCACTTCTCTTTGTTGTTGTTTTGCCCCCTGCCCATTTAAGAGATACTATGCTGCCGGGAGCAGAGCGAGAGGGCAGAACGGAGGTGAGCCCGCATTCTTTTCTTCCTTTTTTTCTCCCTCCCCTCATGCAGACAACAGCCAGGAGTGCGGAGGGGGTGGGAACACAAGAACAGCAACAAACCCCAAGATCTCTGGTCCAAATTTAAGTGGCCATAGGATCTTAGGGGTCGTGTGAAAAAGCTCTTAAGGAAACTGCTGTAGGCCATTTCTATTCTGATTGTGATTATATGGTTATGTTCCCCCAGGCACTCACTGCTTTACATTCGCATCAGAAATTTTTCACCCAAGGAGAGCAGGTACTTGAAAAGTGCGCTGGGATGCGCTTGGGTGGGCGTGGTCGCACTTAATTTTTTTTAAACTCCGGAGCTGGTGGGAAAACAATTTTAAGTTCTGGATCTGGGAGCCATTTGCCTCAGATTTTAGGGGTCGTGTAAAAGCGCCTTTTGTTGAACCAAATTCCAAGACACTTTTATTTGTATATGTGTTCCACTTTTTCATTTTGGATTTTTCAATTGCAGTTCTTGGACTGCCTGCTGAGAGGAAAGTCTAGCCACTCTGGCTGTAGAACATCACATGTGCAGTACATTATTCAGCACCTGTGAACTCAGGTTTCTGAGTTTTAGACTATAGTCATTTACTTCATTGACTTTACTGAGTGACTGCAGATATTTTGAACTGTCAGCTATTAATACTGCATATTTTGCGTATCAGATGTTGTTGAACAATGAGACCATCAAGTATTTCTTCACAAATATTTTTAGAGTACAAATTGAAGAGCAGAAGCTAGTACACATTCTTGTTACTGCATATTCCTCCTTGTATCTCTGTGTCCTTTGTCAGCTGATCTTCAACTTTCACTGCAGCTTTTTGTTCTCAGCAGGGTTGCCAATTTTACAAGTATTCCTTGAATGAAGACCTTTCCATATCAATAACTCTATCAGTCTGCTCCATTGCACTTTATCGACCTTTCCATATCAATAACTCTATCAGTCTGCTCCATTGCACTTTATCAAAGGCTTTAATGTAGCCAATGACCAGAATCTGATTAGAGATTTACACTGACATGTGTCAATTGTGTACATCACAGCGGTGAATAGTTGCTAATTAATAAATTGCTGCTCATATTGTTGATCGTACATCAAGTCCTGTTACTAATTTAACCAGGAAGGTGAGTGGCAACAAATTAGTTAGTGGCTATTTATCATTATGATTTATGCAATTACAGTTTACACCAGTGTAAATCTTGAAGGCGAAATAAAATAGAAGGAGAAGAAATGGAGGCAAGACAGAATTTATTTTCTTGGTTTCCTTGATCACTGCAGATGGGGACTGCAGCAATGAAATTAAAAGACGCCTGCTTCTTGGGAGGAAAGCAATGGCAAACCTAGATAGCATCCTAAAGAGCAGAGACGTCACTTTGCCAACTAAGGTCCGGATAGTCAAAGCTATGGTTTTTCCAGTAGTGAAGTATGGAAGTAAGAGCTGGACTATAAAGAAGGCTGATCGCCACAGAATGGATGCTTTTGAGCTGTGGTGCTGGAGGAGAGTTTTGCGAGTCCCCTGGACTGCAAGGATAACAAACCTATCCATCCTGAAAGAAATCAACCCTGGATATTCACTGGAAGGACAGATTTTAGAAGCTGAAGCTCCAGTACTTTGGCCACCTCATGAGGAGACAGGAGTCCTTGGAAAAGTCCCTGATGTTGGGAAAGACTGAACGCAAAAGGAAAAGGAGACGGCAGAGAATGAGATGGTTGGATGGTGTCATCGATGCAACCAACATGGATTTGACCAAACTCCGGGAGGCAGTGGAAGACAGGAGGGCCTGGCGTGCTCTCTGGTCCATGGGGTCACGAAGAGTCGGACGTGACTGAATCTCCAATTGGAATCTAGTCAATAAAGCAAGCATACATATCGCCATTCATGTCACTGTCTCCCTCCCCAAGCATGTGTATGAATAGTTCTTCCCTTGTTCTAAAACTTTTGTTGAATCCCAAATGCATATCTCTAACATTTCTTCACATAAATTGTAAATTCTTCCATGTATTATTTTGAAGACAAACTTAACTAAATAGCTCATAAACTTATTGCTAGCATCTGCACATTAAGACCTCATTAATTAAGCTCTTAGAAGTCACAAAAAACTACATTAGTGTGGATTAACATTAGTTAGCGTTAGTTTTTAATCTCCCATTACTACTACACTTTGTATTATTCATATATTAGAGCCAAGCAATGTTGGTCTGTAGGCACCTGGAGTAGGAACTGGAAAACCACTCCAGTATTCCTGCCGAGAAAACTCCATGGACATGGGGTTCAAAAAGAGTCGGTCACGACTGTAACGACGCAACACACACACACACACACACACACACACACACACACACACACACACACACACACACACACACACACGTAATTTTAAGTGGATTGTCAATAAAACTATTTTTAAAATAAAAAATTTAAAATTTAAAAGGAAGGTGTTGGTGGCAACAGGGCAGTCTTTAATTACCAAACGCTACTGATGGTGATAAAGATATTTCGCAGCAAAGAATTACAACCAGCCTCAGTGGTAATCATAATAGTGGTGCAGTGATAGCAGCCAAGTCTCAAAGGAAAGCCGTGACTTCCAAAGCAAGAGAAAGCAGAATGAAATCTCCCAGATGTTAACGCTTACACATGGCCGTCCGTTTAATCCTTGCCAGACAGCCTCTCTGAAAGATGCCAGATTTGGCTTAAGTGCCCTTTAGTTCCGGAAGATTTCTGCTAGAGGAGAATATGGGTAGGTTAATTAGGTCAGTGGTTCTGTAGTACGGAAGATCAGACTGTCATTCTGAGATCATTTTGCCCACAGAGTCCAGTGTCTATGTAGCCAAGGTTTAGTAATTCAGAGGCTCTCTCATCCAAATTTTATTCCTCTTTTTGATGCCTTGCGACTAACATGTGTGCAAGAGAGCTCATATAAACGGAAAGAATTACGCCGTTCAAGGGAATCGGCAACAAAACGTTGCAGGCGGGAGCACTTCAGTTCGTTGTTCCAGTGAGCAGTTCTGTCCTCTACCAGATTTCACGACCGTCTTTAATAATAATAATAATAATAATAATAATAATAATAATAATAATAATAATAATAATAATAATAATAATAATAATAATAATAATCTCAAAATGACAGAGCTGGAAGTTCATGGTGTCCCACCCGTTCCCTGCCATCTGCAGCCCATTCGTACTGTGTGCCTCACTGAATTATAGTCAATTCGGTTGTTTTTGGCAGTGCGTCTCTCTCTCTCTCACAGACTTTTCTTGAAACCCAAAGGTTCTTGTAGAGCTACTAGTATGTTATTCTTCTCTAATGGGATGTGGGTCCGTATCTGCCCCAGCTGGGAGTGGGAGGGAATCCAAATTCCACTGGCATAACACACCAACCGTTTCAATGTAGCAAAATGTAAAGTAATGCATATTGGACCGAAAAATCAAAACTTTATCTATCAACTCATGGGCTCTGAGCTATCCGTGTCGGATCAGGAAAGAGATCTTGGTGCGTTGGTGGACAGCTCCATGAAGGTGTCAACCCAATGTATGGCAGCGGTGAAGAAGGCCAATTCCATGCTAGGGATTATCAAAAAGGGGATTGAAAATAAAACAGCCAACATTATAATGCCATTGTACAAAACGATAGTAAGGCCACACCTGGAGTATTGTATACAATTCTGGTCACCGCATATCAAAAAAGACATAGTAGAACTGGGAAAGGTGCAGAAGAGAGCGACTAAAATGATTACTAGGCTGGGGGACCTCCCTTATGAGGAAAGACTAAAACATTTGGGGCTCTTTAGTCTGGAAAAAGGCACCTCAGAGGGGATATGATTGAGATGTACAAAATAATGCAGGGCATGAGTCAACTGGATAGAGGGACACTCTTCTCCCTCTCACAAAATACCAAAACTAGCAGATATCCACTCAAACTGTGGGTTGGGAGAGTGAGAACAGACAAAAGATTTTTTTTACCCAGCGTGTTGTTAGTCTGTGGAACTCCCTGCCACAAGATGTGGTGATGGCATCTAGCCCTGATGCCTTCAAAAGGGGATTGGACAGATCCCTGGAGGAGAAGTCCATCACAGGTTACAAACCATGATGGAGATGTGTAATCTCCAGGCTTAAAACCAGGGTACTTCAAGGGCCAGATGCAGAGGAGTGGTAGCAGGAGACAGATATCTAGTCTCATGCGCTCCCAAACGCATCTGGTGGGGCCATTGTGAGATAGAGGAAGCTGGAGTAGATGGCCCTTTGACCTGATCCAGCATGGCTCTTCTTATGTTCCTATGTTCTTAAACCCTGGCTGACTCGATGCCTCCTGTCCGGCTATTACCGTACATGGGAAATTGCTTCTGGTGCCATTTGATTTCATACTGTCAACTGCTTTGATTTTAGTGGTGTTTATTAGTATTTATTCTACTCTGTTGTAAACTGCCTCACACTAATGGCCAGAATTTAAATAGAAGAAAGTCAGACCCCAGAGACATCCTTTTGCTCAGAATATGGGACACTGGCGCACCCTTTTGGTATATTATATCCCAAGTAATTATTACATCGCAATCCCACTAGCAACCACAATCCTTCTATACCCCATATTTAAGGATGTGGAAGAGCCGAAATGAAAAAATCTTATTGATAGAGATGCCATTTGAAAACAACAGACTTGTAGCCCATTGCTACTTACAGTTGCATATTCTTTACTAAAGTATGAACCACTACTTTTGAGTATGGATGAGTTAACATGGCAGACTCTCATCAACCATGCTACAAAACCTGAGTACTAGAATAAGCCACAACACTCACCATCCAGACATGAGAAACAGAGGACGGGAAACAGAGAAGAGCTGAAACGGTTCCTATATATCACAGGCCTGCACAACAGGTAGACCACGGGCTAGCAGTAGCCTGCAAAGAGTTCAAAAGTAGCCCGCCGGCCACCAATAAAAAAGTGAGGGGATAAGTTCTCCACCCCTGTTCCCCCATCCCAAGGACCACCACTGCCCCAGCAAAATTCTGGGTCTGCCAGCCCACTGTCTTAGCCGAGTGAGGCAGTTCAAGGGCCATGACATGGGCCCCTACTCCCCCCACTGGCCAGATGATTGAGCAGGTGCAAGGGAAGTGTGTGCATGGTCAGCCTTCCGATAGGAATGCATTGAAAATCAATTAATCCATTCCGGAGGGAATGGATTTCAAAGCATTCCTCTAGGAAACTGCTGCTTTACTTACAATCTTTTTTTTCTTACAAGCATGTGCTTAGAATGCATAAAATTCCTAAGTAGAGGCATTAGTGTAGTAGCCCTCAGGCACTTTGGGCCAGAAAAAGTAGACCTCGACCTGTTCAAAGTTGGACAGCCCTGATATATTAGAACTCCTATTCTTCAATTCAATCAAAAGTTTGGCTTGCCTTCTGGCTGTTAATAATGACTGCCTTAATAATTATATGCCAACAGTTTCCAAGTTTTTCTAGATATAAAGTACTTAAATGTAGTTCTTCTGGCAATGTTCTGGGGTGGTGTAGCTTGCCCAAGGCCACAGAGACTGGCTTTTCTCCCAGAAACATGGTGAGGGACTCCTGACTAGAGATGGGCACGAAATGAACTTTTTTTTTCATTTCTGTTATTTGTTATTCGTTTCGTTACGTAACGAAATGAATAACAAACATTGTGATGAAATTGGAACGAACCGAACAGAACCATGAAAATTAGGTTCATTACGTTTCGTTTTTCGTTAATGGCGACGTGCAATGAAATGAGCTGATTTAAATGTTCAAAAACGCCCTGGACATCCATAAAAACTCAGCAATAATTATGTATACTGTCTGATAATACCTACCCGGGGGGGTTCCTTAAAACGTTTGTTTGTGTCTTCTCCCATCGTGATGTATTTTTCTTTTCCCTTTAAAGATGACAAAATGGATGTCGCCAGCCACAAAATGGAGGCAAGCCATGTGATGGGATCATGTAAATTCTTGGACAACTTCAACCAATAGCATGCCCAGGTTGCAGACTGGGCAGCTCTGGCAGCCACAGAGGGCATAAAAAGCTCTGGCAGCCCCCGTCCTCCTTGCAGTTTCCGGTGGAAGTTAGGGTGGGATTGCTGTCTCTGTGACTCGTTATTTTCACTTTAGGCCAGCCAGGCAGGTGTGTATCTCTGTGTTCCTGCTGGCTGCAAGCCTGGCTCTTAGGGGAGAGAAAGAAGAGATTTCTCTTTAGCTTCAGTCCTGCAGCCTCCCTGTGTGCGTGCGTGCGTACCTCTTGGTGAGTACCCTCCCCTGCCTCGCAGTGCAGTCACTCTGCAGTTGCCTTGCACCCAGGGCAATGCCCGCCACTGCCTTTGCAGCCTCCCTGCGTACCTAGTCTATACTGTGTCTCTGCCAGCATCATTATTTTTTAGTGTTTTCCCTCTGGTCTAGGGCGTTGGGGGATGCTCGCGCACAGAAGTGCTTTAAAAATCGTGCAAAAAGTGGGTAAAAATGAAAAATGAAAACGAATTTTTTTCAAAAATTCGCAAAAAATAAAAACAAATCGAAACGGACCCCCCCTCAATGAAAAATGAAAAACCGAAACACCATTTTTTCGATTCGTGCCCATCTCTACTCCTGACCCAAGTGCTCCAAGCCAGAATGTTACTACACTGCAACCTGCCCCAGAGTTTGTGTTCAAGAAGACCCAGCACACTGATTAAATCTGATATATTTTACATCAACTACATGATGTACAGTCTCTCTCTCTCTCTCTCTCACGTATACCCCCTGTTGCTAAAAGCCACTCTGTACAGTTTCTAAAATAAAATGGCAACAATCAAACATTATATGAGACATAACTACATAATTAAATTAACTACATAACTATGGCATCAAAATAATCATAAAATAAATGCAATGCACTTTAAAACATAAAAATACATAAAACATTTAAAATGGCAGTAATTGCACAGAAGCCCAGTCTTTTTTCATGTGAGTCACTGATTTTTCTTGACCCAGCAGGGGCCACGTTTTGCAGGGGATGGTGGTGACTCCACTCACATCCCTTTTGTTTTGTTTCTGGCAGGTACAATCGCTTTTTGGGTTCAAAGGCTGTCCAGCTAAGATGACATATTTTGCAAGGACAGGCTCCTAGTGTGAAAATATTCCACAACCTATGCTCCTAACTACACTCTGCATTCTTCCATCACAAGTATTTAAAAAAGCAAACTGTAAACAGCTGTTGAGGCATGGCATCGGAGCTGGCAAAGAAGAGAAGTGTAAACCTTATTCTGGCTTCGTGAAGGGAATGTCCTGAAATATACCTATTTTAAAGTTAATATTTACTTTGGTGGGATATTTGCCATTGGTGTGTGCAGGGCCGGCACTTCCATTGAGGCAAACTAGGCAATTGCCTAGGGCGCCAAAATGGAGAGAGGGCGCTGGCCAGCCTGCCCCCCCCGCCACTGGCCACCGCCGTCCGTCCCCCCACTGCCTGCCAGCCGCCCGTTGCCATCTGCCCATCGCTGCCCGTCGCTGTCCGCCCGCCGCCCCCACGCCCATCACCACCCCCCTGCGCCCGTCGCTGCCGCCGCCCCGCCGCCGCCCCACCCACTCCAAGTTTTGCAAAAGGTGACTATCATAAAGAAGACCCCTCGGCTAGGAAGTGTAAAAAATAATAATTACAAAAAATACTACCCAGTATCTGCAACCAACCAGTCTTTCTACTCAAATCCAGGTTTGAACAAGGAATATAGCAAGGCATTATTCCAGTGCCGCAGAGTGGAAAAGTAGGTCACAGAAAGTAGGTTTGAGAGAACAGAGAAATGAACTTGTCACCTCAGATTCCATCGGAGTAGAAATTGAAAACTGCCAAAATGATCTAGTGAGAGAAACTGGGCGCTCTGCATTTAGAAAAGTGGTCGAGACACAAGGCGGGCCTTCACAGTCTCTCCATCCCTTTTACAGGGATGAGGGAAAGAGAATGAAGGCGAGAGAACGATTTCCACATTTGGACATAAACATTTCTAGAGGCATCTTTGATTGCAAGATATCTTTACAGACCACTAAAAATAATAATACAGTAAACAAGCTTCCGTGGGTTGCCCTGCCATTTCCCGAAAATGAAATTCCATTTACACCTATGGTATCTGAAACTGTCTACGACAGCAGTGTCGTGGAGCAAAAAACTAATCACATAATTCTGTAGACTTGCATGTTTTAAAAGCTAACACCTGTGCACTGGGTAATATTTTTTTGGTTTAACTAAAGACAGTTTCATCTCCTAGCCCACCCCAGATGCTGAAAACTCTTTGAATGACACCATTTGTCCCCACATTTGGAGTGCCTAATGCTTTTCGACTACATGTCCCAGAGAATTACAGAATTGGTTAGCCACCCAGAGACCATTTGGTAGTGGGGCGGCTGAAGAATTCCGTAAAATTTATTTATTTATTTATTTATTTATTTATTTATTTATTCATTCATTCATTCATTCAACTTATATGCCGCCCACTACCCAAAGGTCTCTAGGCAGCTTACAATCAAAATAAATTAAAACAGTTTAAAATAGTTAAAATAGAATATCAATAAATAATCAAAGCAATAAAAAAACCTTGCTCTAAAATCATTACACTAAAATTGTCATCAGAGGACCCACAGTCTATATTGTATCAATTAAAAAACTTCTGGAACAGGAAGGTTTTTACCTGGCGTCGAAATGTAATCAATGTAAATAAATAAGTCCTAGCTAGTAGAGGCAGTGGTCAGGACCTCTGGAAGTTATAGACGAAGAACATATGAGACGCCAGATATGGGAACCTCTGCACTAGATACAGCCATGGAACCCATGAGTGTGAAGTTTTTAGGGAGAGGTCAGACAGGATGGTTCAAGACTATTACCTGAGAGCAAACACTCTCAGTCCCAAAATCAAAGTCAACAGGGCTGTAAGATGGTCATGTTATCTGGGCAAATGAAACAGAAAAACCCGTAGCCTCTTTCAAACAGTAAAAAGACAATAGAGCTGAAACAACAATTTGCTGCCTTTTTGTGACACCCAAACCCTGCTTCCCGAAGTAGAAGGTTTAGGGCCAGCCCTGCTGTCTGATCTATAAAGTAGTATAGTATTCTTCCATGTACAATATAAGAATGTATTTTTGTTTAAACTAAAAAATGAGGGTTGTCTTATATATGGAATTCAGCTGTGGAGAAGTGGGTTGGAAAAAGTGGGGGCCGTATGTGGGGTCACATAAGGTACAGATCATTAAAACGTGTCTGTGGGGGCACATTTACCGTGTTTTGTACCACGTGACCGCAACAAAAGAAAATACACATTTTACTTTGATGCAGTACAAAGTTGACGTGGGGTAACAGCCTTCCTGTACCTCCAGAGCTCAATATCTATATTTATTCAAAAGGGACCAGTCTGTCTGAAAATATCTACTCTCTGATGCAGAAACCCTTCCCCAAAATCCCCGATGGCCCATGACTTTCTGGGTTGCTGAGTTCTGAGGAAAATATCAAGCAGCTCTTGATTTGGCAGGCCACTATCGCAAGAAGCTACGTAGGTTAAATTTAAGTATGTTGGATGTACATATTTGAAGATAAGGCTTAAAAAAAGAAGAAGTTAAAAGCAATAAGAGTGCTAAATTGTGATTTTTTTTTCAGAAGCAATGAGACTGACTGAATTATTTTCTTAAGTTCAAATCCACCTTTCTCCCAGGGAAAGGGACCCACGGTGAATTTAATATTCATCCTTATGTCCCATCAAGTGAATTCTGACTTATGACAGCACTTTCTGGGGTTTTCAGGGCATAGAGTACACAAAAGTGATTTACAGTTGCTTCCTTCTGGAGGGTGCTCTGCGATTGTTTAGCTTGTCCAAGGCTACACGCTTTGGCTTTTTTCCTGGGACGTAGAATGGAAAATTTGACTGTGGCCAGACGCCTAACTCACTGAACTATTATCCTGCCAAGGTAACATACAAGGATTTAGAAAATAATAATAATGACAGTTTAAAAATGCAACCAATTGCACCATCCAAAAACAAATACAGTTGAACTAAAACTAAAACAGTTTGTGACCTTGTTACCTGGCAGAGCGTGTTTTCCGACTAGCCAGTTGAGAACCCTGACCCTAAGAGAGGCTTGGAAGGAAAAAAATGAAAAATTATGCCTTCCTGAGGGTTGTGCCACCCCTTTGGAATAGTCTCCCATCCATGATCCTTCTAGGTTCCTCATTGCTCTTTTAAACAGTCATTAAAAATCTGACTCTACATGAGGTATTTCCCAGAGCCAGTGACAACATACGTCAGTATCTCTCTAGCTAAAACCATCAGCCCCCCCATCTTTTTCTTATTCTCATTTTAATATGTAAACTTACTGTTCACATGATGTTGGTTGTGCCAATTTAGTTCAATTGAAGTTATTGTACATTCATGGCCTTTGCTGTTTTTGGTTTGCTATAAACCTTCCAGAGTGGCTTGTGCTGACAGATGGATAGTGTAAATATTAATTAAACAGTGGAACCCTGACTTACGAGATCAATCCTTTCCAAGTGCATGCTTGTAAGTCAGTTAGCTCATAAGTCGGGGAGCGGTTTCCCATAGGAATGCATTGAAAGTCAATTAATCCATTCCAAAGGGACGGATTTCAATGCATTCACATGGGAAACTGCTTTCAACCATCTGCGGCTTTCCCCACCGCCACCACGTGTGTTGGGGGGGGGGAATAAGTGGTGGGTGGTTTAAAATGTCTTTAGCCACTAAGGCAACCACTTGTTTCTGTGGCTAAAGACATTTTAAATCTCATGCCGCTTCTCCTAACCCCCCCCCCCCGGGGCACGGAGGGAAGGTGCACAATGTTTAAAATATCTTTAAGCAACTGAGCCAAGGGCTTGCCTTGGTGGATAAAAGTTATTTTAAACGGGCCCCCCAATGCATCATTGTTACACAAGGGAGACCTCATCTTAATCATAAGGTGGCGGAGGGGGGGGACCGAAAGCCCGCTCGTAAGTAGGGATTCTTGGTTGTCGGGGTCATCGTAAGTTGGGGTACCACTGTAATTAAAAATATATTAAACCAGTCATCATTAAAAGACAGTAAATGAAAGTGTTAAATTATAAAAAAAACTCTTTGAAAACAATTTGAAACCCCGTTAAAATCATGAAGAAGATACTTCCTGCCTTAAAATTCTTTCTTGATCAGCAGTTCAAAGCCTGCTTAAAAACCAAGGTCTTTGCCTGCCAGCTGAAGGTGAACAGTGCAGGCAGCCACCTTGGTTTCCTATGGGAAAAAGTTCCACAGCCTGGGAGCAGCCACTGAAAACGACCTCGCTCATGTCTGCCCCAAATGCGCCTGAGAGGGCAGAGAAACCAAGGGAATAACTTGATCTGATATAAACCTCAGGGAGACGTGGTCTATCAGATAGCCTAGACCAGTGGTGGCGAACCTTTGGCACTCCAGATGGCGTGGACAGCAGCTCCCATTGGCAAGACAGGCTGGCCTAGACCCAAGTTATTTAGGACTTTAAAAGACAAAGCCAACATCTTGAACTGCGCCCAGACATGGGCTGGCAAATAAAGTAAATAAATCCACCACGGATCTGAATGTGCATCAGCACATGACTGTCCTATTTCAGACTGATAATTTATTCAAAATTCAAATTGACCGCAATGTGAAGGAAAACAAAGAGTAGCTCCCAAGCACGCGGCCTCGTTCTCCTGCAAGCTGTGGACAATGGTTCAAATCGATGCTGCCTAGCTTTAAATCTAGTTCCCAATCAATGTCAACAGCAGAAAGGTCAGAAGAATCCCCCAAACTGTGGACATGCACAGGAGGTCTATGAAGTGTCAATTTCCCTGTTTTATTTGGGCAAGGCTGCTATCCACATGCTTGCTACATCCGTGCAGTTAGTGGGGACACTTGGAAGGGGCTCGGGGCATTTTCAAAAACCTATTGCGTCCAGCCATAGACTCCAGCCTTCAAGCCCGCAAGGCTGCTGCACAGATTCTTCCAGGGGGGCTTTCAAAAAGATGCTCCTTTCTGTGACACAAGGCTGTCTGGGGTTCCTGGGTTCCTCTTCCATCAGCTGATCTCTAATTGGAGAGGCCTTTGCTTGATCTCTCCCCCCCCCACTGCAATGCTTATTCCCTCCCTTGCGTCTCTTCTCCTTGCTAATAGCTTTAATGTGTCCCAAACAGGTCTGGACTGCTGCTCTCCACCCACTGGGTCATCATTTATTCACACAATTGGAGCCCTAAAGCAGCCTTCTGGTCGCTGTCACTCGGCAGGGGGCTAATGCAGCATGGCTGGCTGCCAATCGGTAAGAAAGGTGATGTTGTGGCGTGGGGTTTAGTGATTTCAGCAGTGATTTCAGCTCTTAGACATAGCAGGCTGGAGACACCTTCTAGTGTAACAGTTCTTTATTCAGGGAGAGAACAAGACTGGGGACTGGGGAGAGGGAGCAACATTTATAAAAGATGCATTTTGGAGGGAACAATTACAACCAATCCCAAAGCTGCCTTTTGGCAGAGACCAATAGGATTGAGGATCCAAATGCAGCAACTTGAATAAACCATAGGCCTGTTCCCTTTGGAACAGGAAGGCAGTTGCTTCAACAAAAGAGTACAGATAACAGGAATACAGATCAATACACAACAGGTGACATCACTGTCACGGCCACCATGACAAGGCTAGGCCAGGAGCAGGAGCAAGATACAGTGTGAGTACGTGTGTGTTCATGTTCACACAAGTACACACTTTACAACCTGATCACTGCCATTTGTTTCCTATACCTAGGGCACAGGGAACCAGCCGACAGCAAATAGCACTGGGAACTTTGAAATCATTAGGATTCTAATTATTTTTATTACATTTTCGAAAAATCTTAAATTGTTCTCTGCCTGTATTACAGAGGAAAGGTGGGCTGGGCATGTTTTCAAGGAGGTGCAATTTACACCCTTACTTACATCCTGCAAGAAAATAGCCCTCAAAAAGTGTGAGAAAATGATAAAAGCCTAGTTTTTGTAAAATTCCATTTCATTTGTGCTGGGCTGGGAAACAGAAGCTGGATGCCCTTTTTAAAAACTTTACTTTATTTATCATTTATATAATGCCAGCTTGTACAGAGATAACTCAAGGCAGTGTACAAAAAAAACCCATAAGCAAACACAAAAGTAGCAAAGCAATAAAATACAAATTGATAAAATACCCAACACAGATGGGCTTTTCATTTTGGAAGTGGTCAGCATCCAAAATGAAATGTGGGAGCCCAACTGATGTTTGGAACCGGAGGAATGAAATCAACCAATATCTTACCTTGCGCTGGGGTTGCATGGGGTGCAACTCCAATGAGAAAGAAGCCTCCAACACAAAATCTATCCTCCTCCCTAGCGTTGGCCAATCAGGAGCTGTGCAGGAAGAATGCATAATCCCTCCTCCCTGTCTGATTGGCCAGTGACAGAGAGAAGGAAAGATGATGCGTCACAGGCTTCTTCCTCGTTGGAGTTTAACCCCCGCGTGAGCCCAATACAAAGTAAGGGATTGGTTGATTTCATTCCTCCAGTTCTGAACATCAGCTGGGCTCCCACGTTTTATTTTGGAAGCTGACCACTTCCAAAACCAAAAACCCATCTCCAATACCCAATAAAATGGGGAAAGCATAAACATAAAAATAGAGGTGTCCTGGCAAAACCAAACAAAGCCAACAGCCAAGACAATTATCCCAAGGCCTCTTGGTAAAGCCAGGTCTTTAAGCCTTTCTGAAAAGCAGGCAGGGATTGCATCACAGAGATCTCACTTGGAGTAGAATTCCAAAGCCACTTATTACAGTTTTGTGTCAGGCCACAATTGAGGGCTGGTGCTCTACCACAGGCAGAGAGAGAGAACTGCCACAAGTTACAGGCACTGTCAAGGGCAACGCCCAGCCGTTCCCCTCTCTTTTACAACAGAGCTGTCTGTGTTGGTCACAAAAATCCACGTTTTAGCCCCTTAAATTAACTTAAATGAGATCTGCCATGTGAGGTAATTGGTCAAATTCAGGCATAAGTTTCACCATGGATTAGCATGCAGAGTAATTACATTGCAAAGATTAGAGCTAAAGAAGGGATGCACGTGACATATGAAGGTAGACCAATGATTTGTGTCTTTTGACAGTATTTTTGCCCCTTAAGCCTTTAAGCACCTGGCCTTCAGCAAAGCCCTTTTATTGTGGAACCATTGCCTTTTCTCCGAGAAACATGCAAAATGTCTAGGAGCTGTTCCATGAAGAAAAATGGCCCAGAATCATACCTGGGCAAAGGAATAACTGCCTTTCCTTCACTCCACCCCCACCCCTCCAAAAAAAAAAAAAAAACCCTTTTCAGAAAAATAAGGCACCTGCCAGTTATGCTATGCTTTATGCTTGCTGTAACAGTTAATTAACACATGCCACTGTTGTTAACCTCTACCAGTGAGTCTCATTATAACAGATTAATGAAAAGCGCTTTTAGACACATCAGAAAGGTTTCACTAAGGGGCTTCTTTATAGCCATGTTTCATTATCTTGCTAAGCACCTCCACTCCCTATGCATGCTGTTAATGTGCATTTGAATATTGTGTTTAGCTGTGTCAGTAAAATAAGTGTTGTCCTCCTAAAAGATGTGGCAACACCGTAGTCCTATCCGCTCTCACCAAATTTGCCAGGTTTCATATGGAAATGGAGAAATACAAACTCTATTATAAGTGCATACAGATTCCCCTTTTAAGTACATTGTAAGAACTCCAGAACAAGTTCCTGATAATATGTCTGGCATTCCTTCTAAGGCAGTCTTTCGGTGCCCTAAGTCTCAGGTAGTGTTTTTGGATGAGGGAAATAAATAAAATGATTTGTTTCACTTCCTTTAATTAAGGGCACCTGATAGAAAAGAGCAGAGTGGGCTTTGGTATAGAACAGAGTTGACAATTAAAGCCCTCCTGGAATTTTGGGACATCAGTGACCACTTACACATCAACAAAATAGAGGACAAAAGAGGACACCAGTTTGCATTAAACTGCATGTGCAAATTTATATTCATGTATCAACAAAAACTGCAGCACTTCTCACATGAGGAAAACTGTAACCATATTCACTAAGGTACACATTTTGCACACATTTCCCCCTCCAGTGGCTAAAGCTGTTTGCATTGCTTTTAAACAAATGTGCTGTCTTGTATTTCCTTTCCTACCAAAATTGCAGCAGTACTCACGTATCAGCGGATTTCTGAGTTAAGGCACATGCCATCTTGAAAGGAGTTTTAGGAGGTACAAAATACTGTTTGTTGGTCAACACCTTGTCTTCAATGATGTTCTTCTCCATGCCTACCCACAGGAGCAGAAACTGGTGTCTGAAATCGATGCTGTTGGCCCTTGGAAAGGGGGAAGGCAATCTAACTAAGGCTGGATCCAACACTGGGCCTTTTTACACGACCCCTAAAATCCGCTGGCCCCTTAAATTCGGACCAGAGATCTTGGGGGTTCATTGCTCTTCCTTCCTCCCCACCACTCTGCACTTCCTTGCTTCTGTCTGCGTGAGGGGAGGGAGGGAAAAAAGCCTTAAAAAGGGACAAAAGAATAAAGCCTTACCTCCGGTGGAAGTTGCTCCGAGCCCCAGTCACTTCACTCTCCCAGAGCAGGTACTTGAAAGCTGCGCTGGGTCGCGCTTAGGTGGGCAGGGTCGCACTTAATTTTCTGTTAGCTCCGGAGTTGGTGGGGAAACATTTTTAAGCTCCAGAGCTGGGAGCCATTTGCAGCAGAGCTTAGGGGTCGTGTATAAACACCCACTGTCTTTCGGTGGCTTTTTGAAGATGTCACTTGAACCACCACCATCACCCCAGGTGCAGGAAGGGCAGTTCCAAGAAAGCAGTCCCTGAGGACTCTCCCTCTTTCCCACAAGACAATTAGGAGTAAAGCTGAAGTCATTACAATGTAAGAGCAGCCACACTGGATGAGACCCAAGTTCTGTGGGGTTCCACATCCTCTTTCCTGCCATGAACAGCCAGATGCCCATCAGAAACTCATAAGCAGGACATGAGAGCCTGAGCACTCTTCCCCTTGTGTTTATCAACAGCTGGCAGTACTTGCTTGCATGCATGCTGCCTGTATTGGAAAATATATTGGCTACCAGTTATGGTAATATATAAATCTTAACCTCCATTCATGATAGCTTGGGAGTGGGCCCCACTGGGTCTCTCTTCCATGTGAACACACATATATGATTGGAGTGCATTAAAAAACAACAATACTTATTTTAATAGCTTTCTCTCTTGATTCACGTCAGAACAATGCACATTTTAAAATCAAGAACATATGTGGAATATGTGTGTGTGCATTGTATGATTACAGTCATGACTGACTCTTCATGACCCCATGTCCATGGAGTTTTCTTGGCAGGAGTACTGGAGTGGCTTGCCAGTTCCTACTCCAGATGCCTACAAGCACCTGGTATCCCCTGGTGGTCACCCATCCAAGTACTAACCAGGGCTGACCCTGCTTAGCTTCCAAAATTAGACAAGATCAGATGTGCTAGGCAGCTAGGTGGATATAGGTACAATTGAAAGCAAATTATAATAAGATAAGTTGACTATTTTTACCAGAAGCAAGCAACTTCAATAAGGTTGTGTCAGCCACTGCAGAGAGTCTGAAATAATTTCTTTTTTATAGCTCACAATACTGAGATGGAAGGAGACGTAGTCCTAAGGAACAACCAAAGGCCCCTAAAAATCTAAATGGCTGATTCCTTTCACTCCCTTCCTGAGGTATCTGAAATTAAGAGCAAGTTTCCTCAAGAGCCACTCTTGAAACTCCTCAGTCAAGTTAAGTTCCCCAAGGGATGTGAACAGGCAGTGATAAAAGATCATGTGTGATTCTGCTGAAAATTGTTATTTAGCTGGGAATGATCTACCTTAAAGCATCCTTTGCTGCATAGAGGAAGCATTTCAGCCCAGCTCCAAAAAAGGCAGCTCTATTGCTGGACCGCTGCCTAGATGCCCTAAGCACATCCGATCTCGCCTGATTTCGGAAGCTAAGCAGGGTTGGCTCTGGTTAGTACTTGGATAGGAGATCTCCAAGGAATACCAGGCGCTGGAGGCGCCTGGATTAGGAACTGGCAAGCCACTCCAGTATTCCTGCCAAGAAAACTCCATGGATATGGAGTCACGAAGAGTCGGTCACGACTGTAATGACACAACACACACACATTGCTGGGCCAGAAAGATCCTGATTGAACATAGAATCGGACCATTCCTTGTGTCTCATCTGTTCCCGGGAATATTAAGGTAAAGTTAAAGGTTCCCCCCGCACTTGCATGCTAGTCATGTCTGACTCTAAGGGTGGTGCTCATCTCCGTTTACAAGCCAAAGAACCAGTATTGTGCAAGTCTGTGGCCATGTGGCCAGCATAGCTGAACGCATTTCTGCGCAAGGAAAACTGTTTACCTTTCCACTTTTTTATGGTGGTACCTCCATGAATTGTGTTGATCATGATCAATTCTAGAGTGGGCTTACTTACTGGATTCAGATTGTAGTCACTCTCTTCCTTCCTTCCTAAACAAAGAAAAAAAAAGATTGAGCAGGAAGGATGGGTAAGTAAAGTAAGAGAATTTGTTAAGGACAGTAAGAATATTTGCTAACCCTCTGAGCAAAAATGACTGATAGTCTACGGCAGGCCTGCCCAACAGGTAGACCGTGGGCTACTGGTAGCCCGCGAAGGGTTCAAAAGTAGCCCGCCTGGCCATCAATAAAAAAAGTGAGGGGACAAGTTCTCTACCCCTCCCTCCCCCATCCCAAGGACCACCACTGCCCCAGCAAAGTTCTGGGTCTGCCAGCCCACTGTCTCAGCCAAGCAAGATAGTTCAAGGGCCATGGTGCATTGAACTATGTTCCCTCCAGAACAGATGAATTGGTTTTCAATGCATTCCTATGGGAAACCGCTGCTCTACTTACAAACGTTTTACTTATGAGCATGTGTTTGGAACAGATAAAATTCGTAAGTAGAGGTTTTAGTGTAGTAGCCCTCAGGCACTTTGGGGTGGAAAAAGTAAACCTTGGCCTGTTCAAAGATGAACAGCCCTGGTCTATGGAAAAAGAGAAGAAAATTGCCATGCAATTGGATTTCATTATGTTGCATGTGCAGGTCTTTTGGAGTGGGTGGGCAGGGAAAGATGAATGCTTATAGATTAAGGCTAGCTTTCTTGTGTTTGTTCTGATTAGTTACATGAGGTTGTTTATGAGATTTTGAGAATGGCTCAAGCCATCTTTTCCTACGTTTTCTGATATGAAGTATAGTGTATGGACAGAATGTGTCGAAAATTTTAAATTATGTTGCATTTTCTAGCACCACATTTTTTACAGGAAGCCTAAATTGTCTCACAGAGAACAGATAAAATCACATAAAATCTGGACACACAAAAACATGTTTAACCTTGGCATGTCAAAATTCATGAATAATATAATGTTATGAATATTTATTAACACTGAAAAAGAATAAATATTTATTATATTTCTTTGCATGTCTTTTTTTAGGTGAAGTGTCATGCAAATGGAATAAGATGAGGAAACTTTTTGACTTCTTTCTTTATTATACTATTAGTACCATGAAAATAATATCAAGGTCTTAACTACTGTTACATATACAGTAGGTTAGTTCATTAGATTTTCAATAGAATTTTAAATGTTAAATGTAGTCACTTACATACTTCTAAAGTTATTTCGTTAAACTATACAGTTATAGCTTAAATTAACATAGACAAAGAAGGTTTTGGTTAGCTTGATGATTTCACGGAAAGCTTCAGCAAACAATAAGAATGGGCTCTGATGAAAATGTGCACCTTCCAACCAACACTAATGTTGCCATCTTGTTAAGAGTGTGGGGGTCTGCCCCACAGTCTATGAATTTCATGTCCTTCCTATCATGAAGTAGATTTCCAGTTCACTCTGCATCCCAAAGCTGGTTCTCCTACTGTCTCTGTGAACATGTTGTGCTCCTGACTCATAATTTCAGGAGAAATGAGACGCCCCCTTCGTTTCCTGCTTTTCGTTTCCAGTTGAGGAGAAGACCTCCCCACCTTCAAGCAAGTTCTCTTCCATGTTTCTCTTCTGCTTCTTAAGGGTAAGGGGTCCTTTATTACAGAAGGGTGGCTCTGGCATGAGAAAACTGGGAAACCGTCACCATTTCGTGGGTCATCCTTCACTGTTTATGTGAAAGCGTGGGGTTTAGTGATTTCAGCAAGTGATTTCAGCTCTGTGACATAGAAGGCTGGAGACAGCTTCTATGGTAACAACTCTTTATTCAGGGAGAGAACAAGGCTGGGGACTGGGGCGAGGGAGCTACATTTATAGGAACGAGGACAGGCTAGGAAAAGATACATTTTGGAGAGAACAATTACAAGAAATCACAAAGCTGCCTTTTGGCGGAAACCAATAGGATTGAGGATCCAAAGGCAGCAACTAGAAATAACCAATAGGCCTGTTCCCTTTGGGAACAGGAAGGCAGTTACTTCACATAAGCAATTACAGATCAATACACAACACCTTATACAACTCAGTTTGTAGCCCTTACACTGTTATAAATTACCCAGAATGAAAACAAGAAACACTGGTTAGTTATAGTTCCCAGTTATGCTTCCTTAATTAACAACAAAACTGGAACAGCATGTGGGTTGAGCGGGGAGAAGGCCGTTTCTATCTCTAGGGAGCCCCAAGGGACGCTTGTAAAATGATGGCACCACCTAAAGCTGCTTTCCTGGGCTTATTTAGGGAAATTGCTTACTCTTTTTCCAAGCCATGCTTTGGAAATCTCCTATCGGGGTGGGAAATGATCTCTTCTTTTTCCTAGTGTGCAAATATCTGGTGGGGTTGTTGTTGTTTTCAATCTTTAAAGGGCAGCACCTGCATTATCCCTTCCAATCAATAAATGACAGCAGCTGTGGGGAAGGGCTGTTGCTATGGGTTATGGAAAGGCACATGGCAACAATGGCCTTTAACATCACGTCCTCCGCTGAGGCAGCGTCTCTCAGGAGAGATGACCTTTTCTTTCCTCTCCTCCCCCTCCCTTGTCAGAGTATACTTATAGATTTTGCTCTATTATAGCACTCCTGTACTTCATACGCACTAGCAGATGCATTTTGACACTGACTTGAGACACGTGCAACAATTGTTCCTATCTACTTTTAACACAGAGGAACACTTCAGTACATATTACAACAAGCAACCTGCATGTGCATATATGTTTATTATAGGTATATCCTGTTCCCTCCAACTACCCGCAGGTGGTATACATAGTAGAAATGGGCACGGAGCGGCGAAATTCTCGTTTCCATTTTCAGTTCTCGTTATCGTTACGTAATGGGTAACGGTAACGAGAATTACTCCGCTCCAGCTCAAACCCGAACCGAAAAAGAAAAATTGGATCTGATTTTTCATTGTCATTCATGGCATCGCGGCAATCGTGCGATGCCAAGCAGCACAGAAAAAAAGTTTTAAAAATAATAATAAAAAAAACCCGATTCCCGGCCAAAAAAGCAGGCGAAAATATGCCTGCCTCAGTGAGGGCACCTACCAGAGAGGGGTGGTTTCTGGGGGGGTCCCCGTCCTCCCCCCCCTCCTGTCCTGGGCTGCTGGTACCAAGCTGGGGGGGGGGCATCCTCGTCGTCTCCATTTGCCATGCAGTGGGGGGGGATCCAAAATGGCGACTGCAATATTTATTTTTAAATCGTGGTCCAAAAACCCACCAAAGCACCACAGAAACATGAAAATTAGGTATTTTAAATGCCTGATTTTTTATAGTAGCAGCAGTGGGTTTTTCTTGCAATAAAAGTCTCCATTGATTTTATTTTATTTTATTTTTATTTATTTTTTTACACCTGCGCAATGATGGGCTGGCCATGGGATGGGACCATGCAAATTTTTGGACCCATTACACCAATCGCATGGCCAGGTTTTGACTGAGGCTTCTGGATGTGCCAGAGAGGTGCCTCTGCCACTTAACCCCCCAACCCTAACATAATGTAAAAATGTATGGTACGCGGCGGCAATGCGAAACGCTTCCCTTCCCTTCCCTTCTTAGTGGGTCAGACGTCAGAGGCACCCAGAGAGGTGCCTCCAAGAGCCCACTTACCCCAACCCCAACCCCAACCCCAACACAAACGACAAATGACAAACGGAAACGACCCGAAACGGACCCGTCCCGACAAACGACAACTCGAAACGTCATTTCTCCTGGTCGTGCCCATCTCTAATACATAGACCACCTCCTCGCTTTGTCCCCATGTCAACCCTGGGAGATTGGTTGTTATCCCACTTGTTCCTTTCACTGAAACAGGATAGGTCCCATTCCAAAGGCCCCCCAAATTAACGTTGGGTGGTATGCAAGATCAACATCCATGACTCCTCCTGAATCGGAAAAAAACGACTGACACTACTCTTTCCAGACAGGAGACGATACTGGCGTGGCAACTATTTTGTGAGGCTAAAGGGAATCATCTCCTGGTGCCTGCGCTGTGAATTTCCCTTCCTCTCTGTGTGTTTGTGTGTGAAGATAATAAAAGATGAGAAAATGTATGTGTTGGGGGAAGGGATTTAGTATGCCGACAATCACCATCAGACCTTTAATTTACCCACTGTAATAACACGTTGGCCGCTTCCTTTCACCAAGGGTCTTGTGAATTTTCTTCTGCTTCCACCCAGGCTTTATTTATTGAAATGATCAATAATTCAGGGAAATTTTAAAAAGACCTACAGCAGAATTTTGCCCAGAGGTTTTCTCAGAAGGAACCTCATTGGCAGAACAACACACAGAGTGTACAAATGAATATGGAAGTGCTAGACAAAGGATCTTTTAAACAGCAGTGGCTTCCAAGCTTGGGTCCCCATATATTCTTGGATTAAAACTCCCAGAAGCCTTCACCACTACTAGCCGTGCTGGCCTAGATTTCCCAGAATTGTTGTCCAAAAATATATGGAGATCCAAGGTTGGGAACCATTGCTTGTTTAAGGGTATAAAAACTATAAATGTTTTTTTCCAGTTGCACCCACTGCACCTGGAAATATACTCCACTAACTCCTCTGTGCAACATACTTTGAAGCAAACATGCAAAATGAGCATTGCTAAGCATTTATTTGTTTGTCTGTCACATACGTTTGTTTATCCACTGGATAACAATATCCAACCTTTCCTCCAATAAGTGTACAGGGCTTGCTTCCTGCCTCACTTCCTCCTCTAAAACAACCCTGTGGAGAAGTACAACTTCCCCAAGGCCATTTGGTGAGTTTTCATGATGGTGAGGATTTGGCCTGGATCTACGAAGTCCCAGGCCCACATTTTGAGTCTAGGCATAAGAACATAAGGACAGCCTTGCTGGAACAGGCCACAGCCCATCCAGTCCAGCATTCTGTCTCACATAGCATCTCACCATTTGCTTCAGGGTATTCCCAAGCAGAGGTCTTCACCTGCTTACGATTCCCCGCAAATGGCATTGAGAGATATCCTGCCTCTCTCTCCAACTCAGAGGTTGGAGTATGCGCTTTAATATGGACAATCTTTTGAGAGTTAATACTACTGACTGAGCATGTTTTATTGGTGCCGCTCAAAGATAGGGAAGGTATAAGTGTTACAATATTGTAAGTCCCATCATCCCTCACCATTGCCATGGCAGGCTGATGGGAAGTGCATGATGAACTACAACCAAAAGGTCACATGCTCCCCATCCCTTGTTTTGTGTTTCATCATTCATCATTCACTCCTACACTACCGCATATTGTACCACCTCAGATCTGACCAATCCATCCAAGGTAATGGCATGTTTGCAGATGAGAACAAAGTGCAGATGGTCCAAAATGCAAACAGATGGCGACTGTGGAAGAAGTGTAACAGAACCGGAGCAGCGGGTTTCCTTCTATTTTGGTCCACAAGCCACTCATGGGAGTAATGCCACGTCAATGACCTTTGTTCTCCAAATCATGTCCAAAGGCAAGCAAGCTACATTTTAGAAGCATCAGTCTCTTCCTCCTGGGATTTTTTTTTCATAGACTGTCATCTGCATCTCCTTGCTGTTGAAGTAAAAAAAGAAGGTGGGGGAGCCATGTGGCCATTACAAAATACAAATGCAAGACTAGGCTATTAGGTGATACTTTTTTAGACTCCTAATAAAGCAATGCCCTCAAAAGCTTGCAAATAATAAATAATGTTGCAAGCTTTCGAGGGCAATACCCTCTTTTTCCAAAGCATGTCCCAAAAGTCCAAACATGGCAAAAGATGTGGTTTGCCAGGAGATCATTGTTAGATGTAAAGTTGTTGGCAAGATGATATTCGCCAGGCCATCTTCTTAGATGGGGCAGGAAGCAGGAGGGCTGTTGCTATGGAATGCATCTGAAGTCAACGATTGGATTTCACACCCCAGTTCTTCAAACAAAGGGACACAGGTCATGCACACCCACTCACATCTCTCCATTTGGCTCTTTGAGACATACAAGCCCCTGTTGACCAGTGTGTGTTGTGTTGTTACAGTCGTGTCTGACTCTTTGTGACCCCATGTCCATGGAGTTTTCTTGGCAGGAATACTGGAGTGGCTTGCTAGTTCCTACTCCAGGCGCCTACAGCACCTGGTATTCCCTGGTGGTCTCCCATCCAAGTACTAACCAGGGCCGACCCTGCTTAGCTTTCGAAATCAGGCCAGATCAGATGTGCTCACTCAGGGCATCTAGGCAGCTCTGTTGTCCAGAGAGGAGGGGAAAAGAGTTGATGCAGAAACCCCCTGAGCTCCATAAAATATAGTACAGTAACAAATGATCCATGGGAAAGAGTATGCCGTGTTACGATGAAAGCCTCACTATGCTCTCCTAAAGGGCAAAACAAATGTGTACATCAACATGGCAGCTGCAGATTAAAAGCATATTTTAAAAGACAGCCTGTTTGTTTATAGATGTTGTCCAGGATTGCATTTATTATTTGTGTTTTACTTAAAGGCATCTAATTTAAGCATATGTGTTTCATACATCCACATTCACTTCACTTTTCACTTGGGAGCATAAACCCTTTCAACAGATTCCCAAGGAGTTTATGGACTGTTTGTTTCTATCCCAGCCACAAAGGCTTGTTGTGTTTAAGGAAGAAAATATCTGATACACAAGGGTTTGGTGCATGTTTAATAACACAACTGACCTATGCTTCGACAAGGATATTTGGTAACATGGAATGAAGGGAGGAATTCAGCCTTTCAGCTCATGCAATTGAGCCTGTGCTTAACTTTTTGGTACCATCCATAAGAACTTTAGTCCACCTTCAGAAGAAAGCCCTTGCATTTCAAGGGCAGCCAATCTCACAACATATGGCAGCTCTTTGCTGTGAATGGCCTGCACAAGCAAAGACTTACATAAATTGTATTGCACACCAATTGAAAACCATTGGATGACCCATGCCGCTGCTAATCCTAACAGCTTTGATGAGACCAGAAACTAAAACTTGCTAATCCTAACAGCTTTGATGAGACCAGACACTAAAACTTGCTAATTATTTCTAATAATTGTACAGCAGAGCAAAGCAGGATTCCAAATGGCAATTCTAAAAATGGATGCAGCGCAAAACAACAACAATAACAACTTTAAAACAGGACTTCAGATCAGCACCAAATTTGGCACAGCTGTAGCAGCCACGCTTCTCTTGCTCTGTAATTTGGGTATAACATTTTTAGTTATGTTTTTTTAAAGTAAAAATGTTCCCCTCCCCCTTCAGAACCAAATGACCTTAAACTGCACTGCCTCCCCCTGCCCATCTCGCGGGAACTGGGTACTCATTTTACTGACCTTGGAAGGATGGAATACTGAGTCAACCTCGAGCTAGCTACTTGGGACTCAACCTAATGATATGAGCACAGTTTGCCTGCAGTTAGGGCAGTATAACCACTGCCCCATGAGGCTGATTAGACTTGTACACCCATGAGGTAGTGTTTTTGAAGTAGTAGTAGCAAAAATACCTGAGAGGGATCTGCACATAGATACAGGGGGTAGCTCCATGCAGCTCACAGGTCATGCGTCTCATCCCTGCATCAAAATAGCCATTGTACTTATAGTATAGCTATAATATCCTATTGCACCTCATTTAAAGGCCCTTTTGGCTTCAGATCACCACATTGTGGCTGTAAAAACGCCATGGTCAGCTTGATGCAATTATGCCCCATGCCCCCCCCCCCAGGTGGAAGAGATGTCTTGCTTCAGGCCCCTTACGCTGGCCCCTAAGAAATGCTTTGCTGGTGAGGTAACTGTACGGTACCATGCTATACTGATAAGCTTATATCAGGCACGTCCAAACTTCGGCCCTCCAGACGTTTTGGACCATAACTCCCAGAATTGCAAGCCTGTATTTCCAATGGCAAAGGGCTGTGGGAGTTGTGGCCCAAAACATCTGGAGGGCCGAATTTTGGACATGCCTGGCTTATATGGTCTAACCAATGAAACGTTAGTAATAAGTTTTGTTTTCACATCAGTTTTGATTCCTGTAAGTTCTTGTCTCCTTAACTTTTGTTAACCCTTTGCCACTATAAAGGCAAGCAATTAGTTTCCATTTCTTTGTCTCACCCTTCGGTGACACCATGAGCTCATGAAATCTTAATAAATTACGTTATTCCACAAGAAACATCTTCAATCTGTTCTGTACTCCTATTTGGGGGGTAGTTACCTCTCCTTTGAGGTAACAACATCACGATGAGCTGCTCTCATAGCCACACCTTGGTCTTCAGAGAACTCAAAAGTCTTGCAGGGTGGGAATAACTCTGTGGTGCTTACGCCATTACATTATACCAGTTCTGTCAAACCCCCATTAGAATTCAGAATCTCCAAGTAGGCTTCAAGAGGCATCTAGCAAACCTAAAAGATTGTGGAGTCCCTCTCCCCGAGCTTTGAAATGTTACTTTATGTTCCATAAATCCCAGAATCTCCAAGCCGTGGGTCCACCAAGCTGAAGCCTAAAGTGGGCTCAAGGAAACTCACCAGCAGCAACTATATATGAGAAGCTGAGGTTTCCTCCTGCCCAAGACAGAGAAAAAGACGGTGTGCAGCTCTGGTCGCTGTGTCTCATGCGCACCCAGGCTGACGCCTACTTGTCTCCACGCAGCCTCCAGAAGGAATCTGGGGGAGGATTCAAAAATTAGGAAGGAAGCAATCAAAACACATTTGCTGAGCAACCTCTCTACTTACTAATAGTTCCGGAATCATGCTTCTGATCCCGGACCGTTTGCATTAATGTATTTATGGACCAACCCAAGTTAAGCATTTTAAAGCATTTGTTTATGTGATTTGCTGGGTCTTAAAATAGAGCTGGACCTTCTGGCTTCATTGTTTGTCATCGGACAATGTGCCTTATCTTATGCTCCCTCTGCAACTGCCTTACGTTTTGTTAGTTTATCATTTGGATTCTACTGGAAAAAATAATAATAATGGGGGGAAAGTTAGAGTAAAAAAAAACAAGCTATAAAAGAGAAGGTAAAAATCCATAGCATATCAAAATAGCTGAAATTAACATAGTTAAAAACCAAATATTCCCAATATATTATACTGTTTATTGTTCTGCTGCTGGGCATTTTACTTGATGCCATGGGCTCAGCGTTTCAGATGGTCTCAAATGAACGAGCATCAAATTTTCCCAACGTTTGTGTTCAGCTACAACTAAATAAAATGCAAACCTTGCTGAGGTATCATTTTGTGGCAATGCAGAAAGAAATACCCATAAACACTTTTAAGAATCTGAGCATTCGTCTTTCCCATTTTATGACACATCCCTGTATGGATTTCTAAACGGTTCCATTGCAAATCAAATTGTTTTATGTTTAGAACCACATTTAATGACACCTTCCATGGGTGCTTTAAAGTTAGCGTATTGTATTCAGAGTGATTAATGGCACCATATTGTATTTCAATTACTACAAGATAGGTTGTGGTAATAAACAGTGGCAATAATATTCACATTAAGCCAATAAAAAGCATCTGCAATGTGTAATGTAGAAGAGCTGTTATCACAACATAATTTGATAGCATCGAACAATGAATTATCAGCATGGTTAAGGAAGGAATCTTCTTGAACCAAGTGGTATATTTTGGCTCTAATGCTGAGTCTCTAATCTTTATTTCCATTAATTTATTTACAAACTCTGCAAAGGGGCTTATATGTTGAAGCTTATGCCAGGTGCACAAGGGAAAATAATATGAGGACAACAGGATAGGAGTTCTCGAATATGCTACTTCCTGGGTTCATCTGACACAGCTGGAAAATGACTGAGGGTCCCCAATCATCAAATAGCAGTATAAGGAACATAAACACATGACATATTTACATAAGCATCTTAGGCAGCTGTCATTTCTAAGACTTTTCCTCCTCTCACTTCTTTTTCTTAACAGAAGTCATTTTCTTTCAAAATTGTTTACTATTAAAAAGTCACAGATCTTTTCTCATAGCAATCTTTTTAAATTAATGTCTCCTAAAGTTTTATTCTGATCATTTTGATCATTCCTCTTTGCCATTGTTTGGGTTTTTTGTTGCTGTTGTGGTTTGATGATGCCCCTTGTTATTTGCGTATAAGTATGTCCTGTTTTTAAAGATGTTATTTATGATTTCGTTTATGTCGATGTTAATTTGGATGTAAACTGCTCAGAGTAGCACCCAGTGCTAGGCGGTGTGGTATACAAGTGTAACAAATACTGTAAATAAACCACCCAGAGTAACTTTCTGCTAGATGGTTGCAGTATATAAATCAAAATAAATAAATAAATACATAATAAACCAGGGCAAAGCCAGATGGAACGTCATTTCTGGCATACGGAGGGAGAGCTGAACATTATCAGCTCACAAATAGCAGTTTCCTTTTGCACTGATACAAAATGATATTCCCTCTTTGGAAATGGCTAAATTATTTCCCACAGCAATTTCCTTGTGGCAGGGAGTTCCCTAGTTCAGCTCTTCTGAACCGATTAGCTCAGGATATGCCATAATTGAGCCTCCCCAATTCGGGCAGATCTCTAGAGAGGGGGGGAAGTGTCTGATGTTATGCTCTCCTCTCTTTCCTCTGTTACATGTCTTCCAAAGTACATCTCTTCTCTTGCTCTTTCTTCTTCTTCATTTCCCTTGTACAATCTTTTGCTCAGCTGCCATTTTGGTTCTTCTTTCCCTTGTGCTATTCTCCCTTCCATTCCTTTCACAACAGCTTCCCACCCGTATCTCCTTCCTCTCACTCCATCTTTTTCTTTGAAACCTCTGTTCTTGACCTTATTGTTAAAAATATTAACCTGCCATTTGGACAATTCCTTTTAAAGGCTCTCTTTCCACCTCCCCCCCCCTCACCTGACCACCACCCACCCACCCCAATGTGAAGGACTCTCTTTTCCTCCGGGAATGTGTCTCTTCTTGCTCCAGCCAGCTTTACTCAGTTCTGATTCCAAGTTTAGAGACATAAATCTTCACACCTTTGCCGCATCTGCATTGGGAAACTGATGTAGTTTATTTCCACAAAGTACATGAAATTTGGAAATGTTGGTAGCCTGTTTATAGTGGAGGAGTCTTACTAATTTCCAGAGGAATAGGTCTTGGGGTAGAGGTGGTTCTGCACTAAGTATTTTTAAGTTTTCCTTTAAAATACGTCTGTGAATACGGCCTGGAAGTAGAAGTTTACAGGAAACCCACCCACACAGATCAATACTTACTGTTCGACTCCCACCATCCATTACAGCACAAACTAGGAGTCATCAGGACCCTAAGCCACAGAGCAGAGAGCATCCCCACCTTCACAGAAGCCAAGAAGAAGGAAGACAGGCACCTGAAGACAGCACTTAAGGCCTGTGGATATCCAAAGTGGGCCTTCAACAAAGCAGTGGGCCATCCCAGAAGAACAAGGGATCAGTCTGAGACCCAGACCCAGCGGAAGAACCTGGTCATTCCTTACATGGCTGGAGTGTCAGAGAAGCTTAAAAGGATTTTTGGCAAACACCACATCCCTGTTTATTTCAAACCCACAAACACACTAAGGCAGAGACTTGTCCACCCAAAGGATCCAGTACCCAACCATAAAAGGAGCAATATAGTATATGCGGTCCAATGCAGTGAGGAGTGTTCAGACCTCTACATTGGGGAAACCAAACAGCCATTAAACAGAAGGATGGCCCAACACAGGAGGGGTAACAGCTCAGGTCCAGAATCAGCAGTACACCTCCATTTGAAGGAGAAAGGGCACTCTTTCAAAGATGAGGATGTACACATATTAGACAAAGAAGAGAGGTGGTTTGAAAGAGGAGTAAGGGAGGCCATTCATGTGAGCATTGAAAATCCCTCCCTCAACAGAGGTGGTGGCCTCCGGCATAGTTTATCTGCTACTTATCAAGCTGTGCTTTCCACACTACCAAGACAAATCAAAAAGCCTTTACCACCAAGGCCACAGCTAACGACCCATTAACGACCCTTTCTTGATAGGTTTCAGCACCTTAAGCCATGGTTCACCTCAAGGCTAAGGATACCATTGTCCCCCTAACGAGCCTATTTAGTTCATCTGATGAGCCTAAGTGAGGCCAGGGTGACTAGAGGTCAAAGCTGCCTATAAGAGTCAGGGTTTGCACCAGCTGCATTCAGACCGATGAAGCTGTTTGGATGAACAGCGAAACGTTTCTATCTCTCAAAAAAGAAGTCCAGTAGCCATGACTCAACTCCCAGATTCCTTTAAAATAGTTGTAAGTTTGTTTTTTCAAGTTTGTTTTTTCAGATGACTATATATTCAGCACCCAGGATAGATGCCTTGAGCACATCCGATCCCGCCTGATTTCGGAAGCGAAGCAGGGTCGGCTCTGGTTAGTCCTTGGATGGGAGACCACCAGGGATATACCAGGGGCTGTAGGCGCCTGGAGTAGGAACTGGCAAACCACTCCAGTATTCCTGCCAAGAAAACTCCATTGACATGGGGTCACGAAGAGTTGGTCACGACTGTAATGATGCAACACACACACACACACACACACACACACACACATTTGTCATGATCTTCTGAGAAGTTTCAAGCAGATAGGTCCAAGCAGGGTGGGTTTTTTTTCCTGTCTATAATTCAAAACTGATTCATAATGCTTAGTATGCTAATATGTGTGCCTCTTTCTGCACGGTTATAAGTAAAGACAGAATGGACATTCTAAGCCAGTGGTCGTGGTGGGAGCCTTCTTCTCTGAGTCTTTACCCAGTGGAGTAGTCAGGCAGTGGTGGCGAACTTTCGGCACTCCAGATGTTTTGGACCACAACTCCCACAGTCCTTTGTCATTGGCAATCAAGGCTCAGAATTCTGGGATCTGTGGTCCAAAACATCTGGAGTGCTGAAAGTTCGCCACCACTGGACTAGTGCATTTACCTCCAACGTGAGAAAATCCTTGGAAAGCATCCTATATCTTAAACTTAATCCCCACTGAAAGCTCCAAAGCAGGAATTACCACTTTATCTCAGTACCACTGTCCTCAAAATGAAAACATAAAGGAACATTGTATTTTTACACACACACACACACACACACACACACACACACACAGAGAGAGAGAGAGAGAGAGAGAGAGAGAGAGAGAGAGAGAGAGAGAGAGCATCTAACTCAGGTATGTCCAAATTTCAGCCATCCTGATGTTTTGGACCACAACTCCCAGAATTCTAAGCTTATGTTGCCAGTCTAAGTTTAGGATTGTGGGAGCTGTGGTCCAAAACATCTGGAGGGCCAAAGTTTCTAACCAGTGGCCACTCTGGGTGGTTCACAACATGAAACAGTAAACAATAAGTAAAACCTCTAATACAGTGGTGTCCAAACATTGGCCCTCCAGATGTTTTGGACCACAACTCCCACAGTCCTTTGTCATTGGCTATACAGACTTGGAATTCTGGGAGTTGTGGTCCAAAACGTCTGGACAGCCAAAGTTTGAAGTCCTAGATCAAGTCAAGCCTGAACTCTCTCCAGAAGAAAAGGAAATGACCAAACACCTGATATTGTACTTTGGGCATAGGATGGGATGGCAAGGCTTGTAGAAAAAGACAACGCTGAGAAAAACTGAAGGAAAAGAGGAAGAGCATGTCTCAACCAAGCCAAGGATGCCATGATTTTGAATTTGGAAGAGCTGAGCCAGGTTGTTGAGGAGAGGACATTGCAAACAACACTCGTTCATGCCCCCCTCCCCAAATCAGAAATGACTTGATGGCACATTAAAGTGTTCTGCTTATATACCTCCCCATACCACTTCAAGTAGTCTCTGGGCGGTTTACAGTTTTTAATTACAGTATGCAGGCTACACATTGCCCCCTGCCCCCAGCAAGCTGGATACTCATTTTACCGACCTTGGAAGGATGGAAGGCTGAGTCAACCTTGAGCCGGCTACCTGGGATTCAACCCCAGGCTGTGAGCACAAGTTTTCCTGCAGGACAGGCATTTAACCACTGTCCCATGAGGCCTTACAAGAATAGACTTCTTACAATATAGGTCTTTAGCCTTCAAGGGTTCAAATCTATGTTGCATGGGAAGTTATCAAAAGAAACCCCAACCTGTTTCTACAAAGAAACATTGAAATGAGTGACTTAGATTTGGAGATCAGTCACAAGTTGCTTAATGTTTTGTCGACTCACTTCAAGTTTTGCAATAGTTAGTAAGGGATTTGCATACAATCCAAACGAGACTACTGTACTTGGTTTTGCAGAACTGGAATGAGACTAGGCTTAGTTCTCTACAAATGACCCCTCGAGAGAGACACGCCAAAATGTCATTAACTCAGAGGAAAACAAAGATAATGGTTTCTTCAAATTGTGTGTGTGTGGAAGGGAAGGGGCTTCAAATGGCAAGAGAAAGGTAGAATAATAGAATCCTAGAGTTGGAAGAGACCTCAAGGGCCATCCAGTCCAACCTCCTGCCATGCAGGAACCCCCATCACGGTATTTCTGACAGATGGCCATCCAGCCTCTGCTGAAAAACCTCCAAAGAAGGATACTCCACCACCCTCTGTGGCAGCATATTCCACTGCCGAACAGCTCTAACCGTCATGAAGTTCTTCCTAATATTCAAATGGATTCTCTCATCCTGTAGTTTGAAACCATTGCCCCGAGTCCTAGTCTCCGAAGCCACGGAAAACAAACCTGTTCCCTCTTCAATATGACATCCTTTCCTTGTTTTGCTTGACACAAGAACTGCTGGAAGCAAGGTAAAGAATTAATCCCCCCCCCCCCCGATTTGTCAAGGTAGAAGTTGTTTCCAGCAGGCACCATTCCATGCAACATTGGCACAGCTTATAAATCAAACGGCCACCACATCCATCACCAGGAAGGACCAAGCTGACATGAAGCAAACAGTCAAACATAAAGTGTCACTGCTGTATTTCCCTTGAGATCCAGACAGAAAAATTATGCACACCCAATTCTTTTGATTCGTGCCAATACACTGATCTCTGAATTCATGGTGTTAATTCACATCATAGATGGGGGTCATCATACAGTCACTGAAGAAGAGGCCAATGCAGGTAACTATGCCTGTCCTTCTGCTTTCATGAGAAGGTGAATAGCTCCCATGCGAACAGGGCCAAAATGATGTAATTTGTGTTCTACAGCTCCTATGACTGAGAGGGTAGTTTAGTTTATGGAAGGCGGATGAAATGAAAAATGTTATTGTTCTATAATCATTCCCATTGGAGCTTTATACCCCCCACAGAGTGCGCAGTGGATTCATACTGATTTTTCAAACTGGAAATAAGACTTCAAAGAGAAATGCATCGCTGCCGAAGATGACAACATAGAGAGAAATGTATTGTCTCTTCTATGTCTGAGCGGCTTTTTATATCTGACACCATCCTTACCTGTTGCCAGCTATTATATCACAACCACAGCCATGGGGAATTTTTTTTCAGACCACATAAGGGCAAGATAAACTTTCTGCCAACAAGAAAGACAGTTCATGCTGCATTTTGGCCTGCTTAGGTTCAAGCCGCTTGCTCCAAATGAAATCCAGGTGCACATCCAGGGGAACCTGTAAAATACACACACCCATGTCTTCATGTCATAATTCATGCTGTAATGTAGGAGGCAGGTAGAATGGCACGGAGTATTCACCTTTTTTTTTTAATTAAAGGGAATGAAGATCATCTGTTGGTAAGGATCGCATGCCTTTGGAAGCTTTTGCTGGTACATTTGTTCAGGTACATCTTGGTCAGGTACATTTGGGCCTGGACAAGAATTTGAAATCTTCGGCTTTCCAAGATTTAAAAAAGGCTACCTTTTCCAGGAATATGCTGTCACAAAGGAGGATGCTGGAGTCTTCTTCTCTGGAGGTTTTGAAGCGGAGGCCGGATGGCCATCTGTCAGAAATACTGTGATGGGGGTTCCTGCATGGCAGGGAGTTGGACCTGGATGGCCCTTGAGGTCTCTTCCAATCCAAACATTCCAGTAGCGGTTTCAAGCAGCATCATTAAAAAGAAGCCACTTGAAGGAAGGAAGTAAGGAAGGAAGGAAGGAAGGAAGGAAGGAAGGAAGGCACATCCTTCTGATGTTTTAAGGCTTAACTTTCAGCATTCTCACAACACTGTAAATCATTTTTGCATAAAGCCATCTTGAACAGCTAGTTGGCCTCTGGATCAATAGCTCGCTTCTGCAACCTCAAGCTGCAAAAAGGAGTGAAAAAGCAAAATTCTTCCTGGTCAGCATTGTGCGAGGACCTTCCTGCCTGAAATGGCCTTCATTCCCATGCCTCCCCCCCCCAGGCATTCAGTTGTAGTTGATGGACTACTGAGCAACTGAAGTTAACAGATACAAACAAACCAGGTCTTAATAGAGTATCACAGATTCTGGGAGCTGGGGAGGGAGAAGGAAGGATGCCTTAAGACTCACATGATGTTCTTCGGACTACAATCAAGCCTTTGTAAGTCTCTGAATTTGTGTGGCAACTTCAGACTGAGTACGTATCTCCAGGACAATCTGTGTTAAGAGCTGATACCACCTTTTGGCTCACCAGAACTGAGCCGTCCTGTGGGGGGACTTCCTTATATATATCTTATTACAACAAGATAAAGAAAAATCCAGGCTATTTTGGCAAGTCACAGCTACACCCACTGCTGCTTTGCACTAGTGGGCTTAAGTTCCATTTCTGCAAGGCGAAGCATTTGAATGTCACCTGTCCTCTGCCACTTCCTGTTCTTCCATCAAAACATATTACATGGAGGAGAATAGGAGAGAGAGTGCCACAGTCGATAAAGGCAAGCAGGTTGAAAACTGGCTGCCTGACAGAAGGTTAGGAGAAAGTCTCCACGTGGGTAAAGCACTGGGTCTAAGCCAGAATTAGTATCGACAGCAGAGACTTTAAAAAGATTATGCCGAATTATACAATTGCAACATAGAGTAGTTGTAGTACCTATACAAGGAAGATACTGGTACAGTCCTGTTTTTCTCCTCTCTGCTGCCAGGGACAAAGGCAATGTAATGGGACGGGACAGAGGGGCAGTGTGTTATAGGACAATCCTTCAAAATACCTGATGACACTTATTTAGGAAAAAGACACCACAAACCTGAATTAACACATGCGAAAAAAGTGATGTTATAAAGAACTATTGTTGCAGGAAATCCCACTCCCGTGTGTGTGTGTGTGTGTGTGTGTGTGTGTGTGTGTGTGTGTGTGTGTGTGTGTGTGTACATGTCAACATGTCAGAAACACGTTAGGAATTGAAGAAACTGGTAGCAATGCAGCTTTCATTCTATTGGGGATTGGGCATTTGTATTTCCCTGTGGGAATGTTTGTAAAGCAGCAGTTCAAGGAAAATAAATATATAAGAAATGGTTGCAATTCTCCAACAAAAACAATGTGAGTGAGAACTGTTTACTTCAGGCAGCTGTCCTAGGGTGGAAATTGGTAGGAAACACTGAATTTTGTGAGAAACATCATTCATTTATTTTAGAGTATTTTTACCCCACCTTTCTCCTTGGAAAAGGACCCAAGGCGGCTTACAGTAATGAGAGATAATATGCAGTCCAGTAGAATTAAGACACGTTCAAGTATTTGAGAACAAGGAATTACAGTGTTAATAGACAAGATTAAATTAAAGCTATAAGGTTCTAAGTAGTTATAAACACAAAGTCTATGTGAACCTATAGATTCATATAAAATACACATGGTAGTCCATCATTCAGGGAAAGCTTGCCTGGAGATAAAAATATTTGCCTGTTTCCGGAAAGACATCAGAGATTGGGCAGTCCTGGCCTCTAGTGGGAGGGAGTTCCAGAATCTGGGCACAGTGGCCAAGAAGGCCCTTTCATGGGTTCCCACAAGATGTACTGGTGAGGGTGGCGGGATGGAGAGAAAGGCCTCTCCTGATGACCTTCACACCCAAGTCGGTTCATATTGTGAGATTCAATCTTTGAGAGGAAGCTTCGACCCAGGCTGTAGAGTGCTTTGTAGGTGAAGGTCAGCACCTTTAATTGTGCCCAATAGCTTATTGGCAGCCAGTAGAGCTGCTTTAATAGGGTTGTGATGTGATCTCTGTAACCCACCCCAGTCAACAATCTGGCTGCTGCATTTTGGACCCGTTGAAGTTTCCTGAGACTTTTCTTCAGTAGTCCCACATAGAGCGCATTACAGTAGTCTAGCTGGAATAAATAAGTCCATCCCGAGTGTTGCTACCTGCACCTTTTTGGGACCTTCTCAAAGGCTTTTCCCCCTTCTTGTTCTTCTCAACTGAAAGGGCCTTCTCGACTGCTGCACCCAGACTCTGGAACTCCCTCCCACTAGAGGCCAGGACTGCCTCATCTCTGTTGTCCTTCCGGAAACAGGCAAAGACCTTTTTCTTCAGGCAAGCTTTCCCTGAATGATGGTCTACCTATTATGTGTCTTTTACATGAATCTATAGATTCACATATACTTTGTGCTTATAATTACTTATAACCTTGTAGCTTTACTGTAATGTTATCTATGAATGCTGTAAGATGTCCCTCAATTCCTTGTTCTCAGTTACTTGAACATGTCTTAATTGTACTGGACTGTATATTATCCCTCATTACTGTAAGCCGCCTTGGGTCCATTTCCAAGGAGAATGGTGGGGTAAAAATATTCATAAATAAATAAATAAATAAATAAATAAATAAATAAATAAATAAATAAATAAATAAATAAGACACTGTGTGCTCACCAGAAAAAAAGGAGCAAGCCAGGCCTATCCCTGCAGCTGGCCATCAGATGGATCCTTAGACTACAACTCCCACCAACCCTGTTTGAGGGAATGATTGGGGATCCTATCCTATATCATCTTGGGAACACATGTTCCCATTCCCTGCCCCATGGCTTGCACCAGAAGAATTATACAAAAAGGATCTATAACACTATCTTGCTCGCTTGAAGTACAGAGGACATACAGTATGGGCAAAATGTGGATTCCCATTGGTTTATCACTTTTAATTCCCTGGCGGAGCAGAGAAAGGAAATGTTTAGCTTCCCAATTACCAACCATACGATTAATCTTAAACTGTCTGTTTAAGCCACTAATGATATCAGGGAAGCTGGAAAGAGCTGGGGAATTTTAAAGCAGGCAGCTTTGCTTTAGTCCAATCCCAAGGATTTCATGCCCTGGAAGTGAAGCAAAATTAAGTGATCCTAGCAGCACCTAATGAAGAGTAACCCCTGACTAGAGACCCAGAAAGGTGCCGGCAGGATCGTTCTGTTTTAATTCATTTCCAGGATGTGCAACCCTGCACATTGGTTTGCTCCTGATATTACATCACGTGATGGCCAGCAAAAGGAGGGATCCAGCCTGTCCTCACAGTGGACCAAACAGTGGACCAAATGCCTGTCTTACCACCCCTCTTGCCGTCTCTTCCACTCGCTGTATTTCCTTATTAAACCTCCGCTATTTTCAGAGCCAACATTTGGTTATAAAAAAGGAGAAAAGCCCTCAAAGAAGTGAAGATGTTTAAGATAGAGGCTCCGGCAGATTCCAGCTTGAAGACAGGTTTTTTTTTTTTTTAAGAATTATTTCATCTATGGGATGTTTAGGGCTGGCCAAAAGCAAATTGAAACGGGATTGTTTGCAGGCGTGTTCTCCAGAAACCTGATTTTGATGCCGGCTTTCTTCACTTCAAACGTCTTGGACTGCAACACACATCAATCAGCCTGACTGGCTTTGGGCGACGGCAGCTGCATTTCGAGGCATCTGGAGAACACCAGGTTGATAGAAATCTCGCTGCCTCCAGAAGCCACCAAAGGAACCAAGAACAGGCACCATGCACTTGGACAAGAGTTACGCAGCTTCTCTTGGTTGCTCTTCAGTCGGGAAGGGCAACAGCTGTGACACCCCCTCCACCCATCATCTGGGCCCAACAAGAGCCAATGGCCCAGGGCAAACGCCTCTGCTAAAATGAAATATTGAGCAGATGCTCCTGAGGAGCGATATCCAGGAGGGCGTGCTGCAACAATTTTTCCCTTTACCCGTGGATCAAACGTAAGAGTCACCAAATGCTTCAGGATTAAGACAAAGGATTATTTCTTTTAATCCAATAAATTATGGGCTTTCTAGGAATGTGACTCGAAAAGGCAGAATCCTAGGCAGCCAATCATTCTTTTTATACCAGATGCCTCATGCCATTATGTATCTCTCTCCTAATTGTGGTTTTTATTAGACCTGTTTACATTGCTTTATGAATGCTGTGAGCTGCCCAGAGTGGCCTTTGGCCATATGGTCAGGATATCATAGAATCATAGAGTTGGAAGAGACCTCAAGGGCCATCCAGTCCAACCCCCTGCCACGCAGGAACCCCCATCACAGGACTCCTGACAGGTGGCCATCCAGCCTCTGCTTAAAAACCTCCAAAGAAGGAGACCCCACAACCCTCCTTTGTGGCATCGTATTCCACCGCCGAACAGCTCTAACTGTCATGAAGTTCTTCCTAATGTTCAAATGGAATCTCTTTTCCTGTCATTTGAAACCATTGTCCCGAGTCCTAGTCTCTGAAGCCATGGAAAACAAACCTGTTCCCTCTTCAATATGACATCCTTTCAAATATTTAAACATAGCTCTCATATCCCCCCTCAGCCTTCTTTTTGAAAGGCTAAACATTCCCAGTTCCCTAAGCCGTTCCTCATAAGACATTTCCTCCAGACCCTCAACCATCCTGGTCGCCCTCTTCTGCACCCGCTCGAGGTTGTCAACGTCCTTTTTAAATTGAGGCGCACAGAACTGGACATTATTGTAAATGCAATATAAATAAATAAATAAATAAATAAATAAATAAATAAATAAATAAATAAATAAATATACTTGCACCATTTTTGAATGTATGATATGGTATCCCTAATTTTAAAATGACAACGACAACGACGACGACGACGACGACGACGATGACAACAACAACAACAACAACAACAACAACAACAACAACAACAACAACAACAGATAGTCCTAAACGCTTGGGAAGTGTTCGACTAGTGATTTGTAATACAAAATCCAGTGTAGTTATCTTGTCTGCTGTGTGGTGGTGGTGAATAATAATAATAATAATAATAATAATAATAATAATAATAATAATAATTCCTCCAAGTTCTTCCTGAAAGTGGCTAATTTTCTAACTGCAAAGAGAGGGGCTGACATTCATTCGCATGATCTCCTTCTAAAACATTCCCATTCTAAAAGGTTGATCAGTCCCAGGGGTAGCTTTTAGATCACAGGAGAGGAGAGGTCTCACCCTCATTGATCAAACTCTGGGCTGCCTAGATATAACTAGATATATCACTTCCTAAAGCAGAGTGTGGTGCTAATAGATTTTTAGAGCTGTAACACACACATTTGCTCTCTCTGCAGATTGGTACAAGGACAGGAAGGTTTAGAGGCAAAAGCGTATTTAAAGAGATGTACCCCAGAGATACACCTTCAATTAGATAGCAGCAGGTTAAAAATATGAGCCCGTAAGGATTTCGTTGCCCTAGAAAACTAAGTCTCATGCAGAGTCTCTCTCTCTCTCTCTCTCTCTCCCTCACAGTAGTGAGATGGCGCAGTACAAATTCTTTTAGTGATGCTTAATGCTGCCTCCCCACTTTCAAGTAGTTAAGCCGTGTGGTGCATTTGCTTACATCAGAAACAGCTTTAAGATAACCCTTGTGGAAAAGAAAAGAAAAACACCTGACACCAAAGCAGCATCATGTAGTTTACTAAAATACCCCAGTGTTGGGAGCAAGAATGTTAGTTTACCTCATTTTAAAAAAAAAGTTTGACAAGGGGGTGAGAGGTTGAGAAGAAAGCTATCGAAAGACAGAGGAAATTAGGGAGACTTCAAGGGCTTTGGGGGGAGGGGAGGGAAGTGTTGATTCCGGGAAAGGAAATTGCGTGTTTTATTGCACTGTACTGTTTATTGAGATTTTTCTTCTCTGTTCAAATCAATCACGAAACACTCTCCCCTGGGATAAAGATGCTTAAGCAAAGAAGGCAATGCATTTATACGACCCAATTCTCATTCCTCTTCTTGGAGCCACCAAGAAAGTGTGTGTGGTGGTGGTGGTGGTGGTGGTGGTGGTGGTTTATAGCTAGGGAGATGTGAAATCATCCTATGAAATTTTAGTTCCTGTTCGGAAACGCTTTCGGCTTGCCTCAAAAAAATTCCTGGGATGTTTCCCTAAGAAGAGAAACCGCCAAATGTCATTTCAAATGTGGCTGAAAGCAAAAGCCAGAGACAAGCCAGGAGCTGTGAGCCTCTTGTCTTATCAAAACCATCCTGCTGTGCTTTGAAATTCCTTGAATGCTTTGCCTCAGAGAGAGAGAGAGAGAGAGAGAGAGAGAGAGAGAGAGAGAGAGAGAGAACAGCCTTTAAATTTAAATGGGAGTTTATACAAATTCAAGGACAGCAACTGGTACGGCTCTTCAGAAGCTACAGAATGGCCGGGAATGGGAATCTGCTGCTCTGCATTCTTAATGTGGCCAGGAACCCAGGCGCATGCCGCTTCCTTGGAGTCTGTGTTGTTTCATCCCTTCTTGATGTGCTGCTACTGACTTTTCAGCCTCCGACCAGGGTTCCCTTTCCTGGAATCCCTGAGGGTTGTTGGACCAGAGAATGCCCTCTTCTTAGCCTGCACAGCAGGGTATGTTGGTCGGAAACAAAGGAGTTGCCTTCCGATATATTTGGAGGGTGTCATGATCCACAACCCTCCCTAAATACTCCGGGAGCATCTCTCTCTCTTACCTCTTATGATGGATTTAAGGGGAATAACTGCCCCCCATCCAAGTTACAGCTTCCTGTACTAAAAGGGGAGTCATGCTAAGATGTGTCTGTCCTTTTAGGAATTAGCAAACACATCATCAGAAAGGAATGAATCATCCCTACGGGATGAAGTCAGAAAAAATCTCCAGGGGCAGTCACTGCATAGTTGTGGGAAGTAACACAAAGGCAGACTCTGTCTTAGACACCAACGGTGACACTCAAGTTGCCAGAAGGGCTCAGAAAGCAGCAAAAATGAACCAGTTCTGAAGGCTTTAGAATAGGGATGGGCACAAAACGGGAAAATAACGTTTTGCTTTGTTTCATTTCGTGCTCACCCCATTTTGTTTTGTTTCATTTCTTACAGAAAGTTTTTTTTAAAGTTTCATACGAAACGAAATGAAATGAAACAAAATTGCCCCCCTGGGTCCTAGAGGCACCAGATATGGTGCCCGGGACTCCGGGAGCCATTTTTAAAGGGCTTCTGCTGAGCTGTTAATGGCTGGAGCCCTTTAAACCTGGCCCAGTCAACACCAGGGGCATTGACAGCTCGGCAGGAGCCCAAAAACGATGGAACGAAACGGTTTGTATTTTGTTATGCAACGAAACGACAAAACAGCATTTCGTTTTTCATTACCTGCCCATCCCTACTTTAGAATTCTAAAACCTTATAAGAAAGCAATCCAAAATAAAGCACGTAACAGGCTGGAAAGTGAGACTTCTTGATCAGAAGACATTCAGTTAGCGGCCTAGGAAGACCATGGTTGTCAAAGTTGCCACTTAAAACAGACAAGTTGTTATTTTGTTGTTGCTGTGTCATTACAGTCATGACCAACTCTTTGTGACCCCATGTCCATGGAGCTTTCTTGGCAGGAACAGGGAGACTAAAAAAAATGAGACAGATTGACTCAATAAAGGAAGCCCTGGCTTTTAATTTGCAAGACCTAAGGAGGGCTGGCAGCAATACGACTTTGTAGAGGTTATTGATCCACAGGGTCAATGCAAGTTGGAAGTTACTTGAAGGCATATCGGAACAAGAACAACAAAGTGGAGTGCTTCTTGGCACCACTTTTTTGTGAATTAAGATCCTGCCACGACGCTGTCTCCAAATAAGGCTTTCTCAGTTGTTGCTCAACTGTGGATGTCTTTTATGCTCCAAAGCAAGGGTAGGCTAGTAGGGCAAAGAGGATGTTGCAGACTTTTGTAACTTAGGGCGTTTTTATACACGACCCCTAAACTCCGGGGCAAATGGCTCCCAGCTCCGGAGCTTAAAAATGTTTACCCACCAGCTCCGGAGTTAACAGGAAATTAAGTGCGACCCCGCCCACTTTAGCGCGTCCCAGCGCAGCTTTCAGGTACCTGCTCTTTGGAGGTGAAAATTATTTGATCCGGTGTAACAATAGTGAGTGCGGGGCTCTCCTCCCTTCTGTTTGTTGTTTTTTGGCTCCCGCCCCTTTAAGAGCTACTTTTACAGAGACGAGAGGCAGAACGGAGGTGAGCGGCATGCTTTTCTTTCTCTTTTTCTCCCTCCCTCACGCAACCAGCAGCCAGGAAGTGCGGAGGGAGTGGGAACGCAGGAAGAGCGACGAACCTCTAAGATCTCTGGTCCGAATTTAAGTGGCCAACGGATCTTAGGGGTCGTGTAAAAAGGCACTTGCTTCTGTCTTAGCTATATATCCTATACAGCAGTGGTAGCGAACCTTTGGCACTCCAGATGTTTCCGACCACCATTCCTACCGTCCTTTGTCATTGGCAATCTAGGCTCAGAATTCTGGGAGTTGTGGTCCAAAACATCAGGAGGGCCAACGGTTAGCCACCACTGCCATAGAGAAAGAGTCTGGCAATTCTAGTCCCAGAGGGCCAGAGCTGTTGATTCTACCACCACCACCACCCCTTGATCCACACCGCTGAACAAACTGTTAAGGTGCCTAGCGAATTCTTCACTTCAGAAGTCTTGAAAATGGAAGGCGGAATAAGATTTTGTTTTGTGACTTTTCTATAGTTACCAAGCGTCTTAACTACTGAATTGTTGCCTAATTAAATCAACAGAATCTACTTCAGAGCAAAGGGGTTTAAAACTGAACTGGATGATCCCTGAAAGCTCTTTCAGTGCTAGCGTTCTGGAGGTGGCCTTTCACAGAATCACAAGACAGATCTTCTTCAGGCACGTTTGTCAAAACCTTGAACTTCTATACCCAGTTAACATGCAGTTCACTCTTGAATCATAAGGTGTGAGAAGAAGGAAGATGGTGCCCCGTCTCCTCACCAAGCACTAACCAGTGAGATAACTCCCTTTGTGGAGCCAGAGACAGGACTGGCCAGTTTAAAAATGAAAGAACCAAAAAAGCCCAGAAATGGGAAGACAAATGTGGCGGGAATAGTAGAGATAAAAGGAGGAGGAGGGGGGAGTGGAGATGGTGTGTTGGGTGAGAGAGGAGTGAAGGAGGACCCTGGACTGGGGAGTGAGTCACCTTTAAGCTACCGAGAGAGGCAGCAGAGTTAGGGCCTTTTCACACGGCCCCTAAGATCCGCTGGCCACTTAAATTCGGACCAGAGATCTTAGGGGTTTGTCGCTGTTCCTGCGTTCCCACCCCCTCCGCACTCCTGGCTGCGTGAGGGGAGGGAGAGAAAAAGGAAGAATGCCGCTCACCTCTGTTCTGCCATCCCGACACTGCATTCAGATGTCTTAAATGGGCGGGGGGCAAAAAAAGAACAGAAGCAAGGAGAGCCCGGCAGTCACTACTGTTATATCCGCATCAGGAATTTTCACCTCCAGAGAGCAGGTACCTGAAAAGTGCGCTGGGACGCACTTAGGTGGGCGTGGTTGCACTTAATTATCTGTAAACTCCAGAGCTGGTGGGGAAACAATTTTAAGCTCCGGAGCTTGGAGCCATTTGTGGCGGAGTTTAGGGGTCGTGTACAAATACCCTTAGAATGGAAAAGGAAGAAAGTATGGAACCCACCATATTGGGGGGGAAACCGCTGAAATGGAGAAAAGAACACACATACTTTAAAAGAGAGAGAGAGAGAACCAGGAGAATCAGAGATGTCTCATCACCCCTGGAGTCAGTCGTGGGGGGAGGCCTTTCCCCTCACCAATATGTTGGGATCCCAGCCGGAGAATATGGAAGCAGGGCATCGGTTGGATCTTTCACAAGGATCAACGCCCTTAATGCCAAATCCCGCAAGGTATGGGATGGACTGTTTGTTGCCAGTTGGAAGTTTGTTGGAAAGACCAGACCCAATATTTGGGACATTTAATGATGTTACACTGAAACCAATGTTAAGCATAAGTGAGCTGGAGGAGGAGGAGGTAGAAAAGAAAGCTGTTAATAAATATGTTAAAGCAAAAATGGCACCTGAGTTGTTTATTGAGGGTGCTGGAGGAAAACCAGAGGAGGGAACAGGCTCACAAAAAACTCACATACTACTGGCTTGAAGTTATGTACCATGTTTCATGGAAACATTTTATAGTATGTCTTTTAGAATTAATTCACATAGCCTTGAACAACTAGAAATTAAGATGTCACTACCTTTGTTTTGTACCTAAAATTGCCCAGTGTACACATAAATTACTTCATGTTCACTAAATCAAGGGTGACCTCTTGGGCAGGGGAAAGGGTTTCATCCCTAAGATCGTGTGCCTCTTCTCATCTCCTGTGAAAGAAAACACACATAAACTTAGTGTTCATATATGTCAAACCCAAACCCAATTTACAATACCAGCTTTACACACACACACACACATACACACACACACACACACACACACACACGTTTTCCAGTTCTAACAGTAGTTAATGCCCCCTTCAAAACTCACTTCTTTGATCACGGTGACTCACTTTTCACACCCACTCTGACTGGTGCTGTAAACTGACCTGTTTCCATGACCGAGCAAAGCAGACAGAAAGCGGACGCAAAGGGGAGAAGGGAAGTATCCCATAAGGAAGCTAGAGAAAGGGGATGCAAGGCAGAGACCTAGAATGATGGAGTTGGAAAGGACTTATAAGTTCATCAAATCCCAACTCCTGCTCAATACTGGAATCCAAAATCAGGTTAGTTGTCTAATTTTGTTGTCAACAACTCCAATGTTGGAGCATTCACCACCTCTCTAGGTAACTGGCTCCTTGGTCACATTGCTAATATGAAGATTTTCCTAGTGTTCAGTCGGCCTGGCTTACAGTAACTTGAGCCCATTGTTATGTGTTGTTTACTCTGGGATGACTGAGAACAGATCCCGCCTCTCCTCTGTATGACAATCTTTCAAATATTTGATAAGCACTCTCATATTTCCTGCTGTCTTCTTTCCTTAAGGCTACACATGCTCAGTTCATTCTTCCCCATTCCCCTAACCATCCTTCTTGACCTCCTCTGAACTCGAACCTGTTTGTTGGCACCCCTCTCAAATACAGCGTATAGAACTGGAACCTCTCAAGATGAACCAGAACCAGTGATAAAGGGAGGTGGGAGGACTAGTACATCATATGAGTTGGAGACTATACTTCAGTTAATGCAGCATAAAAGAACTTTTCTCTTCATTTGCATTCACATTGTACTTGGCTCACATTCACTTTGTGATCAACACTAACTTCAAAATATCTGTGAAGATTCCAAGTCATCCAGGTGATTTTATCTGGAAGTCGGGTCATGGCAACTGGTCTTCTTTTCTTGAGAGATTGAAACATTTCACTGCTCGTCCAAGCAGCTTCGTCAGTACAAGGAAAGCTAGTTGCAAGTCCTCAATTTTATAGTTTGTTTTGACCTCTTGTCACCCTGGTCTGAAATAGGATCATAAGATATCAAATGGCCTGAACAGGCTCCTTAGGTGGACAATTGGTTCATTAGGTGGACAGTGGCCCACCTTTACAACCTTCCAAACACCCACAAAGTAGGCGTCGTTAGCCCTTGCCTTGTTGGTGAAGGTGTGAAGTAGTCTTGATTTGTCTGGAGATTGTTGAAATGGCCACTTGATCATAGAATCAGAATCATAGAGTTGGAAGACACCTCAAGGGCCATCCAGTCCAACCCCCAGCCATGCAGGAACCCCCATCACACCTCTAACCGTCATGAAGTTCTTCCTAATGTTCAAATGGAATCTCTTTCGCTGTAGTTTGAAACCATTGCCCTGAGTCCTAATCTCTGAAGCCATGGAAACCAAACCTGTTCCCTCTTCAATATAACATCCTTTCAAATATTTAAACATAGCTATCATATCCCCCCTCAGCCTTCTTTTTTGAAAGGCTAAGCATTCCCAGCTCCCAAAGCCATTCCTTGTAAGACATTTCTTCCAGACCTTCAACCATCCTGGTCACCCTCCTCTGTACCTGGCCGAGGTTGTCAACATCCTTTTTAAATTGAGGTGCACAGAACTGGACACAGTACTCCAGGTGGGGTCTGACCAGAGCAGAATAGAGTGGCAGACAGATTGTGCCTGAGGCTGCCACCTCTGTTGAGAGAGGGGTTTTCAATAGTCACATGAATGGCTTCCCTGACCGCTCTCTCAAACCACCTATCCTCTGTCTAATATGTGTACATCCTCATCTTTAAATGATTGCCCTTTGTCCTTCAAAATCCTTCTTGCTCGTATCTGCCATCTTCTATGAATTCAGTTTCCCCCGTCCACGCCCAACCCCCAGGTCTATGACTTTGCACTTATCACTGTTAAAATTCATGCTGTTGTTTTCAGCCATGTGCTCAAGACTATCTAGATCTTCACTCATCCTTCAGGATTTTAAGAAAACAATAGACAAGGGGTTCTGAGAGTTCTTCTGCCAGTTACTTCAATCCTCTTGGATGCTGTTCATCCGTCCCTGGAGATCTGAACTCATTCAAAGTAGCAATGTATTTCTTGGCTATTTGTTTCTCAGTCTCAAGTGGCAATCCTGTTCCCTTCACTTGTACATCACATTGAATAGCTCAATGGTATAGGTATCTGGTGACAAGAGCCAGAGGTTGTGACTTTGATTCCCATTTCTGCTTCCTTAACAGGGGCTGATGATCCACAGGGTCCCTTCGTAGGTCTGCCCTGTCAACATGTTAAGATTTGTCTGGAAAATCGACAATCTTTTGAGAGCTGACCAAGGTGAAGTTGGAATTGAGCACTTGTACATTTTCTTTGCCATCTGTTATCACTTTCCCATCTCCATTGAGGTAGCTAGGCCCCTATTTACCAGTTCCCCCCCCGTCTATAAGACACCCCCATGTATAAGACGACCCCCACTTTCCTAACCCAAAAGGAGAGGCTTCTTCAGGTCTCCTCAGCTTACTCCCGTGTATAAGACAACCATCAATTTTTGTCTTAACAAATTTAGACAAAAATATAGTCTTGTGTATTTTCACTTTTTGCTACACCTGTACCTGAAGAATGCCTTTTTTGGGGGGAGGGATAGCTTTTAGTGTCTTTTGTTAACCTCAGCTCCTTCTCAGCTTTCACCTTCTTAAAAATTACCTCTCCAGTTCTTTGCTATTCCTTTGTAGCCTGGCCTTCTTTCTAAAATGTGTCCTTTTATTTCAGGTCTTCTCAACGTTTTGTGAAGCTAGGTGGGTCTTGTTTGCTGGCTTTCACCATTTTTTATGCTGGAATTCTTTGAAGTTCTGCCTCTAGAATTCCTTTTTAATAAATATCTACCCGTTTGCTCTCCTTTTCCTATTAGGATCTCCTGTCATACGACTTGAACTTACCAATGTTCTGAGTTTATTAAAATCAGCTTTCCTAAATTCCAGCAGCTACATCTGCAGCTACACTCTGCTCTGGTTTCCTTTGAAATCAGTAACTCAAGTAGATGATTTCCCCCGAGTTCTCCTTACTGCCACATCTTCCACATTTTCCACTAAATTCTCCCTATTGTTTAGAATCAAGTCAAAGAGAGCTCATCCTCTAATTTCTTCCTCCACTTTTTGTAGGAGAAAATTATCAGTAACACAAGCCAGGAATTTCTTGGAAGTTTCATAGTTGACCAACTTGGTCTCTCAACAGATATGAAGATAACTAAAATTACTACATTGTGACTCTTACAAATACTTTCAATCTGCTTTGCTGATGCTTCGTCATATTTTTGTTGAATGGGCAGTGAGTAGTAATGCTCAGCAACCACGTTGTTTAGGGGGTTTGCCCCTAGATTAATCAAGGTGCTCTTGAAGGGATGACCAAGTTTATCCTCCTGTATTTTCTGTACAGGAATATGTTTTTGACATATACAGTAAGACCCCCGTATCCACTGATTCATTATCCACTGATTCAGTTATCTACGGTCAGCCGAGGAAAAAATTAAATAATTCAGCAGCCATAAAGCAAGCTGTAAAGCAAGCTACGGTCACAAACAGCAGCTGTAAAGCAAGCTACTGTCACAAACAGCAGCCATAAAGCAAGCTACTGTCTCAAAACAGCAGTCATAAAGCAAGCCACTGTCAGGAAACAGCAGTTTGGGGGTGGGTGGGCAAGTGTTGGGGGGGGGTGGGCAAGTGTTCTCTCTTATCCACGTTTTTCATTATCCATGGGAAGGCCTGGGACCAATCCCCAGCAGATACCAGTACCCTACTGTACTGTGGTTACACCTTCCTTTTGCCTTTTCTCTGTTTTTCTGAACAATTTATATCCTTCAACTGCTTTATTCCTGTCACAGGAGTCATCTCATTATGTTTCAATCATCCTATTTTCCCCTCATGAACAATTTCCAGCTATTCTTGTTTGTTTTCCAAACTCTTGGCATTTGGATACAGACACTAGTGCAGTGATGGTGAACATTTGGCACTCCAGATGTTTTGGACCACAACTCCCAGAATTCCAAGCCTAGATTGCCAATCACCAAGGACTGTGGGAGTTGTGGTCCAAAACATCTGGAGTGCCGAAGGTTCACCACCACTGCACTAGAGACTGTGATTTCATGCATTTTTATGAAATTTATTATTGGGCCCTATTAGAGTTTCTTGCTTTGTTTCTCTCACATATGCATTAAAACATCACACATCTTTGCTTCCAAGCTTGTGTTTCCCTTACTATGCCGAATCATTGTACTGCTGTCCGGATGAAGTATTTCAAGCTGTGGGCAATTACTATTAGGGCATCAGATTGTTAAATCAGGGGTCTGTAGCACCTACTCCGATGGGAAACCTAGTGCTCTCAACCTGTGGGTCCCTAGATGTTCCTGGACTACAACTCCCAGAAACCCCTTCCAGCACAGCGAGTGGTGGGAGTTACTGTCCAGGACCATCTGGGGACCCACTGGTTGAGAACTACTGAGCTAGACGTTTGATGGCGAAAGCTGTTCAACTATGTTATGGGAGGAGTCCTTCTGGTGGGGGAGGCTTTTGCTATTCATAAGAACACCAGTGTTTTCCATTTTACTTTCCACCCCTCATAATGGATTTTTCTTTTCTTTTTGCATGCTCTTTGTAGCTCTACTGTTTCTTAAATGTTCTGGGCTATATATTGTCCCTCACTATTGTAAGCCACCTTGGCTCCTTTTCCAAGGAGAAAAGTGGGGTAAAATATTCAAAATAAATAAATAATTAATTTAAAAAATACTTGGGCAAAGGGGTACCAAACCTAGTGCAGTAGATATGGCTCCTCTGGGGACCTTTAAATGGCTCTATAGGAGGCACATTATCAAATAATATTTTGTAATACCGATGCCAAGTCTCTGACAATGGGTTTTGGGAGATCTGGGTTTCTCTGGCTACTATCAGCTGAACTGCTCTCGTATTTCAGATACTCTTTTCTCCTCAGGGGAAAATGAAGCTAGGAAAGGAAGTGTGATTCCAGTTGAACTAGGGAGGGAATACTACAGGCATGTAAATGCTTACAAAATGGGGGAAACGCTGAGGCATGAGTTGGGAAAGACGACTCTGAGAACATGGAAAAGGAAGCTGGAGAAGGGGAGACTCAAAATAAACTAAGAAGCACAAGTGACTTGACAAACAGGAGTGAGGAATGAAGTCTGTGTATTGATTCAAAATGATGAGCAAATTTTGGACTAGATGCCATTATCTGATTGTTATTTCAAGGTATGCTATGTTAGATAAGGCATGAGATCTCTCCTCTTGGCATGGAACAAGACCTGTTTCACCTCATGTAGATTTTTAATGTGAGATAATTTTAAAAAAGTTGAAAGCATTGTGTGTCCAGCCATGGATACATCTGTCCTTACTATTTCAGGCCCAAGCTCTGGACCATTATGACTTTACTACACATCGAGAACAGCCTTAATCAAATTTGAGATATTTGGTCTCCTAAATACATTTAAAAACACACACGATTAAAACAAATTTTAAGGGTGATACGCAGGACTTTCTTTCCATCTAGGTGTAGTAAAGATTGAGGCTGAGGAGAGAACTTAAATATGCTTGGCAAGCTGAGAAATGGGCATTGGGGGTTCTTCCAAATTCTTAAAGAGATCTGGAAGAAGATGCATCTTCTCACTACTGCAACGAGACATACTTTATCCTCATTTCTCACCCTCCCTCACCTCTCATGGAGGACGCTGCACACAGCCGGGTTTCAAGAGGAGGATTCATCAACACTTTCACTGGATGATTGTGAGGAGAAGGACCAAGCTGCGGTTGTCAAGGAGAGTGAGCTGTCTGGACTGGCGGGCCAAAGGAAAGAAGATAAGAGTGTAGATGCTCGGGGGGGGGGCAACACGGGGAGACGCGGGAGGCGTTCTGGGTGATGGATGAACCAGATGATGGGTGGAAGGAGCGCGAGACGGAGAAACCGACAGAGCATGAGGAGGAATGGGAGAGTGGCGGTTGGGAGCAGCAGTTGAGGCCTGTGGGGACTCAGACAGACGAGGGAGAATACAGAAGGAGGGCGGAATATCTGAAGGTCAAGGGAGATGATGAGTTTGTCTGGTCAGTGCATGTAAAACCTTCAAAATGGCCCGAAACCTCTGAGAAGTTCAGAAGGGAATGGAGAAGGGAGAGACCAGTCGGTTCGGTGGCGCAGTGGGCCAAACACCCTTGCTGCGGAACACAATTTTTGGGCGGGGGGGGCGGCTTTCCCCCCATGTTTATAGATGATGCCAGTACTAGTTATAACCCAGTTAATGTTATTTACGAAGATCCTGTTATTGATGAGAATGTTATGCAACCGTTGACACAGTTGTCGTCTGTTACCGAAGGAAGAGCCTACAGTACTTTTAATTCTGTAAGAAATAAAAACCCTTTTGAAGTTCAAGCAAAAATGGACTCTCACCTTGTTTATGATTCGGAACTGGCGGAGGTCAGAACCGAACCCTCACAATGATGCAAACAGTGTGGCGCTCTTCCCTTACAAATATAGTCACGGCTGCACACTGGCTGGCCGCTTTAAAAAGGGCACCTAAGTGCAGGCCCATTGCAGTGCAACTTTTACTAAACCAGACTAGATAACATGTGGTACCCCCATCCCCACTATTTCTATCAACAGGCCTCCTTTTTCAGCATTGCTGGGACAAGGGATCAAACCTAAATAATAAGGAGTAAAGCGATGTGACATGTTGGCAAAACCAGCCATGCTTGTTGCAGAGAGCCAATTAGTGCCGGCTTTAACTTGCTTTAAACTGATTATCATTTAAAGCTCATCCTCCCCTGCAGTGCATCTGGTCTGTTTTATCGTGACAGGAAGAAAAAAACACCACCCGATTAAAAGTCTGTCATTAGCTCTACATTGGCTGCAAACCCAACTCCTTTCTCTCTCCACCCGAAGTTTGGGGGGAAACAGATGTGGCCCACGATAACCATTGATGGAGAAAAAAACTCCATAGCCCAGTCCGTTTGACGTGTTTACTCCCAACGTGTCGCAGTTCAGAGCCTTCCAGATTTCCGAATGCCTGAGCCTGAGCCGAGGAGGACTCTCTGGCGTGAAATCACCGATTCTTGACACTCTCTTGGATGTTATTCCCACCGCGGTTTTATATTTCGCTTTCTACCCTCTCCCATCGCCGCCCACACAGACACACACACACGCACACACACACAATTCTGGCGATAACGCGCGGTCAGCTGCACCGCCGGCTCACAAAAGACACTCATTGCAACTTTCCTCCGCTTGCAGCGATTTTAAAGCAGGTGTTGTTTTTGGAGGGGGGGGGAGGCATGCAAAAGACGACTCGGGACGCCTCCGCGTAGCCCACACATTCACCGTGCTCCTAATTTTTTTCGAGGGTGGGGGGCGCTCCCAGGTCAAAAGCCGCTGCCAAAGCATCGGGCGCGCAGGGACCGATCCGTGTCCCCCCCCCCCATCCCCAGTTGCTCGGGAGCAGATGCCACGTTCAAACGATCCTCGAGGGTGCCACGCACGGATCATTTCCATTTCTCCCGCCACCCCCACCCCCCGCACCCGGTGCCCGTTGTGCCACTTGCAGTGACTTAACTCCCCAACAATGCGGACCCGCTCTCTGGCACGTCCGTTAAGATTCGTCCTCCTCCCAGGACTTCCTCTTCTGATCTCAGGGTTGCAAAAGAGGGTGTGGGGGGGGAGGGGACAGGACGGATCCCAGCCCTCAAGGAAGCCCAGAGTGTCTTTCCCTCCTGCCCCCGACCCCCCCCCCCCCCCCCCGAAAGACAGGCAGCCTCTCGGCGCGCTTTCCCCATCCTCTCTCCATCGCTGCGTGCGCGCCGGCCGTGAACCCGAGCCTAACCAACCCACCCAATCCCCGGATCGCAGCTTCCTCCGTGGCCCCCATTCGCGCCACGCCACGCCACGCGCCGATCGCTGCCCACGCCGAGGCTCCCCGCTTCCCTTTTCCCGGGCTCTTGGGCCGTTTTGCACGCCGGAGGAGCCCCTCTCCGCGATCCGAACACACGCGCATATCGCCCCCTTTCCCGAGCCTCGCCGCGCAACAAGCGGCCCCACGGTCCCCCTTATATAGCGCTCTAAAAATAGCTCCGCTTCCACCGCCTTACGAGGGGGCCGCCTGCTGGAGGGAGGGGAGAGGGCCCCTCGGCCAATCGCGACGGCACTTCCGTGCTAGGCCCCGCCTCCTTCCCCCTCGCTCTGGCCTCGGGTTGGGCGCCCGTGACTTCACGCGCTGCCCACCTCCCTGTTTACCTTACATGGTCACGCGCGGCCTTAATGGGCCGCTTCCCCTCTAGATCCCACGGCTGCGCGGGGAGGGGGGGAGCGCAGGTGGGAGGGAGGGAGGAGAGAAACCCAGGGAGGGCGGCGGGAGCGCGCGCAGGGGGGGGGAGCGCGCGCGCCCGCGCCGGAGGAAAATGCAACCTCCCCAAAATAAAGCGCAAAGATTGCATTCAGCAGCAATGCAGAAATAGATGGCAGTCTCGTGTCAGTGAGTTTGCATTCTCTCTCTCCCCCCACCCCCGCTCCTCAACTTCCCGGCTCAAGAGCTTGGAGTCAGCAACAGCCCTGGAAGGCGATTTGCTTTTTTTTTTTTTTTTACTACAAGTGAAGAAGTCTCTCTCTTTCACCCCCCCCACCCCCCAATTTTTTTTTTTGGTTGCCTGGCTGACGGCTTCCACTGTAGATGTTTGGGTCAATTAATCCCTTCTCACTGGGTTGTGGATGAGGCTATTTTCTCTCCCTCCCCCTCCTTCCACTCCTGTTCCCGTCTTGCTTTTTCCCCTCCTCTCTCCTTGCAAGTGTGATTGCAAATAGTCTATCTATCTCTCAAGCCGACAAAAGGCAAGCAGAGAGGAAGAAAAGGGACGCCTGGATTTGATTGAAAGGGGCTTTTCCCGGCCGGCCGCCCCCCTCCTCTCCTCCTTCCTCCTCTCTCCTTTTTTAATGACCAGTCCAGAACTAAGACACCGTCGCGAAACCCCAAACCCAAACCGAAGACAAAAGGCTTGGAGGGGGCATTTTTCTGGCTCCGCAGCCGCCGAAGCGACGACATGGATGTGTTGGCTAGTTATAGTATATTCCAGGAACTGCAGCTGGTCCACGACACCGGGTACTTCTCCGCCTTGCCATCCCTGGAAGAGAACTGGCAGCAGGTGAACCCATTTACATTATGCTCCTCCTGTAGTACATCTTGTGCGCGCCGGCATGGATGCACCGGAGCGGCTTCTCTTGCTTTTGTCTCTCCTCCTCTGTCCCATCCCAGATTTCTTCCTCCTCCTTCTTTTTTTCTTTTCCTCCAGATAAGCGCCGTGGCCATAAACGCCACGCTTAACAAAGCCGCCCGCTTTCAAAGCGACTTTAGCGGGCACCCGAGAACTCGTGGAGTAAACCGTAAATCGGGGACGCACCGGAGGTCCGGTGGAAGTTCCTTTGAGTTCTTTCCTTATTGTCTTATAGTGTGCTTGTTTGGGTTGTGTGTGTGTGTGTTTTTTTTTTAAAGACAAAGCAGTGTTTCTTTCCTTTTTTCTTCTTCTTCTTCGAACACGGTGCTGTGTGTGTGTGTGTGTGTGTGTGTGTGTGTGTGTGTGTGTGTGTGTGTGTGTGTGTGTGTGTGTGTGTGTGTGTGTGTGTGTTCCTGTTTCGACCCGTGTTGACAACTGTCAGCTGGTGGAAGCCGCGTAAATTTCTTTTCCCTGGTTTTTCAAGGGAGTTAATTGGCGTGTGTCCGGTCAATGCAAGCGAGGTGCTGGACTGGGGGGGACCTTGATTGCCGGATGGGATTGCAATAAAAACAAAAAAAATTAAGCATCTCGTTTTGAGTTTCTTCTTCGAAAAGGTTTGATGTTGGTTTTAGAACCCTGGTGTTTGGCCGCGCTGTTTCTACACATCCATCTGCAGAGTTGAGACACGGGGGTGGTGGTTAACAAAATACATCCTAAAAGGGGTGGTGGTGGAGAGAAATCGGTAATAAGGTTAAGCTAAATGGGGAGACGACGCTGTCAGGAGAGAAATGGAAGAATGAGGGACTCCTGTGAAATCTGTGATTAGCCTAAATACAGCGACAGGGAAGGAGGGCATGATTAGAAAAAGAGTGATCAGCTGGCTTGGGGGGGATTCTGGGTAAAAAGAGGCTCCTCCTGAGAGCATCCCGTAGTGCCCTCCAGTTGGGTCTCTGGTGTTGATTCCCGAACCCTGAACCTCCTGTGAAACTGTTGTCTTCCAGACGAGGGCAGTGGGGGAGGGGGGAACCTGGGCCAGCCTTGACAACTGGCCAGGTGTGTGCGGAAAGTGTGTGACTGCGCCTGCAAAGCTGCATCTCCCCTGTGACAGTCCTCTGTGGATGGAGATCATAAGTTGCTGGATCTGATCTTCTAGTGATGCACACACATGAGTTCCAAGTCTACAGAAATGCATCTCTCCCTCTTTCTCTCTCTCCCTCTCTCTCTCTCCCCCCCCTCTCTCCCTCCCCCTCTCTGTAGCTCTATCTGTGGATCTTAAATTGGGTGAACCAGTTACATCAGGATGAGCTGTTTGAATGTTTCTCTGTAGGCAACCCCCCCTTCCAGCTTTCTTGGGTGGAAAAGGTTCATTAACAAAATAAGTAGTGGTTACATTTATTTTATTGTTTCATTGTTCCACTTGACTCTTAAAGGAAGAGGAACTATTTCTGTTGGCTTGTTAGGCATACCCAGTGATGAGTCACATCTGGTTTTCCTTATGTTTCTCCTTGGACTGCCTGATTCAGTCGGAGAGGCGAATAATTCTCCACTTAACAGTTCTTCCAGCTTGCTTCTGAGAGTGTCCTTGCTGTTGAATCAGTCGCATATTAATAACAGTCTAGACAGTTCAATGCGAGATAATTTGTTGACACAGCCTGCATGCCTAAGGCCGATACTCCGTTACCCTACTGTAAAGAGAATGGAAGCTGCCCATTCCCCCCACCCCAAGTAAAACATAATAGCTTCCATAGATGCTGAGCTTAAAAGGGTAAGGTACAGTAGTGGTGGTTTTGCATGTTTGAGTTTTAAGAGTTCATGTATTTGCCTTAAATCCTTTTATCAATTTTTGCTTCCATGTTGTGTTGAATAGTTCTACCAAATTGTATTTGTTGCTTTAGATGGACACCTCAGCCTAATAATGAGCATTTATGTCCCAGTTTTTTTAATGTCTGCAGCATTCCTTGTATTACATTTCAATAACCTGACAGAAGACCTTGTGAGGTTACTACCTTCATGTCACCTGGGCTTGCACAGGCCTCCCAGAAGAGGCTGAAGTGAAATTTCTGCCCGAGATTCCCTAAGCTGAACTCTTTCAAAAGCATGTCTACTGACACAAATAGCCTCATTGTGTTATGTTGGGCTTGTTCCCCAGCAAGTGGGTACAGGATCACAGTCAACAGCACTAAATAAGTGTGATGGACAAAAGGGTGAGTAGGAAGTATTATAAGAAAGAGTAATTCACCTATACAGGAGACATTTGGTAGGGGGAATTCTTCTGGCTTTCTTACCTTTCTCTTGCCATCGTGTCTCTCTCTTTTCAGATAGGCTTTTCATGGGGCCTCCCTCCACCTCGGAGAACTCATACATGAAACCAAGATATGATTTTGGGAACTGATTTACCCCCCCACACACACACACACACCTGGGCTTTGGAAGTGGCAAAAAAGCCCAGAGTGGCCTTTCTGGCCAGATGGTATGGTATACAAGTCAAATAAATAAATAAATAAATAAATAAATAAATAAATAAATAAATAAATAAATAAATAAATAAATAAATAAATAAAATTGCTTTAAGCATCTCAGGCCCTACTCAAGACTTTTCCACAAAGCTGACTGAAGTTGTATTGGGATGACCTATAGCCAAAGGCTAGGACAGTTGTTGTGGTAGGCCTGGACAGCAGGGGGAATGAGGTTCTGCCTAGTTCCCACTTGTTTGTCTCCCCCTGACTGTCTCGGCTGATTCTGGAGAAGCTGGTAGGAAGGTACTGGGCAAGGCCTCTGGAACACAAACTGTTTGTTTTCTCTCTTGCTCCATCCCCAGCCCCCCCATCCTTCCGTCCCCCGGTAGTGCTTCTGCCTTGGATTTTCTTAACAGTGCCGAGTTGTAGCCCTTGGTGGAAGGATGTTGCCTGAGTTGGTTTCTTTGGTGACACAAAACTTCCCGCTCAAATGAAACCCTCGGCCCCAAGCCAGTTGATTAGTAGAGCATCCATGATAAAAAAAAAAGGTGAATGAGCTGGCTGCTGGGAAGTCCTTCCTTCAAATCTTATCTCAGTCTGACCTTCCTGCCTACAGAATGGAAATGTTAAATGGCCAGCCTCCTTGGCCAAGGTGGTGTCAAGTTGTGAAGTCCTTGAGTAGACCGGGAAGCAACGTTGAAAGCCACTCACAGCACAAACCAGCCAAAGCAAGGCACGGCAGTGCTCGGCCACATCAATGTAAGACTCTAAAATCCTAAACCGGTTGGCTCCTGTCCTGAGATGTGCTGTGACTTTGGGAGGAAGGCTCTTGGGTTTAATGGAATTTGCTTTCAGAAGAAAAAAAACTGCTGAAGACCGCAGTTTTATTTGTGTCAAGTTATTCATTTGAGTATGAATAATGATAAGTGAAGAACTGGTACAGTAATACTGTACAGTATTCCTTTAATATCCCCCTTTCTGCTTTTCCCTCCCAAAGCAATTACTGGATTGTGGTTGTTGGGTAAAACCAGGATCTTTTTAAAAGGTTACTTGTCCTTGGCAAGTGCAAGAACCAGGTCTCCAGAACACCTGCCTGCAGCAAGTAACACAAGCCAGTTGCTTTAAAAAAATTGCTCACACTCATCCGTTTTTCTTTCAGACCACCCCCTCCCTATAGCTGAAGGAAGAGGAAGTCTTTAGGTCTTGTTTCTGAGAATTAGCTGTGTGGAAAGTTACAACGAGCCCTTAAAAAACAACCATAACCCAGCTGGCTAAATAGAGAGTAGCCAGAATGTTTGTTGGAAGGAAAACAGCTCTTTCTCTCAGTGTGTATTTGCGTATTTGTCGGTCTGTCCTAGCTTCAAGATAGACATGACCTTCCAGAGAGCCAGTAATGGTACAGTGGACAGAAGTGTTGGACTGTTGGATTTCAGGAGACATGGGTTCAAATGACTGCTGTGTGATGGGAATGTGCTGGGGTATGGCAAAGGTAACTTAGTTCTTGAATGTCCTCCACACCCTGTGAGGGTAATCTTACATCATAAGTGATCTGACAGCTCCTAACAATAACAACCAAGGTAAAGAAATTCAGGATGTACCAGATTTAAAACGATGAAGGTTACAATACCTTGAAATTAAAATATAAGGAATAACACAGATAGGCTGGTGGTTTTATTTGGATTGAATAGGTGTTAAAAGAGACAACTTCTTCATAGTTTTTATTTTATTTTATTTATTTTAGAGTATTTTTACCCCACCTTTCTCCTTGGAAAAGAACCCAGGGTGGCTTACAGCAATGAGAGGCAATATGGAGTCCAGATACAAAAACAAAGTTATAAGTGGTTATAAACACAAGTCTTTGTAGTCATGTATGGTAGTCCATCATTCAGGGAAAGCTTGCCTGAAGGGAAAGGTCTTTACCTGTTTCCAGAAAGACTGCAGGGATGGGGCAGTCCTGGCCGCTAGTCTAGTGGGAGGGAGTTCCAGAGTCTGGGTGCAGCAGCCAAGAAGGCCCTTTGATGTGCTCCTATGAGCTGTACGTGTGAGGGTGAGAGTGGCGGGATGGAGAAAAGGGACTCTCCTGGTGACCTTAGCACCCAGGCTGTTTCATACTGTGAGATTCGATCTTTGAGGTAGCTAGGACCCAGGTCGTACAATGCTTTGGTGTGTGTGTGTGTGTGTAACAGATTGGAAAGGTACAGTGGACCCTTGTATAACAAATGGTTTGTACAACATAAAATTTGTACAACATAAAAAATTTCGGAGATAGGGGCAATTGGCTTAACATAATCGCCTGTGGGGCAAATCTGTACAACATAAAAAGGGATCACTCTGTTTTCAATGCATTCCTATGGGAAAGTTGTATAAAGGAAAATTTGCTTAACAGAATTTCATTTGGAACAAATTAATTCCTTTATACAAGGTACCACTGTAGTAAATGTTCAACTTTACAGTGAGCAAATTAGCTCTGGGGAAAAAGAAGCAAATGAGCTTTGTGTGTCATGTTAGCCAAATCAGTTAAATGGAGAGTGGAGTAGTGCATGAGAGGCCATCCTAGCCTATTGAAAGCAGAGGGCTGCCTAATTTCAAGACTCTCATCAACTGTGAAATATCTTGTTGGCTCTGAGAAAGTCTCTGGCCCACAATGTTGGCCCAGGAATCAGTGCTACTTGTATTTAAAGGCCCAGTTTCTTTGTGAACCCAGTTTTACCTGTGTACTGCTGATAAAACTGTGCTCACGACCTGGGGTTCAATCCCAGGTAGCCGGCTCATGGCTGACTCAGCCTGCCATCCGTCCGAGGTCGGTAAAATGAGTACCCAGCTATCTGTGGGGAGGGAGCAATGTATACCCTGCATGCTGTAATTAAACTGTAAACTGCCCAGAGACTACTTGAAGTGGTATGGGGTGGGATATAAGCAGAACACTTTGCTTTGCTTTACCTGGTAGTTCATGTAATGATTGTGGACCTTTTGAAAGGCCGCAAAAGAGACTCGGATATCTTTTTCCACACAGTGGGAGTGGGACGGAGGTGGAATGGCTATGTTGGGTAAGGTCCTGGGCCCAAATGTGACCGCTTGGATCATATCAAAGAGACTTTGGTAAGCTGTTGAATAAACCTGCTGAGTAAAAATGTTTTACGGTGAGGGAAAGCTTATTATCCGTGGCTACTTGGCACATCATGTTTGGTTTATCACAAGCTGTGGTTGTGTTCTTAATGGCCAGTGAGCTCAGAATGGAAGTTCAGAATTGATGTAAAGAAGCTTCGTGTCTCTTCCTGAAATTTTGATTTTTAATATGGAGTTGTTGCCTCCGATGAGGGCAAGGGCAAGGAAGAACACACAAAGAGTCATGGAGTCCTGTGGCACAGTGCTTAAATGCCTCTACTGCAGGTAAAAAGGTGCTCATGACCTGTGGTTCAATCCCAGGTAACAGGCTCAAGGTTCACTCAGCCTTCCATCCTTCCGAGGTTGGTAAAATGAGTACCCAGCTTGCTGGGGGTGAAGGAGGAGGCAATGTGTAGCCTGCATACTGTAATTAAACTACAGTGGACCCTTGTATAACAAACAGCTTGTATAACATAAAGTTTGTACCACATAAAAAATTCCAGAGATAGGGGAAATTTGCTTAACATAATCGTCTACGGGGAGAATCCATACAACATAAAATGGGATTACTCCATTTTCAATGAATTTCTATGGGACTTTGTATAAAGGAAAATTTGCTTAACATAATTTCATTTGGAACGAATTAATTCCTTTATACAAGGTACCACTGTATAAACTGCCCAGAGACTACTTGATGAAGTGTTATGTGCATGTATATAAGCAGAACACTTTGCTTTAATGTAGAATCTAGTCTATTTATAATTTACTTTAACTCTTGAGTGAATTTTAGAAAGCTGTGTGTGATAGGATGAGCTTATATTACCATTTGTGCGATCATATATACTGTAAAACTTTTTACATATTGTTTATGACTTTTACTTGCTATCACTGTAATTTCCAGTTTATATAATATGCCCCTTAAAATATTTTAATCATGTGTGTGTAGCCTCTCCTCCTATCTATCATATCTTTCTCAAGTCTGGTGCCTAGGTGGGCTACAACTTGTGTCATCCCCAGGTGATCTGCCCAATTGCCACGGTCTCTGATGGGGGTTGGGGTTGGGAGCTGTAGTCAAGTACTCTTGGAGGATAGCAGACTGAGGAAGGCTGGTCAGCAGCCGCTGCAGCCACTCAGATCCTGAGCGCTCTCTCCATCCTTCTGCTCTTCAGTAACCTGTTGCTCTTGGATATAATCTGAGAGGGCAGACAAGGGACAGAGGTCTCCTGCAATAATGGAACACACACCACAGGAACAAGAGATGGGTTTGCCTTGAAGCATCTTGCACTGCCGGGGTACCGAGGACCACTCAATGAAAACACGAGCCTGGTTTTGGAAAGCCACAGTAGACCGAACTCTTGCAACCGTTAAGCACCTTCTCCAGCCCTACCACCTGAGACCCCCTTTGACGGGTTGTAGGGGGTTGGACCTTCCACCATTCCTGTGAAAAGCCATTGCTTGACTCCTGTGCTCCACTCCACTCTCAGTGGGACCTCGCAACGCAGAACAGGAGGCAAATCGCTTGTCTCTTGCAAGGTTTCACCGGGATTGGCACGGGTTTGGGGCAACAGTGATGTGCAGTCGAGGCATTGATTAAAAAGGAGGAAGCTCTTTACCTTTTAGGGTATTTACCCTTTAGGGTATTTGCCCTGGTTCCAGGCCTTCCCGTGGATAATGAAAACCGTGGATAAGAGAGAACACCTGCCCACCCAACTCCAAACTGCTGTTTCCTGACAGTAGCTTGCTTTATGACTACTGTTTTGAGACAGGACCTTGCTTTATGGCTGCTGTTTGTGACCATAGCTTGCTTTACAGCCACTGTTTGTGACAATAGCTTGCTTTGTGGTTGCTGAATTATTTATTTTTCCCCCTCTGGCAACCGTGGATAACTGAATCAGTGGATATGGGGGTCCTACTGTCCTGAATTACAGGGTTTCATTAATCCCTTGGAGTCTTGGTGCTACTGGAAACTTCAGGCATGTTTCTCTACATTTTAGGTACTGATAAAACTTACAGTAGCCATAGTTGTCTGCCTTTTCTTTTTTCTCACCTTGTTTTTGATCAGCTATACTCCATACATATTTATCGCATGTCCCTGGTATGATTGATTGGTATGTCATCATGTACTTGTGGGCCTACCTGGAATAAGTGAATATAAATTTTCACGTTGTAGGGGATGCCAAGCCTATGTGGTGTACAAGAGAATATATGACCGTTTTCCAAATGCATTTGTGGAGAAGGCTTTTGAGATTTGTGGATCTGTGTTGAGAAGCCCCTGTGATGGTGAACCTTTTAGAGACTAAGTGCCCAAACTGCGATTCAAAACCCACTCATTTTTCACAAAGTGCCAACGCAGCCATTTCACCTGAATATAGGTGGCTGTGAAGGGGCGATGTCGGGTGCCCACAGAAAGGGCTCCGACTGCCACTTTTGGCACCCGTGCCATAGGTTCGCCAACACTGCCTTAGACCGATCAGAATATCTTGTGACTTTGGTCACAAGGACACACATCCTCTGGGTTGCTCAGAACTGTGGGATTCCTTCCTCCCTAAAGCTCCCAAGATGTGGAGGGAGAGACGATGGCACCAGAATGAATGCCCTTTTCATGGCACTGGGGGCTTCTGATCTTTCAGTGTTTATGAGCAGAACTATGTCATTTCTGTCATCTTTAGATTCCATCAGAAGACATTTAGATAGCTTCTTCTAACTGAAAATGTCTAGAGAGCAATAATATGAATTCTACTTCTGTTGCAATGTCTCTTTCCCCCTGCTTCCAGTCAGACATCCGTCTGAGTCGCAATAGCCTTTTCATCTTGACACACCCGGTTGTGTGCATGTTGAGAGCAGCTCTGGCATTGGCACAGACCCGGTTTATTTCCAAGGGATTTCATTATGGCTGTCTTAAGCCCAGTGATTTCTCACTCTCCAAAATTCACACCGGGGAACTCAACTAAGAAAATGTGAAAGGCTGGGGAAGTTCCCTTTTGACTTTGTGAATGAGTACAAAGTCCAGTCCAACAGTGTGACTTCTCCCTCCTGCCTAGTCTTGAACTTGGGGTTGGGCAGACTGAAAGTGGGGGGCAGGGGGACTGAAGGGGGTCACAGGAAAGCCAAAGTACTCCCAGCCAGTGGGAAAATTTGCTTTGAAGGCCTCTTTGTTTTGAAACGGGTTCCAGTGGCTGCCTTCTTCCCAGGACAAAAAACCCCAAACCCATTTATTTCCGCAGTATAGTAGGACCCCAGTATCTGCTGGGGATTGATTCCAGGCCTTCCCGTGGATAATGAAAACCGTGGATAAGAGAGGACACCATAATTGCCAAAAACTGCTGTTTTGTGACAGTAGCTTGCTTTACAGCTTCTGTTTGTGGCAGTAGCTTGCTTTATGGTTTCTGTTTGATGACAGTATCTTGCTTTACAGCTGCTGTTTGTGACAGTAGCTTGCTTTGCAGTTGCTGCATTATTTATTTACTTTTTTCCTCAGCCAGCCATGGATAACTGAATCAGTGGATGATGAATCAGTGGATACGGGGGTCCTACTGTACTGTATATGGGTCGAACTTTCTTTGAGACTTTTCTTTCAAAGGAAAGGAAAGGCAGGTAATTTGTGGCCTTCTGTATGTGGTTGGTCTACAATTCCCATCACACCAGCCCTCTCTGGAGAGCGCTGAGGGGAACGATAGCATTGTGAGACCTGGAGGGGCACCGGATGACAAATTCTTCTGGGTTAACACATTCCCCATTGCTCCTCACACACTGCAGTCCCTTTATAGCTTTGCACCCCTCACCCTTCATCTCCTGTTCCAAGTCGGATGGCTGAGCACATTCACTGCAATTTGGGGTAGTGAATGTTGGCCCTAAGAGGAAACGGTGTATGGCAGGGGTGCCCAAACTTTTTGTAAGGAGGGCCAGATTTGGTGGCTGAGAATGTGTCAGGGGCCGGTTGCTCCCCGACCCTGCCACCCCACTACAAGCTCCACCCACTGACCCCTTGCCACCCCACCCGCAGGAAGGAAAGCGGGGACCAAGGGAGGGAGGGAGGGAGGTGGAAACCAAGAGAGGAAGGAAGGAAGGTGGGGAACAAAGAAGGGAGGGAGGTGGGGACCAAGTGAGGGAGGAAGGAAGGAAGGTGGGGACCAAAGGAAGCACAGGGAGCCGTGGCCACAGGTCGCCCCTTGAAAGAGGCAATCTGTGCGACCTTGCACCCCCCCAAACTCCCCAGCGGTGGCGACGGCTCGCCCGCCAGCCCACCCGAAAGCTCCTTGGCGGTGGCAGAGGCCAGCTGGCCTGCCCACCCCCACACATTCCCCTGTGGTGCCGGTGGCGGCAGACTTCCCGTCCGCCCAGCCGCCCAAGCTTCCCAGTGGTGCCGGTGGCTCGGCCCACCCGATCACTGCCCCGCGCATGTGCCCAACGTCACAATGTTCCTGGCTATGCTGGTGGTGGCGGCCTGCCCACGCGCCGCCCTGTGCGTGCGCCTAGCTTCACAAGGTTCCCGGTGATGCCGGTGGTGGCGGCCTGCCTGCACACCACCCCCGCGTGCATGCCCAGTCCCACAAGCTTCCCGGCAGTGCTGGTGGTGGTGGTGGCCCGCCCCCTCGCCCGCCCACCCAGCCCCACAAGCTTCTGCTCACCGGCCGGCCGGCCGGCCCAACTATGGCACCTCAAGCTTCCCAACGGTGTCAGTGTTGGTGGAAGATTTTTTTTTATGGGGCGAAGGAGGGGGAGGGAGGGGCGGGCCAGCCAGCTGTGGGCCACTCAGAATGGCCTGACAGGCCGGATTTGGCCCCCGGGCCGGACTTTGGGCAGGCCTGGTGTATGGTGTTGCTCAGCTCTCCCCCCCACCCTCCCCAACAGCGGTAGTTGGTGAGGAGCGTTTCCCACCAGATGGCTGATGATTTTTGAGAATAAAATAGCATGCTTGGAATCTGGCAATATGGTCACTTCTTCTGCGAACATCCACTTCTTATCAATTTCACCCAATTCCTGCACACAAGTTTGAGAGGGAAATAATAAAGGATCAGAAAAAGCCTCAGTCTTTCCTACACTTCATCTAAATATAGGTTGAACTCAGTGACTAAGGTCTTACTGCCTAAAGACAGAGCGAAAGAGGAGTCATGTATGCACCCCACCCTCTGCAGGATCCCCACTGCATGATCTGCTACGTGACCGATCTTGCAACCAGCACAAGAAGGAGCATGTGATGCGGTAGCCTTCTGGGGTGGTAGGAGGGGACACTCATGTGATTTCCCTTGCGCTCCATGTTTCGGCAACAGAGTATTAGGGTATGTTTCCTAAGTGCAGTCCTGGGTATGTTTACTGAGTGGGAAGTAATTTCCCCACTGGAAAGGTTCAAGGTCCTGGTTTTGATTTTCAAAACCCTCCACGGCTTGAGACCAGAGTACCCGTCGGAGCGTATCTCCCAGAGGTCAACTGGGGTCAGGCCCACGAGAATGGCGCAGGCGTGCTCACTCAGGTGGCCACACCCAGGGAGGTGCGGAAATTGCTCACGTGTAACCGTGCCTTCTCTGTGGTGGGCCCCACGTTGTGGAACCATCTCCCGAGTGAGCTGCACCTTGCACAGTCCCTGCCTGCCTTTTAAAAGGCCTTGAAAACCCACCTTTTTAAAGAGGCATACGGCGACCTTTTTATTTAATTTTATTTAATTTTATTTCTGCCGCCTGCATCATCTTTTGTGGAGGGTATTGTCCCTCCTATTTTATTGGTACTTTCTCCTTTTGTATTCTCTGTTGTTTTGTTTTTAAGTGTAAACCGCCCAGAGTTCCATCTGGAAGATGGGCGGTATAAAAATTAAATAAATAAATAAATAAATAAATAAATAAATAAATAAATAAAAAGGCATTGATATCTGATTAAACATGCGCAGTAGGGGGGTTCTTCTAGTCTCACTGGTTGACAACAGTGGTCCAAATCATGCCCTGTTCCTCAGGTGGTGTTGCCGAATGACGACAATGCCTTTGAAAGTGTTGGAAATCTTGGTGCTATGGAAGTATTGCAGCACCACGGCCCGCCCACCAGAACTCAGCTAGCTACTAGCCATTAGATTGACTCATATTTGTCAGGCGGGACCGTTTTGTGAGCTGCTTGAAAGTTTCCCTCTACTACTGGACAGGCATAAATCACGCTGAAGAACATTCCTCCCTAGCTGCCGTCCCCCCATTGTTCTAGAATAATGGCATACTTGGCCATAAACGAAACTCCTCTCCTTTAATATTGCTATTTCATCTTCGTTCCACTTGCAGCAAAACACATTCCTAAGTGCTTATTGTACATCATGCCCCTGGGAGGCTCGCTTGCAGGAAAGGTTGCCTTCCCAGAACAGCTACCTGGGCAGTGCTGTGTGTGACGGCTCAATAAGGACCTACATAAAGGATGACATTTGGTCAGAGCCCTCCCGCTCACCTTTCGGATCTCTCTTGGACGCAGAAAGTTCATCATCCACTCAGTTCTAATCCTACTTATAAATCTAGAGAGAAAAGAGAACTAAGCTGTTGTCCTACAAATGACAAGTTTAAAAACGTGGCCTTTGAAGTAGCAATATTAAAGCAATCTTGAGCCCTGAGGGGCACAGGAGAGGACTGGCCCTCTGTATGTTCTTTTTGGGAGATGAGATCAGGTACGCCTGTTTTCACTACTGGATTTGTAAGCCAGGCTCCTTGGAGCATCCAACAGCCAATTCGTTTTGCTTCTTTGCAAAAAAAAAAATGGAAAAAAACGTTTTATTTTGAGAGCCTTTTTTTAAAAAAAAAATGATGGATATGTGATATATCTTCCATTTTCCCCACCTTGTTGATTTTTTTCCACTACTGGATTTGTAACCCAGGGTTCTTGGAGCATCCAACAGCCAATTGGTTTTGCCTCTCTGCAATAAATAAATAAAATAAAATAAAATAAAATAAAATAAAATAAAATAAAATAAATAAATAATAAGTTTTCTATTGAGAGCCTTTTAAAAAAAAGATGGATGTGTGATATATCTTTCCACCTTGTTGGTTTTTCCCACAAATGCATTTATCTTTAATAATATCACGGCACAATGCACTGAATGATTATAATAGTGTAGCAGTTATCACTATGAGAAATGCCCCTTCAGGTGCACCCAACATAGAAACAGCAGCAAGGATAAGGTAGGAAACTGGAATGGCCACATGAGCGAGTAAACATTATACCTGTACTTTTAAGAGACTGCATGTACAGTGGTACCTTGTATAAAGGAATTAATTCGTTCCAAATGAAATTATGTTAGGCAAATTTTCCTTTATACAAATTTCCATAGGAATGCATTGAAAACAGAGTAATCCCATTTTTATGTTGTACGGATTCTCCCCATAGGCAATTATGTTAAGCAAATTTCCCCTATCTCCGGAATTTTTTATGTTGTACAGATTTTATGTTATACAAGCTGTTTGTTATACAAGGGCCCACTGTAATTCCTTTCAGGAGAAGAGGGCAAAACCAGTACCAAACTCAAATAACCGTAGGGTTGAAAAAGATTGGCCAGTGTGGCTCGTGAAGAAGGCCATAGCAAGACTCAGCCCCTAAGGATCCCCATCATTTTGGAGTCACCAAAGGCATTACTCAAACCATATTCTTCTTCACCACTGGCGTCCTAGAAAAATCCAGAAGCAGTTCTTATGGACAGAAGGTGAAGAAGGCAAGCTGTTCAAATACACACATTTAGGGCTTTACAGATACCATCAGAACTGGGCTCAGGGACATCCTGACAGCTAATGCGTTGGTGCAAGACCAGAGAGGCATGCACAGACTTCCTGCCTCTCAGTAGGATGATGATGGTGGTGGTGGTGATAACAACTGTAAAATACAACACATACCAAGAGGCAGCACGTGGAATTTGAACTCTCAGCCCTAAATATTGATCTTACTAGGTGTATTTTCATTTTTGCTATAATTGTTTAGCTGTTTGTTTGTTGTACTGATTTGATATCATTTGTCTACTCAAAAAGTCACTTTCTGCCTTCTCCCAAACCTCAGCATTTGGGCACTGCAAAAATATTTCTTCTGAGTGTGGGAAGTTCTGTCTAATTGTGTCACGTCTTGTGCACCATGTGCTCTCTGTATGTAGTATCTGCAGTCCAGCCGGGGCCTCTTTTGCTGCATTTCACAGTTTTCCCCTTGCCATCTACCCTTCTCTCGATGCTTTCCTGAAAGTGTGGGACAGCTCCCTCTCGTCGGTGGTGGAGGAGGTCACTCAAAGCTTTTACCTGGAACTGGAGGTAGAATCAGGGATGTAGGAAGTGTGATTTTCCTGTCTGTCTCTCGCTGCCGCTCTCTTTCACAAATTGTAACATGATTGCTTGGGTTGGCGTCGTCTGTCTGCGAGTGAGTCGGTGGAATTCGTTCACCCTCCAGTCGCTAAGCATTGCAGAATGGGAAGGAATGTAGGGCAAGATGGCTGATGGTGTTTGGCAAGCGGTGAACCCAACAAGTCATCCAGGCAGGGGATGATTGGACAGGAGCCGTTATGCTATCAGTGGGAAGGCAGCTCTTTTCTGTTGTAACAATCCCTGTCCAGATCTTCCTCATTTCTATTTATATTAGGGGAAATATTTCAGGAAGATACATTTCCCTCGTTCCTCTTCTTCATCATCCCCAAACAAAGGAAGTTCTGTGGCAGTGTGCGGTTAGGTGGGGTTGTTGTTGGATTTTTTTTTTAATGCTAAGTGAAATTGCAGAAGTGTAAGGCTGGACTGGGATTATCTGTCCCTCAGGATATTACTGTTCACCCCAAGTTCTAGCATGACCAGTAGCCGGTAATGTTGTTGCAACATATTCCGCACCTTGGGTATAAGGGGTTGATGCAGAGCTCATTGCCTCTGTAGCTGCATGTGAAACTGTTCAAAGGCTTTCCAGTTGTCACCCTGAATTATACATTCTATGGTTTAATCTCTTGAACTCGAGATCACCCTTAGTTATGCCACAGAAATGGAAACACAGCCTGCTCCGAAGTAGGAAAAATCTCCATGAGGTTCACTTTATGTGCATACCTTTAAAAAAAATAAGTTAGCAAGTGCTATGCCCTTCCTTGAGGTACTTAGGGATTTGCAATGTGAGTGAGCAAGTCAGAGACTCTTTCAAGGGGTGTCCAACCTTGGGTTCCCCAGAGGATATCAAACTGTAACTCCCAGAAATCCTGGTCGGCACAAAGAGGTGTGAAGGTTTCTGGGAGTTTTAGTCAAATAACATCTTGGAACCCAAGATTGAGAACCACCAGTCTAGTTAGAAGAGATCCTTACAATGTAAAACAGTTACTATTAGAATTTTCCTGCCAATGGTGGTCTCACTCTGTAAATAACCTGTAAACCGAAGAGCTGCTTTAAAATAAAGCAGCATGTTCTATTCCCTAGAATATTTCAAAAGCTTTCTGTGCTTTTTGCAACAAGGATCGCAAAGTCAGAGAGATGGTGTTGCTAGCACCAGCCTACCGTTTCCTCAGGGTCTGCAAGTTTTTTCTCATGCACCCATTTTATGCTGTAGATACCAATATGGATTGGCATGAGATTTTCAGTTTTTCCCGGTTATTCAGGCCCTATCCTGAAGACACCTGCTCCTTGTTTTCATTACTCACAAGACAGTCAAGAGCTTGTTTAGTGCTTGTTTAGTACCTTAGATCTGGGCTGTCCAAATTTGAACAGCTCGCATTCTACCTGGAGCTCACACCCCGTGGTCGACTCTTGGAGTTCCCGAATGTCTCTGTGGGCTACTTTAAGGGGCGCATGTGCGCCTGCTCGAACTTCGCCAGTATTCCAGATTAGCCCTACAGAGGAGCCGAATGAGGGGGTGGAACATCACGGCAACAGGTAGAGAGACAAATCCAGACCAAACATCCGGGCGGGCAGGTGGGCCAATTTCTTCCCCCCAAAACGCCACCACTGTCGGTGGATTGGAAGGCCGGGCAGAGACCCTGTGAGCTACCTAAAATGGCCCCACGGGCTACCGGTTGCCCATGGTCGACGTGTTCAGCAGGCCTGCCTTAGATGAAGTGGAAAAGTTATCTGTGTATGTCCAGTGGAGAGTGAATACATGCAGTGGTTTCCCCAATCATGAGGGACTGTGAAATGGTGATTCTTGAGGTATGGCAAGCATAGAGTCCTAACAGTGATAACCTGGTCTTGCTAGTAGGTGACTTGGTTTCATGCCTCATTCTGAAAACGGTTGCTTCACAAACGGTTCAGTGTACCTCAGATTTCCTTGTTGTTCTACATCTGGAGCCCCCACAGCCGAGATTCTTGAATGGGGATTCTATTTTTTCCATTGTGTCGCTCCAGCCATCACTCTCTTTGAAATGGCTGAACTTAACCCTGGAAGCCAACGAAACGGTATTGTGAAATCTCGCAAATGTGTGCAATGTGTGGACATATCATCTCGCAGCTCCTCTAGAAACCTTGCCGTGCTTAATGCAATACATAAACGCTGCAAATACAAAGGACTTGCTGAACTGGAGCACAGGCAGCGAAGGAGGGAACTGGGTGGCAGAGAAGCATTTGGTGCCTCGCAAAGCCTCCTTCGACTCTTGCTTCGTCTTTGACTTATTGCTGGTAGAAACGTGGCGCTGGCTGTGTAATGGAAGCCTGGAGGAATGCCACCCAGGATAAAATTTGTACATTACTGAGCAGATTGGATTGGCAATGGAAAATGTGATGCAAAGGCTTTTGTGAGAGGGTGTCTTTTAAGCAGCACTGGAAGACTGGATAGTTATGAATGCTACGTGCAGACTCTTCCACAATTAACAGTTTATTAAAAGCTGGGCAAGGCTGTTCTACACGAGTGTCCTTGTGCTAGAATACCAAAAGAGGACTGCAAACATCTTTCATGTACTGTGCCAGCCTGTCCTGCCAGAGTCTTGCCATGTTTTGTGAGATCTCTTAAAGGTGACTGCTGCTTCTGCAGAGAGAGCAGCAATAGAACAAGGAGGCAGGTCTGTGTTGTGAAATGCAATAGGATTCGGTCCTTCATACGAATGCCATTATCTGTCAATTGACAATAGCCATACAGCCATACAATACCTGCAGACAAGCTGCCAAACATTTTCCTACTTGTCTGCAGGTTTTTTTTTTTTGGTCATTATTGCCAAAAGGAAGGTGCTGCCGTGTATGTTTATTCATTCTTATTTGTGCAAATCCTCTGTGTTGCCTGGTCATTGAGCTGTCCTTCTTCTCAAAGGGATTCAAGGGGATCAGACAAAGGGCTATTTACAGCTTGGTTGTGCCAGGTGGATTCCATTTATGCCTATTCAAAAAATAAGCCCCCCCCCCGAAGTCCAGTGGAACTCACAAGTAAATTATGTATTTGTTTTTAAATATTCTGGGGTTTGCTTGGCAGAAATAGAATGTGCATTTTATGTATGTGTTTTAAATGTTTGTCTTTTTTTTGTAAACTATGCATTTGCTTTAAATATTGCTAGTTTGCTTGCCAGGAAGAGTCCCAGAGTAGCTTACCGTAAAAACAAGATAGCTGCTATCCTCAGCATTAACGATCTACAGCAGACACGACACAAAGGGGGAAAATGGGATAAGGAAATAGAGGGGAGGGGTGAGAAAAAGCTCTAGAAAACCTAGCCATCAGTTCATAGTGTTATAAAATCTTAAATGTGCATAAAATCAGGCTATTATCTTGAAGATGGCACAATTATTTGTCTTTTTGCACAGGAGCTGGGCGAAAGAAGTCACTAGCTCAAAATAAGCATCATTTCTGTTAGCGTTGTCAGCCATAATTTCCCACTTAACCAGAGACAACCTTGTCACTGCTGTATTTGATGGATCCTTGGTGATGCTAGACCCATTTCACACTTTCCTGCTAAGCTCTCTTTTATTGTTGCTGTTGCTGCGAAGGTGTCTGTGGGTAATCACAGCCAAGGCTTTGATGTTTTGTTTTGTTTTACTTGACATCAGCCTCAATTGTTTGGTTACAAGCAAAATGACTACTACATTCTTGCCTGCATAGATAATATGCAAAAGTGATGGATAATAATACACAGAGACCTGGAAGCCATGACACTGGGAAAACCCGATGGATAATTAATTTTGTATGGAAGCGGACGAGGATGACTATTAGCTTATAAACAGGATCCTGCTTTGAAGGAAGCATCCGTTATGGTTTTAGACCCAATTTATATGGTTTGCATCTGCGCGCCATAGCCACCAAAACACCCCACTGTGGCTGGGCCTCTTGATAACAGGCGTTGAAGATGCAAGAGTCCGTTGTATGAAGCATTGGCAGTTCAGTTACCTCTCAAAGCATGGCACTTTCCTGCCTATTAGTGGTGATTCAATCGCTACCGCCATGGCAAGTGGCTTCTCAGAAGCAGCTATGTTTCCTGGGTCACCTTCCATAAAAAGGCTGGTTTGGGATTTTGGATGGCAAGAGGGTTTTAAACAGGTACGATGTATGTTTGGCCCATTTAGCAGAGCTAGTGTAACAGGGGAGTTATGCGATGCCTGTAGCCAGCTCCAATTGAGATTCTGGCAGTGGCCTTTGGGAGGTTTTCAAGCTTTCCCACTTGGGAGGGGGCGTCGGAGTCATCCAAAGAGGAGATAGTTAAATCATACGCCACTGTAGCTAAATGACATCTCCCGGAGTGGGTGCCACTGCTGACCTGCTCGTTGCAACTGTGCAAACGCACTCCTGCTGTCACCAAGACAGAGACATCCAGACTCGGGCAAATGTAGTGGCACACTCAAACTGCAATTGTGTGTTTTCAGGGGAAGTGTAATCCCATCCAGTTCAGGTTGAAACCCTGTTCCCTGGTTGGCCTTTTGATAGACCAGGAGCACCCCTGACCTGTCTGGATTAAGGTTCAGCTATTCTTTGGAGAAAGCTGCCTAGATGCCCTAGCGCATCTGATCTTGCCTGATCTCGGAAGCTAAGCAGGGTCAGGCCTGGCTAGTACTTGGATGGGAGATCACTAGGGAATACCAGGTGCTGTAGGCGCCTGGAGTAGGAACTGGCAAACCACTCCAGTATTCCTACCAAGAAAAACTTCATGGACATGGGGTCACAAAGAGTCGGTCATGACGCAGCACGCACACACACACACACACACACACACACACACACACACTTTGGAGACACTCTTTACAGTGCTGTTACTGTTCTTCATTTTTCTTGAATTTGACAGGCTTCTTTAGTTCCAGATGTCTAACCCTGAAGCAACCCAAGGAATCTGTTTTCTCTCTGAATCTGAATACATTTTTAACCTGCCCTGGGCTGGGAACCTAAAAAACAAAACAGTGACTTGGCGAGATTCCCCTTCCCCCAGCTATAAAATGCATGGGCACTCTATCTTGGAAATCTACTAGCAGCCTCAGACACAGGAAGGATCTTTACATAACTTCAAGGTGACCTGTGAAGTGGTCTGTCCCGCCACTGACCTCAACCTTGATTTCCAAAATCATTGACTGAGAACTTTGCCAGCTACCGTAATCTGTGTTATCCCTTGAATGTATTCAGGCTATAAATCTGCCTAGTTACACCAGCAATCCTGCTGTTTCTGGGCAAGATCTTAAAACTGAGTGTATAGTTGTCTATGGAATTGAACTAGAAGGGCCTTTGCTTATGGTGCACTATGTAAAGCATGTGTAACCCTATGTCCTGCAATGAATGACAGTACAGTAGCAAATACAAGACTAGGCTATATAGGTGATACCTTTATAGGCCACTGATAAAATAACAAAAAAAAATCATTGCAAGCTTTCAAGGGCAATACCCTCTTTTTCAAAGCATGTCCCAAAAGTCCAAACATGGTTTGCCAGGAGATCATTCTTAGAGGTAAAGTTCTTGGCAAGATGATATTCGCCAGGCCGTCTTCTTAGATGAGGCAGGAAATCCAGGGTATTGTTAAAGCTGCATCTGAAGTCAAGGATTGGGTTTCACAACCAGTTCTTCAAACAAAAGGACACAGGTTACGCACACACACCCCACCCCCACCCGACCCCCCTCCTGTCCATTTGGCTCTTCGAGACATACAAGCCCCTGTTGGCTCTTCGTGACCCCATGTCCATGGAGTTTTCTTGGCAGGAATACTGGAGTGGTTTGCCAGATCCTACTCCAGGCGCCTACAGCACCTGGTATTCCCTGGTGGTTTCCCATCCAAGTACTAACCAGGGCCAACCCTGCTTAGCTTCCCAAGATCAGGTGAGATTGGATGTGCTTAGCCTTAGGGCATCTAGGCAGCTCTGTTGGCCAGAGAGGAGGGGAAGAGTTGATGCAGCAAACCCATGAGCTCCATTTGGGGATTGGAGTAAAATACAGTACAGTAGCAAGTGATCCATGGGAAAGAGTATGCCGTGTTAAGATGAAAGCCTCACAATGCTCTCCTAAAGGGCACATTGTCTGGAGAAGGAGAGCAATTCAGTGTCAGACCCGCCTGATGTTATACGAGCCCTGTCAGACTCTTGAAGGTAGGAGGAAAGTAACAGAAGAGCAGTTCATTGGTTCCTCTTTGGCCATTCTCACCCCACCCCAATGGTCCAATGGGGATTTGAACTCAGGTCTCCTGATACCTAGTTCAGGACTGGATCCACTCAACTACTTGTGCTCTCTCAGTTTTCCTCTAGCATCCTCAGAAATGCTGCTCAAATAGCGGTTATGTCATGAAGACCAATACCAGTCCTTTGAATCTGCAGTTCAGATTACAATGGATGGGAATCCCACTACAATATGAATTGCTGCTTTTACAAACAGTTGAATGTTTGGCCCCCAAAATAAAAAAAATATTAAAAGGAAAATAAAGGTATTAGTAACTGGGAGTCATCTTTAACATGCATTTGTTTATTACTTTTCACATTTGTACCCATTTTTCTTATGAGGAGTTCATCATTCGTGGTTCTCCTCCAGCAGCTAGCAAAGGTTAGTTCAATTGAAAGGGTGAAGGACTGGCTCAAAGGTACAGGTGCTGCCCTATATCCACGGCTTCATTAACCACTGATTCAATTATCCATGGCTGGCAGAGGGGGAAAAATTAATAAATAATTCAGCAGCCGTAAAGCAAGCTACTGTCCCAAAACAACAGCCATAAAGGCAAGCTACTATCCCAAAACAGCAGTTTGGGGGGGTCATTTTTGGCATTCTCTATAATCTGTGGTTTTCGTTATCCATGGGAAGGCCTGGAATCAATCCCCAGCAGATACAGGGGTCCTCCTGTACCTGCTAAGCTTTGTAGTCAAGAGGAAACTTGAATTCATCTCCTTGATTTTTGTATAATACCTGAATCACTGCAGTGCCTTAGCTCTACATTTAGTCATCTAATATATATTTATGTACGATGCACTTTTAAATATATCTTTGAGCTAAATTTAGGGAACTTTTATTGCCCATGTGCTTGGGGGGGAAAGGAGTAGAAATATGATTAAAAATTCCATCAGACTGCTCTCAGGTATCTTAAGTTGGTCAGGATATTATTGGCAATCTTGGTACTTCCACATTATAAATGTCAAACACTTTGTGTTTTTTTTCCTATAGAGAAATAATTCCCAAGCCTCATCATTTCTATTTATTTTTCCTGGATGATTGCTGGTTTCTCAGGTTCATTGGTCTGCAATGAGTTATGTAAATGAAAATTTGGTAGTGAAAAACAAATACAACTATTGGGTGCCCTTTCCCCACAATGTAGTCATCTGCCAACTTGCTTGGTTTGCACCACACCTCCACTGAACGGTAGGGGCCGGAAGGGACCCCAGGGATAATATACGTCCAGGACCTGTCAAGGAGGCCATCTGGGGAATCGAACTCCCAACCTCTGGCTCCACTGCCAGAGAACTAAGCCACTGAGCTATTCCACACTTATCTGATACAGTACATGTGTATATTGATTGGTATCCTGCATGGCTGCTCTACGATCGAGAACTGGGACGGTGCAGCAGCCAAATTGGTGACTTTCTCTGTGCGAGCCAAAGGTTACTGAAAATTGGTGGGTACAGGAGTACAGTAGGACTCTGGTATCTGCTGGGGATCAGTTCCAGGCCCTCCTGTGGATAATGAAAATGGCTGCACTTAATAATGAACTTAAAGACCACCAACAGTGAGCTGTTGATTAGTCTTACTCGGCCTGTTGTGTGGATGTTTGTGTGTTTTTTTGGGGGGTGGGGGTTGGTGGGTGGGGGAGTGTACAGGGATTGTGTGTGTGTGTGTGTGTGTGTGTGTGTGTGTGTGTTGAGGGGATTTTTAAATATGTGTGTGTGTGTTCGGGGATTTTTTATGTATGTGTCTCTGTTGAGTCTGGTCTCTGGGTGTCTGTGAATTTCGTTGTATGTGGTATATTGTGTATATATACACACAATGACAATAAATAAGTTATTATTAAAACCCTCCAAAACTGCTGTTTTGTGACAGTAGCTTGCTTTACAGCTGCTGATTATGACAATAGCTTGCTTTGCGGTGGCTGAATTATTTATTTTTTCCTCTGCCAACTGTGGATAACTGAATTAGTAGTTAATGAATTAGTGGATATGGGGGTCTTACTGTATTTTAAATTCTAGTGAAGCAAGAAAAGAAATACTCATTATCACTCCATCTAGCTTGGTCTTGATCAACCCCACTCTTATAGATGTCATTGATTGGAGCTCCCATAAACAAGCCAATTCTTTGTACAGAAATTCGTTATTGGCCTGAATGCATATTGGATTTAGAAGTTGTTGTTTCAAGTTCCTTGTTTTCCATATTCACAAATGCTGCATTTGAGACTGAAATATGGTTTGTTTTGTTTTTGTCACCTGGGTGGGAATGGCATCGGTGAGACAAAAATAGAAATGTTATGAGGCCTTGTTATCTATATAAAGGCCATTAAAGTCAATGGAAAGAACTTCAGTGATAGTTTATGCTGCAATGCAGAAAAATAAATACCCATTTGTGGTCTGGCATTACCTAGGTAGAGACGTGTGTGTTTCAATTTAAGGGCAGAATGGTTATCTATAAGTACTGCCTGTATACTCATTTTTGCCCAATAGCTGAAGCTGTCTGGGTGATTTAGAAAAATAACACACCATTCAAATTGTACAGTGTTGATTACAAATCAAACAAAGCTTAAAACCACAAGAAAGGAAAGACCAGCAAAAGTGCATGATATAAAAGGCTAGCACAAAGATATGATAGTACATAAATCTACAGGAGGTATTGGCCTGCAATGATGGTTCTGCCACCAGTAAACCAAGTCAAAGAGATTTAGTTGCTACAAAAAAAAACAGACCTTAAGATGGATACACTCAAAAAGAGCAAAAACAATTGGCACTGAACAAACTAGTGGAACTTGTAATTAGTATTTTCAAATACTCTGCATGTTTTCAGCATACAGAGGTAAACATCAATCTTGAATGCCTTTGGAAGCTATCAGAGTCTGTCTGAGGCATCTCAGTGCCTTAAATACTAAAATCAACATGGACCTCTCCCCAGAAATGTTGGGGAAATGTATGGTAAACCAAATAAATGAATATTTCCTGCCCTTTAATGGTACCTGAGCATCCACTACTTGAGAGTGAAGCTGCCTCAACCGGTCTCATGCCAGGAGTGGTCCTGGTAGTTATTTTTTTCTCTAACTGGTGTCTTGAAGGCATGTGGGTCATGAATTTATAAAATAATTAATTAAGCCTTTCAGACATTGCACAGAATCCTGTTGGGTAGTTCTGTGCCTGGTGTAACCCAGCTGTGGCACCAGATGTGTTTAATTTATACTAATTACATGCTTCCTGTTCTCCCTTCCCCCATTTTAGGTTCCAAGACTCTCTTGGGAGAGCCTTGGGATCTAGAATGGAGAGGATAGGAAACTACTTATTATTGGCAGTTACTTCACATCCTACCTTGACAGCGTTGTTCGTTGTCACATGGTTTTGTCCCTGTTCAGTCCCTGTTTCCATTTACTCATGGGCATGATTACTTGTCTCGTGACAACTGTTACTTCACTGTCTTGTTCCGTGACAAATTCTGAGTTTGTCTTTTTCTCTTAACCCTTTTTTTAAAATATTGTAAATAAAACTTTTCCGATATTTCGATTTACTTGTCTTCCGGGATTTACACATAAATGCTACATAAATTTCAGTACTTTCTTTAATAAACATTTGCACTGCATGGTGTTTCCCATAGGGAAACTAATGTTGAATGCCGCTTCAGCCGCTGACCACTAGGTGGACACTGTTTGTTGCGTGACAGTTGTTACCACACGGTCCCTTGTCTCGGAACAGGAACCGGGAACTAACTGTGACAAGAGAATTCCCCAGCCCAGGGGCAGGTACGGCTTGTCACGCTCTGTTCTCGGTTTCGGGGGCGTGGTTGAGACAACTTTTTGCTATCACGCTATGAACATGAAGTAAGTTTTTTTTTTGTAGTCCCAAGCGGGACAGCAAGGAAGGACGAACAGAACATGAAGTAACCGCCATTGTAGATTAAATGTCTCCAGCGCCTGATGGGAGTTATGTTGGGTGCAATGTTATGCAACAGAATTTCGCCCTCTATAGAACAATTTTGTTTTAAGTCTTATAACCACACGTGTCATGCCATAAAACTCACAGTTCTGAAACAAAACAGACTCTCATTGCAACACAGCATACAGACTTTCTGTAAACTGTAAAAGACACAGCATTGTCTCCCCCCTTTAAATTCAAATCATAATCCGTAAATATAGGCTGTATTTCATTTTAATTCCTGTGCCTTATTTCTTTAATTTGTTAGCTGTCAGTTCTGTGGATTCAAAAAGTTGCACAGATGCTTCTGGAATAATTCTTCTTCTTTCCATACAGTACCTGCTGGAATTACATTATCTTCTTCACTCGCCCCCGCCTCGCTCCCAGCCAATATATTGTGTGCATGGTAAAGGGTGTCTGGCAACTTGTCAGAGATCCCGCATTGGAAAATGCTGCTGAAATTGCTTCCTTGGATGTGAATTCATTGGTAACAACAGGCGTAACAAATTCCACAATGTGCTTCCAAAAAAGCAGCCCATAAAAACACGCACATAACCTTTGCTGTGCTCTTTCAGTACAGCACGGAAAAGGCAACTGTAAATTTCTTTAAATAGAGCCTACAAATAACCTTGTATTATTGTTACCCTTTCTATAATCCATCAATACCTGCAGGTTGGGGGGGGGCATTTCTCAGAAGGAAAGGAGACATTCTGGCTTGCAGACTGACAGGACTCTATGGTGCCACAGAGTCCACTGGTGTCCAAACTTCAGCCCTCCAGATGTTTTGGACCACAACTCCCACAGTCCTTTGCCATTGGCAATCTAAGCTAATCAGGAGAGCCGTAGTTTGGACATGCCTAGTCCAAAACATCTGGAGGGCTGAAGTTTGAACACCCCTGCTTTAGTCAGTCCCGCTGTTGCTGCTATCATATTGCAATATTGGAATGATGCCGCCTCAGTGGGTTTCAGCAGATTTAATGCAGTTCCCTGACCCAGGAAGGTGCCTGGATGGTTCAGTAGTTTAATGGTATTCATTCACCACTTACATGTGAGCAAAGTGTTGGATGGCCAAGCTAAATGTATTGCCACTGAAACATTGCAAGTCACAAATACTTACAATGGCCAGTACCCGATTGATGTTTGCATATGTCTACTGGGCTGATTGTAGCTAGGTCACATGCCTGGTCACGCACTTGACTACAGAACTGAAATGTACTCTGGGACCTTATCATGGCAAGCCACACAAAGCTTGCACAAACACAAACAGAATTCTACCATTATGTGCCATCTTCTACATAGCTACTTCCGTGTAAGCACCAGAGAATTTGATGAGCGTTCCTCCCATCTTAAGTTGATATAGGATTTCAGGTAGCTTTCTATATGATGCTTTGATTCTATACTTTTCCATGAGGATGGCGAGCAACCCTGATTAAGCATCAGATGTTCCATATTTACTGTTTGTTTCATATTTGACATCTGAAGTGACACATATATTCCTCGTTTATATACCTACCCAAGACACTATGGCTGAAATCATATTCTATAACTTAAGCCCACATTAGGCTTTCCAAAAAAAAGGGGGGGAGGGAGGAATTAAACATTTCTTACTTCTGCTTTCAAGCATCCATGGCTCCAGTGTAATCCATTTCAGTAACGATGGTAGGAATTTGCAGTAATTAAAGATTTCCTCCTCCTGTTCTGTGGTTCCCATGGCTTCTTAAAAATGAAAGGCCATGCACAGCAACCATAGGAACTTCAATAAAGGCATAGGAAATATTATTATTTCCTACTAATTATATCATCAGCCTTTTGGAATAGGATTCTAGTCCTAGCATCATGAATCCATGAGAAATACCTGTGCTGTCTCAATTGTCGGAATGAATACTTAACTCTCTGGAATCTCCATTTCTTCATTATAATTGTACGTTCTTGGCTACATATTGGAGATGATGGTAGAAATACACGTTTTAAGCAAAAAAACAACAACAAACAAAATAAAAAGCGCATTGCCTGATATACTGGTGTACTTCAGATAAATTAGATTGAAAATCTAAAAACAGTTTTCAGTATCAAATCTTGTTAGTGCGGGATGCTTGGGACACTTTCTCAACATATATATTTTTTTTAAACCTGGGGTTTCTTTGTAGCTTACTCCCCCCCACCCCCTTTCTTTCTGTAAAGGAAAGAGATATATTCCAGGTTTCTTCAAACACTCCAAAGGACCTTATTGAAGCTGCCTAATGAACAGAGCATAGGTTGGTGGTGGTGTAAAGAAAGGTATCTGTGCTGTCTTTTCCATGCCATGGTGACACAACGGGAACTGGTTACTATGGCGGCTCCTTTCATTACTATGTTCCTGTAGAGTTTTGTTCCTATTTTTGGAATCTAATTGCTCTGGACTAGCAGGAGGTCTTCTTATCTAAGACACAGACCTGTAACACTACTGTATGCGTCATGGATCTGATGGCATGCATGCTGTATATTAGCAATACTGTATTTCTTTCAGTGGGTTCCTCTTCACTCCTTACCTAACCCTTACCTAACACTTGAAATGTGTATTTCTACTCCTTTAAGAAAACATTTGTGAGGTGGATGGTAGGCTGCCATGAAGTAACCCTTGTTCATTTAGATTGGTTTGGTTCTTGCACAAATAGCATATGTGGCAGAGCTTGTAATGCAGGATCCCAGAAGAACTTCTGGTTGTCAGCTTTGCTAAATGTACCAATATTTGTTTGTGTGGTTTTCATGGTTCAGATGTGCAAAATGTCATAAAACGGGACAGCTTCTCTGATTAACTAGTCCTTTCTTAGAATTCTGGATGGTTATTGGGTGTGTGTGTGTTTGTTTAATTGCTTTTGTTCTAACTAAATTTGGAATCACCTCCTGTGAAAACAAGCTGTACAGAGACAAACAAAATGAAATCTTAACAGTTATATTCATTGATATTGTTTTTGAAAGTAATTAATGCAAATAAATATGTATACAGTTATTGCAAAGTCGGGCAAGCAGAAACTATCTAGCAATCGTTGGATTATAGTTTACACTGTGATTACTTGCTGGTACTTGACTTGGTTTTTTATTTCCATCCAAACTGAGACTGCATAAAAATCACAGATCAAAGCTTGTTCAAAGTGGTGATTGGGATGCATGACATGTCTGTATTGTTTGTTTGCTTGTTTTGCTTCATTAATAAAAAGGGTAGGGAACCAATATCTTGAGATGTTAATTCTGAATGTGTTGGCTGAGTTATTCGCTGGGACTCCACTTTGTGGACAGAGGTTTGTGAACATCATCAGCTTTGATTTTTTTTTGTCTCCCAAATTACAAACAGTTCACTTCAGCCAATTTGTCTGTTTTGATTTCTGTTGGAATGTTTAAAAATATTTGTATGTCATTGTATTCATCTGAAACGCGGAGGCAGGGAGGATCATGAAAGGAAACAAAGGTCTGTGAGTGGGAGAGAAGGGTGAAACTCAGTGCCTTAACTACTGCTTGAGCACCAGTGTAAACAAAAGTTTCCATCAGAGCTGCTACTCTGGATTGTTAATCTCCCAAGTGACAAAGCATACAGTGCTTCAGAGAGCCATGACTCCGTTTGAGTGCCACTTCCTCACTTTGGTTCAGATTAGTTAGGCAACTGGACTGATATCTCTACTTTGCTTTGCTTTCCAAATACAGTGGTACCTTGTATAAAGGAATTAATTCGTTCCAAATGAAATTATGTTAAGCAAATTTTCCTTTATACAAATTCCCATAAGAATGCATTGAAAATGGAGTAATCCCATTTTTATGTTGTACAGATTTTCCCCATAGGCGATTATGTTAAGCAAATTTCCCCTATATCTGGAATTTTTTATGTTGTACAGATTTTATGTTATACAAGCTGTTTGTTATACAAGGGTCCACTGTACTGTAAATTGTGGATCTGAAGCATATCCTTAATTGTTGGTATTTTACACTGATGCTGGGCCAGTTGTGCAGGCTCTTAATCCATTTTGTCATCTGTCCCTAGTTTCCCCATTGGTTTATTGTTATGTTAAGGCCATCAGTTCAGTTATGGCAGTGGTTCTCAACCTGTGAGTCCCCAGATGTTCCTGGACGGCAACTCCCAGGAGTCATCATCACTGGTTGAGCTGGCCAGGATTTCTGGGAGTTGCAGTCCAGGAACATCTGGGGACCCACTGTGGTCTTGAGGTGGAGCAGATGGCAAAAGTAGAGGGGAGGCCTTAGGCTTAGTACCACAATGGAGAAATTCTTTTCCTCAGGAGGTCCTTCTGATGCCTCCTTTCTTCCTCTTGGGGTTATTTAAAAAAATGTTTGCAGGATTTTAAATTTAGCTCTGCTCATTGCTGATTTGGGCTGGTGTATTAGGGTCCTGCTGCTTGGGATGTTTTCACTGTAAGTATTTTTTCCTTTTTCCTTTTCTTCCCTGGGAATTTCTGCAAAAGGGCAGTAGAGGCCTTTGACAGTACGGTAGAAATAAGCACACAGTTGCTGACTGCATATAAACAGAGATGGGCCTAGAGTGAGCAGGAAGAGAAGATATGACAATGGGAGTGTTTGGGTGGGTAAACAGGGATTGCTGAGGCAGCACAAGCTTCTCAACAAGGCACCTTGAAATAACCTTGCTATCTCTGGTGGACTTGGTGAATGGAAAATTGCCTGAGCTGACAGCACTATTTTCCAGTAGTAGAGTATAGTGCCAAATGAAGAAGGTGCTTGGTGCATATCTTAAAGTTTTGTTTTCATAAAGTATATGTTCTAGGACAGTGGTGGCGAACCTTCGGCACTCCAGATGTTTTGGACCACAACTCCCAGAATTCCAAGCCTGTATTGCCAGTGACAAAGGACTGTGGGAGTTGTGGTCCAAACCATCTGGAGTGCGAAAGCTTGGCCACCACTGTTCTAGGAAGAATCCTACTATAGTTCATAGGAGGGTTTCTGTTTTTCATGCCCTTTTGGGATGCTTCTGTCCCCCCTAACCCCCCCTCCCCATTTAATGATCCAATGTAACAAAGTCTCTTCTTTCAGTATCAGCTCTCTAAATCAGGGGTCCTCAACCTAAGGCCCCAGGGCCAGATGCGGCCCCCCAAGGTCCTGAATCTGGCCCCTGGGACCAATTGCAACCCCCCCACCTACCCCCTGTTTTGTGAGCAAGCCAACCTCCGCAGCTGCTTTTGGACTGTGATCCGGCCCCCAGTGGTGTCTGGGTGGTGGTGGACCGGCCCGCTGTTTGAAAACTTTGAGGACCCCTGCTCTAAATACTCCCCAATTTTATCAAGTGGCTCTTGGCTTGTTTTCTTGTGTAACTTTGGTTTCCCTCATTTCAACTCCCAGTGTGTGTGGGAAATATTTCTCTGTATGGAAACTTTTTTTTAAAAACTGTCCTCAGGCAAATGCTTAGCCATCTGGAGGGGAAAGGGGGATTCAAAATATTTTTTTCACCCCTTCCTCTCCTGTTCAGCAGTGCCTATAAAGCTGTGCTCCCCTTTTCTCTCTGTACAGCACTGATTTTTAGCCTGGCTGGATGTCACTCAGTATTTGTTCCTAGTTCAAACGTTGTGTAGTTTTCCAAAACTCAACTTCCATCTACTGCTTTAAAATGGCATGGTGTGTGAGGGTGTAAGGTCCTGTTGTAAATATCCACACATCTAATAGCCCTCCGTTCATTTTCCTACAGACATGTTGTCTCTGAGATCTCTTCTGCTTCATTATTATTTTTTACTTTGAGGTCCTCCAAGCATGCAGAAAAAGCCTGCTGTTATTATTCTCCCAGCCCCCCCCCCCCCCCGCTTGAAGTGTGACAGTTCAGGGAGGGCTACTGTGTTGTTTATTCTAGACATCCAAGCGAGTGTGGCATCAACACCGAGGTTAAGACATGATTATAAGGTCGGATTCTGCGCCCTTGAGAAGCTCCTCAAGGAGGCAGCCACCGAAGGCTTTCTGTTCCTGGAATGTGGAAAAACATGTCCTTACTTACCGGAATAGCAGAGGTTAAGGCAAGCGAAACAGCAGTAGCAAAGCCACGGGTAAGAGAATGTTCAAGGCACAGTCTTTTATTTGGCAGCTACTGATCATGATATTGCATAAAAGATGGTTCTGTCTGAGAGGCAGACAATAATAATGATGATCACAACAAGGATGTTGAGGATGATCAGATTTTTGTTTTTTTAGTGTGCATTTTGGTTTCTCTTTACTGAGGGGCAGCTGAAATTACTCTTCTCAGCTTGTTGAAGTCCTAAACCTGGGAGGGAATTAGAAATGAATATACAGTGGTACCTTGTATAAATGAATTAATTCATCCCAAATGAAATTATGTTAAGCAAATTTTCCTTTATACAAAATTCCCATAGGAATGCATTGAAAACAGAGTAATCCCTAAACGCAACCATTTTTATGTTGTACAGATTTGCCCCATAGGCGATTCTGTTAAGCAAATTTCCCCTATCTCTGGAATGTTTTATGTTGTACAGATTTTATGTTATACAAACCGTTTGTTATACGAGGGTCCACTGTACATCATACCGTTTTTTGCTGCTAAAGTAATGGAAAATACAAGTTGTAAAGTGGAGGCTTGCAAAGCCCGATACTGTATACCTTGGCCAGTTTTTACGGTGGTGATCCTCTTTGAATTTACTCCTCAGAATTTACCTCATATTTCAGAAAAAAGTTAACCATTCTCAGGGTTTTTTTGTTTGCTTAAAAGTATTTAGAGCAACAAAAGTGTCCATCTGCCCTTACTAAATCTGTATGTACTTATCTCTTTGCATCATAGAAAGGCATTATTTAAGAAACTCCCTTCCTAAGTTGCCTTAAGGCTTAGCCCTATTTAAACTCTATGTGTTAAATTAGACTTACTGGGTTGAAGAGTGGCGTACTCTAGCCTTGCTGTCTCCTTCATGAATTGGCTTCGCCCTGCTTCACACAGAGGGCATTGAGCCTGCCTTCCATAGAGGCTCTTGACATGACTTGGAACCCTGCTTCTTGAGGACCCCGACTCAAGAGAGGAGTCCCCCCCCCCCCATGCATAGCTGAGGCCAGTCCTTTTCAGATCTCTTAACCTCGATTTGACTGAAGCTGTCGGCTGCAAAGTTGGTAGCTCAGCGGTTCGAATCCTGGGTGCCACGCAGCAGAGTGAGCTCCTGCTGTTCACCCCAGCTCCTGCCAACCTAGCAGTTCGTAAGCATGCAAACACAAGTAGATAAATAGGTAGCGCTGTGAAAAGCGGGAAGTTAAAACAGTGTTCCGTGCACAGAAATGTGTTTCGGCCACGCTGGCCACATGGTGACAGACTAGCAGAACATTGGCTCTTTGGCTTGAAAAGGGAGATGAGCACCGCCCCTACAGTCAGACACGACTAGCATGCATATGTGGGGGGAACCTTTACCTTTTACATGGGGTGAGTTTAATCGGATACACAATGCCGAGACACCACTTCTGTCTCAGGTGAACAGAACATTGCAAGCCTCCGCTGAGCAGAGGCCTTCCCAAAACAAACCAGAAAAGTCATGTGGGATAACTACGACTTAACTAGCATTCCTTGTGTTAAAATTACCCTGAGAGAGCTTGAAGCTCCAAACCTGGGTTTCATCTGACTATAGTTTCCTTCTATGTTTCATTGGTAGATTAAAGCAGATTTATTTATTTTTAACTCACGGAGCGCTTGCCGATGGTTCCTGAGACGTTGCAAATGGATTCTTCATTTACCCTGTCTGCATAATTAATGCTTTTGTGGCATTTCTCATAAGAGCAAATGCGAATCCTTATTATTCATTGGTTAAAGCTTTTGCCGGAGTGTCTAAAGCGTAGATGAGCTACAAGGCTCTGAAACAAAAAGCAGGGAAGTGAACAGGAGGGGCCGACTACAAGATGCTCATTCGTGCATTTTGTCTCTTGCTTGTCTGTGTGTGGACATGTCTGGTTTTAACTATTATAAACAGATTCTTGTGACGCTGCTTAAGATATAAAGCCAAGGTGGATATGAGTTAAATCAAATAGATTTAAATCATGATTAAAATCACAACTTAAATGTTTTTTATATTTAAATCACCCAAAAGCACCAGTTTTTTAAAATTATAATCATGATTTAAATGAATTTGATTTTCACAAAATCATTGATTTTTTTTTACCCATCCTAATAAAACCCAAGTAATATAGCTATTTTTTTCAGGGTATAATGAAATGTGTTTTTGGATATCAATATGCCAGACAAACAAACCCGGACACGACTAGCATGCGTGTGCAGTTACTTGCTGTAGAAGAGATATATTAAATTTTGTCTCCCTGTGTTATGGAGTTGTTGATTTTTCAGATCCTAAGGTAAAGGTAAAGGTTCCTACTGCACACGCATGCTAGTCGTGTCTGACTCTAGGAGAGGCGCTCATCTCCGTTTCTAAGCCAAAGAGCCAGTGTTGTGCAAGTCTGTGGCTGTGTGGCCGGCATGGCAATGCATTTCTCCACACGGAACACTGTTTACCTTCTGGCATTTTAAGGTAAAAAGTCCTAGTTCATCCCAATTCTTTCCAGTGGTGGTGGGGGGTGGTGAGAGTATTCCACTGCCAAAAATCAGTGGTTGAAATCCAACTTATGTCTTCCTGTTAGTCTTTATATTAGTAGTTTTAGAAGAGATAATTGTGTTATTCTGAGCTAGTATATCAGGCAAAAAGAAAATAAAAAATAACAAATGAAGAAGACAAAAGCATTCTGTTACCTTGTAGACTAATTGCTAAATTTTAATGTGAACAAATCTGAAGACATGTATTGTCCACCAAAGCTCACATTAAAAATACAGTACTTAGTCTTTAAGGTGCCCCCTTTTTTGTCTTCTTTATATTTACCTCTTTGCTTTGTTTTTGTTTTTGCCTAATATGTTAGACTTTATTTTGCAGTGGATTTGACAAAGATTTTAATTCTGGAAGAAATTCCAAGTATTCTCCACCACTTCTAGCCTATGTAGTTCTTTCCTGTTGCTTCATTTAGTAGGAAATAATATGTTCTCTCCATGGCACTGTCCTTGTAAAACATAATATGAGCTCCTTGTAAAACATAATATGTAAGACTAGTAGACTGGGAATGAGGGAAGTCTTGACTCAAGTCTTCCATCACACTCTAAATGTCAAGGTTCCTTCAAAAGTAACATCTTTCCTAGGAGGGGTAGTAGCTCAGGACCAGAATCAGCAGTACACCTCCATTTGAAGGGCATAGGGCACTCTTTCAAAAATGAGGATGTACACATATTACACAGAGAAGATAGGTGGTTTGAGAGAGGAGTCAGGGAAGCCATTCATGTGAGCATTGAAACTCCCTCCCTCAACAGAGGTGGTGGCCTCAGGCATAGTCTATCTGCTACTTATCAGGCTGAGCTTTCCAAAGTATCCAGACAAATTAAAAAGCCTTCACCACCAAGGCCATAGCTAAAGACTCGTACTTTATAGGTTTTAGCACCTTAGGGCATTGTTCATCTTAAGGCTACAGATACTATTGTCTACCTAACGAGCCTATTCAGGCCATTGTTCATCTTATGAGCCTATCTCAGACCAGGGTGACAAGAGGTCAATGCTGACTATAAGATGGACGACTCGCACTAGCTATATTCAGACTGAGGAAGCTGTTTGTTCATCAGTCTGAATACAGCAAAATGTTTCTGTCTCTCAAGAAAAAGAAGTCCAGTAGCCATGACTCAACTTCCAGATAAACTCACCTGGATGACTGAGAATCTTCACAGACATCTTTCCTAGTACTCTCTGTATCATTTTGAAGTCCACAGAGGTGGAATACAAGAGCAGTCCTGAGATCTCTAAAAAGATTGAGAACCAGGAGATTACAAAGCAAGAGACCTGGGCTGATTGTGAGACCATTAACAAAGTGGAGTGTCAGCAGCTTTTGTATCTGTCAGCAGGCACTGGTATTCTGGAATGTGTTTCCGCTCCTAACTAAGTTCTCTGTGACAGTAGTATTGGCACAGATTGCCCTCTGCCAAAGATAAGGGGACACATAACCTGCCTTTCAGAGTACAGATCTGTAGCTGTCCAAGGTGCTTGATAACTTAAGCCTGGTAAGAAATGCCAATAGAAAAGTATCATCTCTCCTTGCATCTGTGTTTATTTACTTATTATGTATCTTCAGTAATAATGATAAACAATGCATATTTGAAAGTGGAGAAGCTCATGGATACTTAGTACGTACATTCTTACCCATGCTTTCCTGTACCAATGGTTGAGGTACGCTTATGCACACTATAGTAATCCCCTGCCATTTCACGTTTCATATACTGCGGTCCTGGTATATTACGGCAGTGTTTTTCAACCTTTTTTGGGCAAAGGCACACTTGTTTCATGAAAAAAATCACGAGGCACACCACCATTAGAAAATGTTAAAAATTTAACTCTGTGCCTATATCAGTCTCTAAAAGGTTCGCCATTGCTGGTGTAGGGAGAAGCAGGACAGAGGGGCCACAGATTGAAGCAGCCCGCTCTCTAGCACCCAGTTCCCACTTACCTGTGTTGTTTTTTAAAGACATTTTGCCCTGCATGGACTTCTGTGTCCAGTGGAGACCTGAGAAGGGGCACTGACTCCCCAGGAACACAAATAAGACTCAAAAGCCCATCTTGCTCTCCACACTGTGGCCAAGGCAGATGCCTTCAGTAAGTCCAGCGACAGGAGGGGAGGAGGATGAAGGAAGGCAGGAAGGAAAGAAGGCAGAAAGTGTTCTGCTTGTATACCGCCCCATACCACTTCAAGGAGTCTCTGGGGGGGTTTACAGTTTTAATTACAGTAGGCAGGCTGCTAGACATACACATATGCAGGCTAGAAATGAGCACGTTTCTATGAAGAGGGGAAAGGGTACGAATGGAAAGAGAGAGGTGGGGGGGAAAAGAAAGACACAGAGAGAGAAGAGGGCGACCCAAGACAGAAAGAAAGGGGCAAGACTTCAAGGAACCCATCGCGGGGCCCCTCAGAGACGGCTCTTCCCCTCCCGGACCAGTACCCCCCCCGCCCGCCCGCCTCCTCAGCCCAGGCCCGGCGGAGGCCTCCTCCATCCCCTCCTCCTCGCAGCCCTGCCGCGGTGCTCGTGGGGCAGCCGGGCGCTCCTCCTCCCCTTCCCCTCACCTGGTGGTTTGTTCTGGGCTGGGGCTCCCGGGCTGGCTCGTGTTGGTGGGCGGGCTGTCGGGCGGCTCAGTCCATTGGTAGCTCCCAGGAAAGGGGTGGTGGTGGTCCAGGGTAAAAAAAAGGAGGGGGGGAGAGGGAAGCGAGCGAGTCGCGGCGGCGGCGGCGGCAGGCACAGGGCAAACACTAAGAGAATGAGCGGGGCCAGGTCCGGCCGGGGAGGAAGTGACGCCAGCGCCGCGGGCCTCAGGGGGGAGGAGCCAAGCTGGCCCTTGGACGCTATTTATAGCACCTCCCAGCTGTGGGCCGCCCGTTAGCCCTGGGTTGAATTTCTTTAGAATTTTTCAATTTTTCCCACGGCACACCAGGCAACATCTCGCGGCACACTAGTGTGCCGCGGAACAGTGGTTGAAAAACGCTGTATTATGGGATCACAGTATTTGAAACAAAGGGCTCCTGGGGCACCTTTGGTGCAGGGATGAGAGCATCACAATTCTGCCTGCGGACAAAGGAAGGTGCACTGTCGTCCTCAACACTGTGCACTACCACAAGAAGGTTATTACATTTTTAGATGACCAACACACATATGAAAAACTAAAAAGAGACCCCACCAGCAATTACAGGAAGAAAGTAATAGAATGCTTAAAACTCTTGGAGCAAGAAAACACAATTGACAGGGTGACCTACCAACAGTTATATCCCGGAGAGACTGTCCCCTGCTTTTATGGACTTCCCAAGATCCACAAGCAAGGAATTCCCCTCAGACCTATTGTCAACAGTATAAATTCAGTGACTTACAACATCGCAAAATACCTGGCAACTATCCTAGCCCCACTGGTTGGACTCACGGACCACCAGGTACACAATTCAGAGGAGTTTGTTTCTAAAGTCAGGGAGCTGAAACTGGATACAGATGAAACCATGGTATCCTTTGATGTTACATTGCTCTTTACAAGCATCCCCACCACTGATGTCCTAACAATGGTAAAGAGAAGACTAAGAGAAGACAGCACCCTCACCTCCAGAAGCCGCCTCAACCCAGACCAGATATGCCTGCTCCTGGACCTGTGTCTGAACACCACATATTTCATGTACAGAGGGGACTTCTACAGACAGAAGCATGGCTGTGCCATGGGTTCCCCAGTGTCACCAATTGTTGCAAACCTCTACATGGAAGAAGTGGAGAAGAAGGCACTCAACACCTTCCCAGGGACAACACCATCCCACTGGTTCAGGTATGTAGATGATACCTGGGTGAAAATCAAGACTCAGGAAGTACAGGCCTTTACAGACCACATCAATGCGGTGGACCCTAATATTAGGTTCACTAGGGAAGACACCCAAGACAACAGATGGCTTTCCTGGATTGTGCAGTCATCATCAGACCTGACCGTGGCCTGGGAGTAGAAGTTTACAGGAAACCCACCCACACAGATTAATACTTACTGTTTGACTCCCACCATCCATTACAGCACAAACTAGGAGTCATCAGGACCCTAAGCCACAGAGCAGAGAGCATCCCCACCTCCACAGAAGCCAAGAAGAAGGAAGACAGGCACCTGAAGACAGCACTTAAGGCCTGTGGATATCCAAAGTGGGCCTTCAACAAAGCAGTGGGCCATCCCAGAAGAACAAGGGCTCAGTCTGAGACCCAGACCCGATGGAAGAACCTGGTCATTCCTTACATGGCCGGAGTGTCGGAGAAGCTTAAAAGGATTTTTGGCAAACACCGCATCCCTGTTTATTTCAAACCCACAAACACACTAAGGCAGAGACTTGTCCACCCAAAGGATCCGATACCAAACCATAAAAGGAGCAATATAGTATATGCGGTCCAATGCAGTGAGGAGTGTTCAGATCTCTACATTGGAGAAACTAAACAGCCATTAAACAGAAGGATGGCCCAACATAGGAGGGGCAACAGCTCAGGACCAGAATCAGCAGTACACCTCCATTTGAAGGACAAAGGGCACTCTTTCAAAGATGAGGATGTACACATATTAGACAGAGAAGATAGGTGGTTTGAGAGAGGAGTAAGGGAAGCCATTCATGTGAGCATTGAAACTCCCTCCCTCAACAGAGGTGGTGGGCTTCAGCATAGTCTATCTGCTACTTATCAGGCTGTGCTTTCCAAAGTACCGAGACAAATCAAAAAGCCTTCACCACCAAGGCCATAGCTAACGACCCATTCTTGATAGGTTTCAGCACCTTAGGCCATTGTTCACTTTAAGGGTAAGGATACTATTGTCTCCCTAACGAGCCTATTTAGGCCATTGTTCATCTTATGAGCCTAATTCAGGCCAGGGTGACAAGAGGTCAAAGCTGCCTATAAGATGGAGGACTTGCACTAGCTGTATTCAGACCGATGAAGCTGTTTGGATGAACAGCAAAACGTTTCTATCTCTCAAAAAAGAAGTCCAGTAGCCATGACTCAACTTCCAGATAAACTCACCTGGATGACTGAGAATCTTCACAGACATATGGCTCCTGGGGCATGTTGTGTGGGCCCATTTGAGGCCTCCTGCACTTACCCCAGGCCTGGTGCTGCCCCAAATGGGCCTTTGACGGGCTTCCAGAAGTGGTTTCTGGCAAACCAGAAGTTACTTAAGGATCATCAGAAACCACTTCTGGGTCCTCCAACAGGCCGGGAAAGCCCGTTGGAGGCCCGTTCAGGGCAGGGCCAGACCTCGGGTAAGTGTAGGAGGCCCCAGATAGGCCCCCAGTCCTGACTCAACCCAGCATTCGCATATTCTGAATTTTCCATTATCGTGGGTTGGGTCGGGTCATGAGGGTTAGGGACCTGACCCAACCTGCAGTACTTGAAAATCTACAATATGCGGATGCTGGGTCGAGTCGGGGGGGGGGCATCTGGGGCTTCCTACACTTACCTGAGTCCTAACGCTGCCCCAAACAGGTTTCCGATGGGCTTCTGGGGCCTGTTGTCGGCCTCAGAAGTGCTTTCTGATGATCCGGAAGTCGCTTTCTGGATCATCGGAAACTACTACATATCAAAGACACTTGTCAACCACAATATGAAGCACCAACTGACTTTCCTACCAACCAGGTGTAATCTCTCTATTTTGATCTCTATATTTTGCTACCACCTATAAATATTTGCTATGTACTATCGCTTTCTTTTATGTCTGAGGAAGTGGACTAGTCCACAAAAGCTCACATTAAAAAAAAAGTCTTTCAGATGCCAACATGGTTTTGTTTTTTTATTTGCTCCTTTGTTTTCATTATTTATTTTGTTTTTCCCTGTAATGCTAAACCCAAAGGACTCCCTTTTGTTCATTTCTTGTCACTCAATATTTGCCCCTATTCTGGAGGACTAGATATGGCTGGGTTCTGGGTTTTCAGAGGCTGGAAAAGCCACCTCCCTTATTCCTTGTAAAACCAGCTGGCTTTAGATTTGGAAGAAGAATGGAAGATACAGTTAAGTGAATCTGTCAGGTAAATAACTTCCTGATCCCTTGTCTTATACTTGAACATTTTGGAAGCATATGGAGCCGGTCACAGGATGGGCTTTTGCTGGCATTGCCAAGCACACAGCTGTCAAGCTTAGCTCTTTTTTCTCTCTCTCACACACACACCCTGCCTTTGGACTGTTCTCTTCCATTTTCCAAGTTGACAGTAACCATCGCCAAAGATGTGCTTTTAGGCCTTTCTGTTATTTGTGGTGCTAGTTTGCAGTGAACAGAGAGGAAGGTATGTAAGACAAATTGGAAAAGAAATTGCACTGCGCCCCAGAGAGCGAAGCCATGTGACATGCAGAACTGAGGAGAAAGTGGGTCTGTGGCTTTTATTTCCCTTCTCTCTTTGAAAGCAGCCACTGTCTCAGCTGAGAACAAAGTGAACGGTAATAAAATGGCATCCACACTCCACACATGGGACCTCCTTGCTGGACTTTGAAGTCATAAGGGGCAGGAATTTCCTGTTGTGTTCGCTTTGAATGGTGAAAACAAGTGGAAACTGGGCAAAATAAAAGCAGTAGATGCTGTTAAAACCCAAATGAGTTCCATTAAACATTTGGCTTTCTTTTTTTAATTGAAAGAAAGTGTCTCGGCAAAGCTTCTGGTTATTACAAAAAGGTGATAGGGATTTTCTCCATGAATAAATTCTCTCGACCATTTTCTTGGCAGGAGTGTCAAAAGAAATAGATTTTTGTATAGAGGCACAAAGGAACAAAATAAGCCCATTGAAAATATAGATGCGTGTGACTGTGTGCCTGAATGCTTTACGCTGTGACTTTGTAACATTCTTGCTTACGGTTGTCATGTTTGCCTTGAAGGCTCCAGGGACTGATCTTCCTCAGATCTGTTCCAATAATGCTTTAATTGGAGATGCCAAAGACAGAAGAAACTCAGTTCTCTGACAAGAACATTTAGACTTGACCAGTGAATGAAGCACACAAAATATAACTAAAATTGGAAAAGAGGTCTCGTAACCACTTGGACTACTTAAAAATGTTTTCTTTTATTTTCATCCATTGTGAGTAAAAAAAAATATAGATTCTCCATCTCTCCCTCCTCTCTTCCGTGCTCCCACCCTCTGCCCCCTCTCACGTCAAGCTGTTTGGATGAAAAGTCTGTCCATAACAATTACAGTCTCTCATTTTAGCCAATTGGTAGTAAGGGAAATGGATTATTGCCTCATTTGGTCACTGAAACGGTTCCAAGGTTCAGAGGAGTTGGGAATCCATTGCTAGTGCCTCATATAAAAATCTGTAAATGTTAAGTGAAAGAATGTCATTGGTTTCAGCGGGCTTTGGAAACATCATTTAGTCCTGTCTGTATGAGTTCCACCCAACATTTGACAGATGAAAAGAACTATCACTGTATAGTGGTAGGGAAGACCCCCTGAATGCTTTGGTAAACAAACCATACAGCTTTGGGGCACAGGTTAAACCATCTGAGTTTTCCTAATTAAAAGATGATGTATAAAGGAAGTGACAATGTAGACTTGACTTTCATCTCTGCTTCTGTGCAGTTTGGTCCCGATCCAACAAAGACTTTCACTTCATGGAAAGTGGGAGTGCTCCCCTTGAACTGAGTGTTCATCTTAAAGTGTGCCTCACAATTCTCGGGTACATGCAATGATTCCATGGAAGATTCTTGGGTTTTCCCTCAAGAAGCAAGTGGGTCCAGAACGTGTTCTGTGAAGCAAGCTTACCTTCCTGTTCTGCATCGATTGGGTTCTCCTATAAGCAACTCGGTGTACACTGCAAGTAGTTCTTGTGTGCTGTCAAGTTGCCTCCGACAAATTTTCTGTGACTGTAGAAAACATTCAATCCATGTTGCATTTATGTGCATGCAATGTATACCCCACCATGTGTATCTACAAAAAATCTGGCAAATGACCTAGGTAATGCTACTGAAACATCCCATTTCTAATTTTAAAAATTTCCTAATTATCTTAATGTTTTAATTTGTTACTAATTTTACCTATATTCCATAAACATAACTACTTTTAAATGGGTAACATTCTGAAAGAGAGAGAAAATGAAAGATTCCTCTCCTCCCCCACCTTCTGCAGTTCTGTCCTCTCAGTCGTCCTTAAAATAAACCAAATTTAGGAGGATGGGTATGTCTGTAATTTATACCTTTAAAGGGAATTCTGCCCTCTTTTTAATTGCTTCCTTACTCTCAAGCCATTTGGGGATTGTGTTTTTCAGATATTCTCTTGTAATCTGAAGAGCTAAAATATAACTTTTTTTAAAAAAGAAAGAAAGAAAGCTGAGATTCTGTTCTAATTGCTTGTCTTTAGTGCCTGGGGCATTAATAAAAACATCAGATATTGCAACTGAAGTGATAATATTGCAGCATTGATTCCTAGGGCTTTTATTATGCTCCTGAGTGTTCCTCTGGTCTCTCTTGTCTTACTATTGCAGATGTTGAAGGCAGTTATTTGCTGGCTTCTCAAAAGCTTACATTGAACATTACCACATGAGGTTTTTACATTATTGGTATGATGGTAATATAAAATACAGAGTAATATATGTCTGCCATAAATATCTTGGCGTGAGTGTGCCAAGTTGCCATTCAAAGAAGGACATTGCTGAGCATTTTGGGGTGTGGTATAAACACATCCAGTGATGTTTTATATCTTGAATTGTCCACAGTAAAAATAACTGTTAACACCTTATTTCCAGGCTTATCATTGTAAACTGCTTAGACGTGACAATTTCAGAGCAGTGTATGAAAAAAGTAAAAACATGCCCTAAACACAATGTGCACATTTAAGATACAGGGCTAATATTACTGCCAACCAAATGCCTGAAAGGAAGGGACCTAGATAAGTCAATATGAACATTAAATCCCATTAATTCTGTCAGCCTGCTGTTAGTTGTGGCTCCTGGTTAAATTTAGCCCACAATGTTTGTGTTGTTCATTAAAAAGATGGTAAATAAAACATGTAGAGAGAGGGCTTTCACAAGTAGACACACCTGGGGCAGAGGCATACAGTGCTTTACATTTGGGAGGGGAAGGGACCAGAGGACACAAAATAAACACATGCCGTTTCATGGGGAAGAGTTCCTGTATGCACCATTCATAGCTTTGCGCTGCCTTCCTGTGTAGTTTCAAGTACCTGTGACTGCACTTCCAGGGGTTAACAACATCTGTGCTATTCAGAGGGATGAGTAGTGAATGAATAACCTGTGTGCCTTTGCCACCGAGGTGGTGCTCGTGAATGCTTTACACTCGTAATATAGAACACCATACCTCTGTTTCAAAATGCTGTGTGAAAGGAAGCTACCACAAAATATCTCTGTGTATGAGGCATATGGATCGAAACATCTACTTGCATCTGGTGCTTTCCTCTAAGTCAGTTTTTCTTCTTACAGTTTGGATTGGAAATAAAATAAAATGAACATATATATGTCATGACTACTGAAACACATTATTCCCACCTGTTTAAAGAACAGCAGTATGCTTACCTTATACTATAACTATACCACGTTTCCCCGAAAATAAGACACTGTCTTATTTATTTCTTCTCAAGAAGACACACTAGGGCTTATTTTCAGGGGATGTCTTACTTTTATTAAGTATAATATGCTTGAATGTCAGCCCTGCACACAACCATAGCCACGCCCATCCCTAGGTTTTATTATCAGGCTAGGGCTTATATTTAACAAATGCATAGAAATACTGCTAGGGCTTATATTTTGGGGAGGTCTTATTTTCGGGGAAACAGGGTACCTTCGGCCGGCACTTATTTAGGGGCAGCACCTGAAGGGGGCAGGGGAGGGAAGCACTGAAAAACAGAGATGGGCACAAAACAAAAAACGAAACGACGAAACAGCATCACTCCGAATGAGTGCCTGCCGAAGGAGGTGAGGCTCAGAAGCACTCAACATCTGTTGGGTCAAAAAACAAACCAGTACCGGTTCGGCAGTTCGTGCCCATCTCTACCTCATAAGTGAGCCCCATTTGATTGAGTCGATTGCAATACTGCAGTCAAGCCTCTGCTTACAACCTGAGTTCAATCCTGACGGGTTCAGAGGAACTCTCTTATGGGACAACAGTGGAACACAGTGCCTTGTAAGGTAGACTCTCTTTCATTAGAGGTTTTAGAGCAGGAGTGAGGAACGTGCAACATGTGGACCCTATTTGATCTCTCCATGCAATTTTGCAGCTCCCAAGGCCACCCTAGACCCTCCCAATTAAAAAAGGGCTTACGTTAGATCCCTTCCAAAGGTGTGCCTCCGTCACCCTCTGAAATAAACATGCTCTGAACTCAGGAGAAAGGCTGAGTTAGGTGTGTGTGGTAATCAATAACCAGAAGGGGTAGCCCTTGGAGCTTAGGTCTTTTTTTTTTAAAGCTACACATTCTTAATCAATATCTGTCTCTCGCTTTAAGTGATGGATTTGGCAATGGTTACATTCTCCCGGTTTCCTCTTTACCTTGTAGGTTCTGTGCTGTACCATTTTATCTCCAGCTGCCTTTTCTTCAGTATCTTATCTACTTCATACGAACCCATCTCTTCCTTTGCTTTAGTCAGGCGTACATACTATCATGGGACAGTGTGGTTGTGTGGGACAGGTTTGGATGGCGATCCTCTGCTCAATACACCTTTGGAGTGAATTAACAAGGACTTTGAATTGCAAATTTAAAGATCGGTTTGGAATTAGGGCAGTGTTAGAAGGGTACGTTCTGAAGCATAAGCTGTCACACTTGAACGGCAGAAACCCTTCCCCAAAACAGGCCTTGCTTTAATAATCTCTAGTCTTGTTGCTGCCACAAACCCACTTTGGGCTAAGGAAGAAGATTTGCAGAAACGAGATTACAGGAGACCTACAAGAAAAATGATCAGGCGTCTCATGAAGTGTCAGGTTACTTGGCCTTGGTTGTTGGCATTCCATGATCTTTTTAGTATCTGTTTTAGCTTCGATGTCAGAAATTCATGTGGTGCTGAACTATGGCCTGATGTTACATCCACACCGAGTGTCAGAATTATGTGCCTCCTTTCCTCTAATCTTGTGCATCCATTTTAACGATTGACTTCCACAAGGTGTTGTTGTTGTTGTTGTGCTGTCCAGACTGGGCACTGTGAATTGTCACTAACTATGGTAACTTTTAAAACTAGTCAGCTTCAAACCATGAGTGCAACTGATGATTAAACATGTTCCCGAATATCTTATTTAGGGAAAACTTAACACGGTGGCATTTCTTTCTAAGGCTTTATCTGTGGTTTACGGGTGCTTGTGCGTCTATTTGTGTGATGTCATCGCAACTGGCTTATAACACAGTTTCGACAATCCGGCCCTATTTTCACTAATGATATCAGACTGAGAATGTTGTGTATGGTGTTTATTGTGCTACATAATTAGATGGGGAGCAAGAATCCTTGTACTACATGAATAATCACCGAACTGTTGAATAGGGAAAGAGCAGAGAAAACAGGAAATGGGATTCGGATAACAGCACAGTAGTTGGTAATCCTAAATTGGTATAGCAATTTTTTTAAATAAAACTGATTTTCTGTCTTTGATGGGAGTTGTGGTTTTTGTTTTAATAATAAAGTGTCTGTAAGGAATCCTCAAAAGTATAGGCAAAGTACAGTGGTACCTCAACTTACGAATTTACTCCGTTCCGAATGCATGCTCTTAAGTCGAACTACTCTTAAGTCGGGATACCTATTTTAAAAATTGAAAAAAATAAGTTAAAAAAATTGAACAAATTGTAGGTTGAGCAGACCATATCTAAAATTTGTAAGGCAGCAGTTAAAACACCAACAGTTTTCCCCTCTTAAGTCGAATTGCTCTTAAGTTGAGCTGCTCTTAAGTCAGGGTACCACTGGTATAAGACACAGTGGGACATGTTAGGAAAAAACATCAAAGTGATTTATCTATTTGTCCATATGGCTTTTAAGAACATGCCAGCCGGACTGTGTTTCTTATAGAATCGTGAACACCAGTGTTTGCTGGTGCTTAGTGATTTCTAATTGTGCACAGGATTGAAGCCATGTTGGTGATTCTATCTCAAATCTGCGAAAACCCGAGACAGCAAACCTCCTCCTACCAATTACACTCTTTCATGAAATTTGAAATAATGGCATATCAAGAGTACCACCAAATACTTTCCTGTTTGCTTCCACTTCTTCAGCATCCTAGTTTCTCCATACCATAAAAATAAACTTTTAAAAAGTGAACAAATGTGTTTGTCAAGTCCTTGCGAGAGCCTGCAAGGTAGGAAAGGTTGCTTGAAGACTATAGGGCAGTGGTGGTGAATCTTTGGCACTCCAGATGTTTTGGACCCCAACTCCCAGAATTCTGAGCCTAGATAGCCAGTGACAAAGGACTGTGGGAGTTGTGGACCAAAACATCTGGAGTGCCAAAGGTTCACCACCTCTGCTATGGGGCAGTGCTGGCGAAACTTTTAAAGACTGAGTGCCCAAACTGCAATTCAAAACCTGCTAATTTTTCGCAAAGTGCCAATACAGTACAGCAATTTAATCTGAAGACAAGTTGTTGTGAAGGGGCGATGTCGGGTGCCCACAGAAAGGGCTCCTTTGAGTGCCACCTTTGGCACCCGTGCCATTGGTTCGCCAACACTGCTCTAGGGGATCCATGTAGCCTATTTGTCACTCACCTCTGCTGTCTTAGACTGAATCCTTGCCTGCAATTATTTTTCTTTCTTTTCATTTTAGAATGCTGTGGCTTTTTCTCACACTCAGTTTTGTTTCAAATGTATGTTCATGGATATTTCCCTCCTCCAGATTTCTTTCTTTCTTTCTTTCTTTCTTTCTTTCTTTCTTTCTTTCTTTCTTTCTTTCTTTCTTTCTTTCTTTCTTTCTTTCTTTCTTTCTTTCTTTCTTTCTTTCTTTCTTTCTTTGGGAGATGGGCTGGATGAGCTGGTTTTGTATTTCAGAGGCAGAAGGCAAGACTTGACCAGCTGGTCTCTCAAATTGACACAGGTGCAAGGACTGCAGGGGGTTGGATCCAAGAATAATTATAGGTTTCTGAAGCATCAGGCCTTGCCTGAAAGGGGGCTTATGGAGAAACTGTGCTTTATGGAAAATTAATGACAAGGCTCAAAGACTGTCAAGACCACTATGGTCGTCATATGAGGAATAATGCCTTAAAGGGACAGCAGCCCCCGTCCTCTCTCCAGGAAATTAGGAGACCAGACACGGCATTTATATGTCCAGGCAGCAGAGATGTCTTGTGACTGGCACAAGTTTAAAGGCTCCCCCCCCCCCCCACACACACCCCTCTTTAAAAGCATGGATTATGTACTCCATATTTACAGGAGAAACCCAGCATTCTCGCTCCTTGAAGAGCAGAAAATGAATTGTGTCCAAAGAGAAAGGGGAGCACTTTGTCCGTATGAGACAATGGAGGGAATATCCCGAAATGTGAATGGAAGAAGGGAGGATGAGGCCCGCTCCTGTCTGTATCCACAGGATAATTCCTAACAATGCCCCTCTCTTTTATTTTTTTGCTGTGTTTCCTTGAATATCCCACGTTCGTTTGGGTGGCTAAAAGAATTAAGGAGCTGAACCATGGGGAAAAGATGGTCACAGGCCCTTACATCTCCCACATGTCAGTTCCGATGCTGTTGTGTTTGCACCCTTTCTCCCTTCACCACAAAACGGTTCAGAACAAGAGCCTTATCTCCTGCATCCCCTTTCCAGCCAGCGGAAAGTACCTGAGCATCAAAGTATAAAACTACCTGGTTTGCAACACATGAAATCTCCCAGTATTTTATCCTCCCTGTTTCCAACCTCAGTGCTTCCCTGTTGGCTATGCTGGGAGAGATTTGCATATTATTATTATAATTCCCCCCCCCCCAGCTAATCGCCTCTCCTGTTTCAAAGAATGTTCCATTGTTCAAGTACTGGGGGTTGGGGAGGTGTTCCACAAAAGCTATTTCCTATGTTCATTTTTGCTGTTGGAGTTCAGTGGTCCACTCCTGAGGGCTCTGCCCAGCTGACAGCCACTGGCCAAGAAGGAGACTTTGGCGAAGGACAGAAAAGTCTTTCAAAATAGGATTAAAATGGTTGTCTTGTCGGTACCAGTCTACCTGCTGCTACCTCAGGCTAAGTTACAATCTGGTAGAGGCCAAGAAGGTCTTGTTGACTCATTGACCGAGACACTTTCATTTGCGCTTGGAAGTTGCGCCACACTTCTGCTAGAAAGCATTTTGTATCATTCTAGTGATAAAGATCATTCACGTTAGCGGCTGGATGCCTTGTATTTTTCCACTGGTATGTGGACATTGAACTTGGGCAGTACAATTTTGAATGAGAAAATTGCCAAGGTGGAAAGTGGGGTGGTTAGGTCAGCGGGATCTCATTCCCTGAGATCTTATGGCCCTGAGACCGGGCATGGGGGACACTTGTGATGTGACAGGCAAGGGTCCAACTAGGTGACGGTTGAAGGGCAGAAAAAGAGTGGAAAGTGGGCAGGAAACACTTCTGAGCTGGAAAATTTGTGAAAAGGAGCTCTGAAGGAACCCAGACCCAACCCAGCTGGCCAGGGGACATTGCAGCGTAGAGCTGGAGGGGAAGGGGCACACATCTGGTGGCCAGTCAGGTGGAACAACAGTGCTTTGTGAGTGCTGAGGTGGTTGCCATGGTAACGTCTAGAGTTTGCATCTCCTTTTGCCTTACCTATGGCACACGTGGCACGGATGGAGCCTTGCCAGGTGCTTCATGCTGCCAGGACTCGTAGAGCAAGAAGGCTGATGAGCTGCAGTGAAAAACACTCCTCCCCATGCCTTGCTGCAGGTAGGGTGGTGAAACCAAGTACCTGTATGTGCATTCACTCCTCTCTCGCTGTCTCCCAATTTCTTTTGCTCCTTGGCTTTTGGTGTGCCACTGCACACCTTTAAAAGACATCTGGGCATTCTGGTGCCAGGCTTTAAAGCCGCTCCATCCAAAGCATCAAATCACCCCCTCCAATGCTGCTTACCCGGAGACTCACCTCCCTGTTTCTCTCCCTCAGGAACCCCGTGCTCTGAGATTCTGTAGTGGAAAAAGTTATCCGTAATGTCCCAAGTCATGCTGCTTTCACCTCAACTTGCACCCTTCAAAGGGGATTGTGATGTACCTTTTTTATCCAAGTGAGATTCATGCAGTCTGTGTCATCTTTTGTATGACCTTCTGCAAAATATCTGTAGGCTTCAAATGTCTTTTCTTGCAAGTCTGAAAAGTGTAATTCCTCACTACGATGCTTAGCCATCAGTTCCTGTTTGGATATTGTATTGGTCTGCAGAAGGAAGGTGGAAAAGGGTTTCTATTTTTATTTAGTTATTTGAAATATTTATAACCTTGCCTATCTGCTAAAAGCATGCAAGGCAGCTAACCAAAAAATGCTGTTACTTTGCAGTTAAGCAAACATTTAGGGGTTTGACTTAGAACATATTGCAGAGCACTCTCCAGCATTTGGGGGGTTGATTTGTAAGTGACTGCTCCTGTAGTTGCTAGGCAACTGAAAAGAGTCTCTTCCTTTTCCTGTTCTTTTCACTACCTCCATCCCTACAATTCAAGTATTGTGGCATGCAAAAATCCCAGGGAATTGATTTGTCACTCATTGTTCTTACTTGGAGGGAAAAAATTGCCGTGCGTAATCTTTGTTCTTTCCGCCTTCTTTTGTACGATGTATTGGCCTGACTAGGTATTTCTGTGTAAGGCAATCTACATGCTTCTCTTTTTTATTTCTTGGCTCTTGCTGGCTACCTAATTTAGGGATGTGAATCTCGTTGCCTCTCACTCTCAGCAAGAAACTGAAGGGGGGGGGGAAATGTCTCTTTTCTCCTTACAAAGGGAATCTTTCTGCGTGCTTCAAGACATCTCATGAAAGAGGTCTCATGTTTTTGTGGTCATTTTTTCAAGGGAAGAAATGCCACACTGCAGTGGGCCACTGGAACTGCTGTGAAAAAATGGTTTCTCGCCTCTGTAGGATTCCCCAGTAAGAGAATTCAGCTGCCCAGAGTGTGGCCTTTTTTCCTGTGCGGAACGACAGCCTGAAAAGGGGGGGGGGAATCAAAAGTGGAGGGAGGAGACTGAGGTTTTGCTTTTGCAGGAAACAGGGAAAGCTGACTGTTCCGCGGGTCTTGGCGTGGGGTGTGGAAAATTGCCAAGAATGAGGTCCTACCCACCCCCCACCCCCAGTATGCATAACTTTCCTATTAACACAGCATCTTTTCTCCTTGTGTCTCTCTCCACAGACACGGCTTGAGCTTGAACGCTATCTTCAGACCGAGCCTCGGAAGATTTCGGAAAGTTTTGGGGATGACTTGGAATGTTTTCTTCACAGTTCCTCACCTCAAGGCCCAGAAGACAGCATCCAGCGACTGGACCCCTTGTTATTACCACTAGACATGAGTACTTGTGGCAAAAACGCCAACATGGACGTCATTCTCTCACGGGACAAATTGTTATCTGAGACTTGCCACAGCCTACAGCCTACCAGCTCCTCTACAGAGGGCTGTCCTGCCGTTAACCAGGCCCAGCTCAACGCAGTGACCTCATTAACGCCCCCTTCCTCTCCTGAGCTCAGTCGTCACCTTGTAAAAACCTCACAGACTGTCTCTGCCGTGGACGGCACGGTTACCCTGAAACTGGTGTCAAAGAAAGCTGCCCTCAGCTCAGCAAAGGTTGGGGCGGCAACTCCAGCCAACACAACAAAGTGTGCACTCAGCGACAGTGAGCAAGGAGGGGCAGGGGCTGACGCATCCCCAGAAAACAAGAAGAGGGTTCATCGTTGTCAGTTTAACGGGTGCAGAAAGGTCTATACAAAAAGCTCTCACTTAAAAGCGCACCAGAGGACTCACACAGGTACTTTGGTTGGATATGTGGGGCTGATTTGTCAAACTTGCTCCTTGTACTTATTGTATGTTGTGCTTATAGACAAAGTCTGCAGATAACAATCATGGGTCGTTATTGGAGTGTGAGCTGGAACTACGTGTTGCATGTGTTTGTCAGGAATGATGTGAGCTTCCTGTCTGAAAATGACCTTACTAATTTTTTCTCTTACAGTTCTTGTGTTTCCCCACAATGAGTACCTTATTCAAAAGTCCCCAACGTGCTTTGGGGTACAAAGGAATGGCACAAGTCACATAAGATGACATGTTTCATTTGGAGGGTTGCTTTGGACAATTTGTCTGAGATAACTAGGCAACATGTCTTGGACACAAGGAGGTATCTCTGATGTAGCAAATACTTTAAATGACCAGGGAAAATGTAATGACAGGGAGCTGAGTGTTTAAATGGACTTTCTTTTCTGCCTCTTACAATCCTGTGAGTTCTTTGGTGGTTTTATATGTAGACAGAGGAGATGGCTGGATCCTTATCAGTATAACTTTAGAGTGGCTGTCCCATGCATTTCATTTAGTGAAAACTAAACTAAGCAGAGAAGGGGTGTGATGGCTCAGTGGGCTAGAGCGCTGAAACTCATTTGCAAAGTCGGCAGCTCAGTGGTTCGAATCCAGACTTCCCTACAGCAGATTGAGCTCCCGCTGATAACCCCAGCTCCTGCCAACCTAGCAGTGTGACAGCATGTAAATGCAAGTAGATAAATAGGTACTGCCATAAAAAGCAGGAAGGTCAAGAGTGTTCCGTGCACAGAAATGCATTCAGCCATGCCAGCCACATGGCCACAGACTTGCACAACACTGGCAACTACTACTACTACTACGGTAGTGCCTCGTAAGACTAATTTAATTCGTTCTATGAGTCAATTTGTCTTACAGAAAATTATTTATTTATTTATTTATTTATTTCTTACACTTATATACCGCTTCCTACTTCCCAAACGAGAACTCAGGGCGGTTCACACAAAAGAAAACACAGAAGGCAAAGACAACAACAGCGGCAGGGGCAGACTTACAGCATATGGGCAAGGGGAAAAAAAAGCCTCTAGTCATTTTTAAAGGCGTCCTTGAAAAGGAGAGTCTTCAAGCCCTTTCTGAAAGACGCCAGCGTTGGGGCCTGTCTCAACTCGCTGGGTAGCTTGTTCCACATAGGCGGCACCGCCACCGAGAAGGCCCGCGCACGAGTGCTTGTTTTGCGGGCCGCCCTCGGGGGGACCGTCTGCAGCGAGAGGGCCAGAGATGAACGGGTGGGTCGGCCCCGATCTAATTGTCGGTGAAGCCGCTCTGCCAAATAAACAGGGGCCAAGCCATGGAGGGTTTTGTAAGCCAAAACCAACACCTTGAACCTTATTCGGGAGGTAACGGGTAACCAGTGGAGGCGGGCCAGGATGGGAGTGATGCGGTCAAAACGACGCGCACCAACCACCAGCCTGGCCGCCGCGTTCTGGACCCGCTGCAGTCTCCGAACAAGGTTCAAGGGGAGCCCCATGTAGAGGGCGTTGCAATAATCCAGCCTCGACATGACCAATGCCTGTACCACTGTCCTCAGGGAGCTCTCGTCAAGGTACGGGCGAATCTGAGCGATTAACCTTAGATGATAAAAGGCCGACCTGGTCACGACTGACACCTGGAACTCCAGGGTCAAACCAGGATCCAGGGCGACGCCCAGATTCCTCACTCTTTGCGCCAGCTGGAGGGCGGACCCATCCAGACTGGGAAGAGGGCCACAGTACCCATCGGGGCCGCCCCCGAAGAACAGAACCTCGGTCTTTCCAGGGTTGAGCCGGAGTCTGTGGGTCCTGGTCCAGTCCAAAACTGCAGCCAGGCAGCGGTCAAGGGTCTCGACGGCCTCCACTGCACAGGTGGAGAAGGAGAGATAGAGCTGCGTGTCATCAGCGTACTGATGACAGCAGACTCCAAAACTCCGGATGATCTCGGCCAGCGGCTTCATATAGAGCATTGGGGAGAGCGACGACCCCTGAGGCACCCCACAAGAGAGTGTCCAGGGAGCCAACAACTCACCCCCCAAGCTCACTCGCTGGGTTCGGCCCTCAAGGAAGGAACGGAGCCAGCCAAAGGCCAAACCCCCAATCCCCACCTCCGAGAGCCGCCCCAGCAGGATACCGTGGTCGACGGTATCAAAAGCAGCTGACAGGTCGAGGAGGACCAGCAGGGTAGAGCAACCCCTGTCGGCCCCCCTCAACAGATCATCGTGCAGAGCGACCAGGGCCGTCTCTGTCCCATGACGCGGCCTGAACCCAGATTGGAAAGGATCCAGGACATGGTTCTCCTCCAGGAACGACTGGAGACGCAGGGCGGCGACTCGCTTGACCACCTTGCCCAAAAAGGGAACATTGGCTATGGGACGATAGTTGGACATGTCGTCCGCAGCCAAGCCAGATCTTTTAATAATGGGCTTCACCACCGTCTCCTTCAGCAGACTGGGAAAAATCCCGTCCCTGAAGGAGGCCGAGGCAATTAGCGAAGCCCATTTTGGCATTCTCCCCCCTGCGATCTTAATCAGCCAGGACGGGCAAGGGTCGAACGGAGAAGCCGCAGGCCTGCAATGTCCCAGGGCCCTGGAGGCCTCCTCAGATGTTACAGACCCGAACTCAACAAACCGGGGCGACCGAGGCGGCCCAGTATCGGCCACATCGGGGACTGGATCAGGGCAACCGGCATCCAGCTCAGAACGGATGGCCTCTATCTTGGTTTTAAAATAGGCTGCAAATGACTCACTAGTGAAATCACTAGGAGGAGGCCCAGGCGGACCAGGATTGGTGAGGTCTCGAACCACCCGGAACAACTCCGCGTGGCTATTCGAGGCCTCACCAATTCTCAGGGCAACGAAAGATCTCCTAGCTGCCCTTATCGCTCGAGAATAGCGACTGGTCAACGCCTTTACCGCAGCCCAGTTCAAAGCCGTCCGAGCGTTCCGCCATCTGCTCTCTAGCCTTCTCCGTTCCTGCTTCATTGCCCCGCAACTCCTCGGTAAACCAAGGAGAAGAGCGGGCTCGGCACCGGATCAGGCGCTTGGGGGCGATCCGATCGGCTGCCCCGGTCACTTCCTCAAACCACCTTTTGACCAGGGAGTCGACCGGAACGTCATCCAGGCCGTCTGGTAAAACCCCCAGGGCCTCCGAAAACCGTGCAGGGTCCAGGAGCCCCCGGGGGCGGGCCCAGATGGAAGGGCCCTGCCCCCCGCGGGGTGGGGTGGTGATTGCCAGGGAGAACGTCAGCAGATGATGATCTGACCATGACACGGGACGGACCAACAGGTTGCCGACCCCCAGATCAAAGCCCGTCGACGTGGAGGCAAAAACCAGGTCCAGGGTATGTCCTCCCTTGTGAGTGGGACCGATGACAAATTGGGACAGGTTCATGGAGGCCATGGACTCCATGAACTCCAGAGCTGCTCCCGACAGTCCAACCCCGGCATGCACGTTGAAATCCCCCAACACCAAAAGGCGGGGGGATCTCACAAGTGCCGCCGAGATGAACTCGGAGAGCTCTGGAAGGGAGCGTGCAGGGTCGCGGGGAGCTCGGTACACAAGCACAATCCCGAACCTGTCCCTCTGTCCCACCACAAGGTGAAGGCATTCAAGCCCCGGGCTCACCAACATCGCGGATCTGCTGACATGAAAAGAGTCCCTGTACACAATGGCCACCCCACCCCCCCACCCCCCCGGCCTACCCAGCTGCTGAACGGAGAAACCCTGGGGCCGAAGCAGCGAGAGGGAGGCCCCTCCCCCCTCGGCCACCCAGGTCTCCGTAAGAAATGCCAGGTCGGCTCGCTCATCCACGATCAAGTCGTGGATGACAGGGATCTTGTTATGAACCGACCTGGCATTAATCAGCAGACAGGACAGGCCGGGGGCACAGACGGGCTGGATCCCTGCCATTTGACAGTGAGCTGGCGGGTCAGAGCGCGGGACAGGCCGGAGATGCCTGTCCCGAGATCTTCTTATCCGACCGGCCCGCCAGCCCCGAGCGTACTTCCCGTGGCCCGACACCACCCTGATAGGACAGCCCGCAGGCTCCATAAGATGGAGTAAGACTAGAGCCAAAAGCCCACAAAGTGTAGCAAACCAAACAAAACAGTACAATAACAATACAACCGAGGGAATACAAATCAATATAATACAATAGAATAACCCATTAAACAATAAAATAACCCACCCACCACCCACCAAGTGACAATGATAAAATAATTAAATAACTGAAAAGCAAATAAAGCAATTACAGACACTTAACCGGCCAGCGGAAGAGCAAACAGGAGAGGGGGGATAAAGCTCAGGTGAGTGCAGGTAAACCGACACAGTATAAGATAACAACGCTGAAGCCACCACCCAGCGGCTCTCAAAATATAGTCCCCATAGGAAATTGGGAGGTGGAAAAGAAAAAGAATGCCGCCAGCCAGACCATAGCCGAATTCCAGCAGATGGTAACTTTCCCCAAATGGCAGTCCTGGAGGGGGGGGGGGATACAGCGCCGACGGCCGACCTACCGCCCGGGTCCCGGCGAAGAACGGGCCACTCCACCGCGCATTCAGCAAATGATGGGAGGGGGGAAAAGGGCCCCCTCAATCCCTACCACGGGAGAAGGAGAGCGCCGGTGGCCGACCCACCACCCGAGAATTCCTTCAGCTACAGCTCAGGCCCCCCCAGATGGTGACCCCTGGACAAGCCAGGGGAGGGGGGAATAGGGGAGGGGAGGGATGGATGGACACTGACGGCCGCCAACGCTACAACAGCTACAGGTCAGGCCCCCCAGATGGTAACCCCTGGACAAGCCAGGGGCGGGGGGAATAGGGGAGGGGAGGGATGGATGGACAGTGACGGCCGCCAAGAGTCCTTCAGCTTCGGCTCGCGCCCCCCCCCCAGATGACAGCCCCTGGACAAACCAGGGGAGGGGAGGGGGGGGAAAGCGCCGACCGCCGCCCCCGCCGTCCTGGCTCCGCCAGAGCAGGCTGCGCCATGCCGCGAAAGGGGGGAGTGTGCCGGCGGCCGACCCACCACCCGAGAGAGTCCTTCGGCTTCAACTCGGGCCCCCCAGATGGAGAAGGGGAAATGGACGCTAAGCCCAGAGAAAGGGGGAGGGAGGCAGCAGATGGTAGCTTCCCCAGAAAGTAACACCGGCAACCGGTCTGCTGTCTGGGCGAAGCCTGCCACACCCGCGGCATGATCCTCGTCGACAGGGAAGGACCGGGAAACCCCGGCGGCCGACATGCCGCCCGAGAAAGCTGGAGGCTTCAACACCCGGCACCGCGGGGAGAGGGCCGGGGGGGAGAGGAGAGAAGGAAAACCGCGCCGGTTTTTAATTTGTTTTATGGGGTACAATTTCCCATAGGAATACACTGAAACCCAATTAATCCATTCTGGAGGGATTAATACATTCTGAAGGGAACAGATTAATAGGTTTTCAATGCATTCCTATGGGAAGGCTGTCCCAACCCCCCCCCCCAACCAAGGGACAGTGGAAGGCTGTTCCCCCTGCAGGTGACAGACAGCTGATTTTGACAGCTCGGAGCTCTCAAAATCAGGTGTCTATCTCGGCTGCATCAAGGCCCCTTCCGCTGCTGGTAATTGAGGGGCAGCCACTTCCTTTTTCCCACGTCTCTGCGTCGAAACTCGGGTGAAGAAGAGGAGGAGGAGGAGGCAGCTTCTATCCTGCCATTGCTTCCCTGTAGTATCTGAAACGTGCGTACTACAGGGAAGGGAAATTTCTGCCACCTCCTCTTCCCCGGGACCGAGGTAAGTGGCGGTGGCAGATCACTGCCAGCACTGCTTACCTCTGGTCAGGGCAAAGATCCATGGGATCCTGTTTTGCCCACCAATTTGGTGGGCAAAGCAGGGACCCAGTGATCCTCAACCAGCCTGGGCTGTTTCCTTGCAAACAGCCCAGCCTGGGTGAGAATCAATGGTACCTTGGAAGACGAATGGAAACCAGAAGGAAAAATTCATTTTATGAGTTATTCCTATCCCCGGAAGTTGTGTTTGTCTTATGAGTTTTTCGTCTTAAGGAGCATTCATCTTATGAGGTATTACTGTACCTCCATGACCACTGTTCATATCAGTAGCCACAATATTCTCTCAGAATACAATGGCTACGACTACTTTTTCTCTTTCACTCGTCTTCGTCTGTTCTTTGCAATTTCCTTTGTGAGGATGATACAGTAGTATGAGCCCTGAGCTATTTTTTTAAATTTCAAAATGAAAAGCTGAGTCAGTTTCCTCAATTTTGCTGCAAAGCATGCAGTCTTTGTTGATAGTGCTTTATTTAACCCACTATCCTATCTTTAGAGAAGAGAGTTCCCAGTTACAGTGTTTTCTCCCATATTGAAATGCAATTTTTTTTGGACATGAAAAAGATATCAGTTATGTAGGTTTTTAAAAGAATGATTCAGTCATCTTACTGCAGATTATGGAGTCTCTCACTTCAGCTACAGTAGTACCTTGGTTTATCAGCATAATTTGTTCTGGAAACATGCTTGTAAACCAAAACACTCTTATATCAAAGCAAACTTCCCCATAAGAAATAATGGAAAACTCAGAGGATTTGTTCTGGGGCCCTAGAGACCACATACTGTACACACAAAATACCAAAACTCACAAAAGAAGTTGGCTAGAAGTCCACTTCCACACCATGGTTTAGGTTCCTGGCTGCAGAATCTGTTCTGCTTGGGACTAACAACTGGATTTTACTCTGTATTTTTAATGGGAGAATAATAAAGTGATAGTTGTAGCCCTGTACAGAGTTGACTAGCAATGGTTTTAAAAATAAGAAAGGATGTTGAAAACAAATGAAATAAAAATATAAATATGAAGAAAAACAAAACCCTAGCCTGTACTCCCTTTTGAAAATGTTCCTGGCTGGTGTAAGGGAGACCTCCATTCCTCTCTCCTCCCTCTGCTTTGGAGGGTGCCTAAGACTCAAATGTTTCAGATAATCACCCACAATCCAGCAGGAGGAGAGAGAGCAATCATTGGCTCACTTGTGATCATGTGACCTGTTCCGGTGCTTGTATTTCAGGACACTGTTCGTTGATAAAGGCAACATTTAGAAGAAATGTTTGCTTGTCTTGCAAAACACTCTTAAACCAAATTGCTCTTAAACCAAGGTATTACTGTACCTGCCTTCCTATGTGACCTCAGCTAACACCCTCCTTAAGTTCTTAAATCACACCAAACAATGGATTTGACTTAGTCGTAACTCAGAATCCAAACCTTGGCTTGGACTTCCAAACGTAATAACTGGCCAGCCACTAAAATTGGAGCTCTTTTTCTTCCTTTTTCGTCTGTCCTCTCAGCAATCGAATTTGCAAGCACTCTCTAGTCTCCAACAGTTGCCAGTCCCTAAAAGCAGAAAAAGCCTTTGTAATTTATGCAACATCTATGGTCCATCTATTCAGACAGCCTATCCGAGTCTTGGGGAACTAAATTTACAGTGTGGAAATAGTGTCCTGTTTTGCAGGACTGTTGTGTAACCATCAGTGAAATTGCATAAATTAAGTGCTTTGAAGTCTCAAAAGTGTTATACTAATGCTCCTTGCAGTGTTTCTTTTTCTGTCTGGACAAAATAGTTTAGACCTAAGCTAAATGAGAGGAATATTAGGGAAATTCTGTTGGACGTAAATTCAGTTGGACAAAAGAACAAATAGAGACGTTATGAGACTGTCTTTCAGACTTTACGTGAAATGCATCTCCTGATGACAGAAGAGACTAAATCGTCCTTTCTGGGATATTTTAGAGGAAGCACTGCCATTTTGAACCATCGCCTGGTGTGTTCTCTCCCCACCAATACTGATTTTTTAAAAGTTATGCATCTGACTAATATGCCAATTTCTGGAGGTAGCACAATAATATCAATGCCATTATACAGTATTGGTGGCTGTATAGCGCGTGCATTGTGTATAGTGCATCTGCTCAATTATTACAAAGGCTTTCCCCACCTCTAAGCTACATGTGTGCAGTGCAGATAAATGTGACTTGTTTTGCATTGTGACATACAGAGAACCACGCTCATTTGCCTAGGTGATGGAAGCTATTCAAAAATTTCCCTCTTGCTCTGTTCTCTTCGTTCCTCACCTCACTTCCAACCCATCCTTCTCCTGTACAGTATATCGCAGGCTAGCAGCCGAGCATGTGAAGCGCTCATTATTTAGACATGCTGCTACAACCTTTTCCCCTCAGTGGATTAAAACCTTTGAAGTTTGTATTAAGTCTGTTTCAGAGTCTATGAGCATGAGGGTAATTGTTCAACAGGACAGGAGAGTTGTCAAGCAGCCCATAATGTATTTTTTTTAATAGTTCCGCATTCAAAACCCCTTGCTTTCATTCCAGTGTTAGTTCCTGTTTTGTATTTGGAGTGTCCTAAATGGTTGGTGGAGCTGCCTAGATGCCCTAAGTGCATCCGATCTCGCCTGATTTCGGAAGCTAAGCAGGGTCGGCCCTGGCTAGTACTTGGATGGGAGACCACCAGGGATATACCAGGGGCTGTAGGCGCCTGGAGTAGGAACTGGCAAGCCACTCCAGTACTCCTGCCAAGAAAACTCCATGGACATGGGGTCATGAAGGGTCGGTCACGATTGTAACGCCATGTAACACAAAATGGTTGATACTGTGAAACATTTTGGGGAGTTTCACTTTGAAGGAGAACATTTAACAGCTTTTTACAAAATGTGAGACTTCATGGGTCCGGAAGACAGAATTAGATCAAGCAGGCACTTTTGTGTGATCCACTGTTACCCAGTAGCAGCATACAGTATTTTGATCCAGATTGATCTGCGATTTAGGGCGAGAACAATGCATGAATCTTGGGTCCGTGCTGGCTTTCTGATACTGTCCTATTAAACCTGGTTCGGATCAGATCTTAACTTCCCAGTTGGACCAGTCAGTGGATGTCATTCAGAGGGTGAATTCTTTCTGCCTAGAATCCTAGCTCTGCCAAATGGAAAACAGTGCTGGGAGTGAGAGACGAGCACTGTCTGAGAAATATGGATGCCAACAGAGCCGCACGTTCTGCTGAGGCATTTTCTTCAGTGCTTCCATTTTAATATGGTGGGACTGTGAATCCCTCACCTATTAAATACAGTCACCCAGTAGTCTGGCAGTACAGTGGTACCTTGTATAAAGGAATTAATTAGTTCCAAATGAAATTATGTTAAGCAAATTTTCCTTTATACAAATTCCCCATAGGAATGCATTGAAAACAGAGTGATCCCATTTTTATGTTGTACGGATTCTCCCCATAGGCAATTATGTTAAGCAAATTTCCCCTATCTCCAGAATTTTTTATGTTGTACAAATTTTATGTTATACAAACCGTTTGTTATACGAGGGTCCACTGTATATCTGTTCTGGATTGTGTCTGGATGGTCACGGAATGAAAAATTTGCATTTTGTTTCATTTCATTTTGTTTTTTAGCCCCCGTTTCATTTCATTTCAAATGATTTTTTTTTCAAAAAAAAGTTACAAAATGAAACACTTACCAACCGTTTTGTAACTCTAAAAATGGCTCCCTGGGTCCTAGGGGCACCAAATTTGGATCAAGGGGAACCATTTTTCACAGTAGAAAAACAGTTCATTTAAAATGGAAAAAAAATGCTGTTGCACTTCATTATGAAACGCTGCCTGGTGTTTCATAAGCTTACAAAATGATTTGTAAGCTTATGAAAAAAATGAAACTGCATTTTGTTATTCGTAAGGTGCCCATCCCTCGTCTTTACCTTTCAGTCTTAAAAATTAATGGGGCAGAGACTAAAATTGGTGGCTTTTAGAAAGCAGGAGCAAAGTATTCATCCTGTACTGATGGTATCCTTGGCACCATTGCATTGTAGTAAAGCACTCTGTTAAATTTCTGAGCCTGATTACTGTTGGAAACTAGATATTGAGCTGGGCAAACCTCAAATCTTACCAAGAACAGCTGTGCTTATGTTTAGATGGCTTGCCTCTCTCAATCTGTGCCGTCTGATCGCTCTGAACAATAAAGCTAGCATTATTTATGCAAGGGGAGAGTTGAAGAGCCTCCAAACCAAAATAGGAAGTATTAAAGGGGTGTGGTTTGGAAATTTTGGGGTGTATTGTAAAGGTCCCGAGTGCACATACTCAAGATTATAGGCACAAAGCCATCATTTTGCAGGGTCCTTTGTCTCTGCGCCCAGCCGTAGCTTCTTGGAACTGTCATCAGAGTAATACTCTGTCAATTGTGAATGTGCTTGGCAGTGCCAATGGCCGCCAGCCGCTTGGCTCGGGTGACAGCTGAACTGAAGGTCTGAAAAGATTGTGAGACTATTTTTCTCTTTTCCTGTTAGTAGCTCGCTCTCTCTCTCTCTCTCTCTCTCTCTCTCTCTCTCTCTCTCTCTCTCTCTCTCTCTCTCTCTCTCTCTCTCTCTCTCTCTCTCTCTCTCTCTCTCTCTCTCGTTTGCAATAGAAGAGAAGGCTCTCTCTCTGTGGCTCAATTGCTTTGCATCTCTGCTTGGGGAAAAATGGAAGGGAAAGATATCTCTCTCTATCCTGGAACAAGAGGTGGATGAATTTCATCCCACCATGCAGCATTGCAGTATTGCATCCTGCAGAAAGGCAGTAGCCACCAAGTCGAGCCAATGTGTGTCAAGAGACCAAATTGTGTTAGAATGAGAAGATTTGCAGAAAGGGTTTCAAGGGCTGGGGGTGGTGGTGTCCTGACTTTTGGCTGTAGACCCCACCCAACAAAGAAGCCCCACTGATCAAGAAACTGGGAGATTTAGATCTGGCCAGTATTGCTGCTGGAGGAATGAAGCCCTAATCTCTTCTCCCTACTGTTGACGTGATAACCTAGACCAGTGATGGCGAACCTTTTCTTCTACATGCCCAAACTGCAATTCAAAAACCCACTAATTATTTGAAAAGTGCCAATACAGCAATTTAACCTGAATACAGGTGGCTGTGAAGGGGTGATGTCGGGTGCCCACAGAAAGGTCTCAGAGTGCCACCTTTGGCACCCGTGCCATAGGTTCGCCAACACTGACTTAGACAATGGAGAAATGTGTCCTAGATCATAACTAGCATGGCATCAGGAGGGGCAGTTGTCTTATCCCTCAGGAGACACTGAAAGTCTGTTGTCTGGGAGGCAAAATCACCTGTCTAATTATGGATTTAGGATGAACTTGACCATGTTCTTGTCTTTCTTAGTTGCCAACTGAAACTGAAAAAAATCAAAGTGTGGTAGGTAGCGCTCCAAGGCAGAAAGTCACTGTGCTTCATAGGCCAGTTTGAGGGAATGTATTCAGGCCAGAGGTACTCTCGAGAGGGTGAAATAAAGGAAACCTGAGAACAGGAAGAAGTAAGGGCTATAGATGACAAGCATTGTGTACAGGAGGATGCAGGTCTGCTTCATGACTTTTCCAAATTCCTCTGACAGATCCGCATCGGAAACTCTGGGAAGATGTTATGAGTTTGTGTGCTAGAGACCATCCAGGCTGGTTCCCATGGACTAAAATTCTCAGAAGCCCTCACCACTAGCTGTATTGGCCAGGATTTCTGAGATCTGTCATTGAAGAACATCTGGGGGCCTGAAGTAGGGGACCACTGACATAGGCCAGCCAGTCTGCCTCACTGTGAATCAGCTTCACTTGGCTTATGTGACCCTTTTGGTAAGGGAAAAAAAAAGGTTTGGAACTGAGCTCTTAAGCTGAACTCCTGCGTGCAGAAGGAGAGTTAACTGAACAGAGTGCAATAAGAATCACTCCTCTATTTTTGTCTCTGCAAACCTAAGGCCTTTAGGGATGGCGCTAATTTATGTGGTGCCGAAGAGCTGTTGTTAAAAACAAATGTGTTTTTCAAAAATGGAAACTGATCTTGGCCTGGAAAGAAATGGAGAAGTCACTTGTCATATGGAAAGATATGTGTGGAAGTGAACTCAAGGTGCAGGAAAAGGTGAGGGAGAAAGAGCACCTAGTTCACGGGTGTGGGGAAGATCCAAAATAGAACAAGTACAGTGGTACCTTGTATAAAGGAATTAATTGGTTCCAAATGAAATTCTGTTAAGCAAATTTTCCTTTATACAAAATTCCAATAGGAATGCATTGCAAACGGAGTAATCCCTAATCACGACCATTTATATGTTGTACAGATTTGCCCCGTAGGCGATTCTGGTAAGCAACCTTCCCCTATCTCTGGAATTTTTATGTTGTACAGATTTTATGTTATACAAACTGTTTGTTATATGAGGGTGCACTGAACGGTAATAACTTGGTTTAAGAGTAACTTGGTTTAAGAGCATTTTGTGAGACAAGGAAACATTTCTTCTAAATGTTGCCTTGATCAACAAGCAATTCCTTGCAATACAAGCGCTGGAGCAGGTCACATGATTACAAGTGAGCCATTGGTGGCTGTATCACTTTCTCCACCACTGCTAGATTGTAGATTATTGTCTGTAACGTTCTGTCTCAGGCAACCTCCAAAGCAGAGGGAGGAGAGAGGAATGGAGGTCTCCCTTGCACCAGCTTAGAATGTTTTCAAAGGGGAGTGCAGGCTAGGGTTTTGTTTTTCTTCATATTTATATTTTTATTTCATTTGTTTTCAACATCCTTTCTTATTTTTCAAAGCATTTCTAGTCATGGGGCAGCTAGTCAAGTGTGCATATGGCTACAAATTGCACTTTATTATTGTCAGATTATAAACACAGAGTAAAATCCAGTTGTTAGTCCCAAGCAAAGCAGATTCTGTAGCCAGGTCCCTAAATCATGATGTGGATGTGGACTTGTAGCCAACTCCTGTTGTGAGTTTTGGTATTTTGTGTGTACAGTATGTGGTCTATAGAGCTCCAGAATGAATACTTTAAAATTTCCAGTACAGTATTTCTTATGGGGGAATTTGCTTTGACATAAGCGTGTTTTGGTTTACAAGCATGATTCCAGAACAGATTATGCTCATTAACCAAGGCATTACTGTAAATGATTATTTGGACTCATGAATCTAGCTTTAACCCAATGTCCCCCTTGAGTGGCATAGCAGATACTTCAGCAAGGAACCAGACTTTGACCATAAATGGCCTCTCTTCAGCTTGGAGAGATGTGACCAGTGGGGTGCCCCAGGGTTCTGTTCTGGGTCCAGTGCTGTTCAATATCTTTATTAATGACTTGGAGGAAGGAATAGAGAGTATGCTAGTTAAATTTGCCGATGATACCAAATTGGGAGGGGTTGCTAATTCCCTAGAGGACAGGATGGAAATTCAAAAAGACCTTGACAGATTAGAGTGCTGGGCCAAAGCTAATGGAATGGATTTCTACAGAGGGAAATTTAGGGTGCTACATCTAGGTAAAAAGAATGAATTGCACAGATATAGGATGGGGGGTACATGGCTGGAGAATAGTACCTGTGAAAGGGATCTGGGAATCTTGGTGAACCACAAATAGAACATGAGTCAGCAGTGTGATGTGGCAGCCAGGAAAGCCAATGCAATTCTTGGTTGCATCAAAAGAACCATAGTGTCTAGTTCAAGGGAAGTGATAGTACCACTCTATTCTACTCCGGTCAGACCCCATCTGGAATACTGTGTCCAGTTCTGTGCGCCTCAATTTAAAAAGGATGTTGACAACCTCGAGTGGGTGGAGAGGAGGGTGACCAGGATGGTTGAGGGTCTGGAGCAAATGTCTTATGAGGTACGGCTTAGGGAACTGGGAATGTTTAGCCTTTCAAAAAGAAGGCTGAGGGGGGGATATGATAGCTATGCTTATATATTTGAAAGGATGTCATATTGAAGAGGGAACAGGTTTGTTTTCCATGGCTTCAGAGACTAGGACTCGCGGCAATGGTTTCAAACTACAGGAAAAGAGATTCCATTTGAACATTAGGAAGAACTTCATGACAGTTAGAGCTGTTCGGCAGTGGAATATGCTGCCACCATGGAGGGCGGTGGAGTCTCCTTCCTTGGATGTTTTTAAGCAGAGGCTGGATGGCCATCTGTTGGAAATATTGTGATGGGGTTCCTGCACGGCAGGGGGTTGGACTAGATGGCCCTTGAGGTCTCTTCCAACTCTATGATTCTATGATTCTCTGATTCTATGGCTCCTCCTGAGGAGCAGGGAAGATATCATTTTCCATCCCCATCTCAGCACATGCGAATATGCCAAATATCAGGAGAGCTAATTTTTATTGGACACAAGCAGCTGTAGACATCTATACATTCTCCTTCTGTCCACTTTAAGGAGAAGGTTCCGAAGCCCATTCTTAAAACACCCAGCTTGGCTCTGGATGATTTGGCCAACTATGGTCCGATTGCCATTGTCCCTCTCCTGGGCTTGGTGATTGAGTAGATCGCTGCTGAACAGTGCCAGATATTCCTGGAGCTTGATAATGTCCTGCACCCATTCCAGTCCAGGTTTAGGCCGCATTTTGGGACCGAAACAGATTTAGTCCTGCTGCAAGATGACCTTTTGAGGGAGGCTGATAGGGGATGCTCTTTTTTGCATCACTCTGATCCTGGTCCGCCTGCATTGGTTGCCCATTGTGTTCCAAATCAGGTTCAAGGTATTGGATTTGGTTTACAGAATCCTCCATGGCTTGGGTCTTAATTATCTGGCGGAGGATATCTCCTTCAGATTGGTAAATGACCCTCCCACAAGGACTTCCCAGGTGCTCACACTTTGGTTGGCCACTCCCAGAGAGGCCCGCAAAGTTTTAACATGGAATCGGGCTTTCTCTGTGGCTGCACCATTGCTTTGAAATTCCATCCCTAGCTAGGTTAACCTGGCTCAATCTCTGCCTTGAAGACCTGGCGTTTTTAAGGAGGCCTTTGGGTGATTGCTGTTGCTTTGTTACTTGTATGGCTTGCTTGGATGCCAGTATCTTTTGGGCATGTTTATGGTTTGTTTACTCACTTTTGCTTATTCTTTTGTTTACTGTACTTGTTCTTTGTTAACTGCCATGAGTTGTTTGTTGTTTCATTTACTGTACTTGTTCTTTGTTAACCACCATGAGCTGGCAGCATATAAGTCTCAAATATAGTAAAAGTACAGTAGGACCCCCGTACCCACTGATTCATTGATCACTGATTCACTTATCCATGGTTGGCAGAGGATAAATTAAATAAATAATTCAGCAGCCTCAGAGCAAGCTCCTGTCACAAAGAGCAGCTGTAAAGCAAGCTACTGTCATAAAACAGCAGCTGTAAAGCAAACTACTGTCACAAACAGCATCCGTAAAGCAAGCTACTGTTGCAAAACAGCAGCCATAAAGCAAGCTGCTGTCCCAAAACAGCAGTTTGGGGTAGGGTTTGGCATTCTCTCTTATCCATGGTTTTCGTTATCCACGGAAAGGCCTGGAACCAGTCTCCAGCGGATACCAGGGTCCTACTGCAAATTCATTGTGGTCTAAGATGAGAAAGCAAAATGCCTGGGTGAGAAATAGACATATGCCTAAAAGGAGAAATGAAGCTTTTTGAAGGGGAAGCTTAGCTTGACTCCAATCAAGACACCTAAAAAGGTACCTAGAGCAGCACCTTGTAGGTAGCACTGCTGTTGCTATAAAAGCGGGTGGAAAAGGAAGCCAAGTTCAGAACACAGACAGAGTTTTTGATGATTCAGAAACAGCACAGTTGGGATAGAAGTGGACTGATGCAATCAGGAGGCAACAGAGGTGGGGAATGGGATGAGCAAGACAGTGAGCTCAGTCCGGGGGTTGGGGGGGGAGAGTACACCTTGGCTTGGGGTGAGGATCAGATTTCCTCTGTGAAGATATGGAACATCACAGCACCAGCACAGTACACATGTTTGGATCTGTGCAAAAAGGATGGGGGGAGGAGGAGAACTCACACTCAAGAAGGTCACGTAGGGATATTACTCCATTGCTCTTAGCTCGACAGTCCCCTGGGAAGGTAGAAGGCTCACTTCTGAGACATGCTTAAGGAGTGAGCTCTGTTCGAATGCTCTCAGGTCCAGTAATGAAGTCATTTTCCTTCTATAAAATGGTTGGTTGTTCCGTCTTCATTGTCCTTCTGTGAGTCATACCTATGGGATCTTATGCCTCTGAGTGCTACAGGGAGAATGTTCTATGGCTGAGTAGTTTTGGGTTGGGGGCCCATGCGCCTGCCCTTCCATAGTTGTCTGCAACGTTCCCCTCTGGACAGGGCTCTCCTCCTTGCACATGAAAAAAAACCCACCCTCTCCTGTACAGGTTCTAATCCAATCCCATTATTTGAGTCTGAAGTTAAAAAGAGTTGTTCTTTCTAAGGCGCACACTTCTGGAAATAACCCACGAGGACGTGCAGCGCTTCAGGAAGTGGACTGCAGGAATGTCCGGCGGGTGGAAGTAGCCCGCGGGCTGTTCAAACTTGGACAGCCCTGTGATAGAGGATACTAGAATCAGGATTGGATACTGGGGCTGAGGATTGGATACTAGAATCTATCATTTTTTGGAGGAGTGGAGGCTGTCCTAATACCAGAACAGGACTTGGGGCAGCAGTGGCCTTCTTGCATTGTGGAGCATCTCCCAAATGTAGCGTAGGTGTACAGGCCTCGGCTGACATTCTCTGGATCTGGAGAGGTGGATTCAGAATATAATAAAGGTTACACTTTTCCTCCTGCTTGCAACACCATCCAGCTAGGAAGTGAGTATCTTTTTCTCTGCAGTTCGACAGTGACATCTTTCTTCAGGTACCAACCCACAAAAAGCTGGGAACTTGTTTCCATGTTCTGCATTGCATAATTACAGACCAGATAAAAACAACCAGTCTTCTATTGGATACAAGTATAAAATGCAGTAGCAATTGTATTATTCTGTGTGCCGCTTGCAGTGTAGGTACAACATGTACAGTATGTGTATGCCTCTTGTGACTATTTTAGGAAGATGTGCCTCCCCCACTCGCTTCGCTTGGACCATGAGCTGTCCCTGATGAGAGCATAAGAAAATATTTTACAGTCTTAACATCTCCATGCTCCTTAGCTCTTGGTTTCGCAGTTGTTCCCTTGTCATGTATCTGGAGCTCTTAATGGTAAAATGAATTTGAAGCTAAGTTCTCCTAACCTCTCTTGGGACAAAAATAATAATAATAATGGCAATTTGAAGCAGCAAAGAGCTGTCAATTAAGGCAAAAGGGAAGGACAAGCCGTGGGCTGAGCGGGAGGGACCGAAAATGTGAGGAAAAAGTGTGCGGCTGATGGACTTGGGCATCCTGTTGCTAGGAAACCGCATCAGCATTAAATACAGTGTGCTAATTGGCTGGCTTGTTGTCAGTGCCTGGGTACCAGCCTGGGCCTGCTCCTGCTCCACAGCTGTTTCTGCTGTCTGGTTGCTAGGCAACTACATCTTTTCTCTTTCCCCCCTTTCCTCCTTCTCCTTTTGGCACCTAATTGTCTGTTTCTGCTGGTGGTGTGGCTGCCGGGTACTAGTCTGGGCCTGCCGCTCTGCTGTTCTCCCCAGAGGTCTGGGATGGGGAGGCGGGGGAAGAATATGTCAGCAATTAATGGAGCAGAAGTGCACACTTTGCAGAAGGCCTGGCACCTGTGTCCCCTAATCCCCCCACCACCCAACAAAATCCTTCTGTTCCGAAACACACATCAGGTGCCTCAAGCTTCTTTCTCTGCTAAGCTGATAAGAATAGGTTTTAAAAAGGACTGGAGTGGAGGAAGCTTTGTCCCTTTTAAGAGGGGACTTGGAGGGACAGCAAAGGGATAATGTATGCTTTTCCAATATGATTTCTGTCAGTAGAACCTGATAAAATGAATTGTTGCTTTCTTACATCCAGACTGGCTAGAAATGGGGAAGGGGTTTTTGAGAGAGTACTGCTTAAGCCTTTAGACATTTTCCTCTTTTAAAAAAAGAGCCTCTTGCTGTCATGGAAGGAAAGCCTGTTTTCTTTACCTTTGCCTCCCGTTTGATGGCTTCCAATTATGGCCAAACAATACTCACACACCTGTCATGGGTGCTTAAATGAGAAAATGGTTCACTCAACTGTTTATACAGGTAAATTGAAGCAGCTTCCTGGTGGCTTCTAAAACTTCCTTTTGTGTATGTGTGTGTTGTGTCATTACAGTTGTGACTGACTCTTCGTGACCCCATGTCCATGGAGTGGCTTTGCCAGATCCTACTCCAGGCATCTTGCAGCACCTGTTATTCCCTGGTGGTCTCCCATCCAAGTAATAACCAGGGCCGACCCTGCTTAGCTTCTGAAATCAGGCGAGACTGGATGCTAAAACTTCCTTTTAGGCCAGATTAAAGGAGCTGGTCAGAAAATGCCAGCAGTATTATCTCCGATCACAGCTGGGGCAGGCTGGTCCACTGAAACCTGGATGGTGTTTACAACATGGTTGTAGGACTGGACCCTGATTTATATGCCATTAATGAGCTGTAACCAGCCAAATCTCTTCCCACCTCTAATGCTCCACTTTTCAGCCATGTCAGTTCAACCCCTTTAGTTGTGGCATTAAAGGCTAAGAGATCAAGTGATGTGTGAAGCACCCCTAAGAGTCAAAATGGGATGGACCTCATGTTGAACCCCGATTAAAAGTCTCTAGTGGAGACTAGACTCCTCGTGCCTTTATTCGAGCCGTTTCTGAGAAGGCGCCTTCGCTAGTTGGATCATGGAGAGTTACTTTGGCTCTTGCTCTGATCTGTGATAATTCTCTCCTCAGTGCCGGCCGCTCAAGACTTTATATTCCGAGCAGCATTTCTGGCACACTGTGAAGCATCGTGTCTCAGTGTCTGTGTCTGCCTGCAATGGGTAATTTTTGTAGCTTAAATTGACATTGATCTGCCTGTCGAGACTCTTGCAACTAGAGGCCCCGATACTCCTTCTATTCTAGCAATTGTGAGGCTTTGGGATACAGATGACTATAGGAGAAGATCCTTTGAGGAAAGCACTGTCACAGTGACCTTGTCCTGCCTTTCTTCCAATTCTTCCAACACTTCATGTTTCTCTCCATTTCTCGGTGAATTTGCCTGTTCATCTTGGCTTCCACCGGTATTTTCCAAAAGTGTGCATTTTTCTTCATGTTAGGAATAGTAGTAGTGCAAAGCTATGATTTCACTTACACTGAAATAAATTAGAGGCACACTTGGGAATAGAAGACCTCTAAGTTAATTTTTTTTCAAAAACCATTTTATCAAGATCTGTTGAATAATCTCACACCTTCAAGCTGATGGTGTGTGCGTATACTGTATATATCTTCAGAAGTCTGTGTGTTCTGTTTCCTTCCACAAACAGAAAACCTGATGTGTTCTACCTGATAATTGACAGAATATATTTAGAATTGAATGACAGTTCCTGAGTGTTTTGTAGCAGGAATATTAAAGATTCTTGTATTGTAAATCATGAATTTCCAGTTTGTGTCAAACATGCATATACAGTAGGACCCCTGTATCCGCGGGGGATTGGTTCCGGGCTGCCCCACGGATACTGAAACCTGTGGATAAGAGCAAAAGTGCCCAGTTATCACAAGAGGCACCGGTGGGAGGGGAAGGGAGGGGAAAGAGAGGCAAGAGGTAAGTCTGCTAGGTAGCAAGGCAGGCTGGCAGGCAAACAAGAAGGTGGGGGGGGGGTCCAGGGAGAGCGAATGGGTTTCACTGTGCTCAGCGGCGGGGCGGTGGCTGTTTCTGCTGCGGATGCCAAGGGGGATCTCCATGCCTCTCCACTAAGGCACACTACTACGTTGCTTGGTCCACCACTGGGAAGATTGAACGACCAGGGACACCCCTGGCCATTCAGGCTTACTGGGCGGTGCAGCAGGTCCACTGCTTGGGAAGCTTGAATGGCTGCAGGCACCCCACTCCCACCCCGCTGATTGCCAACTGCAGATAACTGAATCTGCGGGTGGTGAATCACTGGATACAGGGGTATTACTGCATTTCTGTTTCTCCCCTCACCATAACATTAATAATAGCCTTATGCCATCATGTCAGTTTTGACTAATGGCAGCCCTTTCCATGGTTTTCCAAGTAGAGAATATTCAGAAGTGATTCCCCCTTCCCTTCTTCTGGGGGGGGGTGGTGGGGGGACCCTGTACAGCTTGCCCAAGGCCACACAGGTTGGCTCTACCAAGAGGAGTCACACTGATGAACTGAACTTCCAACCTCTGGCTTCACGCTCAGATACCTAAAACACTGAGCTATTAAGACTGTAATTTTTCAAATAGAATTCAATACACTCTAACATCCAAAATATAACTTTGGAATGAATAAACGTGGACATGTGCGGCAAAAATGACACTTCAGAGGTTAAACTTCAGAAGCTAGTGATAGAGATCGGTCATTAGCATATCTTTGGAATGCAGAAAGATAGGGCATATCATATTAGAAGAAAATTAACACTTAAAATAAGTTGGAGTATTTTTTTTCATTTCAACAGCTTCTATTTTGTTACATTTTTTGATTAGAAAGTTGACTGAGCTTTTCAGTTGTTGAAACGGTATTGGTGCGAAAAATCTGATTTTGAACAAATAATGTTGCCTCGTTTAGATCATTAGTGCATCACATCCAATATCTAATTATTAGTGCCTTTCCTTGATTTCCTTTGGAGGTCTTTTCCATTAGTCCTGCTGCACAAGATTAACTGGCCATGCTAGATATTAAACCTGCAACCTTATTTATAGAAAGCATGTACTGTTCTACCAATATCATTCTGAACCTACCAGAATAGAAGTTTTGGTATGTGGAAGTCCCCAGAAAGAGCCATGACCTTGATTATCCAGTTCTCAAACCAAGGTAGAAAAAAAGCAAAATCAAGTAAGTGCTGGAGAAGCATCATCTGCATCATGGGAATGAGAGTGAATTTTCATTGCCCTGGTTCTTTCATATTGCCCACCCAACCTGTGAAGGACTGCTCTGCTGAAGAAGTTCTAACATGTACCACAATGTCATATGAAAATGAGTGCCCCTCCTTTAGCACCCTACTCTTAACTGGTATTATGAACTTGAGATCCTTCATGAAAGCATCTGCTGTGTTTGGAAGATGCTGCCTTCTGTATTTGCAGAGTTGACATACAAGGCATGCTTATAGCTATACAGAATTGACTTAAGAAGGCAACCTCATATCAGTTGTCTATTGCTCTGCTTACTTCTTAAAAACATGCAAGGTTTCTTCTCCCTGTCTGTAATCCACAGTTTTTTTAAAAAGTCCCAATGTCTCTATTTTGTGGGCACAATGGAATATTACTTCTAAAAACTTGGTTGCAGACTACTACTCAGATGAATGATGAAGTTATCATCCTAATGCAATGTCTGGGTAGTGAATATGTGTTGTATGTAAAAAAATCCTTCGTGTGAGACAACCAGTTTAGATTGTCAATCTTCCCCTGCCTTTTCAAGAACCCATTATAGAACTATAGTATTCTTCTGTGAAGATTCTCAGTCATCCAGGTTCGTTTAACTGGGAGTTGAGTCATGGCTACTGGACTTCTTTTTTGAGAGATAGAAACGTTTCGCTGTTCATCCAAACAGCTTCATCGGTCTGAATACAGCTAGTGCAAGAGACCTTCTTATAGTCAGCTTGACCTCTTGTCCCCTGGTCTGATTGGCTCATAAGATGAACAAAGCCTGAATAGGCTTGTTAGGGAGACATTAGTGTCCATGGCCTTAAGGTAAACAATGGCCTAAGGTGCTGAAACTCCTCTCTCTACATTGGAGAAACTAAACAGCCATTAAACAGAAGAATGGCCCAACATAGGAGAGGTAACAGGTCAGGACCAGAATCAGCAGTACACCTCCATTTGAAGGAAAAAGGCCACTCTTTCAAAGATGAGGATGTACACATATTAGACAAAGAAGAGAGGTGGTTTGAGAGAGGAGTAAGGGAAGCCATTCATGTTAGCATTGAAAATCTCTCCCTCAAGCAGAGGTGGTGGGCTCCGGCATAGTCTATCTGCTACTTATCAGGCTGTACTTTCCAAAGTACCCAGGCAAATCAAGGAGACTTCACCACAAGGTCACAGCTAACAACCCATTCTTGATGGGTTTCAGCACCTTAGGCCATTGTTTACCTTAAGGCCATGGACACTAATGTCTCCCTAACGAGCCTATTCAGGCTTTGTTCATCTTATGAGCCAATCAGACCAGGGGACAAGAGGTCAAGCTGACTATAAGAAGGTCTCTTGCACTAGCTGTATTCAGACCGATGAAGCTGTTTGGATGAACAGCGAAACGTTTCTATCTCTCAAAAAAGAAGTCCAGTAGCCATGACTCAACTCCCAGTTCCTTCCTTCCTTCCTTCCTTCCTTCCTTCCTTCCTTCCTTCCTTCCTTCCTTCCTTCCTTGTCAGAAATATTTCTATATATGCTTCTCATTTGCACAAACCACAAATACTTGACAAGTATATACAGTATAAGGGATAATGAAATATGCTTTCTTGGGGATTTTTTCCATATTTAAAAAATGGCCATGGTTCTTTCCTTGTGTTAACTTCTGATATTTGGGTGTAGTTGTCAAGAGGAGGAGGATGGGCGCAGCCCAGTCTTTGCTGAGGTCTCTAGGTCAAGGTTTCCTTTAGACTTGGCTTTTAAAGGTCACCCTTGCCTTTATATTTTTGCTCTTCGCTGCATACTGTAAGCAAGCGTGCAGTGCCAGGGAAGACAAAGAGACACTGTCTGACATTTGGCAGCGAGCAGCTCATGTTACAATAGAAAAGAATCTGAAAGGAAGGCTGCGCTTTGCAGAGCCCGCTCGGGAATGCCCCTGGAGCTCAGCTATCATCATGGATGCTAAAAGTACAGCAGAGGTTAAGAGAAGAATACACTCTCTAGAAGACTTTTTAAAGAGCATTTCTACTTGGGTTTCATGCAGTACCTCCTACGGTCAGAATCATGAGTCTTGGCTTCTATTTTTCTGTTAATACTTGGGCAGAATACGTTGCCTCTCCCCCCAGACTAATCCAGCTCCCTACCCAAGGAAACACATTATGGGACTATCCCTAAATAATGTTGCATGGGCTAGTAACCAAGGAGAACAAAAAAATGAAGGAAGGAAGGATCGAACAAGTGCTTTAAAATGGAGCTAAGGGTGACATGGGTATGGGTAAATAATCATCATGCAATTATTACTTACTTCGTAAGTAAATGATTAATTAGTAACTAGTCTATGTAATGTTGACACTTACAAATTTGGTTCTCATGCGTTTTATTTTTTAGCTTTCTGGCTGAGCCTAATAAAGCAATATGACCAAGCTTAGATTTTATTTCTAAAAGAAATGTAAAAGGTCCAAGACAACTTAGAATATTTTAAAAGCTTCCCCAGAGTGGTGTGAGACGGCAACTTTCATCATATAAGCATGTTCAGGGACAAGGGGGGTTGTAGCACTAAAACATCTGGAAAGCCAGATTGGAAAGTGCTGATTTAATTCACTTCTAACCTTTATATTTCTGAGCTGTTTACTGCAAAATCATTAATTAGCTCCCCGGGGACAATTTATCTTGCAAGTTCACACTCAGTAGAGGTAAGATCTTGGGTGGGAAGCTGGCATGGCCGTAATAACTTTGGAAACAGTTCCTGCCCATGTAGAGTGCCTCATAAATTTTAGCTTGCTGAAAGGTACGGCATTTTCATCTTGGGTTGTGGTGACTATCAGTGGTACAAAGGAACCTGTAAGTCCATAAAAGAACGTCCTGGAAGTTAGTGTGAACCGTACATTTATGGTTAATGCACCGGAAGAAATCCTTCTGGGATAGCACTTCCCCTTCTGCACGAATGCAGCTATTGTGGGCATCGCTTGATTTGGAGTGAGCTGCAGTAAAAGTTGTGAAATTAAACTCACTCGGCTTTTAAAACATCCAGTAGTTGTTAGCCTCAAATTTTTCACTTTACTCGTTGCATCTGTGAGCTTTGATGGCTTGACTGACGGATCGGCTGCTGTTTGGCTTCCCGATGCCTGCTGCAATTTGGTTTAAGGTTTCCTCTCTGCTGCTTTGCTTTTTTCCCCCGAACCTCCCCCTTTCCCCTTTCTGAAAGCCCTAAGAAGCCGAGGATAAAAGGCTGTGGTTGCTGAACCATGAGAGATATCTTGGCCCACCCTCTTCCTTTGCCTCTGCCAGGTTTCCACTTTATCTTTCAAGCAGCACAGCCTTGCTAGCAATCAATAATGTTTAGGAGGTGATTAACCACACACAGACTTTTCTCTCTTCTTTGGGCCCAGATGAGAGATGTTGATGTTTGCTTCATCATAACCAGGGTGGGGGTTCGAAACCAACATTAATCCCCCCCCCCAATTCATCTCCTCACCTCTTTTCATTGGCTGGCTTTTGAAGACAAGATAGTTTTGCCCAAGGTTTGTCCCATAAAATAATCAGACATTTCCTGTCTGCTCTTAGAATCATAGAATCATAGAATCATAGAATAATAGAGTTGGAAGAGATCTCAAGGGCCATCTAGTCCAACCCCCTGCCATGCAGGAACCCCTTCACAATATTTCCGACAGATGGTCATCCAGCCTCTGCTTAAAAACCACCAGAGACTCCACCACCCTCCGTGGCAGCATATTCCAGTGCCGAACAGTTCTAACTGTCATGAAGTTCTTCCTGATGTTCAAATGGAATCTCTTTTCCTGTAGTTTGAAACCATTGCCCCGAGTCCTAGTCTCTGAAGCCATGGAAAACAAACCTGTTCCCTCTTCAATATGACATCCTTTCAAATATTTAAACATAGCTATCATATCCCCTCTCAGTCTTCTTTTTGAAAGGCAAAGCATTCCCAGTTCTTCTTCCAACACACACACACACACACACACACACACACACACACACACACACAGAGAGACAGAGAGAGAGAGAGAGAGAGAGAGAGAGAGAGAGAGAGAGAGAGAGAGAGAGAGAGAGAGAGAGAGAGAGAGAGCATTTTGGATTCAGGAAACTGTAATCAAGGGATTGTTCCTGTGTGTGGTTGTCAGTTCCAAGGCAGTTTCCAGTGTTCAGCATGGTGGTGTTTCCTGTATTAAAATATGAAAATATACAAGGATAGGAGTCAGTACTGCCTCATATCCGAAAGACCGAGAAAGCAGCCAGATTGGATTGGATAAAAAGCACAAAGAGATAGAAACACGTGGTCTCCTTCGTTCACAGGACTATGGAAGGTGGCGTGCAAACAAATTATAATTGTATCTTCCATATACAAGTCACCTTTTCTTTGAGCTTGTTTCAAGGGACACCGTCTGTCCAAGAGAAGAATGTGTGAAAAGCTTACTTGAAAAGATGACCTGCAGACTGTTTACCCTTACCTGCAGACGGGAAAACAGTAAAATAAATGCTTTTGTTTCCTTCTGATAAAAAAAAAATATCATCACCAACCAAGAAATCAATTGGTTCCTTTCAAAACCAAAGATCATGGCAAGTTTTATCTTAATTGTAGGAACTGGCAAACCACTCCAGTATTTCTGCCAAGAAAACTCCATGGAAATGGGGTCATGGAGAGTCAGTCATGACTGTAACAACACAACACACACAAAACATGTTTAACTCAGAGCAGAGGTGGGTCTACACAATGCAGTTTTTAAACCTAGAATTAATAATAAATAATAATAATAGTCTGCTCTCAAGTAAATTCTGGCTTATAGCAACCCTTTTTAAGGTTTTCCAGGTAGAGAAAATTCAGAGGTAGCTTACCATTCTCTTCTTCTGGGGTCTCCCTGGGATCAGAGTGGCTGATATTTTCCAAATATTGATTGTTGGGGGTGGTCCATTAGAAAGAAGTGAATTATTTTAATGGCAATTTTAGGCTAAATATTTATGCTCTCATAGATGTTAAACGCTATGGCCAACCTGTTGTTCCTAATTGGAATAGTCTAGGCATGGTTGTTTCGTTTCAGAAATGGTCTGGTTCTGAAACAAAATGCGGGAGCCCAGCTGTGTTTGGAACCGGACCAATCCTCCAGAATGAATTCAGCCAATCCATTACCTTGCGTTGGGCTCACACGGGGTTAAACTCAAACGAGGAAGAAGCCTCTGGCATCATCCTTCCTTCTCCCTGGCGCTGGCCAATCAGACAGGAAGGCAGGATGAGGCACTTCCTTGCACAGCTCCTGATTGGCCAGTGCCAGGGAGAAGGAAAGATGACATCAGAGGCATTGGGGGCGGCAAGGAGGAGGGCGGCACACATTGGTGGCTGTAAGTTTTATTTTTAATTTTCCCCCCTCCTTGCCCCCCTGCTGATCACCAACCGCAGATAACTGAACCCCCGGTTAGTGAATCAGCAGATAAGAGGGTCATATTGTATACACTGATTTAGTAGGTCTACTCTAGTTAGGGCTGATGAATTGATCTCTCCCTTAGAGTCAGACATCTAAATCAGAACAGACTCTTTCCATATTATACTACTCTGTGGAGAGCAAGTTTCATAGTGTCAGAATCTCTAGAGTCTCCCCGTTGAAATATTTTTTTTCCAAAACAGTCTCAGAATCCTTTCACAGAAAAGGTATGCTACAAAACATCTTGGTTTCCCTGCCAGTTTCTGACTGATTATCATTTCTAATAACTAATTTGTACATTTATCCTCTTGCATTTGGACTGACTTTTCAAAACTGGTATATATCATGTTAGCAGGTGGTCATGTGTAGTCCTTGGGTGTTTGATGCAAGTCTACAATTTGGGGACAGAGTTCCCATAGGCATGATTGCATGGATTTGTTCCTGAACTTATACCTTTTTTCTGGTAATCTGTTGTTTCTAGTGAGGAGACAATTTTGAGCCATTTATGAACAGGAACAAGCCCACCTAACACCTGCTTTTGTTGGATGGCCTTTATGGATGTACTGGAAGTGCCTTAGTTAAGAAGTGTCAATGGCTTTAAACATGTTTTCTTTCCTGGTCTGCCAAGGAATAGGGTTAGGGTTAGGGTTAGGGTCTGGTGCTTGTCCAAAGGAGTGGAGTAAACACAGTTCTGTCACAGGACTTGGATTTAGATAGCAGGCTGTATGGTACACTGAGGATCATAGTTGGGAATGCAGGTATTTCAGAGGTGAGTGGATTTGTAGAGCAATGTGTTTATGAATTTTCCATTCAGTTCCACAGTACTGTCCAGAAGACAAATCTGTTGTAGATTGATGAACGTATCATCTGGTTCAGTGGTGCTCAACCTTGGCTAACCCAGATGTTCTTGGACTGCAACTCCCAGAAGCTTTCACAACCAGCTATGCTCCTTGGGGTTTCCGGGAGTTACATTCCAAGATCGCATGGGTTGGGAACCCCAGATCTATTTGATTGATCAAATCCTGTTGAAATTCCTTATGGTTTTCCATCCTGTGGGACCAAATGATGGAGACACTTTCATTTCCTACCTAGTTATGAGTAGAGGCAAACGTCGTTGTTGCTGCTGTTGGTGGTGGTGGTGGTGACTGAGGTGGTGACCTATTTTTATTTATGTGGCATATCTTGCTGGTCAGGAAGATGTAAGAGGCTGTGGCATTTAATGGGAATACTGGTTAAATGTACCCCAGGGTGCATAGATGTAACTCTTCCTGCCAAGAATACTATCATGCAATAACAAGAAACAGGTACTATAAAGAAATTTGATGCAGAATTATAACTGAGAAGCTAAATCAGTAAGAACAGTGGTCTCATAAAGTCTCATGAACTAACAGCAATAAATTCAGAATTTAGTGTGCGAGAACACTCAATACATAATTATTCTGCCTTCCTGTTATCTTGGCTGTAACAGCTACAAAATCAAAAGAACTGAAATGTTTATTTTGCACATTAAAACAAATTGGCCAAAATAACCAAATAGCTAAATCTAACATATATTACTGTACCTTGATGAAGTTACATAGAATATTTCATTTATAGGCAGATGCTAAGTTTATTAACCAGTCACTGAAGGTGAGTGCAAAAGGATATGGCTTCTCTATTTTAATTCTGTGTTTAAAATGTTTGTGTGTTTTTGTCCAGTTAAGTGTGGGCCAATCTGCCTGTCTGGTGGGGGAACTCGTACTTGGATCTCCCAGGCAGGTCTGACATCCATGCATGGCATACTCGTGCAAAGGTGACACCGGCCGGCTGGCCTGGCGCCCGGCCCAAAAAGCTGCCAATATGCCTCAGCTTGATCTCTGGCATCAGGCAGTAAGTGGGTGGAGCTGAGCCAGGCTGCGGCATTGAACAGTGGTCCAGACTTGAGTTACCAAGCTCAGATTTCAGGGAGGAAGCCTGAGACCAAGGGGACGGCCTTGGAGACATCGAAGCAAGCAGTCCTTGTGAGCACCTTGTAGAACTTTTGCAAAGTGATACGTAGGTGCATGGGAGAGAGTAAGACAGGCCGTGTGGATTGCCTTAGCAGCTTCCTTAAACCTTGTTTTTCCAAACCAAATGTCTTCCCACATACCCAGTGAGCCTTGGCATCCGATGGGTAAAGCCACACTTGACATGTACATGTGAAGGCTAGTGCTGGTCCAGTAATGACAACAATGGTAGGCAGTTTGCAACTTACCCGTATATTTTCCCGCCCCATGTATAAGACGACCCTCACATTTCCAACCCAAAATTACAGTTTTGTAACCACAGGTTTCTCTCAGCAGCTTGCATCTGTGTTTAAGATGACCCTCAATGTTTTGTCTAACCATTTTGGGTGGGAAATATACTCTTATACATAGAAAAATACTGTAACTAAATTCCTCCCATGTGCCAGCACTGCTGCTGCTGCTGCTGCTGCTGCTGCTGCTGGGTGACAAGTGGGGAGGGAAGCGGACCAGCAGCAACGATCACTGCACATTTAGGTCTCTCAAGATTTGCTGTCTTAATTATATCAGCCCTGCTTGACCGTGCACGTATCAGAGTGGCATAGCTTAGACCAGGCCTGCACAAAGTCCAGCCCGGGGGGGGGGGGCAAATCCGGCCCGTCAGGCCATTCTGAGTGGCCTGCAGCTGGCTGGCCCACCCCTCCCTCCCCCTCCTTCACCCCATGTTTGTTTTTTTAAATCTTCCGGGAACACTGACACCGCCAGGAAGCTTGAGGGGCTGGGCGGGCCGGCCAGCCAGTGAGCAGAAGCTTGTGGGGCCGGGTGGGTGGGCGAGGGGGCAGGCCACCACCACCAGCACCGCCGGGAAGCTTGTGGGGCTGGGCACACGCACCGGGGTGGTGCGCGGGTGGGCTGCCGCCACCGGCATCACCAGGAACCTTGTGAAGCTAGGCGCGTGTGCGGGGGTGGCAGGGTCAGGGAGCAACCGGCCCCTGACACATTCTCAGCCACCAAATCTGGCCCTCCTTACAAAAGGTTTGGGCACCCCTGGCTTAGACTATGTACGCATGTATTGGGGCATGGGGGCACAAAACTCAATTCTGCGCTGCCATGATAAGACGGGCAGGCGGCCGGAACACCAGCTAGAGGGGAGTGCCCAACAGTGGGGAAGGGTATGGGCCAATAGCTTGGTCCACTAAGAGCCCTCAAATGTTGAGCGAATAACAGCAATATGTTGCCGTTTTAATGAGATGCATCCTCAAGGTACTATCAGTTTAGTCAAAGTGCTGACACTTGGTTCCTTGTTTAACCCTTTCTCTCTGTTCTAGTTTTCTACTCAACATTTTCTGCCCCAGCTACTATTTACTGTTCTCTCTCTCTCTCTCTCTCTCTCTCACACACACACACACACACACACACACACATACACAAAATCTCTGTGTGTGATTGACTGAGAAAATGGTACAGAATGAGAAGTGTCCAAAACCTCTCTCCTGCTCAAAATCAAATTGTCTGGGAATTCGGGCTCCCTGCATGACTGTATATCATTAGGAGAAAGAAGAAAGTGAGGCTGTCCTTTTGTAAAGAAAAGTCTGTGAAAAAGTTGCTGAAGTTTAATGCATTGATCGCTGTTGTGAATTTTTCAGGTTGTTTGGCTGTGTTCTGGAATTTGACTTGGTAGCAAAACTTCCAGCACACGGCCGAACAACCCGAAAAACTCACAACAGCTATCAGACCCCGGCCGTGAAAGCTTTTGAGGATGCATTAAATGGTACTTTTAGATATTTAATCCCTGTCTGAAGGCAGTTGCACACTTTGTATGAGCATGCAGTGCTAGTCATGTGAGCTGTCAGATGATGCGCATGCTGCCTCATGTATGCAGTAAGCCAGTCTGTGCATGGATTTAACGGGAGAACCTGGGAATTGAAGTCTCTAATGCCATATAGTCCTCCTTTAATTCATTGTCTAAAAATCTATCTTAAAGGTGTTAAAGTAATTTCACTTCATTGATTTGTGTTTTTTTTTAAAACGTGTGCTGCTTTAAAGATAAATTACTGGTGACATGCATGCTTTCTGCACACCAGGGCAGCTCCAGATGCACGCTCTTACTCCCTTCACCTGAAATCAAAATTTCTAAACCAAACCCTTTCCTGCCATTCTATAACCTGAATAAATCTTGCAAATTAAGGGAATAAACATCTATTTACTATATTTGCACAATGTGTGCTGTATTGGCTATGGGGAAAGATTAAGAGCCATGGACACTCCTGAAACTGGATGGTTTGATTTGCTCAGTAAACTCTCATGCTTTACTGTGGTGGTCCAGGTGGCACATGCGGGCCGTCTCTGCAGTCCCAAGGACTAGATAGCTTAAAATAGGGGAGGGGAGAGCAACTAGACACCGATGAATGTTGTTGCATATTTGCAAGTGAGAAGAAAACATAACCCAAAACTCTGTGCTACCATGTTGTGGTGCCTCGGTGTACTACCACTGGAGGCATTCTAGAGAAATTTGGAGAATCACCTGGCAGATCTCCTTTGAATTGTATTCCTGCGTGGAACCGATGGGAGTGGGGATTGGTCTTGGTGGCCTTATAGGGCTCTTCCAACTTCACAATTCCTTGATTCTATGTACAGCATCTTGTTTGTCTATTTGCCATCCGGTGCTTTGCTGTGGGAAGGAATTGAGAGCATTTGAGAAGGGAGGCCTCCCCTCTTACTGTGTTTGGGTACTTGGGAGTGGCCATGAAGTCACAGCCACCGTGCCTGCTGACTCCTTGTGGATCATGGGATCGCTGCAGAGGTACAGAAGGGGGACTTGTAAGATGAAATTGATTCCGTGGGCCTTCTGGTGCTTAGGAACTGGCATTCCACTGCTGACATGCTTTATACCGTATTTTTCCATGTAGATGACTTTATTTCCTCAGAAGTAAGCCTTTCCCAAAGGGTGGGGAAGGGTTGGGGGAGAAGCCAAACTGACCTTGCTGTTTGATTTGTTCATTTTGTTAGTTTGGGGTTCAAAAAGTGGGAAGAGCATCTTGTACATGGTAGCGTCTTATGGATGGTACAGTATGTTAAAAGTGATTATGTTCTAAGATGTTGTTGCATCTTATGATTTATACAGTATACAATATTTTATTGTTATGTATGCTCTATTATTGGTTTCTGTTGTATGTTCTGCATCTCTTTGGAGAGAAAGAAAGAAAGAAAGAAAGAAAGAAAGAAAGAAAGAAAGAAAGTGTGAATGAATGTGGGTGACAGCTGGGGCTCCAGGTTTTTAGGATTAACACAAAGCCTCTTTTTTCTCTCCTGCAGGTGAGAAGCCTTACAAGTGTTCGTGGGAAGGGTGTGAATGGCGTTTTGCACGAAGTGATGAACTCACGCGGCACTACAGGAAACACACGGGGGCAAAGCCCTTTAAGTGCAACCATTGTGACAGGTAACAAAGATCCATTGTTCTTAACTTTTATCCTGCTTCTGGTTTCAAGATGAGCCCTTACATCAGGCCTGCCCAAAGTCCGGCCCGGGGCCCAAATCCGGCCCGCCAGGCCAGTCAGAGTGGCCTGCGGGTGGCGGGCCAGCCCCTCTCTTCCCCCATGTTTTTTTTTTAAATCTTCCGCAAACACTGACACCACTGGGAAGCTTGAGGGGCCGGGCGGGCCGGCCGGCCGGTGAGCAGAAGCTTGTGGGGAGGGTGGGCAAGGGGGGGCCACCACCACCAGCACCGCCGGGAAGCTTGTGGGGCTGGGCGCGTACACAGGCTGCTGCCACCGGCATAGCCGGGAACATTGTGAGGTTGGGCGCACGCACGGTCAGTGGGTGAGGCTTATGGATCAGTGGGTGGGGCTTGCAGTGGGGTGGCAGGGTCGGGGAGCAACCGGCCCCTGACACATTCTCAGCCACCAAATCTGGCCCTCCTTACAAAAAGTTTGGGCACCCCTGCCTTACATCATTACACCAGGGCAGTTTGCCCCTTTTGGGACGGTGCTACAGTGTTCCCTTTCAGGTTTAGAGCCTGCCTTGCAATTGTAAGGCACCATCCCCAAATATTTCAAGGTGGATTCCACTTCCACAGACAGGTGCCTAGTGGGAAACCTAATCTACCTGCCAATTAGTAGGCAATTAAGGTTTCAATTCTGTCCCTCCTGTTGAAAGAATCTAGGGCTGTTCTGGCTGCAAAATACCTCTAACCTGAGACATTTAAAAGTTGCTACAAGCCAGAATAGATAAATATGGCTAGAGGACAAATTAGGCTGAATTGGTATACAACAGGTTTCCTTCTAATATATATTTGTGAAGTGTTCCATTTCCTAACCAGCTTCAGTACAAGTGCAGCTATCAGGTCTTCTAGGCAAGGATAGCAGAAGTGAGGAGAAATGAAACGTACCAGGAACACATCCGACTATTGCTAAGCAATCTCACTGTGCTTAATCACACCACCAACACAACGCAACACTCGGTGAGAGGCGAAGTGTTGTGGAATGTGATTTTGGCTTATCTTCCTTATAAGAGCCGAAAATTACTTGGTCTGTAATCCAATGAGTAAACTCTGTCAGGTTTGATATGCTTTACTTCTGAGTAGATAAGAATAGGATTAAGGTGTAAAAATAAGCCATGTTCTGTCCTTGTTATGCCTTTTGTCTTCGCCATTCATGTCTCAGGCAGGAGGGTGTGGATCTCACCTTTACAACAGAACACATGCTGTGAAGGATACTGAACCTTTTTCCTCTGGTTTACGTCTCCATATTCCATCCTTACTAAGGCGGATTAATATCCCAATCCCACACAAAATACTCCATTGCAAGAGCCAGGAGGGGTCAAAATCCTTGAACAACTAGTCTATCACCTAGTCTACTCTTGTATTTGGTTTTTTGTGATGGCTACACGGCTCCCCAACTTGTTTTGCTTAAGTTGAAAGAGAGGGCGATATGGGGTGGGTATATGTGTATCTTCAGTCCCCATCATCCACAAATGCCTTTAATGCTATCAAAAAGACTTGTTTAAAAAAGTAAATAAATTACAAAATTAGGTCTCTGCACTCAGTTGTGCACGTGAGTAGGCAGAACTGTGAAAAACAAAAATGGAAACCCCACCTTATCTGGTATAGCCCTGAGGAGTGGTTGAGTCTGAAAAAAATATTGGTATATAGGGTTTTTTTTTAAAAAAATTGGGTGATTCAGATTACATAAAATGAAAACCCATGTGGTTTTATTGGCATCTTCTGCGTCATTGGCATTCATCATCATCATTGGCATCCTTCAGTCTTGAAAGACTATGGTATCATGCCTGAAGTAGAGATCCTAAAAACAACACCTAGTGTGACAAAGGGTGCTTTTACATGACCCCTAAGATCTGCTGGCAACTTAAATTCGGACCAGAGATCTTGGGGGTTTGTCGCTCTTCCTGTGTTCCCACCCCTCCGCACCCCCTGGCTCCTGTCTGCGTGAGGGGAGGAAGAAAAAAAGGGAGAAAAAAATGCAGGAGCTGCCCCGGAAGCATTCCAATCTCTTCCAGTCTCTTAGGGCCTTTATACACGACCCCTAAGCTCCGCAGGAAATGGCTGCAAGGTCCGGACCTTACAAAACCAAAAAGTGCGAACCCCGCCCACCTAAGCGCGACCCAGGCACTTTCTTGTACCTGCTTGAGGTGGGTGAAATCCCCAGGTCCATCTGGTCAGTGCGGGGCTCTCCTGGCTTCTGCTTGTGTTTTTTTTTTGCCTCCTGCCCCTTTAAGAGAAGAGGTGGGAGGAAAAAAAGCAAGCAGAAGAGAAACGGAAGAGAAACGGAAGCTCCTCCAGGTGAGCTGCATTTTTCCCCTCTTTCTCTGGTGGGGAGGAAGGAAGGGCAACGAACCCCTAAGATCTTTGGTCCGAATTTAAGGGACCAGCAGATCTTAGGGGTCGTGTGAAAAGGCCCTTAAAGGGGCAAGGGGCAAAAAAAAACCAAACACAAGGCGAGGAGAGCCTGGCACTCACTGCTTTACATCCGCATCAGAAATTTTTCACCTTCGGAGACCAGGTACTTGGAAAATGCGCTGGGACGCGCTTATGTGGGCGTGGTCGTACTTAATTTTTTTAAAAATCCATTGCTGGTGGGAAAACAATTTTAAGCTCTGGATCTGGGAGCCCTTTGCCTTGGATTTTAGGGATCGTGTAAAAGTGCCCTAAATAGGCCAATTTAGGAATGACGGTCTCTACCGCACTGGGGGGCAGATGTATTCTGTTTCTTGCCCAGTCCTCGAGTTTCGTTGTTTCCTGTGCCTGCCTCTTTTCCTCTGCCTGTTGGACAAATGCCTCTTCAAATCATGGCATCTTCCGCATGTATGCTGAAATAAGCCATATTTCTAAATCTGAGGTAAAAATGTTAACTCCAGTTAAACATAGCATTCATGATAGCAAAAACAAATGCAGCAAAGACAACAAGCATGGTTACAAATTCCAATCAGACTTGGAATATAAATGGCAGTGAAGAATATAAAATACGTTTGAATCTAAAATACCCCTTATTTGGTAATTAAATCACAAAAACACCCTTACCTAAAATATATGGCAAAATCCACATAAACAGTAAAACACAAGTGGAAAACAAGGCAACTGGCTTTAGAAGCAGGAATGTGGGGTCTGCCAAGGCCTCCATGTTCAATATGGCCCAAAAGGGGAAGTATATTGTAACAAGAATTATAATCTGTCTAGGTTTCTCTTAATAATTCATGTAAAGGTAAGCAGTAATGAATTGACGGCACTCTCGCCATTTGCTCTTACAAATAAACAGCAGATCTTATATGAACCTGCTTTTACTACTCACAAGAGCCCTGTAAGAAGTTATGCGCTCTCAGTTACTTTTGAAACCTGACTGCTAAAATCCACAAACCTAAAACTCCACTGCTTGGTTCAATGTGCTTTAGAAGATGGGATCTTTAGTCAGATCTTGGAAATACTACAGTACTTTTCTGAAGGAGAAGTCTCTGTGCTGTCCGGGCATTCTGGGAGTTGTAGTCCAAAAAAAGGAACTTTTCCAGGTTTTGCTTTGGTACTGCCTTGGATGATAAGAACAGACTTCCCAGTAATAAAACCTGAGAGGGTTGTAACTGCCAAGCAGTAAACCACCTAATTGGTGATATTGGTTGTGTCCGGTCTGAAGCACAGGCCCTGCTGAGGCAGTAATCAAGTAATATGCTTACATCTGGCCGAGCCATCTTTTAAAATCCTGTTTATATATGTAACGTTACGAGCAGCTTTTAGAAAATTACCCGTCTTTTTAGAGCTGCCCCAAGACCGCCGCTGTAATAAGAAAAGGCCCGTAATGCAATCAAAGATCTCTTTGGCTCTTGAGCGCATTAGATGGCCGGAGCTTGTGCACAGAGGAGAGGATGCTCTCGACATAAACAGGGACCCTTTTTTAATGGAAAAAAGAAACTGGAACATTTTTCACATCCTTCTTGCCTGAGGGACCCCACCATTTGATTCTCCCTCGGCTCTTGCCAGGACTGCTGCTTCCCTTTGCCTTTTGTCTGTGGACTCTACAGTGGATGATGTCTCTGTTTGTTCAGAACAAGGCAGAACATAAACTGAAGAAAGGTCCTCTGCAGTCCTGCCTCTTTTGGGCATTGCTTTGGAGACATGTCCTCTCTGCCTTTGAGGGCAGTGGTAGAGTTCTCTCCAGCACTTGTTGCTCCACTGATGTGGCTGGAGCCATATCCGGTCCCAAGCATCCAGGGGAATCATCTTCTCAGAGCGAGGTTCTTGCTGCTTTCTTGTACGTTTCTACTTTTTAAGAAGGAGCCGGACACATTTCTGACTGAAGGCTGAAGCAAGTTGCTTCCTTTCAGCATTCCCAGTGTTGCACTGTTCTGCAGTCAGCTGGCCATTTTCTGTTTCATTTTGGTCCGTAGCCAAAGAACCAATCCACTAGTCCTAGGCAGATTGTGGGTTGTGCTTCCTGAATCCTAGCCTTTCAAATGGCCCAAAAAGCCAATGCGATTCTTGGTGGCATCAACAGAAGCATAATGTCTAGAGATCAAGGGAAGTGATAGTTCCACTCTCTTCTGCTCTGGTCAGACCCCGCATGGAGGACTGTGTCCAGTTCTGCGCTTAGACAATTCTGACAACTTAGAAAGGGGTCCAGAGGAAGGTGACCAGGATGGTTGAAGGTCTGGAAGAAATGTCTTATGAGGAGTGGCTTAGGGAGCTGGGAATGTTTAGCCTTTCAAAAAGAAGGCTGAGAGGGGATATGATAGCTATGTTATGTTTAAATATTTGAAAGGATGTCATATTGAAGAGGGAACAGGTTTATTTTCCATGGCTTCAGAGACTACAACTCAGGGCAATGGTTTCAAACTACAGGAAAAGAGATTCAATTTAAACACTAGGAAGAACTTCATGACTTTTAGCTGTGGGTATGCTGTCACAAAGGAGGGTGGTGGAGTCTCCTTCTTTGGAGGTGTTTAAGCAGAGGCTGGATGGCCATCTGTCAGGAGATTTGTGATGGGGGTTCCTGCGTGGCAAGGGGTTGGACTGGATGGCCCTTGAGGTCTCTTCCAACTCTATGATTCTATGAAAGGGTATTCGAACCTGAGGGGAGAGAATATGGAAGGGTGTGGGTGTGGGTGAGTACCCTGTTCAATGTGTGCACCTGGGTGTTTGTCTAAGTGCATAAAGTGTGTTGGGACAGTGGGTCCTGTGGATCTTGATTTAGCCAGATATATGAGAGGATCTTGCTTCAGCTGGCCAGCCACATGTGCCTGCATAGTCTTCCTGAAAAATTAACCACTGATTCAGTTAACCACAAAAGAAACAAGTTAAATAAATAATTCAGCAGCCACAAAGCAAGCTGTTGTCACAAGCACCAGCTGTAAAACAAGCTACTGTCGTAAAACAGCAGCCGTAAAGCAAGCTACTGTCACAAAACAGAGGTTTTTTTTTTTTTGCATTCTCTCTCATCCACAGTTTTCGGTATCCACGGGAAGGCCTGGAACCAATCCCCAGTGAATACCGGGGTCCTACTGTAGACCAACTTCTTTCTACCTATTCATTCCTTTTCTTGCTTTGCTTTGTCCGTCCCATACTCTTGGTATAGGAGTCAGAGTGATGTAAAATCTCTTTGTTATATATAAAAAGCAACCACCCTTCCACACTGGTCCAGTACACGCCAAATGTATGCTTCTTCTCATTCTCTCTCTCAGTCTAACTTATTTTACGGGATTATTGTGAAGATAAAATAGGAGAAGATAACCATGCACGCCATCCTGCACAGTCCAGAGGTTAAAAATAAAGAAGTCAAATTGTAGCTAACAGCAAGGGGACCTGGGGTTCCAACAAAAATATGGTGGCATATTGCTGCTCGGTGCAAGCGGAGGGAAACATATAACCCTGGTGGTTTCCTTACTAGTCATCATAAGGAAGTATATCTTGAGTGAACAGACAGATAAAATAAACACTCTAACTGCAGAGGGAGTATGTAGAGAGAAACTTGGCCACATTAATAACCATCTTTTTCCTATCAGATAGGTTCTGCCATTTTCCCCCATGTTAGATTATATGCAGGAATGAGAGCCTTACTGCTTATCCAGAAATGGACTTTATTCAAATTGACTGAATGATGGTTTTCTTTATTTAATTGTGCCAACTTTGATTGTAACATTTGCTTTCATTACTCTTGTTCTTCCTCCCCTATTCTCAAGAGTGTGCAGCATAATCTCTTTTAAGTTCTCATTTATTGAGGGAAAATAAGTCTGTGATTAACTGAATAAAAATGCTTTCCTGCAGGGACAGCCTTGCTGATAAAAGCTCTGGTTTACTTGCTACTTGGAAGATGATTTGTGATAGCTTTTGTTTTAACCTTTCCCTCTCCATTCTGCCTTGAACAGCAGAAGTTTAATTCCCATGAAAACAAGAACAGAGAGGGCCTTTCTAATGATGTAGATCAGTGGTTCTCAACCTGTGGGTCCCCAGATGTTCCTGGACTGCAACTCCCAGAAACCCCTTCCAGCACAGCGAGTGGTAGAGGCTTCTGGTAGCTGCAGTCCAAGAACATCTGGGGACCCACAGTTTGAGAACCACTGATGTAGATCTTACACATAAAGTAGTGTTCTTTCCTACACTTCTGGCTTTTGGGCTAGAACCATCTTTCGGTCTTAATTCTTCCAAACTATTAAAATAATTATGAAGTTCCTATCAGGTTGGTAGATTGGTTTTATTTGTTTGCCTATAGGAAACCTAGTCAACTGTAGAGGTTTGGAATTAAACCACTGGTACGTACAAGTTTCTGAGAACAAGGCAAGAGTAGAATGAAAAATAGTATGTTTCTACGACCCATAACAAATTTCTTCAGATTTCTGCAGTGGGGTTGCTTATATGCATCCACCAAACAACAGACACTTTTGACAGATGATTAAAATGGCATGCTATTATTATTATTATTATTATTATTATTATTATTATTATTATTATTATTATTATTATTATTATTATTATTATTATTATTATTATTATTATTATTAATAATATTAATAATAATAATAATAATAATAATAATAATAATAATAATAATAATAATAATAATAATAATAATAAATAGTGCCAGGTTTTGATTATGCAGAAGTATTATTCTTGTTATGCAGCATGAATATGTATCTGGCAGATGGAGGTACGGTATCTATTGTACTGGGATAATTGATGCTTCACTCCAAAATGATAGGAATAGGTTCCTCCCTGCCCCAGTCATGAGTCCTCTCAGTGGCAACCAACCTAATATAGCCAGACCTTTTTAATTTAAATAGACTATCGTGGCACCCACGTTAGCACCTTCAGTGCCACGTGGACACCATTTCAATAAATACCAGTACAAAAAAAATTAAGATTTAATTTATAAGCCGCCGCCGCCACTTGTATGTGTATAATATAAATGCACAATTTCTGCTGGAACTATTTGTAACTCTAATATAAATTGTTTCATTATACTGTTGCAATTCAGCTGGGAAGTTGAAATTCAACGGGAATGTAGAAATACTTTTAGGAAATAAATTTTTTAGAACTTTTCTAAACAATTCATCATTCCAGCTCTTGTTTACATCTCTAGTGAAGCATTTTACACTTATTTGTAAGTGTATGCAGTCTCAATGTATGCCCTTCAGATGGAGTGTGTTGTTTGAGGTAGCATAGCCAAGAGGTGATGGGGCAGAGAACAACCCACACGGGAGATGAAAAATAGTGCCTGGAGTGTCATAGGGACCATTTCAATAACCAGATATCTCTAATGAAATAATGTATATACTGCAGAAGATGGTGAATCTCATACCATATATGAAATAATCCCCACTCAAAAAAACCAAATAACCTCTGTCAAAATGAATGAAGAATTAAACTTGCCACGACAACAGCTTTTGCAATGGAAGTTTCCTCTCCTGAAAGCTTATTTCTCTTGCAGCATTCCTCCAACCTTACCTGTGTCCTTCATGTTTAGCTAAGTCACAGCTTCTTTCCTTTTAAGAAATCCCTTCTAGTTGCTGCTGTTGTTATAAAAAGGTTTAAATAGTTCATGGTACTTCATGTACCTTATGTTTGTGAAAATTCTAAGTCATCCAGGTGAGGTTATCTGGAGGTTGACTGATGGCAACTGGACTTCTTTTCTTGAGAGATTGAACATTTCACTACTCATCCAAGCAGCTTTGTCAGTCTGAGGAAAGTTAGTGGCGAGGCCTCCAATTGATACCTTATTTGACAGTGTTGGCGAACCTATGGCATGGGTGCCAAAGGTGGCACTCAGAGCCCTTCCTGTGGGCACCCAACATCGCCCCTTCATAGCCACCTGTATTCAGGTTAAATTGCTGTATTGGCACTTTGCGAAAAAAAATCGTGGGTTTTGAATCACAGTTAGGGCACTCGGTCTCTAAAAGGTTTGTCATCACTGCTATATGATGCCTTACACCAGTGGTTCTCAACCTTTGGGTCCCAGGATGCAACAGGTTGCAACTCCCAGAAGTCTTCACCACTAGTTGAGCTGGCCAGGATTTCTAGGAGATGCAGTCCAGGGACATCTGGGAAAACCACAGGTTGAGAACCAATCTCTTACACTGTTAGATGATCTACTTATTCTTGGAAGTTGAGTTCTAAAAGAACAGCAGTAAGTTCACAGCTAAGCTGAGAATTCATTTGGGGTTTCCACACATGGACAGGGGGCTCTTAGCGATTAGAGTACTCCCAGCTCTTCTCAAATACGAATAACAGCTGCATGCAATCTTAATCTTGTCAAATATACCCCTTGTTCAGTTTCACTGTAAGTCAGGGTTACTTGTTTAAAATACCTTCCGTATTTTTCATGTCTGTGCATCTTATAGAGCGAATACAGTAGTCCTCGCTACATATATATCACACATTTTCATTTAGAGAAAACTTACCTGCACAGAGCCTCTGCCCTCCCCTTCTAAAGCCGGGATTCCACTGTTCTAATCACCTTGTTTGTAAAGAGGCTTCTTCCAGGGAGCCTCTCCCCACACCTCCCCTTCCGCAGCCAAGATTCTCCAGTAGGGATGGGCATGAAATGGAAAAATTGAGTTTCATTTTGTTCTGTTTTGTCCCTCCTGCATTTCATTTTGTATTGTAATGATTTTTTTTAAAAAAAATAATTACTTACGAATAACTAAATGAAATGAGGTAAGGGAAACTGCTGTTTTGTTTCGTTTCATTAGGTAACAAACTGACAAATCAGCATTTTGTTTTTCATTTCGTGCCCATCCCTATTCCCCACTCAAAAATCACCTAATTTGCAAAGTGGTCTCCTCCATGGAGCCTCAGTCTTCCCCCTTTGCAGCCTGAATGCCTCAGTCCCAATCACCTCATTTGCAGGCCTCACCTTTTGCAGCCAGGATTCCCCGGTCCCAATCACCTTGTTTGCAACCCTCCCCTTTTGCAGCTTGGATTCCCCAGTCCCAATCACTTCGTTTGCAACTCTCCCCTTTTGCAGCTTGGATTCCCCAGTCCCAATCACTTTTTTTGCAACCCTCCCCTTTTGCAGCTTGGATTCCCCAGTCCAAAATCACCTCGTTTACAAGGAGGTCTCCTCCACAGAGTGTCTTGCCCTCCTCTTTTGCAGCTAGCATTCCCCCCACCATGAAACATTAGGGTAAACATTTTTTCTTGCTTTCCTTCTCTAAAAACTAGGTGTGTCTTATGGTTAGGTGTGTCTTATAGAGCAAAAAATACAGTAGTTATTTTCACATGGTCTTTCTCTAGCTGGCATGGTATGTTTAAGGGTAATGTAGGAGACCTGGGTTCAAATCCATGCTGGTCCATGGTGCTCTTTAAGTATCATTCCTTGAAAGCCCTATTAAGGCCACTGTAGGTCAGTTACAACTTGATGGCATATAATATGTATGCATGTGTGCAGGGCCGGCGCGTCCATTAAGGCGAACTAGGCAGTTGCCTAGGGTGCCAAAATGGACAGAGGGCACTGGCCAGCCTGCTGACCCCCCCACCGCTGGCCACCGCCGTCCGTCCCCCCACCGCCCGTCGCTGTCCGCCCGCCGCCGTCCGCGCCCATCACCGCCCACCCCCTGTGCCCGTCGCCGTCCCTTACCACTTGCTGCCCCCTGCTGCCCCACCCCCTGTCGTCACCCGACCACGCCCACGCCGCCCCCTGCCCTGCCCCACCTCCCACCCCTGGCCTAGGGCGCAAAAAAACCTAGCACCGACCCTGCATGTGTGCCTGTATGTCTGTAATAATAATATTTGCATGCCTTCTGGTCTGACTTATGGCTACCCTATTTCAGGTTGCCCTGGATGCAAACTCCCCAGAAATGGTTTGCCATTCCCTTCTTCTCTAGGGGATGTACTTGGACCATGTAGGTTGCTTTCGGCTACACAGGCAGGCTCTTCTCATGCATGTGTGTGTGTGTGTGTGTGTGTGTGTGTGTGTGTGTGTGTGTGTGTGTGTGTGTGTGTGTGTGTGTTTGTATAGCTATCTCTGCATCTACAGTGTTTTGTGGGTTGAATTGTGAAGAAGCTGAAATTTTAAAATGCCAGACAAGGCTTGTCTTCTTGGCAGCCATTCAGAATGCCTGTTTACTATGCCATCGCTAATTGCAAGACAGGGTTGCTTAGTCAGATTTTATGGACTGGAGGGGTTGTGGTGCCAGGACTTATTTGGTATGCTGCTGCTGGCAGAAAACTGGAGCCACAGCAAGCCTTCTGAATTACAGCCCAGGAGTTGCACTCATGCTTTGCTGTCTCTCACCAAAGAAGGCAATGCAATGCCCCTTCCTGGCATAACAAAGTATCTAGGATTACAACTAGTTGGATGATTAAAGTGTGCTTCCTCCAACACAGGAATTTCTAAAATGCGAGGTGTTAGAGCTGAAACATACATGAATGGCACTTTCTTTGTTCTGAGACACCTCTGTCTATATGAATTTCAAACTTATGGTTGCCTCCTTCGCCCTGTTAATTAAGCAATTTTCCAAAACTATGAGAGATCAAACATGAATGCCTTCTAGAATACAGCAGGCAGCCTTATAGTAATTTCTGCTTTTGGGGGCGGGGAAGATGTAAGTATACTTTTGTATCTTGCTGATGTTCTTGGACACAGCACATAGTTTTGTATCCATCAAATGCTGATTTTACATTTGTACCTTGTTTCTGCAGGTGTTTTTCAAGGTCTGATCACCTTGCTCTCCATATGAAGAGGCACATCTGAATGACAAGCTTACTCAGTGCGGCCCAGATGCACTCAAACCTCTGAGCGTCATGGAGAAAAGGGAAGAACAAGATTGGCTCTCGCTTGCTGCCTTTCAGGAGAAGAGAACTTGATCACATGTAGACCTGTGTGTACACAAAACATGCACTAAAAGCTGTCATGCACCCAACTCTACGTAACTAGATTTGCCTGTCTCAATGGCTTGGTCGCCTGGGAGGCAGAAGGCACACAGGAAGAAAAGATTGCAGGAGGAATCGGTGGAATGCAGCATTGCTTGCGACACTTCAAGATTCTCCGTTTTTTGTTCCCTGTCCATTGCCAATGGGGAGAAAAAGCAGATAGAAGAGGATTTTGTGCACGTGAACAATAATAAGAGGGGCATATGTAAGTTGCTTCACCCTGCAACTTCATGATGGATCTAGTTTGGGGGAGGGGAGGACATGTGATTTGGAGTTGCATATTTGTAGCACTAACTTTTCTTTTTAAAATAGATATTGGAAGGGAAACTAATGACCTAGAAAAACCAAATCCCAGTGTGGTAGCCAAAACATTAGTCTTTTCTTGGTTCCTTTTTGTTTCTGTTTTTGGGGACTCCTTTATGTACAATGGTGGATCAAGACTCCTCAAGAGAACTCTGACATCCTCTGGCTCTGTTTCTTCATTGAAGTGACCCATCAGGATCCGTTTAAGTCAGTACCAATGGCCTTAACAGGCAGTAGACCGTGCAGTGACACCTAAGACACGTCTACCACCTTTCTTGCTTGAACTGATGTAGACTTCATTGAGAACATATAGTTTATATTATTTTCTTTAACACACACACACACACCAATACTTTTTGATATTTGGTTATTGCACATCATGTGCAGTAGAGGACTATGAAATCCGCTGATATGATTTCACCGTGGCTGGCCAGCGAAATCTTTGAGCAACACCACAGCGTATCTTTGGAGGCACCACCGTATTGCCATAGCTTAGACTTCCTATTTAATTGCCTAATGAAAACTTGAAAGAAAGCTTGTCTGGAAGCTTTGAAATTTCTCCTCCATGTTCCTCAGAACTCACATATGCGCCTGGATATCTGTCTTGGATTCTGTCACTCAGGCATGACTTCAGGTTTTCCATCTGCACCACGGGGGTGGGGGTGAGGCATGCTTGTTGCTACTCCCTTTGGTGAGTTGGCAACTCAAGTTCCTTGTTTCTTGTTAGATCTTTTAACGAACCCACTGACAAGTAACTTAATCGTGCGTCTGGCACCTGCAAAATGTTTGTTTGGGGGGGGGGGGGTTGGCAAATCTGTAGATACACGATCATGAGTGGAAAAGTGAGTCCCTCCCCCAAGCTGAAATGCATCTGTACAGCATTCTGTTCTAAAGAAGACACCTCCTTCACCCAAGTTCATTTTCCAAGGTGACAAAACTTTCCCTCTCCTCTAACAGGTTGATGGGATAAAAGAGATTGGCTTTTTCGGTGAGCGTTGGCTTCCTTTCAAGTGATCTGTTTAAGCAAAATAATAATAATAATAATGCATGGGTCTGCTTTGACCACAGTTGTAGCATTTCATGATCAATGGAGGCATTGGGCTCACCTTTGAATCTTGTAGATAATTTGATGGTTGTTGTTTAATTTCCAAGTGGATTAATTTCTCTGTACTTTACGCATAGACATGCACACACAACCCTACGCACTCTTCTCTCCATACATAATAATGCCTGTTTCTTGTTAGTGGGAACCAGCACTGATTCCAAAGACTGCCTTTTTTGAACTTTCTGTCATGCAGGTGGAGAGCTTAGTCATCGGGAATGGTTGTACACAGCTAATAACATGGAACCATTCTTGCAAAATGTGCCGAGAAATGAAGTAGGCACATAGTATCTCCCTGGGTTGCTGCTCTTCCACTCACAGAACTAGCTCACTGCCCTTCTTTTGACTGTTTTTGACTTGCTGACTGTTCAATAATTTCCTAATTTGTGTTTAGGATGCAAAAACTTTACAGTTTTTTTTAATATATATATATATAAATATATATATAGAATATCTTTAAAAATGTATAATGTAAGTGCAGACACAGGGATTCTTAGCACTTGGCCTATTGGGTTTTGCTTTCCATCTTTGTTTTCACCAAGCTACCAGAGTTTCAAACAATACTCTCTCTTCCCTTTTGGTCAGAGTTCCTGGACGCACCATGACTGTCAGTAGCCATTTTTGTGGCCCAATCAAGGATTAAATCCTAAGGATGGAATGAGGAATGGACCAAAATTGCACCATCTCGGCAAGGGCCAAGAATGTTAGCATTCAAGAATGAAGGAGCGAAGAGATCTAACTCTTATTCCAAAGATTTATGGTTAACAAGGATTTAGAAAATATTGGAGCACTGTTTGCTGACAATCTTATAATTCTCTGTACTTGTATTTGCATATTTTCTATACCATCCGGGCGTTCAGTGGGCATTTTGAGAACCCTCTCTACCTTAGGATTTGAATCCCAACTGTCATAGTATGACACTTCAATGATACCAACTGAGGAAGGTGGGAGAACATCTAAGGGAGCTCGAACTAACCTAGACTGTCCACAAATTTCCTCTTATCGCATCCGATGTAATAGGCATAAATATTCATAACATTGATAGTCCTTGAATAATAGTGTTATATCCTTTTCTAGTGTTCTTACAAATCATCTACAAGAATTGGTGGGAAATCTACTATAAACTTATATTTAAAAAAAAATAAAATTAATGTGGGTGGTGGAGGCTAGATACTGGCAACTAAGGAAATCAAAAAGGAGCAATATTAATTTGCCCCCTGTTGAAATTTGTGTTCTTTCTAACATCTCTACTGATTCTGGCAGAGTGTGGAATTCTGGAAATCCATGTTCTAGGCAACAACAACAACAAATTATTGTCCTTCTCAATGCTTAAAGCATGCAGGTACCAGTTTTTGGAAACATTACTTTTTTTTTGTCTACCACTCCCAGTAGCCCCTAAGAGTAATTTTTTCAGCCTCTGAGCACCAAATATCCAGAAACACCACTCTGGAAAACTGAATTGCTATCCAATCACTATTAGCTCGCCACCATTAGCAGGAGCATGAGGTAAAGTTATTTGGGATTAAGGCCTGTTAAAATAAAATTTTAAAAAATACTTTGGAGTAACTTTAGGGGAACTTACTCCTAAGGCGTTACTCCTAAGTAAATATGTAAAGGGTTGGGTTGAAGTCAGTCAGGTGAACCAGGTGTAAGTGGACATTGTGCACAGTGGGTGAGAGGAGAAAGCTCTTGATGCCGTTAATGAGACAGCAAAGTAAGGGTGGACATGTAGTGTTCCACCTTGTATGTGTGTGTGAACTGGTAAACCAGCATGGCATGGACCATCCGAGTCCCACAGTTGAGGCTGCTGGTCAATCAGCAGTTGAGGGCCTGCCTTCGCCACTGCTACTTTGCTCCATCTCGTGCTCCCAGTAAAGGTTCTCAAATTTTCCTCTGCTCTGTCTTCCCACTCAAGGCCAACCCTGGTTCTCTCTGTCCTAACTGGTAAACGAGACCCAGGGAAATCAGTGGGACTTCTCCTCTGAAGAAATGCATTGAGGATTGTGTTGGGAAATGTGCACAAAAGTCACTGCCCTTTAAAAAAAAAACAAGAGGAAAAGATTTTTGGCTTAAATGGCAACAGGCACACCAAAAAATGTACTCGGTGCTGGTGCCGTAGCAATAATGCATGGCAAGGCACCTTGTCTGCCAAGAAAGTGTTTCACAGGTAATGCTGTTGATCCATGACAGAGTTCATGTTTAAGTGGGTTTGGAATGTTCTCCTTCAAAAGACATGGGAACCGGGGGACGACCTGGAGGGGTCCATTCATTGTTAGATAAGAATGCCAGCATAGGACCCTTCTCATTGGAAACAAAGAGACTTGTTTGATCTTAACCAGCCCTTGCTTTTTAAATCTCTCTGTCTGCTTGGAGTTGGAGCTGTTCTTCTTTTTCTCAAAAGTAGCTGTGGGAAGGAAGGGCAATTGTATGAAGAATGTAGTGCCTGCACAAGCAGGTGGGGTTTTAAAAAAATATATCTGTCTGTCTGTCTCTCTCTCTCTCTCTCTCTCTTCTCTCTCTCTCTAAGTCTCTCTCTCTATATATATATTCATGATGCTCTTGGATTCAGGAACAAAGGCTGGCCTACACAAGGTTTTTTAAATAACCAGCACTTAGTGGGTTTTTTATTTTGTTTTGTTTTGTTTTGTTTTAATTAATTGGGTAAACTGCCAGGTTCTACACTCTTTCTTCTTCCGTGTGCATCCAAGCGCCTAAACTACACGTAGACCGACGCAGATGAAACTGATCTTTTTTCCTATGGCTGGAGTAGTAACCAACAGTGCCTCTTTTGTTTCTGGCTTGGTGAGGGTACTAACCACTGTCAGTGGGTTTTCGGAATAAGGTCAGCTGACGGAGCAACGCTTTTGTCTGTGCTTGAATATGTATTGTCGGTGAATAGGCCAAAAATGAGGGAAGGGAAGTGCTCATGGGAATAACCTGAGGAAGAAACCAGAGGTCGAGAGGCGGCCTAACTATTGACCATTAGAGCTGTGGTGAGCAAAACGCAGCTGATGGCAAACAGCAAAATGTTTTCCTTTGTGATTGGCTCTGAACTGGATATTTAAGGCTGTGTGCCATATATGGGGTCCATCTGGAAAAGCATTCCAAGGAATTTAATTTTTTTAACACTTCTATCTCTTTCTGTGCTGATTTCGTATCTAGATATCTATGACAGTCAATGGCTGGGACAAATAAATGGTTCCCTGGAAGGCTAGTTAACCAGGCCAGATAAATGCTCACATTTATTTATTTTTTCCATTGTAATAATACTACATGTGGTTTCTATCTTTTCTTTCTTTCTTTTTGCACATGTCTGGGTGTTGTGCCTGCTAACCCTTAAACAACAAGTTGCAAAACTAAGGTGTGACTCAGACTTCCCTGCGCCTCAGGCTTTCACCAGGTTGGTGCAAAAAGGAAGGTGCAATTAAGCCAGGCATGTCCAAACTTTGGCCCTCCTGATGTTTTGGACCACAACTCCCAGAATTCTAAGCTTAGCTTGTCAATAACAAAGGCCAGCGGGAGTTGTGGTCCAAAACATCTGGAGGGCTGAAGTTTGGACATGCCTGAATTAAGCCATTTCCAGAATGTATCCTTGGGAAGTGAAGAGTCCACATTAAATCCAGTCATTCATAAATGTTTCCACAGACGTGTGTTGTGTGTGTGTGTGTGTGTGTGTGTGTGTGTGTTGGGGGGTGGACAACGATCTGGAATGCTTAGAAGATGAAGGACCAGTTTTTACGTGTCTGGCAGTTTGCTCTAAGTAGTGCCTGTCACTGTTAGCCAAGCCGTTGACTTGCATATTTGTTGCTTTTCAGTCACCAGCGAGGTACAGTATGTGGGGAGCATGAAATTTTGCAAACAGACCGATCAGGTGTAAATCCATAGTGTAATTGCAACCCAGAGAGCTTAGAAATAGCACTCTCGATATGACCCAAATCCTCCCTGATGTTTGCACCTGGCGTGTATTGAGCTCATGGCCAGCTATTTCGGACACGTTTCTTCCATATCTCCCAAAGCAATCTTGGCCTACTGAAGAGAGGGCACAGGGTCTGGGGCCAGGCAGGTGTCACTGTAGAGTGGAGAGGCCTGGGGCGCTGAAGCAGGAGGCATGGGCAACTAGAATGCCCCGGCATCTTAACAAGAAATGAGGGTTGAGGGTACGTTGTTCAGGAAAGGAGTAGGAACTGATAGCAAGGGGTTGTAGAAAGTTTCCCTTTGGTCTTGGAATGCCCAGGTTTTGTTCCAACAACAACAAGGGCCTTATTACAAAATGTCTTGGGGAAGCTTGTGTAAGTTAGTTGTAAAGTTTTTAAAACCGAGGTATGACCAGTAGTAGTTTTTTTCACTGTTAGGAGCACTGTATTTGCACCATGTTTCACTATGCTGAAGTAACAAAAAAACTATTCAAGAAAAAGTTGAAACCAGCACAAGCAGGAGGTTAGCCCAAATGCATGCCTGCTGATGAAGCCACAGAGATGGGCTCTCTTGAAGAGGCATCGTTCCACAGATTCAGAATTGTCAAGGTGCGCCAATTCAAAGACCTCCAGATCAGTTTTGCTGCCATAGAGGTGAGATGCAGCTAGAAGGAAGGGAGGCATTGTTTACCCTCCCCTTTAAACCCCAGGGTTGTGGTTCATGATCACAACAAAACTATGGGCGTCTGATCTACAGCTGCAAGGGTTGATCTTGAATTGTGCATGTGACTATATCTACTAGAAGCAGGGTTCCATTTCTAATAGCAGATTTCTATACTTGGCTGTGAGCCCATTCTAGACAGGAAGTTGGATTCTGTGCCCTTGGGTTCAATTGGAGCAGCAGAGTGTGATAATTTTTTCTTTGACTTGCCACTTTTCTATTATTTATTACCTCCCAAACTGCAGCAGAACATGGGGATGGGCAAGGGGAAATGTCAGGCGCTTGATAGAATAAATTTCTTCCTTAACGCATCTTCTTGCCTTTGACGGGTTGGATTTTGTTGTTGGTCCTTTTTTGCTTGTTTGTAACAATGATAAATGAAAAGGAACCAAGTCAGAAATCAGAAAAGGTGTACACGTAACGTTTCTTAGGAAAGCAAAAGTGCAGCTTGTTTGTAACAATCACATCCACCAAGCCCTTATTGTTTCATTCTACAGGCATAAATAATTTCCTTTTAAGTGTGGAAACTCCAGTCATTCCTTTGAAACCTACCCTATACCTGTGTAACAACCAACAGCGCTTGAAGGACTTTCATTTTTGCACTACAGCTTTCCTTTGGCCAGATGTGTCTGCCAAGGGCATTTGGGAAAAATAAACCTTCAGTCACATTCTCTCAGGCCTCTATGGTATTTCTAGTATATCGCAGAAGTACCCAAACTTGTAGCCCTCAGTTCTGCCTTTTTTTGGTTGACATTTTATTTTTTTTAAGCTTTTTATATATATAAATATATATATAAATATATATATGAATATATTACTTTGTCAATTTTTTTGGCTGTACAAAAGTCTTAAGATTTAAAAAATATTATTTGTATTATATGATGTGGTATGTTAATGTTACAAGATTATTAATGAAGAAAAAGATTTATTTTTGTTACTGGTCTGTTTCATAATTCTTTTTTAAATTGGTATATTGTAAGATATCTATGCAAAAAAAAAGTTATGTGACGCATTTTTATTTAAGAATGTACTATGTGTAATAAAAAAGTAGAATGTGTTTGGCCTGAAAATGGTTCAAGATGTCCTGGATAATTTCCTTTGAGGTACAATAAAATCTGCAAGAAACGAATTAAATACGGTATATTGGGGAGTCAGCGACCAAACAGTGAAGTTCTCTAGGCTGCACCAAATGATGGATTTGTGCAAGAGGGAGGTACATTGAGAGCTTTATAGGTTAGTTAGAACCTCTGTAAATAGAAGGTTGAACCCTGGGATTTGAACCAGTTTTTTCCCATCTTCCAGAGCCCCTTTATGCCAGTAAGTACCCCTTATATTACAGGTGCAGTGGTTAAATGCCTTTACTGCAGGTAAAAAGGGTGCTCACGATCTGGGGTTCAATCCCAGGTAGCAGGCTCAAGGTTGACTCAGCCTTCCATCCTTCCGAGGTTGGTAAAATGAGTACCCAGCTTGCTGGGGTGGGGGTGGGGGGAGAGCAATGTGTAGCCTGCATTACTGTAATTAAAAACTGTAAACCATCCAGAGACTACTTGATGTGGTATAGGATGGTATATAAGCAGAACACTTTGCTTTGTGACTCTGAGCCTAGATTGCCAATGACAAAGGACTGGGAGTTTTGGTCTAAAATATTTGGAGTACCAAAGGTTTATCACCACTTGTATAGGTTATGACAAAACTATTCCTTCAGAAGTGAATGCTGGCCAGTCTACTCTTCCCACAAAGGCTGACAAGCACTAAGGGCCTCTTGGCAGGCATTTTAAAGCATACACTTGTGTGCCTCTCAATCCCCTGCCAGTCCTTTGTTACGCAGAGAGGATGCTATGACAACCTAGGTTCAACTCACCGGCCTCCAGCATGTGCTGACTGGGGCTGACACTAGCACTGTGTGCTCCCCCATCGGGTGTCGGTGTTTAGAGGAGTGCTCATTCGGGAACTAGGCTCTCAGGCTTTGGCCCGTGGTCCCAAAGTCTAGAGCTACTTACATCCGCACTGAAGATGTGCTTGGTATTACTCAAGTCTAATTGAATTGACTCTAAGGAAGGAGTCTCTTAATTTAATGGGAAGTTCATAAGACCTCTATCTGGAACCGTGCCTTTTCTGTGGCGGGTCCCATTTGGTGGAACCAGCTTCCCAGCGATATTAGGATCGTGGAGCCCCTCTCAGCCTTGGCTCTTCCAGGCTGCTTTTGGCGACTAATGGTGGTTTAGCCTATTTTCCCCCTTCTTTTTTTGCCGCCATCGTATATCCCATTTTTAAAATTGATGTTAATGTTCTGATTGGTTGGGTTTGTTTTACATTTGTTTATATAGCTGAACTGTATGGATTCTCTTGTTGTGAACCTCCCAGAGTTCCTTCGGAAAGTTGGGCGGTATATAAATATAAGTAAGTAAGTAAGTAAGTAAGTAAGTAAGTAAGTAAGTAAGTAAGTAAGTAAGTAAGTAAGTAAGTAAGTAAGTAAGTAAGTAAGTCCTGGTACTTTCTCTTGATGCTGGATCCCTCAGTGCCAATTACCATATTGGTAATGCCACTGAGGGGTCCAGCAACAGGAGGGAAAAGTACCATGAGTTGACTCCTACTACCAAGTCTCTCTATATATATTTATATATTCATGTGGAGCCATTTAATTAGAGCAAAGAACTGGAGAAGCAGCTCGTTGAGAGAGTTGGTGAACAGAAAGTGGCTCTGGAGGAGCAGTAGCTGCAGGATAAGCTCACATCAACATGGAAACCAGCTATCACTTAAGTGAAGGGAACCACCACAGGCATCTCCATGCAAAGTTGGCCATGGGTAAAGCCATATTTCTGCTAAGGTGCTTTGACACTGGCCAGAATCCTGCTTGCCACTGTGCAACAAAAAAATTACACAGGTGTAACTTTGCTAGGTGCAATACCTAGGCAGTACCAGGTTGCATAACCAGTCACAGGGTTCCTATCACAGACACCAGTGTCATGCACTCGCAGAAGTGTTTTAGAGACAGCAGTTCTACCTTGCTTACTGTTGTAGCTAATGCACACACAACCAGATAGGTACTCAAGAGGTTCTCAGCTTCTCTAAAGCTGGAGAGAAGATGCTTGAAAAACTAAGTCAGGGAAAGGTGAAATTGTGCTGCTCATTTGTTATTCAGGGACCCTGAGGACATCCATGGGTAGATTTCAGTGGGTCCATAAATGAGACAGATTCCCCCACCCCTTTAATTTCCTTCCTTTTACTTTGGGGGCATGTGTTGGTGTGCATTTTCTCTGAAGCTGGGTCATCACTTGTGCCACATTTTCAAAGGCGCCGATGGCCTAGAGCAGTGATGGTGAACCTTTAAGAGATTGAGTGCCCAACCTGCAATTCAAAACCCCTTTTTTCTCTCTCAAACTGCCGATACAGCAATTGAACCTGAATACAGGTGGCTGTGATGGTGGGGTGATGGTGGGTGCCCAAGAAAGGGCTCCAAGTGCTACCTTTGGCACCTGTGCCATAGGTTCGCCAACACTGGCCTAGAGGAACGAGAGGTTGGCGGTTTGATTCCCCACTGTGCTGCCTTGACAGGGTCTGGACTCAATGGTCCATAAGGTCCCTTCCAGTTCAGTAATTCTAAAATTGTTATTATTTTTAAGAATCTCTGATTTAAAGAGTGTTCATGTAAATCCCTTGACTCGGCTTTTCACTGAATTTATTGTCTAGAGTTGTCTACTAGCCTGTCCGTGAAATCAACCACGCCCCAAAGAATTACGGCATAATACAAGATCTTTTAGGATGGGGTAAAGGTGTCCATCTCAGTCTCTCTCCTTTCTTGCTACCATCATATTTGCCCGGCGCTGCACTCGATGTGCATGCTTTTTCGTTTCGTTCCTGTATCTGAAACCAACTGGAGTTAATATGAATTTTCAGTGTGACAAGGCAGGGAAAAAATTCTGCAGAGAGAAATGTTACCAAGGCAATCTGGATTGTCATTCCCCCCCCCCCCCCCCGCCGCCCCCTGCAAAGTCAAGTGTTGCTTCTCTTGCGTGGAAATGTTTATAACTCCAGCACTAAGGTTGGGGCCGGGGTGGGGGTGGAGGAGGGGGGAATCTTTTTCATCTTTCCACAGTTGATGCTTCATTTCCGGCAATTCTTGGAAGGTCCAAGCAGGAAAAGAGGTCGGGAAGCTCACTGCGAAGGCAGGCGGTGATTAACTGAGGGCGCATTTCCTTCCTTTCCCCTCAACTACTATTGGGAAGATTTTTGTTGTTGTTGTTCCCATGTTTGGAGTTGTAAAGCACCTCCCTCATGCATAACACGCAACTACAGTGGTACCTTGTATAAAGGAATTAATTCGTTCCAAATGAAATTGCGTTAAGCAAAATTTCCTTTATACAAATTTCCCATAGGAATGCAATGAAAACAGAGTGATTCCATTTTTATGTTGTACAGATTCGCCCCGTAGGTGATTCTGTTAAAGCAAATTTCCCCTCTCTCTGGAATTTTTTTATGTTGTACAAATTTTATGTTATTTATTTATTTATTTATTTATTTATTTATTTATTTATTTATTTATTTATTTATTAAACGTATATCCCGCCCATCTTCCCCAAGGGAACTCTGGGCGGCTTACAGTAATAAAAACAGATACAAACCTTTTGTTATACAAGGGTCCACTGTAATGTCTTTTTAATTGCCTCCGAGGCCAGAGGTACGCTGCATTCCCAGTGGTTCCCAGGCAGGATTGCTGAGAACCGAGAAGACGCCTCTGACTTCTAAGGAGCAAGGAGGGCTCAGGGTCTCAGGCTCGGCATTCAAGCAAAGGAGGTTGTCAACCTTGGCCATTATGTGGCCATGCACAATCTAACAGGACTGAACGAATGAGGAAACAGCACCTCCCTCCCTAAAAAGAGAAGGCTGGCTTAGGGGGTACAGGATACATTTTGTGGCACACATCAAGTCTCCTCCTAACATCTGCCACCACAGGCAGTCATCCTTTATGGCAGGCATGTCCAATGTCCGGCTTGAGGGCCAAATGCAGCCCATTTTCAAATTTCGAGCGGCCCCGGGCCTCTTCTCCCCACCGGCTTAGTGTGTCATGCATCCCCGCCAGCAGGGCCGGCACTTCCATTAAGGCGAACTAGGCAGTTGCCTAGGGCGCCAAAATGGAGAGAGGGTGCTGGCCAGCCTGCTGCCCCCCACTGCCCCCCTGCCGCTGGCCACTGCCATCCGTCCCCCCACTGCCCACGGCCGCCCGTCGCCGCCCACCCATCGCTGCCCGTCGCTGTCCCCCCCCCCCCGCGCCCGTCGCCGCCCCTGCCATTCGCCCCCCGCCATTCGCCCCCCCTGCTGCCCCACCCCCCTGCTGCCCCACCTCCCGCCGCCCCACTCCCCGCCCCTTGCCTAGGGCGCAAAAAATCTTAGCACCAGCCCTGCCCACCAGCTGGCCCTTCCCCATGCTGGATAGCTTGCAGCTTTATGGCTTGCCTGCCCTCCCTGCCGCCAGCCACCTGCCCAGCCTACCTACCCCTGGCTCTATTGCTGCAAGCATCCTCCCCGCCTCCTTGCATTATTTATTTATTTATTTATTTATTTATTTATACAGCTTATATACCGCCCGTCTTCCTAAGGGAACTCCGGGCGGTTGACAACAACTATACAACACAGCAAAATACAAAACAGAAAAGTAAATAGTAACTAACTAATAAAAGCAAATATAAGCAACAACAACAGCAGATGGCGGGACCGAACCGGCAAGGGGGGAAAAAAACTGTTTGGGTCACCCAAATGCCTCCTGGAAGAGAAGGGTTTTCAGCGCCTTCCGGAAGGCAGGCAGGGACTCTGCTAGGCGCACTTCTGCTGGAAGATGATTCCAGAGGGTCGGGCCCGCCACAGAGAAGGCTCGGGCACGGGTGGAAGTTTTCCGAGCCTCCCTGGGCGTGGCCATGCGCAGCATGTGCGCCCGCGACGACCTAGTTGGACGGGCCGAGGTTGATCGCTGGTCGATCCGCTCCGTCAGGTAGCCAGGTCCTAGGCCATGGAGGGTTTTGTAAACCAAAACCAGGACCTTGAATCTAATTCGGGCTGCAACGGGTAACCAATGCAAGCGAGCCAGAACTGGGGTGATGTGCTCAAATCGGCGCACACCCGCCACCAGCCTGGCCGCTGCATTCTGGACCCGCTGCAGCCGCCGAATGAGAGTCAAGGGCAACCCCATGTAGAGCGCGTTGCAATAGTCCAATCTCGAGATCACCAGCGCCTGGACCACTGTTCTGAGGGAGTCCTCATCCAGGTATGGACGAATCTGGGCGATTCGATGAAGATGGAAAAAGGCAGCCCTGGACACGGCGGACACCTGGGCTTCCATGGTGAGCGCCGGGTCCAGGGCTACGCCCAGATTCTGGACACAGTCCGATGGCCTGAGGGAAACACCCTCCAAGATTGGATACGGGCCACCGTAGCTGGATGAGGAAGCCCCAAAGAAGATAACCTCGGTCTTATCGGGGTTGAGTTTGAGCCTGTTAGCCCTGGTCCATTCCATGACCGCACCCAGGCACTGATCGAGGGTCCGGACAGCCTCATCTGCAGCGGTAGAAAAGGAGACATAGAGCTGCGTGTCATCAGCGTACTGATGACAGCAGACTCCATGTCCCCTAATGACCTCAGCCAGTGGCCTGATGTAAATGTTGAACAGCATGGGAGAGAGGGACGACCCCTGTGGAACCCCACAAGGGAGTATCCAAGGGGCCGACAACTTGCCCCCATGCTGAACCTGCTGGGGACGGTCTCCGAGGAAGGACCGGAACCAACTGTAAACAGTGCCCCCAATCCCAACCCCAGAGAGCCGATCCAGCAGGATACCGTGGTCAACGGTATCGAAGGCCGCTGACAAATCCAGGAGGACCAACAGGGAGGAGCACCCCCCGTCGGCCCTCCAAAGGAGGTCATCTTGCAGAGCGACCAAGACTGTCTCGGTCCCTCGACCAGGCCTGAACCCAGACTGGAACGGATCCAGGGCGTGCTCTCCCTCCAGATAAGATTGGAGCCGGGTCGCGGCCACCCTCTCGATCACCTTGCCCATGAAGGGAACATTAGCAATCGGGCGATAGTTGGTCAAGTCGCCCAATGCTAGGTTGGGTTTCTTCAGAATGGGCTTTACCACAGTCTCCTTCAGGCGAGAGGGAAAAATCCCTTCCCTGAAGGAGGCTGTGGCGATGATCGATGCCCATTCGGAGATGTTCCCACCAACTGCTTTCATAAGCCATGATGGGCAAGGGTCGAAGGGGGTGGACGCGGGCCGGCAGTGGGCAATAGCCCTAGAGGCCTCAAGTGAGGTGACAGGCCCAAACTCAACCATACGAGGAGACCGAGGGGGCACAGGCGCAGGGGATGCCGAGGGTGGGCTATGGCAACAGGATTCGAAACCGGCACGGATGGCCTCTATTTTTGATCAAAAAAAAGGCTGCAAAATTCTCACTACTGAAATCAGTAGGAGGAGGCCTAGACAGTCCAGGATTAGTGAGGTCGCGAACCACACGGAACAATTCCGCTTGATGGTTCGAGGCCTCACTAATTCTCAGGGTGCAATAAGATCTTCTAGCAACCCTGATCGCATGAACATAGCGCCTGGACTGTGCGATGACTGCAGCCTTCTTAATAGCCGTCCGGTTCTTCCTCCAGCTGTGCTCCAGCCTCTTCCATTCTTGCTTCATCGCTCGAAGCTCTTCCGTGAACCACGGTGAGGAACGAGCTCTACAGCGGATGAGGCGCCTAGGGGTGATCTGGTCGACAGCCCGGGATGTTTCATCAAACCATTGATCCACCATGGAGTCTACCAGATCGTCAGCCAGTCCGCCAGGAGGCTCCCCGAGAACTTCCCGAAACCGATCAGGGTCAAGGAGTCTACGGGGGCGGGCCCAAACAGTAGGCCGGAGGTCCCCGCGGGGTGGGGCGGCGATCGATACAGAGAAGGACAGCAGGTGGTGGTCTGACCATGACACGGGGGTGGGAACAAGGTCCCACACCCTCAGACACGAGTCCTCAGACGCGGAGGAAAATACCAGATCCAGGGTGTGTCCGGATCTGTGTGTTGGGCATAAAACATGCTGGGCCAGGTACATGGAGGCCATGGTCTGCATGAATTCCAGAGCAGCACCAGACAGGTCACCGCCAGCGTGCACGTTGAGATCACCCACCACCAAAAGGCGGGGGGTTCTCAACAGGGCAGCGGCGATGAACTCGGTGAGCTCTGGTAGGGATTGTGCTGGGTTGCGGGGAGCACGGTAACCGAGCACAATGCCAAACCTGTCCCGCTGCCCAACCAACAGATGGACACATTCCAACCCTGGAATCACCAACGTTGAGGCCCTGCTGATTTGAATAGTATCCCTGTCTTAGAGGCTTATCCAAAGTCCAGCCCGGGGGCCAAATGCAGCTGAATGGTCGCCCCCCACACATTTTCACCTCCCCAAATCTGGCCCCTCCTTGCAAAAAAGTTTGGACACTCCTGCTTTATGGTAAAGCCACCCCTGGCTAGATGGATCAAGGCCCAGGGTTCTGAACTTCTGGCTCAAACTACAGAGGCCCTCCCTTACCAGCGTAGAAGGTTTCTCTCCAGTGTAGCATGAAAGATCACCCCCATCCCCTATTTCCTGGTTTTCATTACAATCCGACAGAGAGGGGCAGAGAGCTGGGACACTTTCCCTAAGCACATGGTACAGTAATTCCCTAAGAGCTGGAGAGGGCTTTAACAGCCGAAGCGAAATTCAACCGGAAATTTGCTCCATGTGTCAGGTCAGCGCTTCCTTTCATAGGGTATGTTCCCTCTCCCATGCGCTGCACCCATGACCTTTCTCAGCTGCTCTTGTTCTTGTGTTACTGAGACCCCGTTTCCTTTTTCTCCAAGGGTTGCTTGCTAAGCAGTTATTTAGCATACGGCAATCTGGAGGAGGGGGCGTGAACTCCATCACTTGCACCTTCTCATGGAGCTGAATAACCTTACCTCCTCTAGGCCAAGAATCCAGCTACCCTTTGTTGGGGGACATCTCGGACCAGAGAGCATATCGCTTTTCCATTTCCTTCCAAGGGGTTTGCTGATTGGAGCAGAGGAAGAGGGTTCACCTTCCCCACCACCCATCCCCATCAACCAATCTCATTTTCTTAACCAAAAAATATCCCTCTGCTTTGAAGTGTTATTAGCCCTGCTGGGAGGCGAAGACACAATCATATAGCCTTGCTCCTCCAAGCGATATTCCATATCAGATAAGCCACATACCCTGCTCCCCACGCATTGTTTAACGCAGGGGTGGCCAAACTTTTTGTAAGGAGGGCCAGATTTGGTGGCTGAGAATGTGTCAGGGGCCCACCCACTGACCCATAAGCCCCACCCACTGACCCCTTGCAACCCCACCCACAGGAAGGAAGGCGGGGACCAAGAGAGGAAGGAAGAAAGGTGGAAACCTAGAGAGGAAGGAAGGAAGGTGGGGACCAAGGGAGGAAGGGAGGGAGGAAGGAAGGGAGGGACCAAGGGAGGAAGGAAAGAAGGAAGGTGGGGACCAAAGGAAGCACAGGGAGCCGTGGCCACAGGTCGCCCCTTGGAAGAGGCGATCTGTGCGACCTTGCACCCCCACCCCCAAGCTTGCCAGCGGTGGTGCTGGCAGGCCTGCCAGCCTACCCCAAAGTTCCTTGGCGGTGGCAGAGGCCCGCTGGCCTGCCCACCCCCACACATTCCCCTGTAGTGCCGGTGGCAGCAGACCGCCCGTCCGCCCATCTGCCCAAGCTTCCCAGTGGTGTCAGTGTTGGCAGAATATTTTTTTTTAAAAAAAACATGGGGTGAAGGAGAGGGAGGGAGGGGCGGGCCAGCCAGACGCGGGCCACTCAGAATGGCCTGACGGGTTGGATTTGGCCCCTGGGCTGGACTTTGGGCAGGCCTGGTTTAACGGATATCTTTTCTTTAAAAAGCAATGATTATAGGGACTCCTTGTGAGTGGCTCATATCTGAGCTAGATGGATTTGACAGGACGGTTCCATTGCCAATGGCAAGCGGGTGCTGTGCCAGCATTGTGACAAAGGGGCACAGTGCTTTAGTGGCAGCAACACAAGCTTTAGCTTCATGGCCCACTACTAGCCAGCTGTTCCCACATAGCAGAATGGTAGAGACAGCAGAGGAAGGAGGTATCCAGAGGGAACCTGGTCCAAGGGGAAGATGTATTGAACCACCCACCGTGATAGTAAAACCTACTACTAGCACTGGTGTCACAAGGCTGCCATGCTTTTGTGGAGATGCACATGTACCTGTAAACTTCAGATAGACTGATTCCAACAAGATATACCTAACATATTTGAGTAGAATGTCTGTTGACTAGAGCCTCATTTGTCTAGGATTAATTTCGTGACGGGTGAAATTTGCACAGTAGCTGCTTTGCACCACTTCATTAAGAAATACCGGTAATAAGTGTGACCTATAACAAAATAATACAAGGAACTTCCCTTTACCACTCTTTAGAGTTCCAGGTGACTGACTAGCCAAAGTTCCCCCCCCCACACACACACGAGGTTTCAGTCCCATTTTTTTTATTTCATTCCCCCCCCCAATCTTTCATCATTTCTTTCCAGTTGGCACTTTCAGTATTTTACATCTCAGCATGTTGAGTTCTTACTAGGCTGCTTGGGAAATGGTGCTCTTTAAGAAATAAATAAAAACTAATTTAAACATTTGATTTTTAAATGTATATCCTGACTCATTGGGCCCATGCACTATTCTGGGTGGTTTACAGAAGTTAAAAGTGTATAATAACCAACTGTATATTAAATGAGCAGCTTAAACAACCCATGAAAGTTCAAGGGGAATGAATTGTAAGGATAAAATGCAGAACACGAGACCTAGAAACAGCCATTTTTTTTCTATATACTTTTGGAAGGTCCAAAAATCACTTTTCCAGGCTCAAATCTAGAGATGCATATAGGCAAAATGTCAGACAAAGGTGGATTTTATCTTATCTGTTCAATCAGCATGCAGAGCATATCATACAAAAAAGGCAGACTAGATTCAGATGAAGGATAAGTGAAGTTTGGTGAGCGAAACACCAATAATTTAGGATACACAGATGACACCATCTTACTTGGAGAAAGCAGCCATGACTTGAAATGACTTTTAATGAAAGTGAAAGAAGAAAGTGCCAAAGCAGGACTGTAGTTGAACATCAAGAAGACCAAATTCATGGCTACAGAAGAACTACTACACAACTTAACATTGGCAGTGAAGAAGTTTAAATTTGTCTACCTTGGTTCAGTCATCAGTCAAAATGGGGACTGCAGCTAAGAAATCTGAAGAAGACTGAGGATAAGAAGAGCAGTAATGAAGGAATGAGAAAAGGTCAAGAATAAGGATATGTTATGGGAAACCAATACCAAGTTCATCCACACTCTTGTATTCTTGATCACCATGTAGGGGTGTAAAAGCCAGACTGTAAAGAAAGAGCTGGAGGGCGGGGGTGGGGGGCATGTGGCATGTCCAAACTTCAGCCCTCCAGATGTTTTGGACCACAACTCCCACAGTCCTTTGCCATTGGCAATCTAAGCTTAGAATTCTGGGAGTTGTGGTCCAAAACATCAGGAGGGCCGAAGTTTGGACATGCCACTTTAAAATGTGGTGCTGGATGAGAGTTTTGTGAATGCTCTGAATTGCCACAAAGATGAACAAGACTGAACCATCTCTAGAGGCAAAAATCTTGAAGCAGAAGCTCTCCTACTTTGGAGAAGGCTCAGTTCTCTGGGAAAGACAATAATTTTGGCAAAGGTTGAAGGCAGCAGGAATATAGGAAGACCAGATATGAGCTAAAAGAAGCTACAGGCTTGAGTTTGCAGGAGCTTAGCTGAGGACAAGACATTCTGCAGATCTCTCATTCGTAGGGTCGCCATATGTCAGTGGACACATAACCATCACAGTTTTACTCAACTGAAATAGTTATTCTGGAAGCGAACAGAGGGTGGCATGGGTTATCTGCATGGCCTTTGCAAGGCAGGCCTCAGGGTTGAGTGTGACCTATTGATGTTGTTCTGATGGTATCTTTGTAGTAATCCTCTGATGAAAGTTTTTGGGGACATCTGCTCAACTAGGCCTACTTAGCTAGATATCTTGGCAATCTGCTCCTCTTTTTTGTCTTTTTCTTCAGGCACAGGCTCCTGTTTTGTTGCCAGATGAAGAGGAGATTTCACTTAGAAGAAAGGGAAACAAAGTAGGACGGTGGCAGTGGCCAGACACAAAACATCCTGGAGCCAAGCAATTCTTTTGCAAAGGAAAACATGGCCACAGCTTGGACTAAGAGATAGATAGATAGATGGATGGATGATAGATAGATAGATAGATAGGATGGATGATCCTATGACCACATCTGAGTGTAAATCTCACTGAATGAGTAGAGAGAAGGAATGCGTCCTTGAAAGAATTGTCCAGGTTATGGACAAGGAAATACTCTCTGGATCCTTCCAGGGGACAAATTCTGATTTACAAAAATAAGAAAGTTGAAACAAAACATTAGAGATGGACACGAAATGGGAAAATGGTGTTTCGTTTCGTTCCGTTCCGTGGCCCATCTCGCTTCATTTCAGTTTTTTTTTAGAAATAAATTTTTATTTTAAAAATTCATTTTGTTTATCATTTTGTTTCATTTTCATTTTTCCCATTCTCACCTCAGCATGCGGAGGCAGGAACCGATCTCTTCTTCTCCCACTCCCCCCCAGTGGATGACAGCACACCCAGTGCTGTCATCCCCGGCGAGAAAGATCCCTTTAAAGAGACCCACGTTCCCACCTCTGCATGCGGAGGCACGAATGGGGTCTCTTCTTCTTTCCTGTGGTGGATGACAGCGCCAGGCGCTCTGTCATCCACCACAGGGAAGATCCCTTTAAAGAGACCCCCAGTCCCGCCTCCGCATGTGGAGACGAGACCGGGGCCCTCTGTAGATCGTTCTCCACTGCGGGCGGGTGACAGCGATCCCTTTAAAGAGAGTCCCAGTCCCGCCTCCGCACGTGGAGATGAGACCAGGGCTCTCTCTCAACACAGTTCTCCCCTGCGGGCGGCGATGACAGCGGGGCTGTCATCACCACCCGCGGCGGAGATCTCTTTACAGAGAGCCCCAGTCCCACCTCCACATGCCGAGGTGAGAACGAGGCTCTCTCGAGAATGAAATGAACCAAACCGAACCAATTTTTTTGGTTCATTTCGTTTCACTGTAAAATTACTCTGGGCTTCGTTATTCATTTCATTATGTAACGAATAACGAATAACGAATAACGAAAGGAACTAAAAGTTCATTTCGTGCCCATCTCTACAAAACATCTCCTCGCCTGTTAGGATTGATAACAGAATGACACAAAGCTTGACAAAAATATCATCATCATCATCATCATCATCATCATCATCATCATCATCATCATCATCATCATCATCATCACCATCATCTTAGAACTGCAGGGCTGGAAGGGACCCAATGGCTCATTAAGTCTACCCCTGTTCAAGGAAGCACAGTGGGAGATTGAACTCCCAACCCGTGACTCTGCAGCCAGAGACATAAACCATTGAGCCATGTAGTCGTTCCAAACCTAAAGGCCCTTGAACCTTGCCGGAAAACTACTTATTTTACCCAAAGCTTTCTGAGTACTTGTTACATGACTCATGAAATATGGCCCAATTACTCTTTCAGTTACTCTTTCATTGCAAAAAGAAAAAGATGGGGTCCTTTGGGGGAGAAAGGCAGGAAATAATTGTTTTAAATAAATAAATAAATAAATAAATAAGTACTTGCAACTGATTACTTCCCAAACTCTTAACTACAACTCCTATCATTCCCAACCATATGCTAATGTTTTCCAGATGCTTGGAGGATTTCCTAATTATGCAAAAAAAAAAAAAAAAAGGTATTTTAGTTTGCATTAAAAGAAACAACCTTTATTTTTTGAAAAGCCCTAAGGACAACCTGTGAGCTTCCTTGACCTACTGAAGGTTGAGGGAAGGTGACTCATAAAATGCTGAGCCTATTGCAAAAGAACAGGATGATGGCATATGAGGGAAATCACTGCAAACCTATAACTTGCACAGAGGAAAGGTAAGGATATACAGTGGCACCTTGTATAAAGGAATTAATTTGTTTCAAATGAAATTATGTTAAGCAAATTTTCCTTTATACAAATTTCCCATAGGAATGCTTTGAAATCAGAGTAATCCCTAATTGCAACCATTTTAATGTTGTACGGATTTGCCCCATAGACAATTCTGTTAAGCAAATTTCCCCTATCTCTGGAATGTTTTATGTTATACAAACTTTATGTTATACAAACCGTTATATGAAGGCCCACGGTATTCCTCACAGTTGTCAAGCCTTAGACAGGTTTGCAAAGTCTGGAATTATTACAAGCGGAAGCCTTAAGAGCAATTTCCATATAAACATGTCGCCACAGGGGTGGGGGGTTGTTTAATTCATGGCCTATGCTACCTAGGATGGATGGAGGTTGCAGCCCTAAAGCCCCTGGAGGGCCAGGGGCCACCCAAACCTTCCCCAAGCAGGGCCAGCGCTAGGTATTTTTGCGCCCTAGGCGAGGGGCGAGGGGTGGGGCGGCGGGCGGGCAGCGGAGGCGGGGTGGGGGCAGGGTGGCAGGAGGCGGCGGATGACGGGGGACGGCGATGGGCATGGGGGGCGGACAGCGATGGGCACGGGGGTGGGCGGCGATGGGCACGGGGGTGGCGGGAGGCAGCGATGGGCGGCGGGGGGATGGACAGCGGTGGCCAGTGGCGGTGGGGCAGTAGAGGGGCAGCAGGCTGGCCAGCACCCCCTCTCCATTTTGGCACCCTAGGCAACTGCCTAGTTCACCTTAATGGACGCGCCAGCCCTGTCCCCAAGCAGTGGGGTTAGGACTGGAGCTTGCTTTTAGCCCAGAGGTATTCCTCTGAGGGGTCTGGCGATAGAACAACATACATGTTCCTTCCTTGAAAGGCATCGTTCTGGAGGTTAGACATGTCCTCCATGCCACTGAGAAAACTAGGTGGATTAAGTTTCCTTATGAAATAGGAGAGCGACTGAAAAGAGTGAAAAATGCCACAGTCACAAAGACCAATGAGATGCCTTCATACTTGGCTATCAAGGATAGGCAAGACAGATTTGGCGACTGCAGTAAAAGGATCTGAACTTAAAAGCGCCATTGGTTTGACCTTGGGGACCTTATGCTGAAGTGAAAATAAAACATTAGAAGATTCATCTTCAATCACTATTGTCCCCCTGTGCTCATGGTCTGACAAGATATGGAGGGAATGGCTACCTCCCTCATAACGCCATGTTTATTTACCAGTGTCCAGTCTCAAAACAAGACTGTGGGTTGTGGGATGGGGGTGGAGAGAGAAACCCTGCAGAAATTCCCCCTCATAATAAGCCTCAGATTTTGCCTTTCTCTTCATGTTTTTTGTTGTAGGACACTTCAATGTTGCCGAGGCAACTATAATGTTGAGCTGCCCATAATAATAATGGCGCCAGCAACTGCTACTGAGGAGGCATCGCGTGCCTGGAAACCACCACTAAGAAGAACCAGCTCAGCATTGCTTGGTCACAGTCTGCAGAGAATAATTCCAAAATCTGGGTTTTCAGCAGTAAATCCCACCCTGGCTACAAATCCCTAAGCATTGCTTGCTTTATGGATTGTTTGTCCAAAATCTGTATTTTTGGTGTAGTGTTTACTTATAACGAACCATGTAATGGCATTATTGGAAGTGGGTGGGATTCGTTATAAGACTCCCATAGGGAGCTCCCAGGGGAGCCCAAAACTGTGGGCAGTTGTGATCCATACCAAGAAACTGGTTCTAGTAATTTCCGTCCACCTCGAACTGGGTGGGGTTTGGCTTTAAAAAAAACAAACAGCAAGCTGATGGCTCCCCAGTGCTCAGTCAAAAGGAATCCATGCTGCATAATAGGCCTTCCGTTTCGGCAAGAGGGGCTCGCAACAATACACAGCTGCTTCAAAATAAAACCTGTCTCCTCCTCACTACTGCTGTGAAGGCAGCCATATTTAGAGGGAAGAGGGAGGCCTGAGGAGAGAGACCTTTCTACAGGCCTCCGTGACTTCCCCTGAACAGCTTGTTTCAAACAGGGAAAGCTAAACAGGTGAGCTATTTAGTGATTTATTAGGCACACCATACTTAGTTAACCTTGGCGTTCCAGCGGGAGCATTTGGTTCACTAAATGTAGAAGACAGGGAAAATGGGAACAAATATAGAAGTTCAAGAAAAGAAAAGAAAAGCTTTTCTAGCTAGTGTTCAATCGGATGCAGGACTTGTCTTAATTATCATTGTTGTTGTGTTGTCGTCGTTGTCATCGTAATCATCGTCATCATCATCATCATCATCTTTGAATTGCAGAGAATGTCCCTATGGACCATTGGGTTGAACCCCCTGTGAGTTGGGTTTGATTCTGCCTTGGTCGGTTCCGACTCCTCGGTTCCGGGAAGAGATGGAGACGGTGCTTCAGAACAAGAACTTTCATTATTAACACTAAATGGTGAATGGACAACAACTTTGGTGGGTTCGCCCACTCCCTTAATATCCAGTGGGTAGTTCCCACCAGTCCAGTCCCAGTTCACTGGTTCTGCGGGTAAGGGAATCTCTGGAAGTCTCTCCCAATCGTGGGGGGGGGGGTTCGCAAGGCTCATCCGCGCCCAGCACAAAGGGTCCCACAGCACGGGTGGCGAACCCATTCCACCACTCATTCCAATGAATTGGCCCATCCACGCGCCATAGAAGGATCCCTCCTCCAGGGAGCCTTGGGGTTGTGGAAAACAATCACTCTCCATTCTTCTACTTCACCTTCTTTCTCCCATTTCTTCCAACAACCACTTTCCCGCTCACCTTCCCTTATATTTCCCTGTGCCTTCCAACTCCTCCCCCTCCTCTGTCATCCGGAACCCTTCCACGATTAACCCCTCTGTTGTTTCCTGCGTAGCCCGCGCTTCCAATGTTGAGTTCCCTTGGGTCGCTCCCTCCTGCCTGGCTGGTTGTCTTTCCTGTATGGCTATGTGCCACCCCTTTTCTTCTCCCTTGCTCGATGAGGCGGACGGCGCACCCTGGACCGGGTCTTCTCCTGGGGAAGGCCCCTCACTCACTCACCCAAGAAGGCCCAGTGGGGAACTGAACTCCCAGCCTTTGGTCTCTGCAGCCAGACAAATAAGCCACGGAGCGATCCAGCAATTTCTCCTGACAGGAAGCAGAGGCCAAGACGGGCACCAGATAATACAGATACTACACCCCCCACAATTCATCACCATTTGGAGAAAGGAGAAAGTGTTTTAATAATGCCTAAGCAATTTACTTTAAGTATGGGAGCTGTATACATTCACCTTTATATCATTTGGGATACACATCACACCTTGATTTATATCACCTGCCATTTTAATCCCTAATAAATGCATATGAATAGCATATAGCTATTCCCCACTCCATTCTTTTCCAACTGCTCATTCATCAGCCTTGCCTCTCCATAGATTTTTTCCCCCAATTGCAAACGTAATGCCCACGTACACATTGGGCATTGGGGTTGGGTGGCTTCTCAGTGGGCTAGAGCACTGAAAACTGTCGGCTACAAAGTCGGCAGCTCAGCGGTTCGAATCCCGGGTGCCATGCAGTGGAGTGAGCTCCCGCTGTTCACCCCAGCTCCTGCCAACCTAGCAGTTCAAATGTAAATGCGAGTAGTAAATAGTTGCTGCTGTAAAAAGTGGGAAGGTGAAAACAGTGTTTCCTTGCAGTCATGCTGGCCACATGGCCATGGACTTGCACAACACTGGCTCTTTGGCTTTAATACGGAGATGAGCACCGCCCCTAGAATCAGACATGGCTGGCACGCATGTGTGGGGGAACCCTTACCTTTTTTAAAAAATCAGAGTCCTGGGTATTACGATAGATAGTCTCGGCTCACTCCCCCAGTTGGAAGCTTAGAAGCTGATTAAGCGCAGGTTACTTGATATACAACTGCAAGATTTACAGAGAGCAGAAAATTCAACATGTTCACCATTGAGTTTGCAGTGCCCAGTAGCAGCAGAGCGCCCTGCGCTTGACTTTTACCTGTTAGAATGCCCAGAGGAACGGAGGGCCTACACGCTTGCTAGATGCAATGCCATCCCATCAGCGGTGTTGTATGGGAGATTCAATAGGACTGCTTATAACGTTAGGTGTTGTGCCTGTGCACTGGGTGGAGTGGAATCACTCTCTCATATGGTTTTGCACTGTCCTCTTTATGATCACTCCCGTAAAAAACTCCTTGACCCACTTCTCTTGAAGAAGAGGCAGTGCTCAAATACTGATATACTGAGGTTTCTTCTGTCATCAGAAGACTCTGTGGTGATAGAAAATGTGGCAACTTTCTTAACCCAGCTGGTTAGGGCCCGCAACTAGAGATGCTCCGAGTAGTTAACTTTTTAACTTATTATTACTGTTGTAATTTATACTGAACTTGTGTTGATAAATTTATGTATTCCAATAATGGCTGATTGATTGATTGATTGATTGACCTTACACATTGAAACCAAAACCAGAAACAGCCATTCTCAGCCAAACTCTCGGTTCACTGTTTCATCCTGCACGCAATACTGCTTTCAATCATCTTTCCAGTTTACTTGACAAGCTATAGGCTAACTTAGTTCTTTATATAGCCTTCTTGACACATTGAAATACCCTCCAAAAGGTGTTCAAATCAAAATCTTCTACAGGAGAGATGCATTGATTCTTCTCCGTGGGAATGTTCTCATAGAGTTATAGAAGAATTTATATATATGAATAGCTTCTTTCCCAGATATCTTTTTTGTATCCTGCAGGCATAATAGCCACAATGTTGCCCCACACAAATTATAGCTACTCAGGCAATGATAGCTGTAGGGGGGGAAAGCAAATATTGACACTCTAGTAATGTTTGCCTAGCAATCAGCAAACTGCATATGGCACTCAGATTGCCTCTTATTGAACAAATCAATTAGGAAAATGGAGAATTGATGTCCTCCAGTAAGAAATATATAGTAATGCTGCCATCACTGGCCATATTCACTTGACACATGGTTCTGGAAACAATGCTTAATCATTACTCTTTGGAGCTGAACCATGGGCTGCCCCCAACTACATGGTCACAACTTCCAGGAACTCCATTACGACGTTGAGTGTATTATCTTAATCAGCCATTTGCACAATAATAATCTAAATAAGAACTGCTTTCCTATTAGCAATGAAGATGCAAGTAGTACAGCCAATTTCCTTGTAATTGCAAGAGTGCCATCCAATGAAAGCACCTTGTGCCTGTCCCTTGGCACTCTCGCTGAAGGGATCAGCCTTTTTCTTCTTCTAGACTGCGCCTCTGCAGATGGCCGGTGGGGGTTCACACAATGGACACTTCTCCAACAGGAAGGAAGGAAGGAAAGGAAGGAAGGAAGGAAGGAAGGAAGGAAGGAAGGAATTCCAGAATGCCAAAAAAGAACATGTCAAGGAAGAGGCATCAGGAGGGAAGAGATGGCCGCTAGTAGCTGATTTGAAGTGCCACAAAACCGCAGCAAATGACTAATTTACTCTTACATTGTTAACAGCAGGGAGAGAAAGCATTTCCTAAGAGAGATGGGGAAGTTACTTTTAAAAAATAGAGTTGGAAGACTAATTGATATACAGTACAGTACTTTGTTGCTATTACATCTGTGATTTTTAAATCTAACACTTTTTGTTGTTTTTGTTCAGTCGTTCTGTGGTGTCCGACTCTTCGCGACCCCATGGACCAGAGTGCATGCCAAGCCCTCCTGTCTTCCACTGCCTCCCGGAGTTTGGTCAAATCCATATTGGTTGCATCGATGACACCGTCCAACCATCTCATTCTCTGCCGTCCCTTTTTCCTTTTGCCTTCTTTCCCAACATCAGGGAATTTTCCAAGGATGGAAATAATCTCCTCCAGCTGTACTCTCTGGAGATGGTCCTCTAAGAAAGAATGGAACCACTGCAAAGCAGGGCCTCCGATCCCCAACTCGGACAGCCTCCCCAGGAGAATACCGTGGTCGACGGTATCAAAGGCTGCTGAGAGGTCGAGGAGGACCAACAAGGACGATTTGCCCCTGTCGGCCTCCCTCAACAGGTCATCATGCAGGGCGACCAATGCTGATTCCACACCATGGTGCAGCCGGAACCCCAACAGGAATGGATCAAGGGCATCTTTATAGCCGCCACCCCCTCACAACAGTGCAAGATCCCATTCTCTTCTCTGATACCGCTCTTTGACCTGACATGGGTCTCTTTGCCAGGAAATCTGGAGAAGCCAAGCAGTAATCTTCACCTAACACCCCAAGACCTGGCTTCCCTGGACACACCATCAGGTGGCATTGCTACCATCTGATGTTCCTGCTTTATCATTTAGCAAGACCTGCCTCAATAACTACAAGCAACCTTTGTAGTTGGGGCTTACAGTGGGTGCAATTCCTCCCTTATTAAGTATTGGTTCAAAGATAGTCATCCCTCCATGGAAAGAAACAATTATAGGGCACCATTTGTTTGAAATGAGTTGTACTTCTCTGCTCTGTGCAGCACTCCTTAAAGAAAGATTCCGTCTGGGAGCATGGGAGGAAGAAAGGGATGCAGTCTTGCCTTCCAGCCAGATGTTAACCAAGTGGGAAAAAGCAGAATGAAGATACCATTAAAACTGAAGTCGAGAGTGGCCGGGCTGAATTGCACTCCATTCCTTGGGGGGGAGGGTTTGAAGAGCTGGCCTGCTGATGGGCTGGTTTCTCTATTGATTCTTTCCATACACCCTTGTCTACAGTGACCCAGATTATTCTATTAAGTTTCTGTCCTGTGTGCCTGCACATCACTAGGGGAAACACGTTGGTTGTGAAAAGATAAATCTGCTCCAGTGGGAGAGGGGGAAGTTGGTGGTGAGGGGAAGGGGCTGGGTCGCATTTCTCACCAATAACACCCTTATTGTTTCTGGCCGCTGTGTTATAAGAATTTTGCAACCAGGGATATTTACCACATAATGAGATTCAATGGACTTGAAAGATAAAGTTCATTAGCCTCACACTGAAGACAATTAGAGCAGAGAAGGCTATAAGAGAGGCACTGAGTTTCTCTCTCTCTCTCTCTCTCTCTCTCTCTCTCTCTCTCTCTCTCTCTCTCTCTCTCTCTCTCTCTCTCTCTCTCATGGCTCTCGTTTTAGCCTTTCTGCTTAGACAACTCTTGTCATGGACTGTCAGCCTGGGAGGATGGAGACGAATGGCAGGTGGAAGGTGGAGAAGCAGTTGGCAAGCAGAGGACGACCTTCCATGCTGACCTTTGCCTTAAGGATGCAGGAAAAGAGGGCCCAAGGTGGAGACCAGGCTGCTGCCAGGTGCCGTAGAGACCGAGCGGTTGCTAAGGAGGCGCTCAGCCCTTGGATGGCAGCAGAGTTAATTGCAGTGTCCTCATTCCAGTTCCCAGGAGGAACACCTGTTTGCAACCCAGCCGGGAGGGAAGAGGAAGATGTTCATTAAAAATAATAATAATTAAATAAATTCTGAACGTGCCTGCTTGCCGAAGCTAGCGAGCCCAACATTAATCGTTTGTCCTGGTGGCTTTTGTATCTCCTGCTATATTTAACCAGCCATGTCTGTTATTCTTATTCTCCATCACATCACACACACACACACACACACACACACACACACACACACACACACACACACACACACACACACACACACACACACACACACACACACACACACACACACACACACACAGAGAGAAGCAGTCGTCCTGCTGCAGCATCTTCCCTCTGAATGGCCGTGGGTTCCCCTCGCCACCCATCTCAGTGGCCTTTCAGTTCAGCTGTTACGCTGAACATGGTTCAGGGAAATGAACTGAAATGTCTAGTGAGAAGAAAAATGTCCCCACCATGTTGGAAAGGGAGGGGGTAGGGGTAGCCCAAAGTAATAGAGATGGATCACTCAATCTGTCCAGAGCCCCAGATAACGCCGATTGAATCTAACATGGTAGGTTACCATTAAAAGAGTGGAGTTATTTCACTCCCTGTAAGACTGTTTCCAGTGATCACAGGGAGTCATTACTGATTCTTGCATTTTGGAGTCGTTTTAATAGTCCCCAGTGTGGAGGAGAATACATTTATTATCACAGTCCCTGCTGCCATGTGATCTGTTAATAGCACACAATATGGACTCATCAACCAGATTATCTGATGCCTGACACTGTTCTCCAAGTTAGCCTTTTAGGAAAAGGTAGTTATTTTTTGGAAATATACATCTGCAGACCTTTGGCTGTCAGCAAGCCTCGTTTTGCATCCTCTTCTTCTGGCTCCCTCTGCATTTTAAAAACAATGCAGAACAAAAGAAATGAAACGTGCCATCCTGCGTGGGCGCAGAGCGGAGTGAGCATGCAAGTATTGAATCTGTTCTGTGTACAACACAAGGCTCCGTTTTTAACAAGGAGCCTTGATCGTCTGAGGGATAAAAGACGCAGCAGGCTGCCCTCAAGGACCGGACTAGCAGGCAGGGTTTGCCGGGCTCCCAAACACATTGATCCAGAACAGAGGTTCAGTGGGGGGGGGAGGAGAGATCTAAATAGAAAACTGTGGGGTTGTCAACATGTGTTCCATTTCCTTTCCATCTTCCAATAAATTAGATAAGAGGAACCTAATGCAATCTGAATTGCTGGATAATGTTATGGGCCCAGAAGCTAAGCATTAATGAATGTTGCATGGAGATGATAGCACTTATAAGTCTCTTAAAATTTGTACAGATTGGAAGGATTGTGATAGGGTTTTTTTAAAAAAAAATTATCCTCATTTAAAAGGGTTTCTAGGAAATCTCCACCCCTTAGGAGCCCGAATGATGGCCAATTTATGGGGCAGCGATTCACAGTTTCTTATCCCTGCTGAGCAAGGCAAAAGTATTTTCCAAGCAAAATCACCAGCATGGATCAAAGACTCCAAGCCACCCAATTTAAATGGCACTCCACAACCTCCCCACCCACCCACCCCATGATTCCTAAGATTGTGCATCTTTTAATTGTTACTTACTATTTTTGAACTCTGAGCAAAATGTTGTTTCTGGGAATCATTTGTATTGTAGCATTTAGCAGCACTGGTTTTAATGGACCAAAATTTCACTGATTTATTTCCCAAGTGCTGCACTGTTTCCTCATTTACAGCCTAACTGCAGAACTACTATTAATTCACATTTAATTAATTAATTAATTAATTAATTTCACATTTGTCATTTCTTTCTTATGTCTAATGTCACTGTTGGATTTCTTCTAATACTGTACCATAATCTACCTTGCATCCTGTTGAAGAGCAAGTTTGGGTACCAGGATTTTAAATTAGACAGACAGACAGACAGACAGACAGACAGACAGACAGACAGACAGACAGACAGACAGACAGACAGACAGACAGATAGATAGATAGATAGATAGATAGATAGATAGATAGATAGATAGATAGATTCATGCCCTTGGTGACTTTCAATGTGCTAAAAAAATCAGATAAGAATATTGATATTCTTATCTCAGTAATTTTGCAATTCAAGCTCTATCCTCATAAGAAAATGGAATTAATATTTCATTCCAACTATTTGCTATAAGCAAACTCTATGTTTTTAACAACAAACTGATAGTCATGAAGTGCATCTCAAAGCATTTATCGATCTGATTATGTGTCTTATACTTATTATATCTGGTTACCCAAATATTAGAAGACCATAAAACTACAATTGTGAGAGGTAGCCATGTTAGTCTGTGCAAGAATTCCAGGCAAAAATCAAAACAAAAGAAAAGAAAAGACAAAAACATGTGGCACCTTAAAGACTAACTATCATATTTTAATGTGAGCTTTCATGGACACATCCACTCCTTCAGACATTTATTCTGCTACTATATGTCTATAGTGGTGTCCTTGAGTGCCTAGAAACATCATCTGTGTCACATCTGTGTGCCAAGAGAGGTGGCCAGGATGGGGATATTTGGCAAACATCTGTTGTGAGTTTGGGAAGCAATGTAGCTTACCTAGGTAGGAACATTTACCTGGGCTTTAGGGTATAGAAGGAAGGAATACATGTTGGCCAATGCCCTGGGACCAAAGAGAGCTAGAAATTGTATATGCATGTGTAAGGAAGTAAATTCTCACCCTAAAGATGCCAGGTGGCACCTCGCCCCATTGTCCAGTTCCTTAAATGTTAACACAGGTTCTTGGCTTGCTCTATTTTTATTAAAAGTTGCAGCCAATACTGTAGTGGTCTCTGAAATATGGGAGAGCAACAAATAGATACACACTGTCCTCTGTCTCCTGAATGCTTATTCCCATTGCGATATATCGGGTTGTGCGCTTTTATAGATTCTTTAAATTTTTTCAGTGCAGGATGCACATTCGGGAACATTTACTATCACAGTGTGGTATGATTTCACTATAATGTGAAAACATACACCTGAAGGAAAGGTGTTTGGTCTTGTGTGCCTGTGTTGTGTCATTATGGTTGTGACCGACACTTTGTGACTCCATGTCCATGGAGTTTTCTTGGCAGGAATACTAGAGTGGTTTGCCAGTTCCTACTCCAGGCGCCTACAGCACCTGGTATTCCCTGGTGGTCGCCCATGCAAGTACTAACCAGGGCCGACCCTGCTTAGCTTCCGAAATCGGGCAAGATCGGATGTGGTCTTACTCTCATATAAATCTTACTCTCATCTTCCCATGTTAAACAAGCTATTAGACAGAAAGAACAAATAGAACCTAGTAAATCACCATCACATTCCTGTACTAAATGTTATGGTTCTGCCCTAACTTTGAAAAGCTCATGTTTGAGATTATAATTGGATTATACATTCTAGGCCCATTGGTTCTTAACTTTGGTTTCCCAGATATTTTTGGACTAAAATTCCCAGGAGCCTTCACCACTACCTATGCTGGCCAAGATTTCTGCATTTGTAGTCCAAGAACATCTACGGACCCAAGGTTGGGAACCACTGCTCTAGACAATACCACAATCCTTGAAGGAAGATATTGCTGTTGTGTTCCTGATGAGAATGTGCTACAGTAGGACCCACATATGCACGGCTGGCAGAGGAAAAAATTAAATAAACAATTCAGCAGCCACAATGCAAGCTATTGTCACAAACAGCACCTGAAAAGCAAGCGACTGTCACAAAACAGCAGCCATAAAGGAAGCTACTGTCACAAAACAGCAGTTTTGGCGATTGGGGGGAGTTCTCTCTTATCCACGGTTTTCATTATCCATGGGAAGGCCTGGAGACAATCCCCACCAGATACCGGAGTCCTACTGTACTTTGCTGTGGCCCAAAAGGAGTTAGCATGTGGGACTATCACTCTGACATGTTCTATATGAAACAGCAAAGACAAATGACTATCTTATATGACCAATAAAAGAAACTGCAAATGGTGCAAATTCCCTTAACACTGAGGATGTGCAGCTGGTAACATACAGCGATGCTTGCTTCTTCATGAGATAAATAATACAAAATCAGTTTCCAAGAAAACAAAGGTGCATATTTGCAGTATGACATGGCCAGGTACTTTTAAACTCCCATTTTTAGGATGAAATGCTGTTGTTGAGGCTTATTGTCTGGAGATTGTTTTTTTTTTAAGAAAATAGCTTCATCGACAACAAAACAACTAAACCGAGTGGCTGTCCACTTCTTTCTCCTTTTGAAAATGAACGTTCAGCTTGCAGCCCTCAGGCCAAAAATACCTGCAAACCAGTATAACCAACTCCCAACAGCTACTTTGATCACTTCAGGAGACATTGATCTGGAGCACGGAAGGGCCAGTGGGCCCAGTCTTGTTTCGATGGCAAGGGCAGTGATGGGGAGAAGGCAGTTGCTGCAGAAATCAGCATGTGGAGCGGAAGGGTTGAGCATGCCCTCTAAATATGAGGAAAATTATATCCTTCCAAAGGCCCTCCCCGCCCCCCGCCCCCACTACCTACATACACCAAAACTGCTGTGCTGGATTTAAATGCACATTTTTCTTACACCCATGCCTTAGCCACCACACCGGATAAAAAGTCAATATGCTCCTAACACAATCAGGAGATGTGGACAAACACAATTTGGTTCTGGTGCTCAAGAATTAAGGCTTGTAAGGCATCTTTTTAAAGGCAAAACCAGAAGCCATCCATTTGTGACATTCCTGATATCCGGATGTTGTTTGAACTCTTTAGCTGGTAGAGCCAACATCCGAACAAGGTCTGGGCAGGCAGGAGCTCAGCGTATCTGAGACCAGGCCTTTTCCTCCTCTGAATCATTTTCACTTACTTAGGCCGCGATCTCACCTGGGGGAAGATCCGGATATTGTGAAAGTCTGGCTTTTCTTCTTTCCTGGTCACATGACTGAAGATGTAGGATCTCCGTTCCCACGTACAAAGATTTTTTTAAAAAAGTGTGCAGTTCAGCCCCCATGGCCAGCAGGTGGCACTAGGGAAAAAATGAAAAATAATAAAAAAAAACAGTGCTGACAGCCTGAAGGCCAGCTGATAAGCGCTGGGGGGGAGAGGAAATTTTTTTTAAAAAAACTAAAAAGTGCTGACTAGCCCCAGGAGCTGGTGGGGCTAGGGAAAAATGCAAAATCAAAACAAAACAAAACAGCACTGACAGCCCAAGGGCCAGTTGGAGGGAGGAGATTTTTTTTTAAAAAAAAGTTAAAGTGCCAACTAACTCCAGGACGAGCTGGTTGGGGTTGGGGGGGGGGGAGAAGCAGTAGGTCTTGGAAAACTCGCTAAAGGGGGCATAACCAGTTTTTTTTTGTTTGTTTTTTAAAGCCCGGTGACTGTGGGGACAATATTTTTGTAAACGCTTTATCTTGAAATTTAATTAGCATTTTAAAGGTTGTGTGATAGGGCCCTTCGTGTCAGTTATTTTAACTCTGTGTCAGTGCTACCCAACTTTGCCCCCCCCCCCAGATGTTCTCCTGAAAAGGTTCACCACTAGCTAAGCAGGCCAGGATATCTGGGAGCTGTTGTCTGCCAAGGCCATATGGGGAAGGAAGGCTAAGGCCATGGTCACACCTGAGTTTCGATCCTGATCTTCTGAAGGTCCAGCTTTTCCTCTTCGTCCCATCATGTGATTTAATATGTGGGACAGGAGTTCCCACGTCCAAAGCTGTTTTTTTTTTTAATTTTAAAGTGCAGTTCAACCCCCTTGGCCAGCAGGTTGCGCTAGCATTTGAAAAAAACGGACCACTTGGCTGGGGAAAATTAATGCTTAGAGGACCCGATTGAACTTCCTGTTGCTCCCATGTGCAGGGAAATTTTAAAAAACGGTGCCGATGGGCCCCAGGAATAGCCGGTCAGTGCTATGAAAAAAAGAAAGAAAAAGAAACCCGATCATCTGCATGGTCCCACGGCGACTGCCTCCATAAAAGGTGGATTTTCAAAGCGAGGCAAAAAATTCCCTACCTCTCTGGTAAGTCTTAGAAACCTCTCTTAAGGGAGCATTACTGGGTTTTCTTTTTACTTTTCTTTTTCAAAAAGCCTGGTGGCTGTGGGGATGGCATTTTTAGACACAGTTTATCTGGTAATTTAAACTGCTTTTAAAGGGATGTGGGACCGGGGTATAAGAGCCACTGCTCTACAACAAATTGTGAGCTTGGTGTAAGAACCGCCACCATGGGGAATTTCATATCCGAGGTGCTTCCCTGAGGACCGCTTTGAACTCTGGGAACATCTCTGGTTTATTTTAGCAAGTACACACCGGAAAAGTTACTTTTCAGACTATCACTCTCTGAACTCCCAGCATGGCTATGCTGACCGGGACTTGCAATTCAAATGGTAACCATGCCATGCACCAGTACAAATTGCCTTGGTGAGCCACCTCCAATATCTGCCTTTCTCCACCTGCAAAACCCAGTGCCGTTTCTTACAACTCCTTGCTAACCTCATGACACTTCGTCTATAACACATGGTCTTTGTTTTATCATGTTTCTCATACAGTAACACAAGTGCTAACTCCAGCAGTTATAGGGGCTGGGTGAGCTAGCCTTTCTCCAGTCAGCAAAAGCCGTGGTGAAATAGCCATCATGTTAACAGTTAAGAATAGATTATCATTATGGTGCTTGTATTACTGTGGCTGTCAGGCCTGCATGTCCTTGCTAATGCAGGGTCACAAAAAATGAATAATATGCTACCACTGTTGAATAAGGCACAGGGTTTTTATGATCGAAATGGCTTCTGCGTTCAGACAATCCTTAAAGCATTGCACACAAATAGTTGTGAAGTGATTTGACTAAGAGCTAAAGGGTTATTGTGTGTTATTGTGTGTTATGCATTGTCAAGTTGGAGAACCACTTATAGTCACTCTTACAGGGCTTTCAAGGTAAGTAAGATGTTTAAAGAATGGCTTTAGTAATTTTTGAGCTTCCATGGCTGAGTGGTGATTCAAACCAAGGTCTCCTGGGTCCTAGTCTCCTGCGTCCATTCTATCCACAGCCCCACACTGGGTGCCAAAAATTGCTATTGGCCCTTTCCAAATAAACATAGGATCTTTGGGAATGTATTTACTTCCATTCAATTTTATGTTGGGAATGCTGTCCAGTTTAAAAAAATCACATTAAACAGTGACTTGCCCACTTATTCAAGGGGATGACCGATTTACTCTACTTCGCTCAGAAGAAACAAACGTTCTTGGTCTCTGCTGGTTCTAGGAATTTTCTACACCAGAAATATATTACAGATGACGGAAGGGAAAAAACATTTATAGGGCCGAGACTGCTGTTTTGAGGTGGAGAGAACTGAGACATCAGTTCCTCTGTTTAATGACCAAGGACCAGTGAGAGCAGTCTTGTTCAACCCAACTGCTCATGCAAGGGATTGTGTCAAAGGTTGGTTGACTTTGACAGCATTTATTTTTTTAAATATATTTTATACACTAAACCAAATAAAACAAATATGTTGCTTGTCCCCTATCATGTTACCAATTCAATCACAATTTTCCCAGTATTTCAGCCCAATATAATTCATATCTCCTTTCCCAATTTAAAGGAACATACTATCATACTTTGTTTCCTCACCATCTCCTCCATGTTCTATCTATCTTTACTTACATCTGTTTTCTAATACAAAAAATATAGCCTGTCTAATCTCAACAGTATATTTAATCTCAATGTTTAATTCTTTAATAGTAAACAACTTAGAATAAATTTTAGCTATATATATAAATTCTAAATGTCTTCCATGGTATATTTACCTATTCTTTCAAAGAGTACCTAATTCCAAAAACCATCTCTAATTCACGTTAGTACTTTATGGGCTATTATAAAAGAGCTACCTCCTGGTCTACAGGTTTCACTTTATGCATAAAAGTTATTTTCTGTACCTAACTCACACTATTCTTTTAAGGATCTAACAAATTAACATTTATTTATATTTCAGGTTGGTCTTGACATTTCCATTTTCCATTTTCCATATCATGCCAATCAACTAATAGCTTTAGACAATCAAAATACAGAAAACATGTTTTAAATGTAATTGATTCATTAAGGCAGAAATTCTCTTTCTCAATTTTCTCTTTCTCTGTCAAGTCCGTTATCTTCATAAATTGTTATTTTATCTTGATAGTGATCTTGATAGTTGCTCTGCTGCTGAAAGTCTCAAACTCTTCTCTCTTTTGTATCCATATTGAGTAAAGCAGATGTATTTATCTTGCTTCATGAATTTGGTATATCCAAAGATTTATTCTGCACTGATCTTGTTGCATTTGTCTGCAGATTAAAATCAGCTTTCTGTTCTGGCTTTATCTCCTGATCGAGACTAATTTCAAGTTTTTTCACAAGTTCATCCTGCACAATTCTTGTTGTAGTTATCTGTAGACTAAAATCAGCTCTCTGTTCTGCCTCTGTTTCCTTATCAGGGTTAAATATATTTGCATCTTCAGAGGGTGGGTCTGTTTGTGATGTATAAATATCTATTTTTTTAAATCCATATAGGATTATATTGGCAAACTCTTCTTCTTCTGAACACATTCATTGTGTTCTTATAGCTCACAGCAAAGAGTTAATATTGCTTGTAATTGTAGTTTCTGCCACTCAGTTTCCAAAAGGAAGGAGTATAGAGAGAAGTGACTGGATTGGAAAAAAGGAAGAACCAATGAACTATGGGATTGAGGCAGCGCTGGTTGCATTGGTAGATTACTTATGCAGGGAAATGGATAGTGGATAGGTGTTCCTTTTGGTTTTACAGACCTCTCAGCTGCTTTTGACACTATAGACCAGTGTTGGCAAACCTATGGCACGGGTGCCAAAGGTGGCACTCGGAGCCCTTTCTGTGGGCACCCAACATCGACCCTTCACAGCCACCTGTATTCAGGTTCAATTGCTGTATTGGCACTTTTCAAAAAAATTAGTGGGTCTTGAATTGCAGTTTGGGCACTCAAGTCTCTAAAAGGTTCGCCATCACTGCTATAGACCATGGCATACTCCGGACTCATCTCTCTGAAATGGGAATTGGGGGCAATACAGTAAAGTTGTTCCAGTCCTTCCTGCAGGAAAGAATGCAGAAAGTGGTTTTGAGTAATTCATGTTTGACACCACGGCTGCTGACCTGTAGAGTCTCCCAGGGTTCTGTTCTGTCTCCTGTTAGTTATATAACATCTATATGAAACCACTGGGGGTGATAATCAGGAATGTTGGGGTTGCATGCCACCAGTATGCCGATGACACTCAACTCTATCTCTCCTCAACTCCGGACTTTAAGGGAGCTGCTATCCCGACTTGACACAAGTGTTTAGCTGCATTTATGAACTGGACGGAATCAAAAGGGAGAACAAGGGATAGGGATACAACCTGTACTGGATAGAATCACCCTCCAATATAAAAAAGAGGTGCGCAGCTTGGGGATGCTCCTGGACTCATCCTTGAGCCTAGATGGCCAGGTCACACATGTGGCCAGGAGCGTATTTGCACAATTAAGTTTAGTATGCAAGTACTACTACAAGTACGGCTAGACTACTGTAATGCGCTGCCGATGAAAAGTCTCAGGAAACTTCAATGAGTCCAACATGATTACATGGAAATTTTACTCTTCTCTTTAACTGTTCGTGTTCTCTTGTAGCTTTAATGCTTCCTTTTAATTGTTGCATGATGCCCCTCAATTCACTGTTCTGAAACTTAAATATGTCTTAATTGTAATGGACTGTGTATTGTCCCTCATTACTGTAAACCACTTTGGGTCTTTTTCCAAGGAGAAAGGCAGGGTTAGAAATACTCAAAATAAATAAATAAAAATAGTTTTTTAAAAACAGCCCCCCCCCCGACTTTTGAACACCCCACCCCATGTTTGGCATTGAAATAAAAGATTACTTCCTCTCTTTTTCACAAATGGATAAAATGCATATTTTGATTCACATATTTCCTTCCATATGATTTTTTTCCTGTACACTTTCCCTCATAAATGCATTGTTGTATCTTTTTGAATGTTAATTTAATTGTCTTTTTCAATTAACAAGGACTTGGAAATTTTCAATCCCAGTATATAAATATGTGCTGCAGGCTGGAGGTGTAAGTGGGAGTTCTCTTAACCCATAAAGGCTGAAATCCTGCAGACAGAGAGCTCTGGAAATCACAGTCAAAATTTATTTTTTATATGTGATGAGAGGAGAGAGAGAGAGAGAGAGGATGAAACCATGGGCTGGTATAAGAGATGCCCTTTGTAAAAGGACACTGTTCTCCTCCCTCCCTCCTTAATCCTCCATCATGCCTGTACCAAAGTCCCCCAATGAAAACAGTCATGAAGGGATTCAGGACAAACAAATGTTGAAGCTGCACCACAAGACATCTACACAGCAAGTTCAAAAGTTCATATCCCTTGAGCAGAACACTCGGGCAAAGCAAGCCTTCTGTCTGTGTGTATGTGTGTGTGTTGTGTCATTCCAGTAGTGACTGACTCTTCGTGACCCCATGTCCATGGAGTTTTTCTTGGCAGGAATACTGCAGTGGCTTGCCAGTTCCTACTCCAGGCGCCTACAGCATCTGGTACTCCCTGGTGGTCGCCCACCCAAGTACAGTGGTACCTTGTTTAAAGGAATGAATTGATTCCAAATGAAATTATGTTAAGCAAAATTTCCTTTGTACAAATTTCCCATAGGAATGCATTGAGAACAGAGTAATCCCTAATCACCACCATTTTTATGTTGTACGGATTCGCCCCATAGGTTATTCTGTTAAGCAAATTTCCCCTATCTCCAGAATTTGTTATGTTGTACAGATTTTGTGTTATACACACCATTTATTATACGAGGGTCCACTGTACTAATCAGGGCCGACCCCAGCTCACATAAAATAATGAAGCTGTGCAGAAACCTAGCACCTCTCATCCATTTTGTTTTGTTTTGTTTTTCCCCACTGTGAGAAAGAATTTTGCCATTTGGAAGGGAGGCTTCACATATTAATTTATTTGATTTGACTTGCAGTTAAAGGCAGCACTGTGAGGAATTCCAGTAAGCTGGTTCTTTCAGGGGGGGAAATGGTAGGCTGCCACGTTGGTGTGTGTGTGTGTGTGTGTGTGTGTGTGTGTGTGTGTGTGTGTGTGTGTGGTGCAGTGTTTAAGCTGCAGTAGTGCAGCCAAAACTCTGCTCAGGACTCAGGGTCAGTTCCAGGTGGTCAGCTCAAGAGTCACTCGGCCTTCCATCTGCATAAGTTTTTTTCCCCTTTATATTATGTAAACAACCAGCTGAAACCAAACCCTGTAAAAACACAGATCTGTGCCTTCCGCTTAAAGAACAGAGAAGCCCAGAAAGGCAGCCCCTAGTTTGTTGAGAAAGTAAGTTTTTGGACAGGTGCCCTACGCCAAAATATATGGGTGTCACTCTGGATCACACCCTGACCTACAAAAAACAACCACTAGCATTTTGGATGTTGAATGAGTGTGTTCAATAAAGTCATGGAAGATCAGAATTATTATTATTTTTTGTTATTATTTCAGGCACATTATATTTGTCAAAACACTTCGCTTAAGATCAGATCACATCGTATGACCCATTAATGAAGAACACCATGAAATTCCAAAAGGTTCACATGCTTTTTCTTGCAACTCTATTTGTATACAGTGGTACCTCTTAAAACAAATTTAATTCGTTCTGCAGGTCAATTCGTTTTAAGAAAATTTTGTCTTACGAAATGCGGTTTCCCATAGGGATACACTGAAAATGGATTAATCTGTTCCGGATGCTATGGGCCGCTTTGTTTTATGAAAAATTTGTCTTACGCAACATAGTTTCCCATAGAAATGCATTGGGAATGGCTTAATCCATTCTGGAGGCTAGAATAAAGACAGAAATAACCGGGTTTATTTTTTCCTGGGTACATGTGGAACATTTTTTTTTGTCTTGCAAAGCAACCCATGGGAATTTTTTTGTCATGCGAAGCATGTTTATTCCTTTAATTTGTTTTCTTCCTACAAGTTTTTTTTGTCTTACAAGGCATTTGTCTTAAGAGGCACCACTGTATTTATTGCCTTTTTTAGCTTTTGCATCTTGTCTTTTTAATGACGTGAGCCACCATAGGTACCTTTTGGGGAGAAAAGTGGGATAGAAATATTTTTAAAAAATCATTATAGCACTATGACTATAGTTGTGTTTCTACACAGATGATTCTGCCAATAAAAACCAAGAGAGATGTGATAAATCTGAAAACCAACTGAAGTGAAATTTCCCACTTGCATCAGCCAGGCTCAAGCAGCACAGCTATTCCTAGGGTTGAGAGAAGTCATGTTAGACCTGCTTACCATGGGGCATTAAAATGATGGCCTTATTAAAAAGTGTGGCAAATTTGGTGCCACAAGCATTGTAAAATATCCAGGAGTTTCATCTCAAGACCTCTAAAAGTGGAGAGAGGGGGCTTTTGGAAGTTGAGTCATGGCAACTGGACTTCTTTTTCTTGAGAGATAGAAAGGTTTCACTGCTCATCCAAACAGCTTCATCAGTCTGAATACAGCTAGTGTGAGTCCTACATCTTATAATCAGCTTTGACCTCTTGTGCTTTCAACAATACCCAGACAAGTCAAAAAGCCTTCACCACCAAGGCCACGACCCATACTTTATAGGTTTCAGCACTTTAGGCCATTGTTCACCTTAAGGCTATGGATACTATTGTTTACCTAACAAGCATATTCAGGCCATTGTCCATCTTATGAACCTTTTTCAGACCAGGGTGACAAGAGTTCAAAGCTGACAATAAGATGGAAGACTTACACTAGCTGTATTCAGACTGATGAAGCTGTTTGGATCTTCGTCCCATCACATAACTGAATATGTGGGATAGCAGTTCCCACATACAAAGCTGTTTTTTTATTTTAAAGTGCAGTTCAGCCCCATGGCTAGCAGGTGGCGCTAGTATTAAAAAAGGGTCATCTGGCTGGTGGAAATTAAAACAAAGAGCACCCGATGGAGCTTCTTGGTGGTCCGAGGTTTGGGAGAATTAAAAAATAAATAAAAAAACAACGCCAATCGGCCCCAGGGAAAAAGAAGAAGAAACTCGGATCATCTGCGTGGTCCCACAACATCTGCCTCCTTAAAAGCTGGATTTTTTAAGCAAGGCAAAACATTCCCTACCTCTCCGGTAAGTCTTGGAAACCTCACTTAAGGGGGCATTACCGAGCTTTCTTTTTCTTTCTTTTTCTTTTTTCAAAAAGCCCGGTGGCCATGAGGATGAGCAGCGAAACGTTTCTGTCTCTCAAGAAAAAGAAGTCCAGTTCCCCTGACTCAACTTCCGGATAAACTCACCTGGATGACTGAGAATCTTCACAGACAGAGAGGGGGCTTCTTCACATCTGGCCACTGAGAACGGTACACTAGATGGAGATACAGGAGAGGAGATTATGAAATGTCATTTCAGTGCTTTGGAGCATAGCTGTCTGTGGCTCTGAGGTCGGATGCTTAGCTTGAATAGGTTGTGAAGTTCTTGTTAGCATGTACTAGGTTGCTTAAAGGGTCGTACTGTATATGCGTTGAATTGAGAGTGGGGGCAGGGAGCACAATTCTCTGGCTCTGAGGTATTCACTTAGCACTCTCCTTGTAAACTGGGGTTGACCCCGTGGCTTGAAGCTGAACATGGACTTTCCTGGAAGCCTTTTGTCAGGACGCATTAGGGGACCCATTCAAGATGACACTGAGCCGAAATCTATCTTGGCTTCCACAGAACCAGGGAGGAGAGCCCCGGCGGCTTTAACCCTTCATGTGCTGCTGTCCCTAGCTGGCTCCCTGATGTGGGAAGTGCCTCACCCACATCGTTGGAGTGCTTGAGCATTTGGGAGATGGCTCCGCATACAGACACACAAACACACACTCGGGGTGTGCGTGTCTTTTTCTCTTTCTTTTCTAGATAAGAAGTGTGGCAGGCGTCCATGTCAGAGCCTTTGAATGAGGGAGAGATAATGGCCCAGTTGACAGGATGCAGTGACAGCAAGAAAACTGCCTCACGTTTCTGAGGCATCGAAAGACAGACGGTGCCTCGGTTCAGCTGGTTCTTCTCCCCTTAGCGGTGACACCTCAAGATTCCCTCGGGGAAACTGCCATCCTGTGTAGCACCTTTAGGGAGATGTCACCATCTTTATCCAGCTTCCAAGAACGTCCCAATTAATCTAAAAGAAGGAACAGGAAGTGTGTGTGTGGGGGGGGGAGACCCTGGAGTATCATCCATCCATCTCTCCACTGGATGGGTAGTGCACAATCTTTGCATAGCCTCCCAAAATAAGCTGCCTCTCTGAGTTCCTATGGAGCAAGAATGGCCCCTTGCAATTTATTTTATTTATCTCTATTTTGAATATTGTTTACTCCACCTTTCTCCTTAGAAAAGGGCCCAAGGTGGCTTAGAATAATGAGGGACAATATACCGCCCAGAACATTTGAAGCCTATTCAAGTTAAGAACAGGGAATTAGAAGAGGCATCTTAGAACAATGAAAGGTAACATTAAAGCTACCAAGGTCGCACAAAAAGAAAAGAAAATTCCATTACGAGGGATGGAAACTAGCATGGAAAACACTTGTGTTCTTATGAGATCAGTCAATGCAATCGTGGATGGTAATCCATCTAAAAGTCACATGATAAATTTTACCCTACCTTTCTCCTTGGAAAAGGACCCAAGGCGGCTTACAGTAATGAGGGACAATGTGCAGCCCAGAGCATTTAAGACACAAACCAATCTTAAGTACAGGGAATTAGAAAAGGCGCCTTTTATTTATTTATTTATTTATTTATTTATTTATTTATTCATTTATTCATTTATTCATTTGTAGACTGCACCAATTTCAAAAAAAAGGACTCTGGGCCAAATAAAGTCAGCAATTAAACAAACAGATAATAAAAAAACAGGATAAAAGGCTTGCTTGAAATGGAAGGTCTTTGCCTATTTTCCGAAAGACAGCAGAGATGTGCAACTCAGTCAGAAGAATGAGGAAATTCTGAACTCAGTTTGAAGGATCTTTAAAAAAAAAAAAAGATCAGCTTGTTTCCTCTTATGGCACAGCGCCCTCTGGTGGCCCCTCGGGGAACTGCATTGCACATCTTGGACCCACAAGGTTCTCTTGTGAGCAAGAGGAAATACTGCAGTACAGTGGTACCTTGTATAAAAAAATTAATTCATTCCAAATGAAATTATGTTAAGCAAATGTTCCTTTATACAAATTCTCATAAGAATGCATTGAAAACAGAGTGATCCCATTTTTATGTTGTACAGATTCTCCCCATAGGTGATTATGTTAAGCAAATTTCCCCTATTTTTGGAATTTTTTATGTTGTACAAATTTTATGTCATACAAGCTGTTTGTTATGCAAGGGTCCACTGTATATTTCTAGTCACCCCCATTTGGGGGGGGGGCTGGGACACTAGTGGCAGAAGAAACAATGCCACATAAAAACTTCAGGAATTTACCAAATCCATACTGCTTCTCTTCATTCGTAGGTGCATTCAATTTTAAAAAGAAAACCCTCCCCCACTCCATCTTATGAAAGCTATAATGCCCTTCAGGTGTTGTGTTTTTACAACAGAACAGGGGAGACCTTCTGTTCCAGCCTTCTGCAATTAACGATCCTCCAGAGGTACTGGATCTATAGGCTCGCTTTATGAGTGATCCTTGGTACAAGACACAGGAGATGCTGGATTTGCCCATGTGTTAACTGGAATTTATGGCCTCAAATTAAGGATAATCTCTAAATTTTATTTTTTTTTAAATCAGATTGGAGACATTAATTAGAATAAAGCTCATTTTAAAGATGAAGAAAGGAGAGTTAAAAAAAGAGATTTTTATGATATATGGGGTAGATTTATTGAATGTGTGTGTGCAAGAAAAAAGGGTAAAGTTCCAGTGCAACAATCAATTCAGTTCTGGAAGGGAGGGAGGATAACAAGGGACAATATTTTTTTAATGTTTTTTATTAAATTTTAAACTACATACAACGACATAAGAAAATGAAAATAAAAAAAAACTACAACAAACAATATAAGTGCACCCCCATCCCACGGGGGCATCCATACATTCTTATTCGTTGCTCCATCTTCTATTCTTCTAGTGGTCTTCTTAAAGTTCTCTTCTCCACAATTGTTGTGAGATATTCGTGGACTCTTTCCCTTTTCCTTCGACTAGTACATAATCTAAAAATTTACCCCAGATATCGTAGAAAATGTCTTTTTTCATTTCTCCTCGTTTAACCTTTAAACTGCAGGACAGTTTATCGTTTATAGCTATATCCCAAAGTTCATTATACCAGTCTTCCATCTTGAATTCTAGTTTTGACTTCCAATTTTTTGCTATAATTAATCTAGCAGCTGTCATAAAATTTGCTATTAGTTCCTTTGTTGTAACATCATAATCTTTACTTGTTAACAATGATAATAAAGCTATCTCTGGATTACAATCTATATCTATCTTAATCATATTACTTAGCTCTAAAAACACTTTTTTCCAGAACCTTTGGACTATTTCACATTCCCACCAAAGATGCAAGTAAGTACCAAGCTCTTTTTCACATTTCCAACATATCTTAGAGTAAGCAGGATTCATTCTATTTAGTCTAACTGGGGTTAAATACCATCTAGAAACCAATTTGAAGTAGTTTTCTTTTATCCTGACCGATAATGATCTCAAAATTCTCATATTCCAAATTTTCTTCCAGTCTTCTTTCTCTATCTGTACATTAAGGTCTTGGTTCCAAACTTCTCTCAGGGTGTTTAACTCCTTCGTTTCTGATAATTCCCCTAATATTTTATGTATTTTACGTGTTATTCCTTTCTCTGAATTTTCCTGTTCAGACTCAAGCGATAGTAGGAAATGTTCAAATTTTGTGCATTCTCTGATTTGATTGTTTCTCTTTCCCCAGTCCTTCATCCATTTTCCTAGTTGAATATAATTTAACCATGTTAAATCACTGGGTTGCAAAAAGGGACAATATTTTTAAGAGGTCCCATTGGTGGAGAGGAGCACTCTTGTTTAGTTTTATTTTAATTTTTTTAAATATATGTTTTGTATATGTATTTTGTATTTTGTAATTTTTTGTTTTTTGTATTGTTTTATAAAATAAAGTATTTTATTTTAGAAAAAGAATAAAGCTCATTTGTCAGTTAATGGTATGGGACCTCTTAAATCTAACACGGTATCTCTGTCCCGCCATGTCACATTCACATCTTCAGCCAATGAAATGGAACAAAGGAACTCAGAGCCATGAGAAACTTTTCCCCTTTAACTTCCTGGTGACTCTGTGATGTAACCACGGTGGCACTAAAGTCGACATCCCTGTGTTTTAGCTTTGTGGGGAGGAGGGTTTTTGTTGTTGTTGTCCTGTTACTACCCATGGAGGTCATGGGCACGGTGGCAAGATGATTAGACCGATTCCGGGAGGGTAAATAATTTCCTAATCATAAACTTAGAAGTGCCTAGCTGGAAGAGGCCCTGTGAGTCATGGAGTCCAGCGCCCCTCCCAAGGAGGCACAACAGGGAATTGAACTCTTAACCTCTCACCAAAACCGCTGAGTTATCCAGAAAACCTACTCTATCATGGCTGCCAGCCAAGATGGCGGCTTCTTCGGCTCTGCAGCCAGAATGACACAGGGGAGTGTGAACACAGCCCCCCCCTTTCAAAAAAAATGGTGTTTCTTCCCGTGGAGAACCCCTTCCTCTGGTTTTTAAAGCTTGCTATTTAGTTTGTGACGTAACAGAAGTGACAGCCTCTACTTGTGTTGGGAGAAGAAGCTATTTAAGAACATGACCCTTGTGAGGCAAAAGGGAGTGCACAAACAAATGAAACACACAAGCACACACACACACACACACACAAAACCTCTTCTGGAAGAGTGTCCCCTGCCTCCCCCCCCACACACACCAAAGTCGGCTCACTCATCCTTTTCCCTGCCTGAGGCTGGATTTTTTTTAAAAAAATTGTCACAGTCAATCCTAAGTATTTAAGTATATCCGATGAAACCAGGAACCTTGAGGGGTTTAATATTAGAACTTTGTGCTGTGCATTGCAGCTAGCCTTGTTCTGTGTTAACTGTGTGATTCCACCACCCCCCCACTCCACTCCACCCCCCCAGCCAGCAACAAAGACGTAAATCCAGTTGTCTGCTGTAACAATTGAGAGTTTGTTTATATTGCTGTTATTATCACAAGAAGAACAGGACTGGGCTTGGTATTAAAACATAATACAGTGGTACCTTGTATAAAGGAATTAATTCGTTCCAAATGGAACTCTGTTAAGCACATGTTCCTTTGTACAAATTTCCCATAGGAATGCATTGAAAACGGAGTAATCCCTAATCGCGACCGTTTTTCTGTGGTACGGATTCGCCCCATAGGCGATTCTGGTAAGCGATTTCCCCCTATCTCTGGAATATTTTTTCCTTTAAGTGGATTTGCTGTTAAACAAACCCCTTGTTAAACGAGGGTCCACTGTATAAAGATATAATTCCCCACCCCCATCCCTTGTTTCTCCCCGTCTATACTATTTCGCACTCAGATGGGCTGAAATCTTGTTGTTCCCCTGGCACGAGGGAACCCAAGCTTAGTGTGAAAGCTGAGCTGTATCCATTTCCTGACCATGCTAGTCTCAGCAGTTCCAAAGAAGCTCTTAGAGGGAGGGGGGCGGCCCTCCTTCATCAGCGTACGGGTCTGGATTTTGTGAATCCCATACAAGGTTTATCATTACAGTGACAGAACTTGAGAGGTTGTGGTTTAAAAAAAACTATAATTATACAAAAAACAGATAAATCAAATGAGTTTGTGTTTGAAATATGATGACAGCCAGAAACTATTGTGTAACATACAGTATCAATATAAGTCCTAACTGATATGTATATATTTGAAATATGAAAGTGAAGAATTGTAATGTGCCTAGCCAATCCTGCATCCCCCTATTTTCCTTTTACCTTTTACCCCTTACTCCAGCCATATTTCTTTCCTAATTTGTTCCTTATAATGTCCCTTATCTGGAAAAATTAATAAATTTAAAAAAGAGATGTGTAAAAAAAAAGAACTTGAGAAGAGCAAGCAAAGTGAGTCATTGTGCAGTCCCGCAGCTTGGTTGGTGTCCAGTGAAAACAAAAAACAGGCTACAGCCCTACACCTCCAGGGGTCAGGTGGAAGAGGGTTTCCCAGCAAGTGGGGCCTTTATCAAAGTCCAACAGCTAGGATTTTCTCTGTTTCATGTTGATGATTAAAAGGACTGAAGCCTGGCCTCTTTTTATATGGCCATCCTATCTGCACCAGAAGGGTCAAACTGCCCTCATCCTGGTTTATTACACTGTGATCTAATTGGACGGCAGGAACAACTGGATTGAACCCTACTGAACCCCGAAGGAAATTATTATTCGGACGCTGTGGGAAATAGGAATTGTCTTGCTCATAAATGTCCTTGCAGCACTGCAAAATCCTGTGCAGGCTTTCACAGATGTAAGCCTTACTGGAACATAGCGGTAGATAACAGGTTGCAGTTTTTGGCTGCTTTCACATGACCACTAAACTCCGCAACAAACTTTGATCCGGATCACCCCCCTGGAGTGGTCACATGGTTGATGTCACATTTCGGGTGATCCCATGGTCGCATTTTGAAAATCCACAACCGTTCTGATCCTGTGACTGAGAACCGCAGCAAAGACACCATAACGGGGGCAAAAAGGTTTTGATGCGGATCTTCCGTGTTCCCACAGACTTGAATAATGGTTTAAAATCCACATCAGAACAGCTATAAGGATTTTACCACCTCGAGACCAGGTACTTGTAAAATGTGCTGGGTCGCGCTTAAGTGGGCGTGGTCATACTTTATTATTTTTTTAAAGTCCACTACTTGTGGGGAAATGATTTTATGCTCCGCATCTGCGAGCACTTTGCAGAGGATTTCAGAGGTCGTGTGAAAGCAGCCTTTGTTGTTGTTTATTGTGGTTGCCAAGGAGATATGTAGAGACAAAGGGAGAAGTAGGTGGCTCTGTTTACTGTTGGGAGGGTTTAGTGTGTCTTATTTAGTAGAGAGCTGGACTGTACACATTTCCACCTCATTTGCCGAAAGTGACTGGTGTGCCTTCCTCACAAAAACGTTGGTAGCGCACCCATTCACTGAAACCTGGCAGATTCATGTGTTAGCACGGAGCTTGCATGCTCTGACCATAAGATCTGAGAATGCGGAATGAGCAACATTTTAGTTAGTCTCTAATTAGGTTCGCACAAAGAATCCCCATTGCCATCCACAAGGCTGTTTTATTCATAAGGCCAACTAGGCGGAAGCCTGGAGACTCTGGACAGACTAGAAGGGCATCATCTCCCCCCCCCCCCCGGGGCACCCTAGAGTTCCAATGGTTAAAGTCACTTTGCACTCTGCACCATAGCAATAAATGTGCATACATATTTATCTCTATATATTCTCTCATAAGTATACTATCTATGTATCTATCTATATATCGATTGATTGATCGATCGATCGATCGATAGATAGATAGCCCTTCTGATGTTTTGGACAACTCCCAGAATTCCAAGCCTGTATTGCCAATGACAATGGACTGTGGGAGTTGTGGTCCAAAACATGCCTGCTCTAATCCTTCAAAACACAATCCAGATGCTAAATTTAATCAGGTTCTGTTCCTAGATAAACCACAAATGACAGTCCAGCAGTATCAGCAACTGGGAAGGAGTGAGCTGTAGCTTGTGTGTGTGTGTGCGCGCGCGTGTGAGCGAGCGTGTGTGTGTGTAAACCCAGGGTTTGGAAACAATGTTTCTTAATATTTCTTGGAAGGATAACTCTCAGAGTCAGCACATGAATCGTACAGAGTAGAAGATTCTTACAGGTGTAAGTATGGGGAATGGGTAACTTTTCAAAACTTAGCACAAACCCTAAGAGTTATGAGACTGTTTCCATACAGATATTTTTTGGTATAGAGTTTCCATCAGGTTCAGCCAGCAGCAGCAATGGTGGAGGAGGATGGGAGATACAGCCCTCTCCCCAAATCTGGAGATCCAGGATTGGCCAGCTTTGTCTTGAAAGCTAACAAAGAGTTGCAGAATTCTTGTTTCTTCTTCCGTGCATCTGTGAATGCACATATAGGGTTAAACAGCGCTTCTGCATTGGTCACCGGCAGTTACAAGCTCGAGTCAGTTGGGACCTCCCCCTTCCAGCATGCACGCTCCTCTCTTCGCGCCCTTTAGCTCGGCAGTTCCTTTTTACCGCCGCTGCGAACGGTTGCCTGTTCTCACAGCTCCTGCGAATAGAAAGGAAAGTGCTTTTATTTCCTATTTCTTCTTTGTTATTGGACCTCCTCCTATTTTATTTTCACCTCTTGAGTTTTTTCCCTGGTTTATGGCATCTGGAACCCTTTTTAAGCGCTGCTCCGAGTGCCCCAACAAACTCCCAGTCTCTGACGGACACAACCGTTGCCTGTTTTGCCTGGGCGAGCACCATCAGCCCGCGCGCTGTGCAGCTTGCAAGAAGTTGATTAAGCCTGCTCTGAAAAACTACCTGGATCGGCTTACTGCCTATTTGTGGAAGAAATCTCTCCTTCCCATGGATTCCCAGGCACATTCCTCTGAGCAATCCACTGCTTCACAGCCTCCAAAAACCAAGGCTGTGCAGAAATCCAAGCCGGGGGACAAAAAGAAGTGGAAATCGGGATCAGACCCCAGTACCGGCGCCCTGACATCAGCGCCACAATACAGCTACAGCCTCTTCTTCCTCGGGCACGCCCCTGCCCCGTCGAGCGCGTACCAGAGATCGTGGCTGCAGATGACACAGATTCATTCAGGTGGTCTCCTGCTCTTCCCAGACTGACTCTGCTTCTGACCACACTGATAAATGCCGCACGCGACACTGGACTCCCTCCTCTAGACCAGCTAAGCGCTCCAGGAAATCATCTGCTGCCTTACCCATCTTGTTGCCAGCGCCGCACAAGCGCTCACACCGGGGACGGCAGTGTACATCCCGCTGCTCTCATTATGATTCTCCGGCCTCTATGGACCGGTCGTTTGCTTCCGAGCATTCGGGATCAAGTATGGACTATGCCTCTGACTCCTCTCCTACATGAGAGAACTATCATTCACAGGACTCAAGCCTCTGCACCCTTTGAGAACTTTAAATGGTATTTCCAAGTAATCCAGTGAATTGCCAAGAATATGGACCTTCAGGTCGCCCTCTCCAATGCTGATGGCTCCTGCCCACCTTGACAAGGGCCGCTCACCACCCGTTCGCCTTGGGTTTATTCCCTCACTCCTAAAGAGATCTAAGGCGGCCTGGGCTAAACCCTCTTCTACTTTGCTTATGCCTCGCAGAGTTGACAACCTTTACAGGGCACATGGCGAGGACACGGCTTTTCTGTCCAAGCATCCGCTCCCTAATTCCGTAATTGTGAATACATCTCAGAATCGGGCAAAGTCTACCTCCATGTCACTGCCCAGTAATAGAGTAGAAAGCTTGATATGATTGGCAGGAGACATTACTCCCTAGCCTCCTTCTCCCTACGCAACTCAAATTATATGTGTGCCATGCAAATCTACTCTTGTTGTGTACTTCTCAAACTCCTACCGATGCTGGACTCTCTACCTGGTCACCTTAGGGACAAAGCTCTGTCTTACCATACAGAAGTTCTCTCACTGATAGACTATGAGACAGAGGCTGCACGCCATGTTGTAGACACGGCCTCCAAACAACTTGCCACAGCAGTTTTCCTCCGCCGGCACGCATGGTTGCACATGGCCACGATTACGGACGATGCCCGTAACCGTATTGAGGACTCTCCCTTTGATGGGGAAGGGCTTTTTGCTTCTTCTACAGACGAGTCTCTTGATACTATTCTTAAAATGCGCAGGACTGCGAAGTCCTACACTTACCACGGGGCATCCACGCATCGCTCCTTTCAGGCCCACCAGCAGCCCTGGAGATGCTCCAACCCTCCTTACCAACAGAGACCAGCCTCAACTCGATACTCTCAGTCTACCACGTCATCAACTTACCAGCGTCCAACCAACCAGCCTCGCCAGCATCAGCGCCAACCCACCAAGCATTTCGACCGCAAGCAGAAGGCCTGACTACATTCCTCCACTCCCTCTTCCTTACGACACCAGACTGCGACCTTTACTTCGAGCCTGGCAGAGTGTCACATCTGACGAATGGGTGCTCGCTATCATCGAGAATGGTTATGCCATCAAATTTCAAGAACTGCCACCACTGGGCCATACGTGCGCCACAGCTCCTTTGCCCCCCCCTTCTCGATGAAATTCGACAGCTCTTGCTGAAGAAAGCTATAGAGTGTGTTCCTCATGGAGACTTTGCAGGATTTTATTCCCGATATTTCACGGTCCCGAAAAAGGATGGCGGACTTCGTCCCATTGTTGACCTACGAAATCTCAACTCCTTTATCCGTCCCCGTTGGTTCCGGATGACCACTCTAGAGACCATTCTCCCTCTGCTGAGTGAGAAGGACTGGTTCTCAGTCATCAACTTGCACGACGTATATTTTCATGTATCTATTGCACCCGCCCATCGCAAGTACCTACGGTTCATTGTCAGAAACTCTACTTACCAATTCAAGGCTCTTCCTTTCGGACTGTCCACTACTCCTCATGTTTTTACGAAATGCCTTGCCCCAGTAGCCGCTCATCTCCACCTTCACGGAGTCAACATTTTCCCGTACTTAGACGACTGGCTACTGGTGTCCCCTACGGCACAAAAAGCATTACAGAACTTAGAATACACACTAAGCCTGCTCTCCTCTCTAGGCCTTCGGGTCAACCACGACAAGTTGGTCCTTCGGCCCTCTCAGGTCGTGCAATACATAGGCACCACCATTGACTCTATACGGGCTCAAGCGTTTCTCTCAGAAGAAAGACAACGCAAGATTCTGCGCACTCTTCGTCTCTTCAAACATTTAGAGGTCACGGCTCATCTTGTTCAATGCCTCCTAGGCCTCATGGTGTCCACCACAGCAATCCTGCCACATGCCCGCCTCAAAATGAGAGCCCTTCAGGCCTGGTTTTTGGCCCATTTAAACCCTCAGATCCACCCTCAGTCCATGCGTCTTCCACTCACCTTGGATGTCCGCGACAGTCTCCCCTGGTGGTCCAACCTGGAGAATCTTCAACGAGGTCACCCATTTCATACCGACGGCCCCTCCATCCAACTCACCACCGACGCCAGCGACACGGGATGGGGTGCACACTGCAACGGCCTCCGGACACATGGTCTGTGGACGAACGAACAGAAGACCCATCAAATCAATTATCTGGAACTTCTCACTGTGTTCAATACTCTCCGCTCGTTCGAGTTCACCCTAACCTCCAGAATGGTGCAAGTTGTCACCGACAACAACACCACGCTTTATTACATCAAGAAACAGGGTGGAACCCACTCCCGCACACTCCTGGCCATCACCCTAGAACTGTGGGAGTGGGGCTATCGCCGGAACATATTCCCAGTAGCAGTGTACATCGCCACCCACGACAACGTCCTGGCGGCCCACCTGAATCACCTCCAACACAACTCCCACGAATGGTCTCTCCACCATCAGATGTTTCTGGACCTCTGCAGCCTATGGGGCCAACCACAGATGGACTTGTTCGCCATGGAACTCAACTCCAAATGCCCTGCCTTCTGCTCCAGGGCAGGCCTGGGTAAACGTTCCCTAGGGGATGCCCTCTCGACCCCCTGGCCCAACACTCTGCTCTATGCCTTCCCGCCAATCCCACTTCTTCTCAAGACGATAACCAAAATTCATCACCTATCAGCACACGTCATCCTCATAGCCCCATGGTGGCCCCGTCAGGCGTGGTTCCCCACACTGGCCTCCATGGCGACAGTGTACAGGAAACTGCCTCTCCTTCCGGACCTGATATCACAACACGATGGCCGGATTCTCCATCCGGACCTTCCTTCTTTGCATCTCACGGCCTGGCTGATCAACTCTCCATACAGCACATCTTAGCCAGCACACGTAAGGCTTCTACTTTACGTCTCTACTGCCACAAGTGGTCTATTTTTGTCTCATACACAGACCAGTCTGGCCTCCCGCATCTGCCGACCACGTTGGACACTTTGCTCCAGTTCCTGCTCACTTTATTTCACAAGGGCCTCTCCATCTCTACACTGCGTGTCTATGTAGCGGCAGTGGTATACCACCAACCGCCTAACTCTGACAGCTCAGCCCTCTTCTGTCACCCCACCCTTAAGCAATTCTTTAGAGGTCTTCGGAACACACTACCATCCCGTTGACCCCCGGCTCCACAGTGGTCGCTTACTATTGTGCTTAGGGCTCTTACAAAACACCCCTTTGAGCCCTTGGCTTCGGTGCCACTTTATATGGCATCCCTCAAGACGGATTTTCTGATTGCTATAACTTCGGCCAGGCGTGCTTCCGAGCTGGCAGCCCTTATGGTAGACCCGCCATTCCTCCAATTTCACCCTAACAAGGTAACCCTTTTTCTGGATGTGTCATTCCTCCCAAAGGTGGTGTCGGACTTTCACCTTAGACAGCCCATTGTGCTTCCCACCTTCTTTCAATCCCCATCTTCGGACTTAGAACATACCCTTCATACTTTGGACGTCTGCCGTGCTCTACTTTTTAATGTCTCGTACAGCTTCGTTTCGACGGACCAAACGTCTCTTTGTTCAGACCACTGACCCTCACAAGGGTGAGCCTGTCTCCTCACAGACCATCTCCATGTGGATCTGCTCGGCGATTACACTGGCATACTTCACCAAGGGACATCCTCTGCCGGTTGCCCCAAAAGCTCACTCCACCAGAGCTATGGCATCTTCTACGGCATTCCTCCGAGGCGTTCCTCTCCCTGACATCTGCAGAGCAGCGACATGGTCCACTTCCACAACCTTCGCTGCACACTACAGACTTGATGTCAGGGCACGGTCTGAAGCTTCCTTTGGCCGCGCAGTCCTCTCTTCCTCGCTCCTGTGACTGCCCACCACCGGTAAGTTAGCTTGGGAATCACCCTATGTGTGCATTCACAGATGCACTGAAGAAGAGATATTGGTTACCTACCTGTAACTTTAGTTCTTCGAATGTGCATCTGTGAATTCACACATAGGGTTAAACAGCGCTTTTGCGTTGGTCACTGGCAGTTACAAGCTCGAGTCAGTTGGGACCTCCCCCTTCCAGCACGCATGCTCCTCTCTTTGCGCCCTTTCGCTTGGCAGTTCCCCAGAATCCGCCGCTGTAACAAGAAAAAAACAGAGACGTGACGGATAGAGGGGAAGGATGGGTGGGAAGTGTGAATTCACAGATGCACATTCGAAGAACTAAAGTTACAGGTAGGTAACCAATATTTCTTACATCTCAGCCTTTACACGTTGGTTGGAATCGTCTGTGACGGCCCTGTTGGCTTCTCCCTTGGTGTCAAATAGTGCTACCAGTGCTGGAGAGGAACAGAAGCTTGCGGAGTTTGGATCAACTTTTCTTCCATACTCTAAATCAGTGTTTCAGCTGCATTGAGATATCCATTCATATCTCACCAATGCTTCCATTCCCCCTCTTTTTTTTCTTTTGGGAGAGAAAACAATCAAGATGGATAATGACTGTCTGTCCCCCCTGGCATTTTGTTTTAATTACCACCCAAAGAAAACTATGCCAGCTAGTCAGATTGCTGCCAGATGGCTGGCCTTTATTTACTGATAAACCTTTTACAATAGTTTTTTTTTTTGAGATGGGTAATTTTTTAAACACTACAGGATTACGGATGAGATGGCCCGAAGTCATGCTGCCTGGCCAGATTTGAGTAGGCGCCTTTTCTCTTATACAGGAGAAGAATTTGACCGTACAGAGACGTTCTATGACTCTGTTCCTCTGCGAATAATTGCAAGAGGATGGTATAAAATCACCGTGCTGTTTATTTGTAGGCAGAAGAGGTGCCCAGTTAAACCCAGTGGCATTCTTCAGAAACAGTCATCATTTCCTCTTCTTCTGAAAGCCAGTGGTTGCTGTTACTCAGGGCTGGGGGAATCTGGAGCCCTTCCGAGACTACTGGAGTATAACATACAACATCCGCAGCTATCAGCCATGTTAGATGCCCCTCCTGGGAGCAGACGTCCAACTAGATGCAGAGCGGGGATAAGGACCTTTGGGGCTTTTGGTTCACTATGGGCTACATTTCCATGACTCTAGATTGGCTAGACTGGCTGAAAGAAATCAACCCCAAATGTTCACTGGAAGGACAGATTTTGAAGCTGGTACTTTGGTACTTTGGCCACCTCATGAGGAGAGAAGAGTCCTTGGAAAAGTCCCTGATGTTGGGAAAGATGGAAGGCAAAAAGGAAAAGAGGATGGCAGAGAATGAGATGGTTGGACGGTGTCATCAATGCAACCAATATGGATTTTACCAAACTCCGGGAGGCAGTGGAAGATAGGAAGGCCTGGTGAGCTCTCTGGTCCATGGGGTCACGAAGAGTCGGACACGACTGAACGACTGAACAACACAGATTGGCTAGAGTGGATGGGAGCTGCAGGTGTAGCATTAACATGCTAGCCCCCACCCCTTTCACAGGATATTGACAAACACCACTTCTGGTTTTCCTCTCTCGCTGCCACCAACTAGCTCAGCTAGTAAATTAAAGCCTTCAAACTGTTTTTAAGTTGAATAAAATAAAACCAGTTTATTTGTCCAACAAAATGGAGGGCGAAGCAGGGACCCAGTGATCCTCGCTCAGCCCGGGCTATTTGTGAGGGAAGCTTTTCTCCTGCTCCAACCCAGCAAAGAAGAGGAAAACCTCCCCCCCCGCTTTGCTGGGTTCACCGGTAGCAGAAGGCTGCTGCCACACAGCTGACAGACAGCTTGGAGTTGTCAAAATCAGCTGTCTGTCGGCTGCAGGGGGAACAGCCTTCTGCTGTCTGGTGATTGAGGAGGTTTGGGACAGCCTTCCCATAGGAATGAATTGAAAACCTATTAATCCATTCTCTTCAGAATGTATTAATTAGTTATCAATGCATTCCTATAGGAAACTGTGTTTTGCAAGACAAATTTTTGTAAGACGAATTGCCCCATAGAACGAATTAAAATTCCTATTGCGAGGTACCACTATAGTTGACCACACATTTCGATCTAAGAAGCTAAACCTGGCCTCGGCATTGGCGGCCGGGGGGGGGGGAATTGGTGCACAGCCTGAGGAAGATGAATTATCAACAAAAGCTGGGTTGTTTTTGTTTTATTTTCTCCACAACAAACGATTGTTAAAGGAAAACTGTTCCGACTACCACTGGTATAATGAGTTCATGGGGACTCAATAGCAAAGCTAGATAAGTGTGAGAATTATGGCTATTTTGCAGTGCTTGGCTTTGTTAGACCACAACTCTCAGACACACACGCAAACACACCCAAGGAGATCTGGGAAATGTAGTCCACAGAACTAAGCTCTGCTACTAAGGAGAATCCATAGGCATATTGTACAAAGAGCCTAAGAGTGGGCAGTCCAAGGGCTTAATAGATGATACTGAGCATGTGATGAAGAGAGATCGACAAAGGGATGCCAGATTCTTCTCTCATTTCTCTTTTGCCACCACTGATAGTAGGGCTGTCTCTCTGTTCTGATATCACAGCATTTCTCCATCTCCCTGACATATGATAGCGGTGGTGGGGAAATGCACGAAATTTGCAGCTCCGGACAGAGATCAGTGCTGTTGGAGAACAGAGATCAGCCCTAATATCACAGGAAGGGCTGGATCAGCCACCCCAAGGTTGGTGCATTCCAGACGTTTTGGTCTCTGGGTCCCATCAGCCCCAGCAAACGTTAACCAATGCTGAGAGGTAATGTCAATGGAGATCCAAAGCAACTGGAGATTATACAGTCAGAGAAGATTCCCCCCACCCACCCATGGCAGCCCTTCTTTTACTAGCCTACAGTGGAACCTTGACTTACGTCATTAATCCGTTCCGGAGGTTTGGACTTAAGTCAAACATGACTTAAGTCAAACAAACTTTTCCCATAGAAAGTAATGGGAAAGTGGATTAATCCGTTCCAGACTAAGAAAAAGACCCCCAAAAACAGCAATTTAACACAAATTTGACTGTCTAACCAGACAGCAATAATCGATGCTGTACTATAAAACAAGACAGCATTGTAGATGAAATAAGTTAACACATTTTAATTAACAAATTTTAATTAACATTAACAATTTTTATTAAGATTAAAAAAATGTATGCCTGCCAGGGAGAGGTGGAAGGTGGTGGCGGGGAGAAGCAGGTCTAGCCCGGAGCAGAGCCAGGCGCTCGCTCGGGCGGAGCTCGGCCTGGTCGGAGGAGGAGGAGGAAGGCCAGCCCGCTCAGGTGTTCACTGCACTCCAGCAGCAGCGGCGGCTCCCGGTGAGGCCAACCTCGAGTTCCTTGGCCTTGCCGAAGCCGCTGCAGGATGAGAGGAAGAAGGGCTGGGATCTTGGCAGGCAGAAAGTTTGGGGTGAAGCCCCAGGGCCAGGCCAAGTGTGAAGCAATCAAGGAGCCCCTGGTGCCGCCCCCCTGTGTATGTGTGTGTGTGTGTGTCCCCTCCCCACAGTTGCTCAGGGAGGGGAGAGAGAGAGAGAGAGAGAGAGAGAGAGAGAGAGAGTCTGTGTGTGTGTGAGAGAGAGTCTGTGTGTGTGTGTGTGTGTGTGTGTGTGTGTGTGAGAGAGAGAGAGAGAGAGTGAGTGAGTGTGTGTGTGTGAGAGAGAGAGTGTGTGTGTGCGCGCGTGTCTGTGAGAGAGAGAGAGAGGGAGAGGTAGAGGGAGGGAGAGAGAGAGAGACAGACAGACAGATAGAGAGAAAGAGAGAGACCCTGCTGCCCACCAAGGGAGTCTGGGTGGTCTGCGTTTTGGTTTTGAGTCCCTGTCACCAAACCAAAAGCAAAAAGGGCACTCTAGCTTCAGAGAGGCCTCGCTTTAGGATTCATTTCGCTCCCTCTTCACCACCACCACCCAAAATTGGGATAAAAACAGAAATCCTTTTTTTTTTTTTTACAAAATCTAATCAAAAGCAAAATTTTTGAAAAGCCGACGTTCAAAGAGCTGCTTGGCTTCTCTTTGCCTCCCTCCGTGCCCCCTCCCACCCCGTTCTCCTTGGGCCTCTTCCAGGCTTCCTCCCCCTCCCCCGGGAGTTTCGCAGTGGAGGAGGCAAGGGGCCGGGGCGGCCGGAGAAACCGGCGGCGGAGGGGCCCCTTCGTTTGCGCTGGCGGCCCACGGAACCTTTCGGCCGCCGCCGCCGCCGGCCTCAGAGCCCCCGCCGCCGTCTTCCTCGTCGTCGTCCTCTTCGGCGACTCTGGGGACCTGGAGCCTGGGTTGGAAAACCCTCCTGCGGCAACGCGAGGACCAGCTCCGGGTGCTCGGAGCTGGACTCGCTGAAGCATTCGCCGGCGCTGGCGCCGCCACCACCACCACCAGAGGAGAGGAAGAAAGCAGGAGCTCTTGGCCCTTCTTCCTCTCCCCCGCTGGCGGCGGCGGCTTCCGGCGAGGCCAGCCCCTCCCGAGGCCAGCCCCGAGCTCCCTCCAAAGGCAGGAGCAGTTTGGAGGCGGCATCCGGGACGCTGGGTCCTGGCTGCCACCCAATGTGGGGACCTTGCGCCGGGGCTCCGAGACGTAACTCGGAGCCCCGCGACGCAAGTCAAACACGTCCCTAGTGGACGTAAGTCAAATATGACGCAAGTCAAGCAGGACGTAAGTCAAGGTACCACTGTATTTGATTTGCAGCTCCAGCAGCAGCCGAGGCCCTGGCTATCCGGAAGAGGTGGACCAGGCTGGGAGTTGTGGCCCAGAAGAGGGACCTTATGCAAACTCTAGAGCAACGAGTGCTCCCAGGTACCAGCCAATCTGTTCCAGAGCTGCAGCAGTGAAGCAGAAGGCAGATTGTTTTTCATTCTTCGCGCAAAAAAAAGTTGACAGATGCAACTAATGGATGGAAGGAGCAAGAGCTGCTTCATCGCCGTTTGTTGGCAAGCAGAGGGACATTTCACTTGGTCTCAGCCTTCCCCCCATCAAGCCCCAAATGCCTGCCTTGCTCACAGGTCAGCATAACCACTGACATGTCAGCCCAAGAGGGAGGCCTGTAGCCACGGTATAAAGGCTGCGCTGCCTGAATATAAATGCATCCACTTCACTTTCCATAAATGCTCCCGTTTGCTTCCCTCATTGACTGGAGACAATAGCCCGCCTAATGTCTCTGCCTACCCAATTGACATTACGTCTTAATTATGTGGAAGGGAAGCAGTGCCGGCAAGTCAGATGGCTGCCAGATGGCCAGCGCTTATGGACTGATAAACCTTTTACAGTAGCCAACGCAGACCCATAATTATTTTATTTTTATTTTTAGTTGAACAGGATGCTGAAATGGGAGATCAGCCTGCTCTCATTATAGGCGAGGTTCGCAGGTTGGGCTGACGGCAACGGGGCTAGAGAGGCAAGGCATGTGAGCTCCTCCGAAGGAGCTCTGATGGATCATCTCCACAGTCAAGAAATTGGTCCTGATGAGTTACGTCTTATTTGGTTCCTCTGCATCTCCTATCAAGACTAGCCCCAGGAGGAGTGAGGAAAACCTCCCAGGGATAATTTATTTATTTATTTATCTGATTTATATACCGCTTCATCGAACTACCTGGCTACTCTAGGTGTAGGTGTTGGGGGTGCTGGCTGGCTCCCACCGTTGGGAGAGAAAATTCTATGGAGGCCCGACAGCCTCAGCTGCTGTCTCCAACCGCCATGCTGTCAAAGATATCATTCCACTGTGAATGTTGAATTAAAAATCAGCTACCAAGACAGCCAATCTCAATATGAAACCCTGTAACACACACACACGCACACACACACTTTTTGACTGTGGAAGTGAAGAAAACAGTGCCAAGAGCCCTTAGCATATGTTAGGAACTTTAAAAAGTAAAGGTAAAGGTTCCCCCTGCATATGCGTGCCAGTCGTGTCCGACTCTAGAGGCGGTGCTCATCTCCATTTTTAAGCTAAAGAGCCAGTGTTGTGCAAGTATGTGGCCATATGGCCAGCATGGCTGAAAGCATCTCTGCACACTGTTTACCTTGCCCCTTTTTACGGCGGTACCTATTGATCTACCTGCATTTATATGCTTTTGAACTGTCAGATTGGCAGGAGCTGGGGTTAACAGCAGGAGCTCACTCTGCTGCATGGCACCTGGGATTCGAACCGCTGAGCTGCCAAGTCTGCAGACAACAGTTTCAGCAGTCGAGTCTGCTGAGCCACCACGCCCCCCCTTAGTTAGGAGCTGTCATTAGATTTATTCACCTGGTAGAAAAACCCTGGTGTGCCAAATATCAAAATAATACTTGTACCCAGGGAGTAGGTATTTCTTCAGATTGGTCATGAGAGTCCACAGTCTTATAGATGGTGCTGTGTGTGTCCATTTACGGTATCAGAACGAACAAGGAAATGTGATCCCCAAATATTATGCAAATGTTAATACTGGGTGATACTTTTTAATTGGGCAATGAAAAAATCAAATATTTTGTAAGCTTTCCTGAAGGAAGTTCCACTTCTTCGGGCTTAGCGGAGAGTACAGAGAAAGCGTCAGGGCCTGTGCCGTGGGCCAAGACTTCCCACTGAAACTTTCCCATCTGCCAGCAATGAGCTACATCCTAATTTTGCACAGCTCCCTTGGCCTGACAAATCCTATGCCAGAAAGATGCCATTTTCTGGGAGTTACAGGCCAAAAGCACACATCTGCACACTTTGGCAAATCCCCCAGGGTCTTTGCCCCACCTCTGTGAGACCGCCGTTGGACTGCCCCTTCACCTCCAACTTTGGCCCTGCAATTTCAAAGAGTGGGATCTCATCCAGTTGCCATACTTGGCTGGATGAGGAACATGGGGTTCTCCTGATGTTCTTGGATTCCAGTTCCCCTCGCCTCTCATCAGTGTCTACAACACTGACAGGGAGTGAAGGGAGAGGCAGGCCAACAAAGCTCCCCAGTTGCTCCCTTCTGCTCTAATACTTTGAACGGTTTGTCCCCGTTACTTCTTCTGGTGGAATGAGAGGAGCAGAGATGGATAAAGCAAGCCTATCCTTATCTACTCAGAAGTAACCCCTATTGGGCTTTCTCTCCTAGTAAGTGGGTCTAGGATTGCAGCCTACAGCACTGGAAATACAAGATGTGTAGGAAGCTAGTGAAGCAAGTCCGTGGAAATTTCACCAATAGATTCACTGCAGATTGCTTTTCTTGTTTATGCCTAATGCTTTACTTGTAATAACATAATGAAACTGTACATATGTTGAGTTTTATTATAATCACCGTATCCCTAAAAGAGCAGGCATAACCTATTATTATTCTGACCCACTGTAACCCCCCACCCCACCCCAATGCTCTGGGAGATAAGCGGCCACTTAACTTTTTATGTTATTATTACAAGCAATAAAGCTGCATATGAACTTTTTAAGCACGGGATAAATGACAACAGCTTGAAAGACTGGAGTATTAGAACCAAGTCAAGAAAAATACTTGCTTTTAATGTTTACTATCTGTTTGCTCTCCTTGAGACTGAGCTAAGTAGATAGCTGAAGTCTTGAGGTCGGCTTATGCATACCTCTAGGTTTCAGAAATGTTTGGTGCATGTTTGTCAGTGACAGTGGGTGGGAGAAAAGGATGGGTTACAATTTGTCCAGGCAGGTCCCCACAGATCCCCATCCTGGAGAGAGACTGGTGGATGAGATAGCCTAAGGAATCATACATAATCCACAGAAGTAACATTCCAAAGCTCAGCCCTGTTCCTTTAGACTCGGCTAAAGAAATAAAGGCCATCTGGAATGCTACAAAAATTTGACTGAGCAAATTCAAGAGGGGATCACTTTCGGAACACAAATAGATAAATGAAGAGGGTTAGACATATTCCTCTTATTTGCCACGGGCATTATGAATGCAGAATTAAAGTTGCATCTGGTGCAGATTTTTGGTTGCTTAGGCATGCCAACCTCTCACCAATATAACCATCCTTCCTAAGCAATGTCCACCAGCTGTACCCATGCCAATTCAAGTTGGACCCAAACAACCAATGAACAAATCTATTCCAGAAGATGTGAGTAATAGCTGTTGTGAGATTTTCAGGCTGTTTGGCTATGTTGTGGAAGTTTTTCTTCCTGACGTTTTGCCAGACTCTATGGCTAGCACCTTCAGAGGGCAAGGAGCTCAGGGAACTAGGAGTTTCCAGAGCACAGAGAGAACTCCTAGTTCCCTGAGCAACTTGCCCTCTCAAGATGCCAACCACAAGAGTCTGCCAAAATGTCAGGAAGAAAAACTTCCAGAACACGGCCAAACAGCCCGAAAAACTCACAACAGCTATCAGATCCTGGTCGTGAAAGCCTTTGAGAACGGATGCGAGTAACACCTGGCAGTAAAGGTTCCCCCACCACTGCCACACTTTGAATCTGCTCTGGGCTGCAATCTGCTGGGGTGTGGCGGCAGCAAAGAATTATGCTTTCCACTTCACTTCAAAGGTTTTTAGAAAAAGCAAAGCACACAAAGCAGATCGCGTCTGTTGCCCGGTGCTCATCAATTGGTTCTCCACTAGGTGTTGAAACTCAGTGGCTATGCCCTACTTACAGCCTCGGTCTTCAACCATGATAACGCTGGATTAGGGTTCACAACCGTTTTATCTGAGAGCTTCCTTGCAGTAGACAAGCCTGGTCCTCTCTATGCTTGGAAAAGCTTTAACTAGTGCAGTGTTTTTCGACCTTTTTTGGGCAAAGGCACACTTGTTTCATGAAAAAAATCACGAGGCACACCACCATTAGAAAATGTTAAAAAATTTAACTCTGTGCCTATCAGACACACACAAACACACTTCTCACCCCCCCCAAAAAAACAAATCCATCCTCCAGCCCAGGCCCTCCCAAGGCATCCCTATCAAAATGTCCGCCTGCCCTCACCTTCCCCCTCCCTCCTCCTGGCACTTTTTTTCAGAGGAACTTGAAAACCCAGGAAGGTGGGGCTGGGGGAGGCTCTTCATATATGACCCCCCAACCCCCATCTTTTACCCCTTCCAGTATAAGCCTCCCTTCTCTCCCCCCCCCACCTCCTTCCAGCCAGGCAGCCACAGGGCCCAGAAGGGACCCCCCATCCCCGTCTCCTCCCTAGGTCCTAGGAATCCCCTCCTCAGCCTCCCACGTCCTCCACTTTATTTACCCCCCCCCCCACAAAAAATGACCATTGTCAACGGCCGCCCGCTCCCCACCCTTAAAAGAGCGGTGCGCACGTGCGCTCCTACCTGGCTCGGCAGGGGCACGCGCCCACCCTCGGGAGGCAAACAGCGAGTGCACAAGGCGGGGGAGGGAGGGAGGGGGGTTCGGTGAGCGAGGAGCAGGAACCAACCCCAAGAACCTTTAAGAGAGGCTTCTGGAGCGCCCTTCGCCGCAATGCACCTGCGCGGGTCTCCTGGCTCTCTCTCACTCTCTCGCTCTCCAGTCTCCTCCTCCTCCTCCCTTATTTCTTCTCCTTCCCTGCCCACGGCCAGCCTTTCCTCGCTGGCGTTGAAAGCACGCTGGGAAAGGTAGTCTGCTCTCCTCCCCAGGACCGCGTCTCAGACCTGCGGGAGGAACTACATCTCCCAAGGAAGCCTTGCGGCAGCCGGCTTCTTTCTGGACATCCCGCCTTCCTCCAGCTCGCCGGCGCCGCACCGCTGCCTTGGTCGCGAGAGGGATGCAGGGGGGGGCATTGCTGGTGTAGGGAGAATTTTTCCCACGGCACACCAGGCAACATCTCGCAGCACACTACTGTGCCGCGGAACAGTGGTTGAAAAACACTGAACTAGTGAATCCAGCTAGCAAACAAATGGCTGAGAACTGTGTCCAGAGCTACTTTTGAAGCATTTGACGAAATTTGCCAATCACGTATTTTGGACAGACGGAGCACAAGGTGAAGGCTGAAAAAAACTCAAGGGATCACACCCCCTCCTTTGCAAAAATAGTTCTGAAAAACCACCCCACTGCTAACTTTTGCCAGTGTCATGCAAGTGGAACAGGAAGGTTGGCAGCAGGTAGAATGTATTAGGGCCAGAGCTTCAACCCAGTTTTTTTTTCCTATGACAAAATGAAATGCTTTCCATTTCCATCCATTAACTTTTATTTATTTATTTGTTACAGCGTCCCGTCCTTTCATCCAAATTTCACCAAAGGTTCTAGTAAAGGTGACGCAATATGTCAGAAGAGGCCAAGTACATTCAGGTCCTAGTACAATTCAGCAAATGCTCTCTTAATAAAGAACCAGTGGGTCAACTTAAGTGAGTCTTGAGCTGAGGACCAGTTCCATTGTTCGTTCTTTCCTGCACCCACAATGATTTACACTTCTGACTCTTCATCTACAGCTTCAGCCCAGCAATATCTAAGGCTGCCAAGCCCTGGTTTTTAAAAGGTATATCTGCAATAAAGGTGCCCCCGAATGAACCACCCATGATGGTTTTACCAAGATGAACCATGGAGGAGGAGTCCCCATTTCTTTTGGAAACATTGATAACTGTAAAACAAAAATCCCAGATTGGTGGTGGTGGTGGCAGGGGCGAGGAGGGCCTGGGTACTGAAAACATGGGGGTGAGAAGGCACCCTGGCCTGTGCCTTCAGCTTGGTGCCTGCGACAGTCACGCATGATTGCCACAGCCGCCTGGAAATCGCTTGCAGGGAAGCAGGCCGAGACAGCATGGCCAGGCTGCCTCCATTAAAGAGTCCTTTTGGATCTTCTACTCGGAAAATGAACATCCTTCTGCGGAAAATAATTTTCCCTTCAAAAACTCGACGGCCTCTTCTGGTGTCATTTTTTCAAACTCCGAGTAAGGGACCTGAATAGGAAAATAAAATAAAATGTCAATGTCCAACCCAATTAGAAAAGGCCTGTCAATGGAAACACATCTGTCGTCAGCAAGGACAATGTTTAAACGGGGGGGGGGGGCATTTAACGCTCCAAGGACATCCACCTGTGCCTCAAAGTTTTCTCATCCTTCCTTCCTCTAAACAAACACAGGCATTCAAAGGGAAACTTTGGTGTGAAATTGTCAAGTCAAATCAAGCCTTATCAGCTGTGGCCAGAATCACGATAATGGCCTTTATCACACTCCATGTGTTTATTGGCTTACTACTTGCAGGGACATTTGTGTCACTGTCAATACCACTGAGAATGGCCACTGCATTTATTTCACACAAACTAAGACAACTAGCAATTTAACACCTCATACTTTATAAAAACACAACTATTAGTCTGTAACACTTTCTATTTCATTTCCTTCTTATTTCAGTGATTACATCCGGCCCGCCCCCCACTTTCTACTCATGTAGGTACCCCACAATTCAGAATAATACTCCACAATTCTGGGGAGATGAGCTGCAGTCCACAAAATCGTACAATGAATTTGTTAAAGGCTTCCATTTTATACATTATAACAATCACACTAAAAACAGTTTTCCAGACTCTTAGGATTAGTATTCAAACCACATTCCAAAGTAATTTGTGCAGAGCCTGTGAATATATGAACTCAAGTTTTAAAAATTAGCTCTTGTGCCAGATTCTGATCACTACCTTTGGCTGGACTGCTGTTAACTGTACGTATCATTATTACATGTATTACTGCAGTGTTATCAAGGCGTATCTGATTATTTGATATGGTATATTCACAACTGGTGCCCCTCGCTTTTATGGTCTGATGCCAACCTTCAGGACTAGGAGCGAACTATATGGAACACCTTCTTAATCCTTGCCAGCGCCAGGCTTTCATGCTCGCCAGATTGAACATCCTTCCTTCAGCTGTTCTCTCAGGGATAGAGATGGGCACGAATAAAAAAAAATGGTGTTTCGTTTGTCGTTTGTCATTTAGAGGGGTCCGTTTTGGTTTATTTCCGTTTTTCGCGAATTTTTGCAAAAAAATCGTTTTCATTTTTGTTTGTTTCGTTACCGTTTCATTACCATTAATTTCAATTTTTTGTGATTTTTTTTTTTAGCATTTAAAGCAGTTCAATGTATTGCTGTAATGAAAACGAAACGGACGACAAAATTTCTGGTGTTTCTGTTTGTTTCATTTCATTTTAGAGACAAAATTTCGTTTGTCATTTTGTTATGCAACGAAACGAAAAAATGAAAATGGAAATGAAAAATTGTTCGTTTCGTGCCCATCTCTACTCAGGGAGGTATCACAATGGACCATTTGAGAACAGACTATGCAAACATTGTCTACTGGAACCCGATTCAACCTCCTATATTCTTCTTTCCTGCCCTACTTACTCATCAGAAGCCCCGCCTTCGGTTTCTGGCCCCATTCATTTCTAACCTTTTTGGATCCCCAGAGAGCCTAACCCAGCGCCTCCTTGAGGACCAATCTTCTGAATTAACGGTCTCAGTGGCTGAATACTTGGCCACTGTATTATATACCTATAATAAGACCAGGACCAAGGACAGCCACTAATCTGACCTCTTTCATCTCTTCGTTTATCTTTTTTTTTAGTGCTTTGTTTCACAGTTTGAGACCTTTGTTTTTAATCGCTCTTATGCCTGTTTTCACTTACCAGGATCACCTGATGTCCTAGAAGGTGTAGGTGCCTCATCTTCATGGCCAGGAGGCTTCGGGGATGAGTGGGGCCCTTGCAGAAAGAACTCGCGCGGGGGAACAGCAGAGCGATCCTGCAACGAGCAACAGCAATGGCATCTACTGCCGTAACAAGGCAAATTGCACCCAATGGGATGCCGGTCAAAGTTAACCTGTTTGTGGAAGCAAGGGCGCTCATTGCTGAAGGCCACTTGTCTGCACTCCTCTGCAAATGAAAATGGGCCACTCTTCCTAAGGCACCCACAGGCTTCTCCCTGGCAAGTGCTGATGCCGCACTTGGTCACTTCCCTCCGTTCCCACATACAGACGTGCTCCATTTTGCAAATTACATTTACAAAGTACATAATCTGAAAAAAGGGGACCTTATTATTCCTGAGTAGCAGATAGAGCTCGGTCCTTCTGAACGGTAGGTTAGGAGTCATGTACTCTCGTGTTTGGTGGAGGTGGAACGAGGAGGGAATGGAAACGGCAAGAAGAAATAGGCCCACCGCATCATCAGCCCCTCGGCAAAACTATTCTCTTTGCCACTTGGGATATACAGGAGTTTTGGTTCCTGTCTAACTTTTATGTTCAGATATAAATATATGCCAGGGTAATCCCATAAGGAACAAGGCACATCCACCTGAGGGGGTGACTTAATGAGACACAGCCTTAACGTTATCTTTTTTCCTTTGGTTTCTAACCAAAGACATGCAAGAAAGAAAATCCCACACCATCTTCTTTGATAATGAACGGATCATTATTTTGCCCTTAGCGTAGATCTTCATTTGTTCAAAAAATTGCAACCTGCCCTTAAATGCCAGCACTTGCAGGGGGGCTTCATTATTCCCCTTCAAAATAGCTAGTTGAAGTAACAGGAAGAAAAATGAGCTTCTAACAGCAGATAAATTCAGATTCATCTCTCTCTCTCTCTCTCTCTCTCTCTAATCCTGGGAAAAGGAAACCTTCACCTTGGGTTCAAATATCAAAAGTTGGCATCGGACAGGCCTCCTGAGGAGAACCTTCCATAAGCAAAGTTCGGCTGCAACTCTACCTCAAAAGGCAGTCAGAGCAGTTTCCACCCCTAAAGGATGGGGCATCAAAACAAGACTTTACAGTGTAGGTTAGTACATGTGGAAGAAGAGATTCCCCTATGCACCAACCTCCTTTGGTACATTTAAAAACAACACATGGACCAATGCTTTGAATTGGCCTTGGGCACAAGAGGCAAACCATCCAACAAAGGCACACTGTCTCCACAAGTGACAGGAAATGTTGTCCTTAATCAGGGGTCCTCAAACTACGGCCCGGGGGCCGGATCAGGCCCACCAAGATCCTGAATCCGGCCTGCCAGCCATTGCAGGCCCCCCCACTTGTTCCCCCGCCCCCCTTTGAGCCAAAAATTCACAATGCAGCAGTAGCTGCTGCCGCTGCCGCCTCAGACACCAACACAGCTTTCATGGTGCACAGGAAGGGAAGTACCATTTTGTAGCATCTTGACCCACACTACCACAGTCATACCCGACTTCCCTGGGCCTCTGTCCTTCCGCCCTCCTCATGCGCAGCGCGTATCCTTCCACCACAGTTACCCCACTCCCCACCTTCCATTGCTGAGCATGTGTAATGGCCGCCAATAGTGAGTCGTCAGATTAGAGACGGGCTTGGTAATCAGAACGTGGCTCCCAGTGGCTGGGGCAGCCAGCGGGAAGGAGCGGCAGGAAACTCTGAGTGCCTAGTGGGGTCAGGGACCTGATGGGGCTCCTTGGTCGCCAGTTCCTGTGAGGGGGAAGGAAAGTGTTTGTGTGTGTGTTTCCCCATTTCAATGGTTCTTTTTGGTGAGGGCCAAGCTCGCCGTTGCCCGTAGTGTCTTGGGGGTGAGCAAGGAGAGCGGTGTTGGGCTGGGGTGGGAGAAACGAGTCGGGCCTTCCCTCTCTCTCCCTTGGAGTCACACCTGGGAGCTACAGGGTGCTGGCCCCTGGAGCCGCCACGTGGGCCCATTGGGATGGGCAGGCTGCACTAGACATGGTATGGAGGGTATCTAGAAGGCCAGGCATGTCCAAACTTCGGCCCTCCAGATGTTCTGGGCCACAACGCCCAAAATTCCAAGCCTGTATTTCCAATGGCAATGGACTGTAGGAGTTGTGGTCCAAAACATCTGGAGGGCTGAAGTTTGGACAAGCCTGCAGTAGGCCCTCCCTTTCCCCCAAGAGGCAGGCAGGACCGATAAAGGGAAGCTGCGGGATGGGCACGGGACACCAGGTGAGTGGCGCAGTCCAGGCTGGGCCTCTGGCTAGGCTGCGTGGGCCTGGTTAAGCCCGCTAGGCCTCGGGGCCAATTGTTTTGGGAGGGAACCCTCCCCACGGGTGGCCAGCAGAGCGCTGCACGAGTGGTGCCCCCTCCACAAGCAATGACCACCCTACCCAACCTGGCACAGGTAAAAGAAATGTGAGGGGGTGGGGGGATCCAGGTGACTTGCACTGGGGGGGGGGGCTCAAAAAGCAGCAGCAGCAGGCGCCTGCTGGGGTTTTTTGAACGGCCCGCTCCCCAGCACTGTCTGAGGGACAGTGAACCGGCCTCCTCTTTAAAACGTTTGAGGACCCCTGTCCTAAATGTTCTACTAGTACATGATTGTCAGCATGATGGGACGTTCTTCTTGCCTTCTCCAACAGCTCAGTATGCCATTCGAGAAACCTCCTCCAGGGCTCTCCCGAGACCTCTGGAGCAGATTTTGAGGGTATATATTTTTTTGTTTCTATTCCGTAAGATCAGGAGATGCACAGTTATCTTTAAGTCAGCAGGGTGAAAACATTCAGGATACACAATATCCTACAAAAGCAATGAGAAGACTGTGCAACCAGACATACATAAGCAGGACAGTTCTTCTGCTGGAACTTAATGGCTTTCAATAAACAAGTACCCCAGCGTATAGAAGAATCCTAGGAAATTCTAGTCACCATAGGCGGTCAAGTCAGTGCAAATGGATATTTAGAAGCTGTCCTTGCTAATGCATATTTTGCAATATTAGAAGGCAGATGCTCAGTATCAGTAGAACAAAATTAAGACCAAGGGTGCTATAAAACTCTCCAAAGTGATCAGACTCGGCTAAAAAGACTTTGCAGCAGAATCTGACCATGATTCAGATATACACAGACCAGCAATCCTTGCAAATACATTTAGCTATACATACATTTGCAGGTTAAGAAGATAAACAGAAACACCCAGAAAAATGTCCACCAAAACAACAAGTTAGAGAAAAATCTGTATTCAGGAAAAGGCACCTTTTTATGTTAGGATCATCTGCTTAACCGATCTCCTTCAGATCTTGGCAGCACTGTTTTTCTATCTGCATCCATTAAGATTTGAAAATCTGAAAGAGAGGTAAAAAGAGTAATGCAACTGTGCCCTATTGAGGTATACAGTAAAATAAAACTGGAGTGAGTGATTCAATGAAATGTTATACCAAAGTAATACAATTACACATTTTACAACCGCCAATAAAGGCCATTGCAGCTCTCGCTACCATCAGGTTTCTACTGAACAGAAGTGGAAGCTGCAGACAGAGCCACAAAACAACCCACTTCAACCCAATGCACAGTTTTAATCTGTGCCAAGGACCAACCCTGGCTCTGTTTCCAGTGCCAAGGCTTGGTCGTGGAAGACAGAAAGTACAAAGAGATCAAGGGCCTTCCCACCACGTTCAGAGTACACGCCTCCCACCATAATTAGAAACAATTATTTGCATCAATGGATTATTGGGAAGGATAAGAACATTCTGGTTAGAAGGGGCCGGATCGAGATTTTGGCCATGAATGCTGAAATATTGTCAGTGTAACTGTGCCAGTGAAGACATCATCAGCAAAACTGATTTTCCAGAAATTATGCATTTTCAAATTCTGCCCCAAAGCTCTCGAGAATTCTGTCGAATCCCCTTTCATTGCCGAGAAGCGGTGGAAGCCGCAGGAGAGCGGAGTGGGCTCGTCTTTATCTACCAAAAATTGCTGCTGGTGGTAAAGTCGTACTGGCAGTGGGGATTTTCAGGCATTAAGATTTCCTGTCCTCCAGTTCCTGTGGCTTCCTGACAACGAAAGGGATTTGGGAGGAATGGTGGGAACCTCGGGACACAAGCAGGAAACATTTACTTTCTGAAAAAGTGACGTTACTGGTGGCGTCACTGCACAATCAGACGCTGTGCAGGATTCAGCGCTGGCTCCAGTGGAGAGATGGACAGACACTCAGTCCGTCTGAGAAACAGGCATTGCCACGGGTTCTTCTCCAGTATTTAGAAGCCGAGCTGCCTGAGAATGCACTTCTATATACATTGGTACCGCTGATAATGAATTTCATTGGTTCTCCAAGGCAATTCATTATCGGAGGCAATTTGTTCTCCGAAACGCGGTTTCCCATTGAAATGAATGGGAAACCGGTTAATCCGTTCCGGAGGTCTGGAAAAAGGCAAAAAAAAGCTGGTGTGTTTTTTCCAGACCTCTTTATAAAGTGCACTTTAAAAGCTTGCAGTGCTGGAACATTCCCCCCAGAACAACCTCCCTGCAGTGCAATGCGAACATGGACAAAATAATTCAGCAAGACTACCCCAGCCTATTCCCGCCAAAAATGCAATGGAAAGCAGTTTGAAGATCAATAAAACCAAACTCCCCCCCCCAACCCAAAAAAACCACCCAGTCATTCCCGCCAAACACATAGAAAAATGCCAGGACGATTCTCAGCAAACCCATACTCAGCTCACCTCTCCGTTTTGCAATGGAAAGCAATGGAAAAACTGAAAAAAGCCAGGACGATTCTCAGCAAGCCCCTCCTCAGCTCACCCCTCCGTTTTGCAATGGAAACGGACAGGAAAAAATCAATGAAACCTTAGCTCCCTACCTTTCTAAGTTCTAAAGGTCCAAAAATCCTCAGCAAAAAAAATGTCTGGAATGGCTCCAAAACACCATGGAAAAAAATGCTCTAACTCCTCCCACTTTAATCTCGTTGAACTTATTCAATGCCATATTTGGCCAGAGTCTCGCCATCCAGGAGAAATAAACTAAAGCAGTCACTTGGCAAGAAATGCTCGTTTGATGTTTATTAAATTCTCAAGAGGGAGAAACCAGGCTCTTCACGTTTCGGAAGAGCTGTTCTAGGGAACATGTGGTGGAGACGCTAGCTGTTCTCCTTGCAATGGCACTCCACAAGCGCCATCTTAGGTTGCAATTGGACAGCTTTTCCCACACCCCGTGCCTTCCCTATACTTGGGACTCCTCTCCTCCCTGTCCTTCACCCCACATCTCTTGCGCGAAAGCCAGCATACACTGTTTCCCAATGGTGGTAAGCATAACATGGCATTCCATACCTATCGAGTAGCCATGAGACACCTCTACGTCCTGTTGATACAGACTCGGATCTCCCAGAAGGGTGGCCAGCGCATTTTCCACAACAGGAATATACACGGGATGGTGCAATGGTGGTTCCAGTAAGGCTGCTTGCTTAACACAAGAATTTCCATCAAGCTGTAAACAGACGTTTATGTTCCACAACATCTTTTTATGTAGCTCTGACTTCTGCTCATCTAAAACAACAAATAAAATGACAACTTTATTATCAAAGGGATGTTATGCCAGTCTAAATCTATGGTTCGGGATTTGTACCTGTTACAGGAACAGTTATGAGGAACAGAAGAATCAACCGCTTAGGGACTCTTTAAAAGTAATCTGCCTCAGTCTAGAATATCTTATAAATGGGGCACATTTCTACTTTTGTGTCCCAGTTGATCAGTGAGGCTACAAAATAAAACAGGCTGAACTGTGCTTTCATCATTGTAAGGCTAATTACACTGGTGACAATGAGGCCTGTAATAAGACTTCCTGGGGTAGGAACTGGCAAGCCACCCCAGTATCCCTGCCAAGAACATTCCATGGACAGAGACAAAAGGATAAAAGATATGACGCTGGAAGATGAGCCCCTCAGGGCGGAAGGTGTTCAACATGCTACTAAGGAAGAGCGGAGGACAAGTACAAGTAGCTCCAGAGCTAATGAAGTGGCTGGGCCAAAGCCAAAAGGACACTCAGCTGTAGACGTGCCTGGAAGAGAAAGGAAAGTCCAATGCTGCAAAGAAATATACTGCATAGGAACCTGGAATGTGAGGCCTATGAACCAGGGTAAGCTGGATGTGGTCAAACGTGAGATGGAAAGAATAAACATTGACATATTGGGCATCAGCGAACTTAAATGGACAGGAATAGGTGAATTCAGTTCAGATGACTATCACATCTACTACTGTGGGCAAGAATCCCATAGAGGAAATGGAGTAACCCTCATAGTCAACAATAGAGTGAGAAAAGCAGTGCTGGGATACAACCTCAAAAATGATAGAATGATTTCGGTACGATTCCAAGGCAGTCCTTTCAACATCACAGTAATCCAAGTTTATGCACCAACTACCGGTGCTGAAGAGTCTGAGATTGACCAATTTTATGAAGACTTACAACAACTTCTAGAACTGACACCAAAGAAAGATGTTCTTCTCATCATAGGGGATTGGAATGCTAAAGTAAAGGAGTCAAATGATAAAAGGAATAACTGGCAAGTTTGGCCTTGGAGAGCCAAATGATGCAGGGCAAAGGCTAATTGAGTTTTGTCAAGAGAACAAGCTGGTCATTGCAAACACTCTTTTCCAAAAACACAAAAGGCGACTCTACACATGGACATCACCAGATGGACAATACCGGAATCAGATTATGTTCTCTGCAGCCAAAGATGGAGGAGCTCTATAGTCAGCAAAAACAAGACCTGGTGCTGACTGTGGCTCAGATCATCAGCTTCTTATTTCAAAATTCAAACTTAAAGTGAAGTAAGTAGGGAAGACCACTGGGCCAGTCAGGTATAATCTAAGTCAAATCCCTTATGAATACACAGTGGAAGTGAAGAATAGATTTAAGGAACTAGAATTGGGGGACAGAACACCTGAAGAACTATGGATGGAGGCTTGTAACATTGTACAGGAGGCTGCAATGAAAACTATTCCAAAGAAAAGAAAATGTAAGAAAGCAAAGTGGTTGTCCAACGAGGCCCTACAAAGAGCGGAGGAGAGAAGGGATGCAAAATGCAAGGGAGAAAGGGAAAGATACAGAAAATTGAATGCAGACTTCCAAAGAATAGCAAGGAGAGACAGGGCGACCTTCTTGAATGAACAGTGCAAAGAAATAGAGGAAAACAACAGAAAAGGAAAAACCAGAGATTTTTCAAGAAAATTGGAGATATTAAAGGGGCATTTCATGCAAAGATGGATATGATAAAGGACAAAAATGGTAGGGACCTAACTGAAGCAGAAGAGATCAAGAAGAGATGGCAAGAATATACAGAGGAATTATATCAGAAAGATCTGGATGTCCCTGATAACCAAGATAGCGTAGTTGCTGACCTGGAGCCAGATATCCTGGAAAGTGACGTCAAGTGGGACTTAGAAAGCATTGCAAACAACAAGGCCAGTGGAGGTGACGGCATTCCAATTGAACTCTTTAAAAGAGTACCTGCACACGATATGCCAGCAAATTTGGAAAACCCAGCAGTGGCCAGAGGACTGGAAAAGATCGGTCTACATCCCAATCCCAAAGAAAGGAAACGCCAAAGAATGCTCCAACTATTGCACATTTGCACTCATTTCACACGCTAGCAAGGTTATGCTCAAAATTCTACAAGGCAGGCTTCAGCAGTATGTGGAAAGAGAACTTCCAGAAGTGCAAGCTGGATTTCGAAGGGGCAGAGAAACTAGAGATCAAATCGCCAACATGCACTGGATTATGGAGAAAGCCAGAGAATTCCAGAAAAACATCTACTTCTGTTTCATTGACTATGCAAAAAAAAAAAAAAACTAAAATCATGGCCACCGGTTCCCATCACCTCCTGGCAAACAGAAGGGGAAGAAATGGAGGCAATGACAGAGTTTATTTTCTTGGGCTCCTTGATCACTGCAGATGGCAACTCCAGCAACGAAATAAAAAGACGCTTGCTTCTTGGGAGGAAAGCAATGGCAAACCTAGATAGCATCCTAAAGAGCAGAGACATCACTTTGCCAACTAAGGTCAGGATAGTCAAAGCTATGGTTTTTCCAGTAGTGATGTATGGAAGTGAAATCTGGACTATAAAGAAGGCTGATCGCCGCAGAATTGATGTTTTTGAGCTGTGGTGCTAGAGGGAACTCTTGAGAGTCCCCTGGACTTCAAGGAGATCAAACCTATCCATCCTGAAAGAAAACAACCCCGAATGTTCACTAGAAGGACAGATTTTGAAGCTGAAGTTCCAGTACTTTGGCCACCTCACGAGGAGAGAGGACTCCTTGGAAAAGTCCCTGATGCTGGGAAAGACTGAAGGCAAAAGGAAAAGAGGACGACGGAGAAGGAGATGGTTGGACGGTGTCATCAATGCAACCAATATGGATTTAACCAAACTCCGGGAGGCAGTGGGAGACAGGAAGTCCTGGTGAGCTCTGGTCCATGGGGTCACGAAGAGTTGGACAGGACTGAACGGCTGAACAACAACAACAACAACAAAAGTAATCTAGAGGACAACTCATAAGTAATGCAATGAAAATGAAGATGGACATTTCAGGCACTTTCTGTTATAAAACTAGCATATGGAAATCTGGCACAATATTACACCTGCATTCTCCCAAAAACATTGTGTCTGCAAACAATGATGATCTAGAGCAGTGGTGGTGAACCTTCGGCACTCCAGATGTTTTGGACCAAAATTCCCAGAATTCCGGCCTGTACTGCCAATGACAAAGGACTGTGGGCGTTGTGGTCCAAAACATCTGGAGGGCCAAAGGCTCTCCAACACTGCTCTATAGCTTCAACTTTGAACAGAGCTATCAATAAGAGCCAAAACAAGTTTCTGACCTGATATCAGATCACAGACAATTTCATCTTGCAGCAGTTGATCCACTGCACGCTGGGGAATATATCCAGCAGTACAGAATGCCGATACAACCCTTAGTAGCTCCGTATTAGAAAGTCTGGAAAGGCAGTTGTTTAAGACAGTATCCAGATTCTCAAGGAACCTTAAAAAACACAGGAAGAGAAATACACAGATTCACAATTCAATTAATTCTTTATTACTATGAACACAGATACTGTATGTCTACACCTACACAGTACACACCATATATAAATAACGTGTAGGTACATATTAGAGATGGGTATGACTCAGAAAAATGGTGATTCGTTTTGACTCGTGATTCATCAAGGTCCATGAATCACAAAAACGAATTCACATTTTTCTGACAAATCAACAAATAGATTCGTAAATTCATTTTTGTACTTTTAAATGGACTCCAAGGTACCTAATAGGCGGCATCCCCTGACGCTCCTCTACAAGACCTGAACATTTGGTGAAGATCAGGTGCCAGACATCTGAGTTATACACTCAGTTAGCAACTGGGCTAGGGGAACACAACCTTGAAGGGATTGTACAGAACAGTCAGAAGAAGCTTTCCTGAAAATTTGGTGTTTCTCAGTGTCTTTGGGGCCACTGTATAGCCCAAGGAATTTACAATTCAAAAATCGCAAAAAATTCATCAATTCGTATTTGTTGGGGGTATCAATTAATACAAATATGAATTTATTAACGACTTGTGAACAAATTTTGCAATTTGTTCTTTAATACGTGCCCATCTCTAGAATAGGTAAATACCCGATGCACCTGACAAGCATAACAATTGTACCTTTCAAGATTCCCATGTGTCACGTGAGACGTATTCTCTACAACAATTGATGGCAACCCTTTTCCAGGGTTTTTTCTAGGCTCGTAAGAATCACACTTGGCTTACCCTTCCCTTCTTCTGGGGGCACCCTGGGAGTATGTTAACTTGCCCAAGGCTACCCAGGCTAGATCTACTCACAGGAGGCACCGTGGGGGTTTGAACTTTCAGGAGATCACACGTCACCCGCCAGCGCCTCCCAGGAGGTCCGGGCAAGCGGTGTGCAATGGCAAAGGGGCTTTCGGCTACAGAGCCCAGTGCTGGACTCCGTGGCCGAGATCCCTTTCGGCAGATCGCGCGCCGCCCGCCCGTACCTCCCGGGAGTTCCGGGCAAGCGGTGCACGATGGCAAAGGGGCTTTCGACTGCAGAACCAAGCGGGGTGCGGGCCAGCGGCGCACAAAAATTGTGCCCTCCACCTACATCCGCATATCGTGGATTTTCAACGATCGCGGGTGGGGTGGGTCCCTAACCCCTGCGATAGGCGGGGACTTACTGTATCTGTTTATATAGTGTTGTATATAGAAACATATCTATTTATATTTCTGCAGATATTGGTGCAATAGGAAATAGCATCTGCACTCTGGAAACATACAAGGCCATCCCTGGTTGCCTCTAAGGACCCCCACTTCTTCATATAGGGCTCTGTTTTTGAGTACAGTAGAATCCCCATATCCACTGATTCATTATCCACTGATTCAGTTATCCACGGTTGGCAGAGGAAATAATTAAATAATTCAGCAGCCACAAAGCAAGCTGTAAAGCAAACTGTTGTCACAAACAGCATCTGTAAAGCAAGCTACTGTCAGGAAACAGCAGTTTGGAGGTGGGTGGGCAGGTGTTCCCCCATCCACGGTTTTCATTATTCACGGGAAGGCCTGGAACCAATCCCCAGCAGATACCGGGGTCCTACTGTACTAAAGCCACTGGCCAGAATAAACCAGGCATTCAAGCATTTGCTTAAACCAGTGTTTCTCCAACAATGGTTAACTGAGAGCTGCTGATCCAAAACCCCGATTCAGAAAGGCCACCAAATAATGGAGAATATCTGTACTGGACCCTACACATGACTCCCCCCCTCCCTTTATGAGAAAGACAGAGTCAATCTTGATGAAGGATGGATCAAACTGACAAGGCAATGCCATTCTGGCTTACAGTATGTGATTCCTCTCCATCTGTCCACTAATTTCTTCCTGAAAATCTAATCAGTTCTGTGTCAGCAGACTGACCCACAGTTGGTGGTTAGCCTGAGATATGCCATGCCACCTCTGAAGAAAAGTTATTAGAATGCTGTGTATGCCTTAATTTGTAGAACAAACAGAAATCTATTTGGCTGTGTGCTTGTTTTTTTTTTTTTTTGCAATTTTCAAGTCGTGTGTGAAAATATTAATTTGAGAACCACTGGCTAGGTCACCTAAAGGGCAAACAATTTCATAGGTGAAATGTGTAAGAACTTAAAATACTACATAGCAATAACTATATTTTCATGAAGCTCTATGTAACAGAAGCCTTACTTCTTCTTTTGACCTTTTGGAAAATGGTTGAGGGAACAATAGCAGTCTACGATGGCTATAATATGTTTCATATTCAAAGATTCAGGATCGGCCATCAACTTCTCAGCGAATGCGTCCATCAGATCAACTGGTCGAAAGCAAAGATTCTTGAAGGCGCAAAGAAGTAGAACTACCTGAAATCAAGAAGAGAAATCTACTCAGGGGGCACCAAATACAAAACACAAAAGGGTTTGAAACCCTTTTGCAAAGCATCCTTAGTTAGAACCTGCCTGGAGTCAATTGCTGCTAATTAAAGAGATTCAACATTGGGTTGTTGCATACTTGTGTTTCATTGTCCATGAGTGGCTTGCAACCCAAAGTCAAAGCACAAGGTCTTTAATTAGCGGCAACGTGCTGTCGCCCAAAATGTCACTCTTGTTGCATCTGTGGAACTACACAGCAGGATAACAGCTTCATTTGAACTGAATGGAATTAAAACTACAGCAAAAACTTAGAAGAAAAATCTCCATTTCAAATTTCTGATAAATAGATCCAGAGAGATTCATAGTGCCTATTTTTAAATTTTGCTCTTTTTTAAAACGGGGGGGGGGGGGGGGGGGAATGACAGCCCCTAACTTGATTTCCTTGGAGAATTATGGGAAATTTGCAGGGATAACAGCCCCTTCTGCTGTAATTAAACCTACCAGGCTTCAGAAAAAAAATCAAGTGTCCATGGTTTTTATATTTGTTTGTTTGCTTTTGAAAATACATGCTGACCCCTTAGGTTTTTTGTAGCAAACTGACACGAATAATAAATAAAAACATGCAAACCCTTGTTTTTGCTTTCTGCAGTTTCTACAAGAGTCATGGAAGGGGCAACAGATGTGGAGCATACAGTAGCAGAGGGAGAAGAACAAACAGCCAGAATGTTCTAAGCAGTACCCACTGCCACTCTTCCTTCAGATCTCAATGATTCCCAAAAGACCCAGCAAGGGATATAGAACACTGGAACAATCCTGTACTTCCTATTACAATATCTAAAACATTTTTTCTGTAGTACTAACAGTGAGAGATAAATTCTGTCACTTGTCTCAACTACAGTAGATCCACTGAAGCCAATGCTAAGTTGCGTGCGCCAACATTTATGATGCAATGGGTCTCACAAGTGGGCTTAGCGCAAACTGACTGGCTTTGACTTAACCTTCTCCTGTTACAGTTTTACTCAACTGACTTTCATCAAGAGATGGATGCCTTTGTTCACAAAGCCCCGCTAGAAACGGTTGATACTATTAAACAAAGATCCTGATCAAAACAAAAGGATTATTGATCACTGGGCTGCTGTAGGTACATGTATCAGAATCCTCACACTCTAGTCTACAGGTTGGACATGTTTTTAGAGAAAGGGAGAACACAGGAACATGTTCAGAAAAAACTCTATGCCTTGGGGTGAGTAGTAACTACAAGGTTGTACTAGACTAAAAGAAAAGTTTAATTAAAGCAAGGGTCTGCTTTTCCAAACTTTCAGGACATGTGGATCACATGAAGAGAACATTACATTTGTAACTAAGATACCACTAGTTCCATATTCTCATTCAATTCCTACCAGAACTGTAGCCAATATACACAAATACTATTGTCTCAAATTTTACCTGTTTCATCTCCAACATATAGAAGACGGAAGCTGCATAATCTCCTATTGCAGAATAAAGTGTGATGTTTTGATACCGGAGTTCAAAGCAAGATATCAAAATTTTCAGCATGTTCTTAAATGGAATTCCTTGGATATTATCTATTAAAAATTGGAGGGGAGATTCAAAAGTGACAATTTTATTCTGTTTTCAGACTTTTGATGTTTAACTTCAAATACATTGGTGCAATTACGATGTCAGAAAATATAGCCACGTGAAAACACCAGAACACAGTGGCAAGGGACAACACATAGGATTAGTGTGAGACCAGTCCTTTTTTAAAACAGTAGCGATTCCCAAGCCATACTTAACATACTGCTGTTGAACCCCTAACATTCTTTTTAAAAAAATATCCCCCGACTGGTCTGTTTTTAATGTTGCTCCTAAAATAATAGACTAAATCTCCTTTGCAGTTACAAAACAAAGAACATTGGTAGATGTCTTATACTGAGCTATACTATTAGCTCATCTAACCCACTACTGTCAACGGCCGTGGTCAATAGCAGCTCTCCAGGACCTCAGGGGAATTCTTCCTTTGTCCTGTCTGGAAATACAATGGCACCTCTTAAAACAAATTTAATTTGTCCTACCGGTCAATTTGTTTTAAAGAAAATTTTGTCTTATGAAACGCAGTTTCCCATAGGAATGCATTGAAAATGGTTTAATCCGTTCCAGAGGCTATGGGTCGCTTCACTTTACGAAAATTTTGTCTTAGGAAACATAGTTTCCCATAGAAATGCAATGAGGATTAATTAATCAATTCCGTAGGATAGAATAAAGACAAAAATAACCGTGGTTTTTCCCTGGGTACATGCAGAACGGTTTTTTGTCTTGCAAAGCATCCCACGGGGAATTTTTTGTCATGCAAAGCATGCCTATTCCCGGAATTTTTTTTATTCATACAAGTTTTTTTTGTCTTACAAGGCATTTGTCTTAAGAGGCACTACTATATTGGGTATTGACCCCAAGGCCTTCCATGTGAAACGCACTGAACCATGGCCCAGCTGTGCGGATCATTCACTTGACTCTCATTTGGGGGTGGGGCAGCTCTCCTGAATACATGTTGATAACACACAAACATGTCAATATTTAGCTAAGACCAATTCAAGGGAGGCTGCTTGGAAGGCTTCAGGTAACAGTGTTCCTAGAAGCAGTTTTCCATTATTCCTCTTCCTCCTGTCCCCATCCACCACCCCCTTTAGAAAAGGCTCTGCGTCAAACCTAGCTAAGCTCTGATCGTCTTCAAGTTGGAAAAAAAAGTACAGGTGAGGAAAAACACCCCAGAAACAATGTTTTATCCATTCATTGCAACTTACCTATTACTTTTTCGCTGCAGGTATTTAGAATTGGAACAGAGCGGTACTTCATTTCGGCCAGAATGTTGAACATGTGCTGAGCATTTGGGACAGAAAACTTCTCCATGTTGGAAAATAACTTGTTCTAAAACAAAAGAAACATTAATTAGATGAAAACATCTGAAGCAGACGAACTGCCAGTTTGGGCCAGGACATGCTTTTTTCTCCGGCTGCTTCATCATCACCAGATTATTGATAATTAGCAGTTTCTGAAAAAAAGTATTGGGCTAACCCACATTCCTCTGGAACAAGAAAAGGGAGCTGTATCTGAATATGGACTTTCCAATCCCCACTCTCTTTCTATATACAGACGGCTGTCTATCAAAGCATTCCCAAAGAAACATAGAAGTTACATGCCTAATACTTTCGTTCAGTCGGGTAGCTGTAATTACAAGAATGAATGTGGAATGATACATTTAAAGCCCTGAGGATAAAAAACGGTTATTCTTCACTGCCAGATGTACTATACTTTGGGGGTTATGTGTTGGGTGACTGCATGGTGTACTACTACACAGAGGGGGCAATTCTGGTTCAAGCTTCATTCCTGACAGTCATGTAGCAGCAGAAATATGAGAATGAGTATTTCTGCTACTGCCCGACTAGAAGCTTGAAGCAGAATACCTGGCTATGTTGACGAATAAATAATTCCCCTTTTTACCTCCAGCTTTATCTTCAGCTTGAGTGGTGCATCCTTCCCGATACACTTCATATAGGTCTGCAATATGAACACATCTGAAGTTTCGGTGAGACGCTGGTCCACCAGCAGCCTAGTAAGACAGCCAAGAGATTCAATTAACTCGGGGGGAGGGGGAATCAAAAAGGCCTTTTATCTACTAAAAAAATAAACAAGCCCAAAATGCATGAAAATCTAGGTGGTGTACACAGCACTCAGGGATTCCTCTGCTTAGGCATTAAAGAGATTAAAGTGTCCCCAATTTAACAAGTGCTTGAGACTATTATTAATACAGTGGTACCTCTACTTACGAGTTTAATCCGTTCCGAATGCATGCTCATAAGTCAAACAACTCGTAAGTAGAGCCGCCATATCTAAAAAATAAAACAATAAATAAATAAATTGGGAAAAAAAGTAAGTGGAGCAGGCCGTATTTAAAATTTGTAAGGCAGCAGTTATAATGCCAACGGTTTCCCACACTTAATTCAAATTGCTTGTAAGTAGAGCAGATCATAAGTAAAGGTACCACTGTATTAGAACTGTGCTTGTCTGCAATGTCCCCAGGCATTCTCACTTGCCCATCAGCCCACCTGATGCCTACGACACACTGAATACTATGACCGAAAATAAGACAATTCACATTGACCCAATCCACAGGATTACTGCTGCCACTCCCACCTTGGTTCTAATAGCAATTTTTTTCATTGAAGTGTCACATGCATTGCACGGGCATCAAATGGTACACCTGGGTAAGTGTACACACCTCTCTTACGCACAGGTTCTGCCAGTTAGACCAACACCCACAGAGACTTTAGGGTAGCATTTCACTCACCCTATGAACTTAATCAAATCTTTACCCAGTCTACAAAAGTGTCCAGGTCGAAAGTTCTCAGCAGAAAGGAAATCTCGATTATTAAACAAAACAAAACAAAAAAATGAAATTTTTATTTCACAATCAAAACTGTTAAGTCAAGACAATACTAGACCATAGTAACAGGATAGGGCACAGGATCTGTTGCTCTTCCTCCTTGAGTTACTATGTGCAGTCATAAGTAGCCATTCCCCTCTGCTGAGTTTCTGATCATTGCCAGAAGCTGCTTCCTTTAGGAGATTCCAAAAGGACTTGAAAAGTGATGCTTCCCACTTTAAACACTGCCTGGAAGGAGGAGGGCAGTTAATGAGAAAAGAATTCAGAATAGTTAGTGCCACCCCTCATAATGGAATTTTTACTCCTCTCTTTAACTGCTCGCATTCTCTTTTAGCTCTAAGGTTGCCTTTTATTCTACAAGATGCTCCTCAGTTCCCCGTTCTCAAACTTGAACATGTCTTAAATGTGCTGGACTGTACATTGTCCCTCATTACTGTAAGCCACCTTGGGCCCTTTTCCAAGGAGAAAGACGGGGTTAAAAAATACTCAAAAATAAATACTCAAAAATAATCAATATAATACTCAAAAATAAATAAATTGACAGAGGAATGGCAGCTCAAGATCTCTTACTGCTGCATTTGAGTCTCTCTCTCTCGTTCTTTCCAAGCATGCTTCAAATAGAGGACTTGCACAACTAGGTCACCATAGATCCTGCTTTATAAGTACAGCATTCAGATGCCCGGCACCTCCACCAATTCTGTCTTGAAATCAGCATCTGTACAATAAAACCAATCCTAGGCACTACAGATGGGCATTTCATTTTGGAAGGGGACTAGTTCAGCTGGCGCTTGGAACTCAGTCCCACCCTCCAGAACAAAAGCAACCACTGCCTTACCTTGCTCTAGTTTGTGCTGGGTGAAATTCCAACCAGGAAGCAGCCTCCGATGCGCTGTCTTTCCCTCTCCCTGGCGCTGTCCAATCAGGAGCAGTGCAAGGATATTATGCAACATCCTGCCTCCCTGTCTGACTGGCCAGCGCCAGGGAGAGGGAAAGAGGATGCATCGGAGGCTGCTTCCTAGTTGGAATTTTGCCCAGTGCAAACTACCGCAAGGTAAGACAGTGGTTGATTTTGTTCCGGTGGGTGGGACTGGGTTCCCAGCGCCAGCTGTGTTGGCATGTTTCCTTTCCGAACCAGGCCCCTTCCAAAACGAAACAGCCATCCCTACTAGGCACCCTTCCTGAAAAGGCAGGCCCACTGACTTCAATAGGACTACAGTGGACCCTTGTATAACAAACAGCTTGTATAACATAAAATTTGTACAACATAAAAAATTCCGGAGATAGGGGAAATTTGCTTAACATAATCGCCTATGGGGAAAATCCGTACAACATAAAAATGGGATCACTCTGTTTTCAATGCATTCCTATGGGAATTTGTATAAAGGAAAATTTGTTTAACATAATTTCCTTTGGAACGAATTAATTCCTTTATACAAGGTACCACTGTATCTCCTTGCCTTTCCTCTGTGCAAGTTATAGGTTTGCAGTGATTTCCCTCATATGCCATCATCCTGTTCTTTTGGAATAGGCTCAGCATTTTATGAGTCACATACAAGGTACCACTGTAGTTGCATGTAAATCTGAATGCAACTAACTGACTGCCACTATATATGACTAAAATTCACCCATTCCAACATCACTGCTTTCTTTCACCACTGCATTTAAACTACAGCTGTAATGTACTGGCAATCTTGGGGGAAAATGTCCATTTAAATAAATGCTGCTGGAAAGACATGAGGATTATAGAAAGCCATTTCCTCCCCCCCCCTCCTTACTGTATTCCAAATCGAAGCGCTTCCACATTCTTGCTCCTTCCCATTTCTGCCAGAGCACTGGCGAGAACGGAGAGACATCGGTCATTAAATTCGTTGAGACGTTCCTACACAAAACCCAGGAAGAGACATGAGGTTACAGATTTTATCAGTTAGATTTCAGGTGTCCTTTGTGCAAACCATGGGCTCCACAAGGATTCCAGTCTGAATAGTAGTGAGAAATGCTTAATGAGGTGTGCTTGCTAGTCTTCCGTATATGCCTACAAAGATTCTCACACATTCAATAAATCCATATGAAATCCAAGGTTAACATTAGAGTTTAAGTATTTCAACTGACTGCAGTGGGTTGTCCCAGATTTATTTCACAGAGGAAATACAGCATGTGGGGCTTTTGTGTAAGTAAAACATGGGACAAAATTTTACGAGAAGATTTCAGGAACAGCGTATGCTCTAAGACTGTCACATGATCCACAACTTACCTATGGAATGTAAAGGTTGTTATCAAAGGACTAAACAAACACCTACCACTACGTGCAATAAATATGCAACGTGAAATCATTAAGCTACATTTATATAGTGCTGTATCAACTATAGTGGTCTGGACATCTCCATGATTCATTGCCTTGAAACACATATTAGTTCTTGAATGTTAGACAGGAAACAAGTGAGAGATTTGTGACCAAGTTTTCAAGAGATGAAGCCCTAGGCAACGGAAAAATAAAGAACCATTACTTCATTCTTTGCTAGAGGAGAAAGATGTGAAAGTCAAGAAAAGAAGCAGAAAAATAAGGAGTGTCATGGCGCAGTGGTTAAATGCCTGCACTGCAGCTAAAACTGTGCTCATGATCTAGGGTTCAATCCCAGGTAGCCGGCTCATGGTTGACTCAGCCTTCCATCCTTCTGAGGTCAGTAAAATAAGTACCCAGCTTGGGGTGGGGGGGGAGAATGTGTAGCCTGCATGATTAAACTGTAAACCGTCCAGAGAGTAATTGAAGCACTATGGGGCGGTACATAAGCAGAACACTTTCCAGTTGCAAGGTCACATACAAACATTGTAGGAAAGTGACAGATAATCTACAGAATTGTCAATACATGGTTCACAAGGCTTTGTTTTATTTATCTATTTGATTTTTATATTGCCCATCTGGCAGCAAGGCCACTCTGGGGCTGAAATAAGGTGCCAGAATTTAGACCACCCTTGCCTTTCAAGTCCTAATGCCAATTCAACCTCCAGCAAAATGCTACTATCCAGTTTAGTTTCTTGAATTACCTTTGCATCACACTGCAGTGGTAGATATGATTTGGGTGAGAAGACTAGGCCAAAACACCTTTTATGCTGTCTTCTGGTTTCTTTTTTCATAATTTCTTTATTTCGTTTTTATACCACTTATCTGGGTTGGGGCCACTCTGGACGGTTTAAACAAGTTGTTTGCGGACCTCAGCAAACAAAGGATTACCCCCTCTGGTCTAGAATACTATTGCCCAGTTTCCTAATGTACAAAAGTTTCGATGATGCTATAATGTGTCCACTGCAATTTCCTATTATTTCCATATAATTTCTTCAGAGTACTCTGATGTAGAGATGTGAAAGCCTGGGGGGGGGGGGAACAGAAAAATTGAGGGGGGGGAGTTTCCCCCTGTTTTTTTTCCTGAAGCCTTCTTGGATTTTTTTTCCAAAAAAAATTAAAAAATGAAAAAAAGAAAAAGAAAAAATCATTATGGAATGTTTTATTTTTACATGATGAATAAAATATTTTAAGACTAGGTGTTCAAATAGTTTCCAAATCATTTCTAAAAAAATATGTCTGTGCACTGAGGACAAGCAAGTCCTAGGTTACAAACTGAACTCTACAATGCAAGAACAAGATGCATTTCTTCCTTTAGGAGGTGCTGCTATTGTCACAGGGAAAAGAAAAAGGGTTCACTTTTGTTTTTTACATATGGGTGGGTATGTTTGGAAAAAAGATCTCCAGGATGAATCAATAACCAAAGAGGATGATCCAAATGGTCTCCCATCAGTAATCAGAATGCCAGAGGGAGAATATCAACATTTTTAAAAGGTAAAGGTTACCCCTGCACATGTGCGCTAGTCATGTCCGTGGAATGGAGCTCATCTCTGTTCCCAACCCAAAGAGCCAGTGTTGTGCAAGCCAAATGCATTTCTGCGCACGGAACACTGTTTACCTGCCCGCTTCTTACGAAGGAACCTACTTATCTACTTGCATTTACATGCTTTCGAACGGCTAGGTTGGCAGGAGCTGGGGTTAACAGCGGGAGCTCGCTCCGCTGCGTGGGGCACCCGGGATTCGAACCGCCAAGCTGCTGACTTTGCAGCCGACAGTTTCAGCTCTCTAGCCCACTGAGCCACCACACCGTTTACCCTAAGGTAAAATGTCTGTGAAGATTCTCAGTCATCTAGGTGAGTTTATCTAGAAGTTGAGTCATGGCTACTGGACTTCTTTTTGAGAGATAGAAACGTTTCGCTGCTCATCCAAACAGCTTCATCAGAGACTTCCAGACCTAAAGTAAAATGTTAAAGTAGACTTAAAGAGAACTGCTGCACCAAGACTGTAGACTGATGGCCTGACTTTCCTTTTAAAACAAGATCAATATTAGTTGCCAGACCCATGAGCGCCCTGTCCTCTAGCGGCATAGGCAGGGACGATGTGAGTTTCAGAATAATTCAAGAGAAAACTCTCAGTTCGCCCTATCTCCTTTAAAAGCATGTTATCAAAGGACATCAGATACGCATTAAATAAAAGCATCTAGCTTTGTGTGGGGCCAAGTGCAAATGGTCCAAGAGATGTGCCTTCAATGGGTTGTTCCAGCTTCTACTGTATCAGAAAGGACCACCCTGAGGTCATTGGCACACCTATGAAATCCCAGGGTATTGCACCATTTGCATGCAGGGCCAATCCCCAAGTGGAAAGGTTATCTTAGCATGTTCTAAATCCAAAGGCTGGTTCAACTACCGGTATATCGTATCAACCATCCCTGACCCTTTCTCTTTTTTAGCTCAAGCCCTGTGTCTTCCTGCCCATGATACACGTATGTCCTCGCTGACTATAACGATTCTGCATATGTCACCCCGTCGCTGTTCCTTGCATTCAGTCTGGAAACATTTGGCTCGCTGGAGGTCTTCAACCACAAGCTTCATGATCTCTTGCCACTGGCCAAGACAACTGGCAGGCCCATGGTTTCCCACCTCTTTCTTAAGGCTTACCTGGCATATCCTCAGCAAGGTCTGAACCAGCTGTGTGTCTTCTGGGATTTCCAGTCTCACGACAGCAAGCATACTATACGCCAGATCGTCACGGCACATGAACTTTGCTTCGTGGATTAAGGTCTGGCACAGATGGCTAAAGGCGGGGTGCTCAAACATCAGACTTTTCTCATAACCCTTCTGTCTCAGTGAAAGCTTTTTGGTGAGCACCCACATTGCGGAGAAACAATTGCTGACATGCTTCCGAAAGACTGGGTATTTCGAAACAAGGTCGAGGACATCCGTGGGCGAGGTGCACCTCTGAAGTTTGGCAAAGAACTGCTGGGGCATACTTTCTTTCTCTTGTCCTTCAGCCTCGCTGCTCCCTTGCTGTCGGCTAATCAAAAGATCAGATGGCTGGGCATTCCCGAGAGTCACTGGCTCATGTTCGTCTAACAGGCTATTAGCAATTTTCTCATCATTTGAATTCGCACTCTCTGCGTTCATGGGCCGTGCATCTTGAGAAAAATGCCCAAGAGATAAATGTTGCCAGGAGGGGCTTGCCAACAACTGACACTGCTTCAGGCCAATATTGGGGGGAGGTCTTCTATATCCATTAATCTCAGAGGCAAGGGTTCTTGAAGCAGCCCTAGAGAGAGAACTCCCTGAATAAAGGCATGCCTGCGTCCGTCTCAGAGTCCATACAAAGCAATAAAATTTCTTATTCATTTTGCTGTTTTCGAAAGGAAACAAATTAAAAATATATATTTTGTTTGGAGCACAAAAGAGCCAGCCCAAAGAGGGTCCTGTTGATACCTGTGAAGCAATTCAAAATGTACATTTTATATGTGTTATAGATTCGTACCTGTATGATCAAATGTACAAACACAAAACATCTAAAATACTTCATTCTAGGAGAGTTCTGTATACCAGTTAAACATTAACATGGAAAGGATGCACGACAGGAAGAAGGCTGGCTAGGAGAGGCCGTGCTAGGCTCCGGGCAATGTTCTGCTTGGGAAGCCTTGGGCCCTGGCATTTGATGCGGATGCTACTTTGACACCTGCCACCTATCTAGAGATTGCTGCAGATCATGTACAGCCCTTGGTGGCAACGGTTTTCCCTGATAGCAGTGGCCATTTTCGTCAGGATGATGCACCCTATTGCACTGCCAAAAATTGTTCAGGAATGGTTTGGGGAACATGACAAAGAGTTCAAGGTGTTCCGTTGGCCTTCTAATTCTCCCGATCTCAGTCTGATTGAGCACTGATGGGAGGTGCCAGAACACCAAATCTGATCCATGGAGGTCCCACCTCACAACTTGCAGGACTTAAAAGATATACGGTTAAGATGCCAGATAGCACAGGACATGTTCAGAGGTCTTCTGGAAACCATGGCTCAACGCATCAGAGCTGTTCTGGCAGCACAAGGGGCACCCACATGATATTAGGGAGGTGGTTTTAATGTTGTGGCTGATCAGTGTATACTACTCCCTTCTGTCTTTAACCCCCTTGATCCATACCAGGTAATATTAATCTGATTTACTTTACAGTAATTAAAATATTATAAACTGGATACTATTTAGTTATGCATTCATGTACAGCGAACTGCCCAGTGCAAAAGACTACAACTAGCTGACTGCCTTGGAAGACGTTCAATACAGCCTGTCACCAATGTGCCATTCCATCAGCAAGCCAGTAGAGAGGGTGGTGGCAGATCAACTTCCAGCCAGCACTTCTGGAGGAGTCCAATGCCCTCGATCCATTCCAGTCCGGCTTCAGGCTGCGCCACGACATCGAAACATGACTGGTCGCTCTCCAAGGATGACTTCTAGAGGGGCAAGATGGTCCTCCTTGATCTCAGTGGCCTTCAATATCCTCAACCCTGGTATCCTCCTTGGGCAGGTTCACCAGGTTAGGGTTCAGTGGCCTGGCTTTGGCCCGGCTCTGATCACTCCTGGAGGGCCAACTTCAGAGAAATTGGCAAAGTGATGTCCACCACTTGGACTCTTAACTGTGAAGCCCCACACAGATCAATCATCTTGCCAATGCCATTTAACATCTAGATGAGGCCGCTGCAGGAGGTCATCTGAGGATTTGAAGTTTCATGCTACGAATATGCAGATGACATGCAGCTCTCTCTCTCTCTCCTTCCATCCTTCTGCAGATCATAACTGTTCCATGCCTCGAGAATTGACTGGATGCTGTACTGGGACGGATTGGGTTGGGGGGGGGGAGGCTGAGGCTGAATCTGGACAAGAGAGAGATCCTTTGTGTGGGGACTTCGGGTGTCTGCAGCTTGGGAAAATCCCTCTCCTTGCAAAGGCAGGGGGAATCTGCAGAGGATGAAGACCCAGCACCATCCACAGTATACCAGGTGCCATCTGCAGTCCAGTTGGCCTCCTTCCATCTTGGGCAAATTTTCCAGCTGCACTCCTACCTGGACACAAGGAGCCTCGCCACCTTGGTTCACGTGCTGATAGCCTCAAGGCTTAACTACCGCAATGGACTCTATGTGGGGCTACCTATGAGGCTGACAGAAAAACTTCAGCAGGTTCAAGATGTTGCGGCCAAACTACTAACTGGGTTGAGAAGACATGATCTCTCCCACTCTGGTTGTCCTGCATGGGTTGCGGGTCTGCTTCCGTGCCTGCTTCAAGAGTATGACTCTAACACAGTACAGTGGTTCTCAACCGGTGGGTCCCCAGATGTTCCTGGACTGCAACTCCCAGAAATTCTGGTCAGCTCTGCCAGTGATGAAGACTTCTGGGAGTTGCAGTCCAGGAACATCTGGGGACCCATAGGTTGAGAACCACTGCTCTAACATATAAAGTCCTAAACAGTTTGTGACCTCCTTAGTTGACAGAAACGCCTTCTTCCACCAAGTACCTCCCGTAATATGCATTCGTCTCAAACTGGACGATGAACATCACTAACACTGAGAGTCACAGAGGGAGAAAACTAAGCCACACCTTCTCAGTAACTGCTGCAACGTTATGGAAGGATCTTCTGCCTGAGATCAGACAGGCTCCTTCCCTGGGATCATTTAAAAGGTCATTAAAAACGTGTCTCTTTGGGCAGGACTTTTCAGAGCCCTTACCAATGTAAGGAACAGATATTCAGCCTAAAATACCTGTCCCACTATCTTAATTTCACTGACATGTTAAGTCAATTTAATTTACAGTAACTATGTCTTAACATATTGTCTACAAACTGACATGTTAAGTCAATTTAATTTACAGTAACTGTCTTAACATATTGTCTACAATGTTTTTTAACTTACATGATTGAATGTTGATAGGCATTAATATGTTGTTTTATCCTGTTTTATTGTGCTTGTGTTGTGAATGCTGTTAGCTGCCCTGAGTGGCCACTTGGCCAAATGGGTGGGATAGAAATACAATAAATAAATAAATTTCACAGCACTAAAATGGGAGTGGTTCCCAGACTGGTCATCATGTCACAGTCTTGTGTATGATGGTGAGTGACAGTTTTTGCACATAATTGACACAGGAGGCTCTTCTGCAAAAACCACAATAACCCAGGCCGCTTTGGACCCCCTCCTAGAGCTCTAATGGCTGTAAGCAGCCCATGGAAGGAGACATTGCAACAGCTGAGAGGGGTTTCCAAGAACTCGCCTTTCCTTCGCTGAAACTTACTTTCCACTAGGATTCCACCTGCGAGTTAATACATAAATAAATAAAAGAAGATCCCCCTCAAAGACCTCCCTCTTCAGCCAATCTTTCCACGAATAAGGGACTACCTGTTATGCAATTTTTAGATGGATCACCAAGCATGATGGCATGGACTGATTTCATAAGCACGCCAGTATTTTCCATGTTAGCTTCCACCCCTCACAGTAGATTTTTCCCCCTTCTTTTTGCGTGATCCTGGTAGCTTTAATGTTACATTTTAATGTTCTGAGATGCCTTGTCTAATTCCCTGTTCTTAAGATTGGATTGTGTCTTAAATGTTCTGGGCTGTATATTGTCCCTCATGATTGTAAGCCACCTTGGGTCCTTTTTCCAAGGAGAAAGGTGGGGTAAAATAGTCTGAATTTATAAATATATCTCTATCTATCTATCTATCTATCTATCTATCTATCTATCTAATGTTCAAAATAAATAAATAAATGTTATAAATAAACTAAATAAATTCATGGCACCCTAGAGAGGGAGATTCTTCCGAGGTGACGGGAGGCTTTGCTAAAGGGGGGGGGAGAGCCTTTCATGGACTGGGACATTTGGGTGCGGGGGGAGGGGGGCGGATCAAGCGGGAAGAGACCATCAACAACCGGGGGGGGGGGAGCTCACGAGTCTGAGCCCCCACGGAGACCGCCCCCTCCCCCTCCCCCCCCAGGGCCCGGCGCGTGCTTTCCCACGTGCCCCGAACGGAAGGTCCCGGGACGCCCAACCGCCGCCGCCCAACCTCCAGCACGTGCCCCTCCCGCTCCCGCGCGCCCCTCTTCCTCCTCACCCGGTTCAACCGCTTTGACCCGGCCTTCCCTCACGATGACCCGCCCGGAAGCCGCCGCGGAGAAACGAGGGACGTCGTCCCGCCCGCCCCCCGTCCCCCAGAGAAGGCGGAGTCGGGCCGCCCAGTACGGGCGCCGGTGGAGGACAAAAAAAAAAAAAAAAAAGGTTCGCGGTCGTTCTCTTCGCGGCGCGCCCGGTTGCCAGGCAACGCCCTCCTCCCTCCCTCCCTCCCTCCCTCCCCTCCCCCCCTCTCTCTCTACCCCTAAGCCGGCCGGCGCTTCGTCTCTCTGATGGCTAAGTTCGTCCTCGCAGGTGAAGGGGGAGGAGCGAAGCGCGGGGGGGGGCGACACTCTCTCCCCCTCCCCCTCCCCCCACGCAGACTTTGGGGGGGGGGGGTTCCCTGGGCGGAGCGGGCCGATTCTGGCGAGGGGGGGGGTCAGCCTGTTTTCCACCCACCTCCGTCTCTCTCGGCGGGCAAGTGCTGTGTTTCCCCCCCCCTCGCCCTCTGAGCATGTGCAAAGTGAGGTTCCCTCTCGCCGCCCCAACCGGGGCATCTCCTGCCATGAAAGCCACCAAAGGCGCTTGGCTGAAGGGAGAGGGCCTGATCCCGCCCTCCTCAACCAACGAACACCCATTCATAAAAGCGCTCCTTAAACTATATAAGTTAAATACTATCTATAATTAGAGATGGGCACGACCAGGAAAAAATGACGTTTCGAGTTGTCGTTTGTCCCGACGGGTCCGTTTCAGGTCGTTTCCGTTCGTCGAGGAAATTTTCAAAAATTTGTCGTTTCCATTTGTCGTTTGTGTTGGGGTTGGGGTTGGGGTAAGTGGGCTCTTGGAGGCACCTCTCTGGGTGCCTCTGACGTCTGACCCACTAAGAAGGGAAGGGAAGGGAAGGGAAGCGTTTTGCGTAGCCGCCGCATACCATACATTTTTACATTATGTTAGGGTTGGGGGGGTAAGTGGCAGAGGCACCTCTCTGGGTGCCTCTGACTCACTAAGAAGGAAAGCATACTGGCGTACTGGCGTACAGGTTAGGGGTAGGGGTAGTGGGCTCTGGCTGGGAGGCACCTCTCTGGGTGCTTCTACTCTGACCCACTAAGAAGGGAAGCGTACTTGCATACGGATCTGGGTTAGGGTTGGGGATAGGGTAAGGGCTAGGCTTAGGGTTACGGTTAAGGTTAGGGTGGGTTAGTGGGCTGCACCTCTGGGTGCCTCTGACCCACTAAGAAGGACAGTGTACTGGCGTATGGGTTAGGGTTAGGGTTAGGGTTAGGGATGGTGGGCTTTTTGTGCCCTCTGGCACACCCAGAAGTATCAGTCAAAACCTGTCCATGCAATTGGTGGAACGGGTCCAAAAATGTGCATGGTCCCATCCCATGGCCAAGCCCATCATTGCGCAGGTGTAAAAAAATTAAAATAAAATAAAATAAAATCACTGGAGACGTTTTATTGCAAGAAAAACCCACTGCTGCTACTATTAAAAAATCAGGCATTTAAAATACCTAATTTTCAAATGTTTCTGTGGTGCTTTGGTGGGTTTTTGGACCACGTTTTAAAAATAAATATTGCGGTCGCCATTTTGGATCCCCCCCACCGCATGGCAAATGGAGACGACGAGGATGGCCCCCCCAGCCTGGTACCAGCAGCCCAGGACAGGAGAGGGGGGAAGGCCGGGGACCCCCCCCCCAGAAACCACCCCTCTCTGGTAGGACAGGCAGGCATATTTTCGCCTGCTTTTTTGGCCAGGAATCGGGTTTTGTTTTGTTTTTAACATTTTTTCTGTGCTGCTTGGCATCGCGCGATCGCCGTGATGCCATGAACGACAACGAAAAATCAGACAAAATTTTTCCTTTTCGGTTCGGGTTCGAGCTGGAGAGGAGTAATTCTCGTTACCGTTACCCGTTACGTAACGATAACGAGAACCGAAAATGGAAACGAGAATTTCGCCGCTCCATGCCCATGTCTAATCTATATCTATCTATCTATTTAGCTTTTATGCTGCCCACTACCCAGAGGTCTCTGGGCGGCTCACAATCCAAATAAACAATTAAAACATCAAAATTACAAATTACTTTGGCCACCTCATGAGGAGTGAGGACTCCTTGGAAAAGTCCCTGATGTTGGAAAAGATTGAAGGCAAAAGGAAAAGAGGACGGCAGAGAATGAGATGGTTGGACGATGTCATTGATGCAACCAATATGGATTTGACAAAACTCCGGGAGATAGGAAGGCCTGGCGAGCTCTGGTCCATGGGGTCACGAAGAGTCGGACACGACTGAACGACTGAACAACAACAACAACAATTCATTTAACTCCCCTGCAACCCAACTTACCACCCTTTAATAACAGAGCAAAGAAAGAAAGAAAGAAAGAAAGAAAGAAAGAAAGAAAGAAAGAAAGAAAGAAAGAAAGAAAGAAAGAAAGAAAGAAAATGTTAATTGTTTCAGCTTGCTGAATCCCTACCTGCGGGATTATTCTTAAAAGCCTTTTTAAAGAGCTCTGCCTTTACTGATTTTTCTAAATACTTGGAGGGAGCCTGGCGCTCCACTAAAGGTAATTTATTCCATGGGGATGATGCCACCACTGAGGAGGCCTTATTCCTCATAGGCTCCCTTCCAACCTCTCTTGGTATGGCCAAGGCCCAGAACAGGGATGGTGACCCTTTTAGAGGCCAAGTGCCCAAACTGTGATTCAAAACCCACTATTTTTTTCGCAAAGTGACAACACAGCAATTTAACTTGAATCCAGGTGGCTGTAAAGGGGTGATGTCGGGGGCCCACAGAAAGGGCTCCTTCGAGCGCCAACTTTGGCACCTGCGCCATAGGTAAGCCAACACTGGGATAAGTACTTGTAAGTGGAGAAGTCTGTGTAATTGTTCTGTCTTTTTCTCATTAATGTTTGTGTGTGTGTGTGTTGACAGAAAATAGTAGAAGTAAATGAAATGTGTTGTGAGTGAAGGAAAATGACTGTACCTCCTTCTCCATGAATGAGGTAGACTTGCAACAAAATAAAAGCCTCTCCCAAAAAGCACCAAGCACCTTTTTTTCCGTCTATATGGCACAACCATGTGTAAGATGACCCCCAATTTTCCAGCCCGAAAAATGTTTCTCTACTTTGTTGTTCTCTCATTGCCTTACTTCCGTGTATAAGACAGCCCTACATTTTTAGTCCGAACAGTTTTTAGTAAAAACAATATAGTCTTATACATGGAAAATACAGTATCTTATGGGAGGAAGTTGTGTCCATTAGTGTTCTGAAATATCCCAGAGTCGTGGAAAAGGTGGAACGTGCTTCACATACAGTTAGTTACCTGAAAAACATGACCACCGGGCTTCTATTGAGAAAGATGCCACTGGCTGTCCTGTGAAACTCACCGGTCCATGTGTGTTTGCCATCAATTCATTTGGGGCTAAACATTTGAAAACAGAGATGAAGGAAAAACTTCCAGATGCTGCATGCTCTGTCTTGATTATCTCTCTCTTTGTACTAAACATTTATTTTATTCTTAATGTCAAGTAACTTTCTCTGGCACACCTTAAAAATGTGCCTCATTCTTGTTCATTTCCAGGTCGGGCAGATTGCCCCTATTATGCAAAGGCAGAGCTCCTTGCTGACTCTCTCGAGAAAAATCTGCCAAATTTCCGCATACACAAGATTACTCAACATCCTGACAACTGGGAGGTAAGAAGCCTCATAAACTGAGCAGGAAGGAAGTCTCCGTCCCCTCCTCTCACAGCAGTCTCACGGCACCTAGGCTGGGAAGCACAAGGTGGCAGTCTGGTTTCACTAGCACAGCAGTTCTCCAAGTGTTTAAGTCCTTAGAAGCCCATTTTCAGGTGGCATCTTTGTAGGAAAAGCTGCTGGATCTTAGGATCCCCACCATTAAATGTGTTTCAGCATTTTAATCTCAAAGATCAAATCTTTTGTTGTCATCATGTGCCATCAAGTTGCTTCTGTCTTAGGATGACTTTTTCAACTGATGACTTCCGAAAGTGCCGGATGCTGCACTCTCCAATGTGGCTGAAATTGTCCTTAAGGCTTGGCGCCACATACCTGCCAAGACTGACTCCTCTATTGCTGGCTTTGCTGCCATCTGCCAGGGTGCCAAGGAGCCGTTTGCTGAATTTGTGGATCGCCTGATTGTGGCAGTTGAGAGGCAGGTGGAAAATAAGGACGCCCAAAAATTCCTGATTAAACAGCTGGCCTTTGAGAACTCTAATGCTGACTGTAAGCCAGCCCTTACTCCTCTCTATAGCCATCCCGAAACCTCCCTGACTGATATGCTCCGAGTTTGCCAAAATGTGGGCACTCACTCTCATAAGGCTCAGCTCCTTGCTGCTGCAGTCCAGGTTCCGAATTCGAATCCTGCTGCAGGAAAACGTTGCTTTGGTTGCAGAGGAGAGGGACATTTCAGAGTCCAATGCCGTTCGTCCCCAAAGCTGGGTGGGAGACCCTCCAAAAAGTGTCCCATTTGCCAAAAGGGGTACCATTGGGCCAATCAATGCCGGTCTAATCCCAACAACTCCAACAGCCCACCGGATCAGGGAAACTGCCCAGCGGGCCGGGGCGCCCCGGCCTCGGCAAAACAATAGGGCGCCATCCTCAGTGGCAGCTTCTTGGAGATGATGATGTTGATGATGATGACATGGAAGAGGTTGGTGGGATGTGGAGCACAAATAATGATGAGGGGGAGGAATCCCGTCTTGTCCAAGGTCCCCCGGGTGTCCCCATTCTTCTTGCTGAGGATGTGTCTCTGCACACCCCGTGGCTCACCGCCCCCCTTCTTACTTCCTGGAAGGGGCACATCCCGGCTGATGCAATAGGCATGGTGCTGCCGCGCCTTGACTTGCTCCCGCCCACAGTCCACGTCACTGCTGGCCTGATCACTGTGTCACATGGTGCACCTTTGTCCGTCCCTGGCTGGGCTACATCACCAACTGAATTACAGAAGGGGTTGGAACTGGCACGTCTCTACATCCTGTCACATGCTACTGGCCATCCGCCCAGCGCTCCGCCCCAATTACCTCCAGCTGCAGCTATGGCGGTCATGTGTATAACCCCTGAGCGCCACCGGTTAACATTGCAAATGGGGGGCAAGCCGGTCTCAGGCTTGCTGGATACAGGAGCGGATGTCACGGTGGTGGCAAAAAAGGACTCCCCCCCCCCAACTTGGCCTACCAAACGGACCCAGGAAGTCTTTGGGGTGGGTGGTTTTGAGCCAGCTCACCAGAGTGTCCACCCAATCATTTTTGAATCTGACAATGGAATTGCTGTTTCTTTACGCCCCTTAGTCATGGATATTCCAATCACATTGTGGGGCCGTGATTTGCTGTCTCAAGCCGGCTGCACTGTCAATACAAATTTTTAGTAAGGGCCTCCCCGGCAGCGCTGTTGCATGCCCTCCCTTTAACATGGAAGGAGGGGCCGCCCGTGTGGGTGGATCAATGGCCACTGACGTCAGAAAAGCTGGCAGTGGAGGCCCTTGTCCGGGAGCAGCTTGAACTAGGTCACGTACAACCTACTACCAGTCTGTGGAACACCCCCATTTTTGTCATTAAGAAAAAAATCAGGGAAATTTCGCCTCCTACAAGACTTGAGAAAGGTCAATGAGAGGTTATAGGTCATGGGGCCAATCCAATGTGGTTTGCCTAACCCTAACCTTATACCTAGTGGCCACCAGGTGGCAGTAGTGGACCTTAAAGACTGTTTCTTTACCATTCCACTGGCACCACAAGATCATGATGACATGTTTGCTTTCACCTTGCCTGTCCTAAATAACGATCCTGTCATTAACCGCCCTGCACTGATCTTGTGAGCTAAAGAGCATGGTATCCTTTATTGTGTCCCTCCATCTCATATTAAACCTTCATTTTTTCCCCTGTTACCTTCAACTTTTTCTAGGATTACAGTAGGACCCCCATAGCCACTGATTCATTAACCACTGATTCAGTTATCCATGGTTGGCAGAGGAAAAATTAATAAATAATTCAGCAGCCACAAAGTGAGTTACTGCTACAAACAGCAGCTATAAAGCAAGCTATTTTCGCAAAACAGCAGTTTGGGGTGGGTGGGGGTATTAACTCTTATCCATGGTTTTCATTATCCACGGGAAGGCCAGGAACTGATCTCCAGAGGATACAAGGGTCCTACTGTATGGCTCATTTTCCGTAGTTTTGTGTTCCTCCCCACCTACTTTTTTAAGTCCCCAAAGGGAAAAGGAATCAATGAGCAGGAATATATAAGAAGGCTTTTCCTCTTTCCTTATATGTGAAAGAAGTATTAATAAAGCGAATCTTTCAGAAAGCTTGCATGAGTTCAGGGAGAGAGGTATTGATTAAGGTAAGAGGGGAAAGTGACAAATTTTTTGATACTTTTTCATGTTAATGCTCCTGTACTCTCCTTTGTGGCAATTTGGTTTACAAACATTTTAACAGTCCACTTGCTCATTCAGTTGCAGCCATATTGTCTCACTGTACAAAGGCCTTGCCTCCTTACATTCAGCACTGCATAATAGTTTGTTCCATTCTTACTTTGGGGGCTTTGGCGTCTAGACGTGGCTGCAGGAGACCTGTGAAAAGAATGGATGGGAACACCAGCGGTCTCCCATTATTTGGAGGGAGCTGATAGATCGTGGAGGAAAAGGCCTTTTCCTGGGAGGATTCAATGAGTTCATGGAACATATTCAGGTACAAAGTTTCCCTCTGAATGTTCGGCGTGTTTCTTCGCTTTTTCATTTGAAGAAAAACACTTCTCTACCTTTAGGTAGTAAATAGCATTTGTTCATTTCCCTGTACTTCTACTGCTAGAGCACTCTCTGGGTGGTTCACAACATAGTTATGCAAACAACATCACTGCCCTCCCCTAGCAAGCTGGTTTCTCTTTTGAATGACCTTGGAAGGGCAGAAGGCGGAGTCGACCTTGAGCCAGCTGCTTGAACCTGTTGGGATCAAACTCAGCAGAGACTTGATTATAGTCCAGTACTGCAGTTTAACCACTGTGCTGTGGGTCTCTTGTTCACCTCCCTCTCAACACGATGCTACAGCATGGGCCCATTTATTAAGAAATAATGTCTGTGAAGATTCTCCGTCATCTCCGTTGAATCATGGCAAAGAAGTCCAGTTGCCATGACTCAACTTCCAGATTTATTAAGAAATTAAGTCAATGGGAGCCTATACAAGTGAGTTACTGGAAAATGTTATTGGTGAGTTACCGGAAGCTGATGAGGGCCTTAGAACGTAGGGAATCATGGTGTCATAAAACAGACGTAATTTTTTTTTAACTGAAGCCACTGGGAAAGCACGGTGAGCAGTAGGTTGAACTGGCAGAATATTAGATCACAAAATTATTCTCATACTGCATGAAACACATAATTATGGAGGGTGAATGACCTGAATCCAAATATTTTTGCTGCGGCCTAGATTAATGGTTCCCAACCTTTTTTCCACTTGAGTACCCCTTGGCAGCCCTTTTCCATAAGTGACAGTCTCCATATTAACAAAATATTTGTAATGAATATGGTTGTTCTTTCTTCAAATTTCTATGTTCTAACTGTAAACAAATAGCCCACTAAAAAGCAGGGAAATAATAAGGTGAACAGACAGTGCATATATACAGTGTTTATACTCATTTGTGCCAGTTTTCAACCACTGGTTTGTACTTGAAAACTGAAAAAATTAATTTGAAACTTGAAGCGATGACAAAGAGAAAACCAGCAGAGAAGACCAGAAAAGTACTGCTCACAGTACTAACTAAGGGCCTTTTCACACGACCCCTAAGATCCGCTGGTCCCTTAAATTCGGACCAGAGACCTTGGGGGTTCGTTTCTGTTCCTGCGTCCCCACCCCTCAGCACTTCCTGCTCCTGTCGGCATGAGGAGAGGGAGGGAAAAAAAGGACAAAAGAAGCCTTTACTAACCTGCCGGTGCCGGTCGAAGTTGCCACAGCCCCGATACTTCCTGGTTCCTTCTCAAGGGGCTCTTAAAGGGGCGGGAGGCAAAAAAACAACAGACAAGCGAGGAGAGCCCGGCACTCTTATCCGCATCAAATATTTTTCACCTCTAGAGAGAAGGTACAAGAAAAGTGCACTGGGTCGCGCTAAAGTGGGCGGGGTCGCACTTAATTGTCTGCAAACTCCGGAGCTTGTGGGAAAACATTTCTAAGCTCCGGAGCTGGGAGCCATTTGCAGCGCAGCTTAGGGGTCGTGTATAAATGCCCTAAGGTAGCTCTTATAATATGCACTTATTTATATGCACTGGTATCAGTGCAAGAGCAGCTGAATGTGATGCAGAGGAAAATGAAAGCTGGGTGTGCGAGTGGCACGGCTCTGAGCGTGCATGCTGTAGCTGCATGTTCACAACACCATTAGTTAAGAGAGGGACTGCCCCCCTCCACCTAAAATGACAATGCAAGGGAACAGGGTTTTTCCTCGATGTTAAATAACAGAGAAAACATGACCTTCCATGTCATTCAGTTGATTTCAACACTTCTGATGTATCTCAATTTTCACTATTGACATTTTCAGCATTAATCATTTTTTTAAAAAGTTAATATAACCTTAAATATTCTGAAGCATCCCCCTGGGGGGTACATATTGCCCAGGTTGGGAACCCCTGGGCCAGATGCTGCTGCTTTGTTGCTTATTCTTAACATACTCAAAACTGCCAAAAGCACAGGTCATTTTTAAATGTTTCAGTTCTACCCCTAGTTCTTCCATTAAAAAAAGAGGCTTTGTTCTCCAGATTTTGGAGCAAGTGATGACGAATAGTACATGGTCCAGATTTGCAAGTGTGGGGGTTATTCTTTCTAATCTTCAGCAGTATTATGACATCACATCAATCATGAAGACAGAAGAGATGCTCCTAATAGCTAAGGAGAACCTACAGACACATATAGAAATTGAGACAGAGGAGGAAGTTCAGAAAAGTCTTATTAACCCCCTGCACATATGGATCAATAGGTGAGGAGATTAAAAGGAACTGTATGGAGGTCACAATCCAATGTTTCTTAAACTTTCTAGCAATTCTCTTTTGATTTTGAAAAACTCTCACACCAGTCCATTTTAACCACAAAAATTGATTGCCAATTTATGATTAAATATAAAGACAAGCTTGATAAAAATAATTTTACACATAGTATTTTCTTGAGAAAGTCCTACATTCGAGTATTGACATCTAACAATATTTATTGTTTTATTTATTGTGTTTCTATCTATACTACTGATCTATTGTTGATTTTTATTTTATTGTTGTAAACTGACTGGAGTTCCTTCGGAAAGATAGGCAGTATATAAATGTATAAATAAATAAATAAATAAATAAATAAATAAATAAATAAATAAATAAATAAATAAATTTAAACATTGTCTCTGTATCAAAATCTCACAGTATTGTGCCTCCCTTCCATGGAATTTCTGTGTGTCTTCTATGTGGTTTGGGAATCAGTGATCAAAACCATTTTTTAAATTTCATAATACAGTATAACTGTCATAAGAACTAGAAAATATGCTTAATCTGCACTATGTGCCTGAACAATTTGCACTTGCCACTTGCAGTTGCAAAGGTTCCAGGTACTTGAATGGGGGCAATGTGATATTTGGCATCATGGCACATTTTGAAAAATCTGGCAGAATTTATGGAGGGAAGTGATAAAATCTTAGTCTACCCTTGTTAGCCCTCCATTGATACTCCCTTTACCATCTTCTCCATCCTGTGCAGCATTGTTTATGTCTAATCTTCTCATTCTTCATATCTACTGTCCGTATGGTTTCCAGGGTTAATTTTGATTTCCTGAATGAGTTAGTCTAATTAATTGGTTCTCAACCTGTGGGTCCCCAGATGTTCCTGGACTGCAGCTCCCAGAAATCCCTTCTAGCACAGCAAGTGGTGGAGATTTCTGGGAGTTGCAGTCCAGGAACATTTGGGGACGCACAGGTTGAGAACCACGGGTCTAATTGAATAGGCTCCAGTGGGAAGTCGCAGGTAGCACTAGCAACCTGTAATACACAGGGGCCGATTGCCAGATCATCTATGCATAAATTCAGCAGCATTTCTCCCCATGTTAGAGATGTCACCTTATCACTTTTTTCCCCAGTGCATCTGATCGTGTCTGCTATCACTTGATCCCTTTGTTAACCAACGGAGAAATATTTGGAATGGATACTGAGATCAGCCTCCACTTGTTAGACAGAAGCAGCTGCAAAGAAATTCTGGAGGGCGTTGTCATGGAGACGCAGGACTTAGCATCCCCGGTCCTTCGTTGTGTTTCTTTGCACACTGACCTGGATGAGGCTTTCCTTGACGGCGATGTCATCGTTTTGCTGGATGACGTCCTTCAGGAGACCATCCCAACGCTCGAAGACTGCATCCGACAAGTGACCGATCAGTGTGAAATATATGGTCCTTTGATCGAGAAGAACGCCAAGAGCAGCGTCCGGATTGTAGTGATGGGGAAGACTTTTGCCAACCTCAAGGCCTTGATGCTAATGACACACGCTCCATCCCTTAACCCTCAGAATATTGTCACTCTTTCCACTCTCTTGGAAAGCGAAGCAAAGGCCATGTTGGCAAGAAAACTGAAAATGCATCCAGCAGGTGAGCAAGAGGCGGTTTGTTTCATGATGTCCTGTAGCACTTATTTTAGTTAATCTGTTCTCTGGACACATTGTGTTTAAACTGAGACTTCATTCAAGCAACAAATGAAAATCTAACGTGGATCCATATATTTTATATTTCTATAAGAACCCACACCCCCCCAAGAGGGAGACCACAGCTGCGGTATAAGGATATCTGTAAGAGGGACCTGAGGGCCTTGTGAATGGACCTCTACAGATGGGAAACCCTGACCTCCGATTGCACTGTCTGGAGGCAAAAGATACAGCATGGTCAGCATAAATTCGAAGAGCCATTTGTCCAACAGGCAGAGGAAAAGAGGCAGGCATGGAAAAACTGAAACCCAAGGACTGGGCAAGAAACAGAATACATCTGCCCCCAGTGCGGTAGAGACTGCCATTCCCAAATTGGCCTATTTAGTCACACTAGGTGTTGTTTTTAGGATCTCTACTCCAGGCATGATACCATAGTCTTTTGAGTCTGAAGGATGCCAATGAAGAACCCACTGAATTCCTCAAAATTAAAAAAAAATCACCCTATAAAACCTAATCCTACTATCTGGAAGTTGAGTCACGGCAACTGGACTTCTTGAGAGATTGAAACATTTTGCTGCTCATCCAAACAGAGACTGATGAAGCTGTTTGGATAAGCAGCAAAATGTTTTAGGCCGTCACTTCACGAACCTCTCGCTGCGCGGCGAGCCGTGATTTCTGCGCGAATCGGTCGGTTTTGTCCGCACGATCCTCCATTTTGGATGCGGCGCCACCCCGACCCCGCCCCGACCCCGCCCCTGAACCGTGCTCCAAGCGGGGCGAGAGATTCCCCTGCCGGAGGTCGGGAATCTCCCTCGGTTCGCATCCCGCTTCGCATCCAAATTTGCGTGTGGCTACTGATTTTTTTTAAATTTTTTTTTCCCATTTAATATTCCTCCGAAATATCGATGCATCGGTATTTCGGGTTACCCGTTCTTTCGATCCTGATTTCTGCGCTTGCAATAAATAGATGTTTTTGCGGTTGTTTATAGGGGTTAACATGTATCCCGCTGTGTTATGTCTGTTGTTGTGTCAGAAATCAACAAACGCCAGGTGTCACTGTTTCCCCCGGCCTCCCCCCTCCTTATTTTCCTATTTACTTCGGCAGCCAAGTGGTGGCGTTTGTGTTACACCAGAGATGATACTTTACTTTCTGGTGGCTACTTGTTGGTTTTCCTTTTTTTACATTTCGTACCGGATGTCACCTGCACGCCATTGATTCCGCGGGTTTCTGAGTGGGGGGTTATTACCGTTTCCCTACATGTGCATTTCACCCTTCCAGAAACAGTTTTTGGAACTCTAAACCTGGGCGCTTCGAATGCTATTATCTTCCGTAATGACTAGTCTCATGTTGGCTAAGCATCTCCTTTTTTAGAACCCATTGCTAGTGAATGCAATGTTTCACAGCCTCTGGGCATGGCAAGAGTGCAAAAAAAAAAAAATTCTTCCAAACTCCATTTCGAGGGAACGCGCTGATTCCCCCCCCTCCTGCGAAACCGTCTTCACGGCTCCAGACTGTGCCTCTGAGCGTGCCCAGAGTTCAAAAAGCATCTCCTTTTTTAGAAGCCATTGAGAGTGATAAAGGACCGTGAAAGAAAAGAGAAAAAAAGAAGCCTACGGCGCTTTGGTAGACTATGGGGGGGGGGACTCTCCCTTGGATTTCTTTCACCCTTAAAATCGTTCAGCCGCTGCACGCTGCTGTGTCTCTGAGCATACACAGACTGCAAAATAAAGTTCATTAATCCCGGCTCCATTTCTGAAGACTACTCTGTTCCCCCCCTTTAAACCCCCCCCCCAAACCACGCAGAGGATTCCATCCTGGGTCTGACAGTTATGCGTCGTTGCATCGAATCCCTGACATTATTTACTCCCTAAGGTTAGGGGTGATGCGTTCCCGGGCGTACCCGCGGAAACACGGGGCGCCCCTTCTTTGCGTTAATACCGCCGTTATGAACCTTATCTGCTGAAACATTTCACAGCCTCTGGGCATGGCAAGAGTGCAAAACAAAAAACATTCTTCCAAACTCCATTTCGAGGGAACGCGCTGATTCCCCCCCTCCTGCGAAACCGTCTTCACGGCTCCAGAATGTGCCTCTGAGCGTGCCCAGAGTTCAAAAAGCATCTCCTTTTTTAGAAGCCATTGAGAGTGATAAAGGACCGTGAAAGAAAAGAGAAAAAAAGAAGCCTACGGCGCTTTGGTAGACTATGGGGGGGGGACTCTCCCTTGGATTTCTTTCACCCTTAAAATCGTTCAGCCGCTGCACGCTGCTGTGTCTGCTGTGTCTCTGAGCATACACAGACTGCAAAATAAAGATCATTAATACCGGCTCCATTTCTGAAGACTACTCTGCTCCCCCCCCTTTAAACCCCCCCCAAAACCACGCAGAGGATTCCTTCCTGGGTCTGACAGTTATGCGTCGTTGCATCGAATCCCTGACATTATTTACTCCCTAAGGTTAGGGGTAATGCGTTTCCGGGCGTACCCGCGGAAACACGGGGCGCCCCTTCTTTGCGTTAATACCGCCGTTATGAAGCTTATCTGCTGAAACATTTCACAGCCTCTGGGCATGGCAAGAGTGCAAAACTAAAAACATTCTTCCAAACTCCATTTCGAGGGAACGCGCTGATTCCCCCCCCCTCCTGCGAAACCGTCTTCACGGCTCCAGACTGTGCCTCTGAGCGTGCCCAGAGTTCAAAAAGCATCTCCTTTTTTAGAAGCCATTGAGAGTGATAAAGGACCGTGAAAGAAAAGAGAAAAAAAGAAGCCTACGGCGCTTTGGTAGACTATGGGGGGGGACTCTCCCTTGGATTTCTTTCACCCTTAAAATCGTTCAGCCGCTGCACGCTGCTGTGTCTCTGAGCATACACAGACTGCAAAATAAAGATCATTAATACCGGCTCCATTTCTGAAGACTACTCTGCTCCCCCCCCTTTAAACCCCCCCCCAAACCACGCAGAGGATTCCTTCCTGGGTCTGACAGTTATGCGTCATTGCATCGAATCCCTGACATTATTTACTCCCTCAGGTTAGGGGTGATGCGTTCCCGGGCGTACCCGCGGAAACACGGGGCGCCCCTTCTTTGCGTTAATACCGCCGTTATGAACCTTATCTGCTGAAACATTTCACAGCCTCTGGGCATGGCAAGAGTGCAAAACAAAAAACATTCTTCCAAACTCCATTTCGAGGGAACGCGCTGATTCCCCCCCCTCCTGCGAAACCGTCTTCACGGCTCCAGAATGTGCCTCTGAGCGTGCCCAGACTTCAAAAAGCATCTCCTTTTTTAGAAGCCATTGAGAGTGATAAAGGACCGTGAAAGAAAAGAGAAAAAAAGAAGCCTACGGCGCTTTGGTAGACTATGGGGGGGGGGACTCTCCCTTGGATTTCTTTCACCCTTAAAATCGTTCAGCCGCTGCACGCTGCTGTGTCTCTGAGCATACACAGACTGCAAAATAAAGATCATTAATACCGGCTCCATTTCTGAAGACTACTCTGCTCCCCCCCCTTTAAACCCCCCCCCCAAAACCACGCAGAGGATTCCTTCCTGGGTCTGACAGTTATGCGTCGTTGCATCGAATCCCTGACATTATTTACTCCCTAAGGTTAGGGGTGATGCGTTTCCGGGCGTACCCGCGGAAACACGGGGCGCCCCTTCTTTGCGTTAATACCGCCGTTATGAACCTTATCTGCTGATACATTTCACAGCCTCTGGGCATGGCAAGAGTGCAAAACAAAAAAACATTCTTCCAAACTCCATTTCGAGGGAACGCGCTGATTCTACCAACCCCCCGTTATCCCCATAAGCACACAGAGCAATCCTCCTGCGAAACCGGCTTCCCGGCTCCAGACTGACTAACTGCTGTGTCTCCCCTCCCCTTAATAGCCCACACAGTTTTGCAAAAGTGATTGCAGAACCAGACGTTCCGTCTGTGGTTAATAAGTGATGGGTTCAGTTTTGCCCCAGCGACACAACCGAAAGAAAACGGCATAGCGGTTTATTTTAGGTGCACGTTTGTATATTTCTTAGTAGATTGCCACGAACAAACCCCCCCTCCGATACAGCATGTAGAGTGAAATGAATTAACTATTGTAGTATGAAACCGTGATTGTTTTTAATTATTCTCAAAGAAAGGACGCACCAATGGTATCCGTGGGGGGGCGATTTTCCATAAAGACTGTAACGGGTACCCAGGAAAAAACTTTATGCCACGCTATGTTAGGATAGCCATAAGGTTCGCTAGGTGCTTTTAAGAAATGTAATAAAACATCCACTTGGAGATTGCATACACTAACAGCAAGCTTGTTTCCCAGTCCTGCAAGTGGTACGTTCCCATTCTGTACCTAAGGGTAAACAGCGCTGACCGAACTTCTGACCCCTAGTTAGCCCTCGGGTCTGCTGGAGGTGGCAGGTGCTGGGCTTCATGGAGCCAGTTCATCTTCAGCTCCACCCACTGACCTTTCCAACACAATGGGCCAATTAGAACTGCAGGGCTAGAAAAATGTTTCCAATGCAAGCCTTCTGCTACTGCTGGACGCCTCAAACTGTAGATATCATTTGCTACTAATTATCAGTTCGGTTCTTAAAATAAACGAAACAAAGAAATGCATTGAATCAAAAGTATTTATTCCTTGCAAACCATCATGTGCACCTCAGATACAGACTGTTTTTCCAGTGGTTCCCCAGGAATAAACTGCTTTAGTATGATACCGTGGCCAACAGTCTCCAAGGCTCCTGGTCCCTGAACGGCACTTTTGACCCCAACCCCTATTGGTTGAATTTTGTTTCAGTTTCCACAGGGCTGCTTGGAGTCTGGGCTCTAGAAGTTATAAAAACCCAGTAGCACCTTTTGGGAGGGTGTGGAGAGGTAGTGCAGAGGAGGCTTTTCTTGGAGAGATTGTTCTGTTGCTTGGGTGTTGGATTAGGGATAAAATATCTTTTGAGGAAGATGGAACGAGGTGGTAGGGGCCGGTACTGGACGGAGGCAGAGGTCACGGCTCTATTGGACATATTGATTCAACACAGGCTTGGTCCTGTGTTGTTTCATATGCTTCCAAGGAGAAATGAACCTGCATTTAGGCTCGCATCTCGGGAGCTAGCCAGGATGAACTACCATAGGACCTCAACACAAATTAGGTCAAAATTTAAAACTCTAAGACAAAACTTTAATAGATGCTTGTTCCATTTTGGGGAGCACGCAGAAGAAAGACAACAGGCTGCCTATTGGGACCAGTTACTCCAGCTGTGGATTATGGCAGATCGCCCAGATCCTGCTCATCTTTTCCCTGCGGGTAGGTAAAAACGCGAAATGTTATTATAATAGTCGATAATTAAAAGGGCTGCAATGTTACCTGCAGATGGGAAGCCTGGAAGGGTCCTGGCTATGTCTCTACCAGGCCAGCTTTAAGCATGTGGTCTGCAGGAACTGATTCTTAAAAAAATCTGGGCCTGTCACGAAGAGTAGCCTTAGAATAATGCCAACCCCATCCACATTTTCTTTTTTTTTTTTTTGGAAAACAGGGGCAGGCCCTGCAAGGCAAGTAGGCCACAGGAGGGTTCAACCACATCAGCACCAGGAGGAAGAACAACGTGGGGAAGAGGTTGCGGAGCCTAGGGAAGACCTACAGGAAGAGATGGAAGGCGGGGAAGGCCGGATTGATCTCCAGGCCGATGAAGGAGGTGAAGGTGAGAAGCAGGGAGAGTTCTTTGATTGGCCATTTAAGCGATATTGTTTCATACTAAATCACTGGTGGGAACATTCACAAATTTATATTCCCTCTCCATCCCGATAGATATTGTGCCAGATCCCCCTGTTGACATTATGAGGGAAGCGGTGCCCAGAGGGGAGATGGAGCAGTGGATTGCAATTTTGCAGGAAGTTGTAGCCAGAGGTACATTTTATATAGTAATTACAATTATCAACAACAAAACCTTTGCCCCTTGCGAGGTTACAACAATGGCCTTAACTGTGGTTTCTCCTCTGCTGCATTGTCAGTAAAACTGTACATATAAAATAGCAGAGTAAGTACATCAGGACTTAGCTGTTGCTAAAATTGAGTAGAAGAACAAATGTAAGATAAAAACCCATCACAAACTAAAAACTGATTTGATGTTCCATTTGATTTCTTACAGTTGGTGTACTGGAACAACATGTTCTGCCTGCTGAAGGTGTGCGTCCACCTCAGAGGAGAAGGAGGAGGAGGAGATAAAACATTGTGTTCAAATGCTGATAAACCTGCAGTTCAGCTGGTTTTCTTGTTTTTCCTTTAAACAGGGATAAGATACCTAACGTCTTTTAAACTACTTATTTTGCACTGAGTGTTAATCTGACTTGAAGATAGTACACATTCAATTGTTCTGCTCTAAGAGCAGCAGTGTTATGTTTACAGTAAGGCTGTTATATCAATATATACTTGTTTATATATTGTATGTTGTGTTCCTATGAAACCTCATCCTGCCTTTAAAACACTATTGGTTATTAGATAACTATTGTTTGGATGCAGGCTATTAAAGTTCAACAGCAGAGAGCAGTTGTCTTCTGTGCTGAACTGTATGGTATATCTAATGCTCAAAGAGCTGATTAATTTTCGTAATGGAAATAATTACCATAATCTTCTGATTACTGCACATGGTTTTTTTTCCAAGTTGCTTTCGCAATTGATCTCTTTAAAAACTGCATCTGAGGACAAAACCTTTCGTTTTGCACTTAAATCCTACAGTTATATTCAGTGTGTCCATGTAAAAGTGTTGTTTCTAACATGTAAACAAACATATCCTTTCATTTGTAGTACGATCGTATAGTCATTTAAAAAATGCGTAACACCTTCATGGAGAAGGTGTTAACTTTAAAACAAACAGTAACTTTTGGATTGCAATAAAGTCCTGTAGTGATTATAAATGTCAGTTCTTAAAATTGAAATTATTTACATTAAAACATTTAAAACCTTTGAATTGCCTGAAACCTATTAGCACTTAAAAACTTGTATTAATGATGCCTTTTTTCCTTTCTGTGAAAGTTATGCAAAAAGAAAAACTACTACCCATGTACAACTAATCGTTTACAAGTTTTTGTAACAACGTTACTAAGAATTTCGTTATTGTTTTTAAGAAAAAATAAAAGCAGTTTAACCCTAACTAGTATGTCCCCTACAATAATTTCTGTGCTTTCTTAATGTGTATGTTTTTTTACAGCAAGTTGTGCATGAACAATCTATGAATTAAGGCATTACAGTTAAAAGAACCTAAAAAAAGGAGTGAATATGGTGTGTACTGTTTGTTGTTCTGATAAATGTGCATGCACTTTACCAAAAACAAACAACGCCAACGCACAGAAGGAAAGAAAAGTTGTGTAGTGGCGCAGCTAGGCCAACATCCTAAATGGGAATCGCCAATCTGGTATCTATGGGGAAAATATTTTTTTTTCAGTCTTCTCCGTTTCTGAGGCGTTCTCAAGAGGGACTGAGAATCATCTAGTGATTCTTCATTTTTCACAATTAGGTAAGGGGAACTGTCATTCTCGCTGTGCCCCAAAGGGACCTTTGCTGTGGTTTGTGGTGTCTTTTTTGCTGGCATCCTAACTGGCCCTTTTGCATTCCTGCCAGCACTCATACCAAAAAAACGCCCAGGTGCATCGCGCACATTCCCCTTTGCTGCGCTCCGTCCAGTAAGTACAGATACCGAGCCCTCCTCTTCACTGTCCTCATCACAACTGTTACCTGTATCAGCAGGGTTACTAATTTCGCCTTCTGAGTCGCTAACCCCCTCGATGTGGCCTACAGTTTTGCCCCTGGACTTAGACAAACTAGAGGTTTGAGTACTGGTATGCACGCTTTTGGTCTTGCTACCCGGTTCTCCGACTGTACCCCCGGAAGGTGTTTCAGTCAGGTAATCTGTAAGTCTTTGGAGGCATGTGTTCGCAACCCTAAGGCTGTTAATTATCTCCTTCTGAAACAAGATGTCCTCCTCGTCCCTCTTATCCATTTTTAGCTCCTTTCGGCGGTCAGATTCCGTTACCCACTCCACAAAACCTGATAAGGTGTTATCCAGCCGCGCAGCTGCAGTGGTTCTTTGTTTCCGTTTCCGGATTAAGGCAAGCCTTGTTGCAGGATCAAGAGTTGCCTCATAGTTTGTTGTTTCATTCTTTCCTGAATTATTTTTTTAAAAAAAGGGAGAAAACGCTGTCAATTTAATGGAAGGCTTGAGTAAGCATAGCATAGTCACACAATGTTTCAATGAGTACGTGTTAATTTTTGCAAACCTAGTATTACAAAGAAGGAATTAGTAGTAGTAGCTCATTACACACACATTTTCATCACTGAGGGGTGATGGGTGGGTTGAAGAAGGTTAAACAGGTGCTAGTAACTATATGTTGCCACAAGTTCAGTTAACTGATCAAAAATGTAATATTAAGGACCAAACCCAATTAACGACTGCTACAGCCATAGTGAAAGCAAAAAAGCATTATCAAAATGTTTCTTACTGTTGTTGATGCTCCTTTCTGTAACAGTGGGAGGTGTGCTTTGTGAAGACGAACACCCAGACGTGGAGGGCTCACATCCATCAGTCGATTGAGTATCTAGGGTAAAAGCATTAATTTTTTTCTGTAGAAATTACTAGTGTCTGTTTAGGTTTCCTGCCTGTGATCCCGGCCAAGCATTGTGCTGCTAGTCAAGAAGTACCTCATAATATAGCATGCTTCATGACTAAGTTGAAGAGTTTGTCTCCACTCGATAGTTACTTACCAAATACTGAAGTTTCCGAGGGCCCAAAGCTCTGGTTATCGTAGTCTGCTTCCTCGAATAGAATCAACGTGGCGGCATTTTCTCCAACGCCCCGCATCGCCTCCATTGCTGCCAGTGGGAAGAGGTGCAAATGGAAGAGAACGAATTGGTTAATGTGGCCCACATGGCAGGTTCTCATACAGCAAGATGAATGCTTTGGCGCGCGTCGTCAACTGCTTACGATTTTCCGTTCTATTTTTCAATCCTGATAGTGATTGGTTTCAGAACTGGTAGGAACGCCCCCCCTCCCCCCTCCCTTCCTTCCTGCTTGTATCTGTGGTGTTAAGCTGAATGCTGGGTATAAGTTGGAGTTGTATTGATAGTATTACTTCCTGTTATGTTCTATCCCTACCCATTTCTTCGAAAATAAACGCTGCCAAAATAACACAACATATAAACACACCAGTGAAATCAACAATGGTTTTGATTCCAACTAATAATATTTTAATTTATATTTAACCTACTTTTGTTAAAGTAACTTGCAAGCTACAAAAATAATAACTGTAAACCTGCACCATCCTTTTCGAAATAAAAATTGAATCGTATTTTAACGTCACCGAAGTGCTGTTTGCCTTATTAATGGATTGCCGTCGACGTATCGATGGGTCCGTTAATTTTTTTTTTTATAAGTAATTGTGATAATATTTGTGTCCTCAGACGACACACATGTTTTGTCTCGCAGATAAGCTTCCAGTGAACATTAAAAAAATTTTTATTTTACATTGGAGTTCTACCATTCGGTAACTTCGATTTTTTCCTGGTTGGTTAATTGAGGTAGTTATTTAAAGGGATCGATACTTCCCGATAGCTAATAAGTGCTATTTTTGAGACAATGAAAAATAACTTCCTATGGAACCACAACCGAATGCAAGTTTTCCGGATTACGGGGCTGCCATCGACGTATCGACGGCTCCTTAGAATTTTATAAAATATATTTATCAAAATGGGTGTCCTCAAACGACCCCCAGTCTTTGAGTAGCAGATTAGCTAGATTGTTTTGAAAAGGCAGTCCTATCCATCGAAAGTTCGATATTTTCCTGGAAATACAAAGATAAATTTTTTTTTACAGGGGCTTTCATCATAACCCCAAGTGTTTTGTACAACATATGAATCATGTCCTACTGTTTATTTGATAAACCTTGTATTTGATAAACCGTTCAAAAAGGGGCTACCATTCGACAGATCGATGGCTCCCTCTTCCTTTGGCTACTTTTAGAAACAATATTTTCAAACGATACACATGTATCCCCAGTGAATTTAATAGTTCCGGTTTTTGACTAATCCTTTGCCTCGCAGCGGTAAACCGACACTACGGTACATCGAAGCATGCATGCGCGTTTAAATATACTAAATGGCAAAGTTAAAATCACTTCCATGAAGCAAACTTTTTTTTCTTGGTAACTCACCCGTGCCCGCAGAAGACTCACTTTCGGTTGTCCTTAGAGGGTGGATCGATGTGTCGGTGTGGAAAATGTTTGCCATCTCGTCATACCAAACAAATTTTGACCTTCCGGACCCGGATGTGTTGTTATGAATAACTGCCTGCTTGTAAAGCTTCCGAAGTGATTTTGTTTTTGTCCTGCATTCGGATGCAGAACGAGTAAAACCCAGTTTTCCAAGTTCTTTTGAGATAACCTCAAATATCTCTATATTTCTTTTTAGTGAGGATAATGCATATTTTATCTCCGCCTCTCCCCATACCTTAATTAATGCTGAGGTCTCCTCATTCCCCCAGATAATTCCTCTCTTAATTTTGGTTTCTACTGGAGTTCCCTGACTACTTTCCGATGTGTCTTCAGTATCCATTTTCTAGTCTCAGGGGTAGAAGCTCTCAAGCAATACTGGGCAGTAAAAGATGTTCCCTGAATACTAACCAAAACATTGGCTTCCTGCCCCCCTCCCCCCTTGGTGCCTCAATCTGCATGTCAAGGGAAAGGTGCTTGCAACCCAACCCATGCAAAGGATTGTTGGCTGGTAGAGTTGAAACTCCATTACCAAGAGGTGAAAAGTACGTGTGCGATTGTATTGCTTTATACTAAACACGTTTCATAATACATTGCACCCATGTGGCACTCCTCAGAGGCACATGACTCTTATTGATTATTTTTCTCTGTACTTCTGATGTACCATATCCAAAATGTTATCGCACAGAGGGAAGTTTTCTCGTTAGATATTCTGTTGTCTGTAAGGCTAATTCCTTTTCCCCCACAAACACTACTGACAAATCTGCATATCAAGAGAAAGGTGTAGACAACCCAGGAGTGTAATTGTTGGCATGTAAATTGCAAGGGGCCCCTTGCTCAGCCCTGTGATTTCACTGTGCTGTGTTGTGTTCTTGAAAAAAACAATTCTGAAATCCAAGTCCGTAGTCACCACAAGTAATTTCCCAAATAAAAGCAGACACATTTTGACTTGCCCCATGAAGTTTTACAGTATAAAAATGAGGTTCGCAAGGCACAATCTTAAGGACATAATACTCTGGCTGTTCACCACTGCCGATAGGTATAATCTGCAGAGGATCATCAGTTTATAGTGAGTAGTGTAATATCTGATTATGATCCTATCTCATGGTGGAACAGCATTGAAATACTACGGAAAAACATGTTGTACCACGAAGGGAGTTTCAGTGCCCTTTATTAATCAGACTAAGCTGGTTGCAATGATCTGCTTCGAAAGGAAAGCAAGTCATGAGTTCAGGCCCCTTGCTGAAAAGAGATTTGAAATACTATCCATCTGCTGTTTTCTTTCTCAATAGATGTTATCACTCTATTCTGACTGCTTACTTCCTGCTGTGGCACCTCTGCTGGCCCCAACCTGCAGATCATGAGGAAGGTGTTGAAAAACCTGAGGCTGTTGTCGTTTTTATAGAGGTGTAAGAGGGGACAGCAGATATATTGCTGTAGGCCATGTGGTATATACATCACTTACTCATTACTTTAAGTTGCTTTTTTTTTCCGGTACTGTAAACAAGCCTGCATGCCCACATTGAAGTTATATGGAGAGTGCTATTTGGAGTTGAAGCAGGAGTTCCCTGCTAAGGTACCCTCCATATAACAAGATTTTTTTCAGTATCAGTGACTGCTTTATGAAGCTCAAAAGATAAAGATTATGTGGTTAATACTACACAATGTCCTATCATGAAGAGTTTTATAATCAATGGCAAATGAAGCCTTGCAGGATTATGGTATTTATTGTTACTAGAAATAGTTCGAGGTTACATTATGGCACAGGCAAATGAAGAAGCCCTCATCACTGTACCCAAACACCAAATTTCCATTGGCCCTCTAGAAGGCTGTGATCCCTGAGAGTTTCATTCCCAGTCACTGTGGCTGTAACCACCCTTAAAGGGGTCATGTGGTTGAAAGAGTGGTCAACAGTATGAATTTTTTTTTTCTGTCGGGTTTCAAGAGTTGCTGAAATTATTTTTAAATACAATTCACTTAACATGGGTTTGTAAATACTCAGCAATGGCATTGCGCACTGCTTCTGCCTCTGCACGGGCAGTTCCCGATCTGTTACAGTCATATGCTTCCGTGCTATCCAGTGAATCATCCAGGGAACGTTGCTGCTGATCCTCATCTGGAATTTCATGCTTTTCCCGTTCACAAATGTTATGTAGAATCACGGCAGCAGCAACAATTGAGTTGATGTTTTCAATGTGTGCTTCTATTCTGACAGATAAGCGCCTGAATCTTGCCTTCAAGCGCCCAAATGCTCTTTCAACGACGCACCGTGATCGATTAAAAATCTTATTGTAGTGACGCTCCCTGTCATTTCTTGGTACAGCGAAAGGCTTCATCAGCCACTTACACAGTGGATACGCTCCATCCCCTAATATTATGGGTGGAATCGACACCCCTGCATAGGTGAACAATGGGCTGCCGGGAATTAATGTCCCTTCCTCCATCTTACTGAAGAGAGTAGATGACCTAAAAACATGAGCATCATGGTTCACACCTGAATGTCCGGTCAACATCGGAAAAAAAATACCGTCTCCGTCGCAAGCAGCCTGCAGTAGAACAGAATGGAAAGACTTCCTATTGAAGTAAGCCGGTCCCTGCAGTTTAGGTGGGCAGATCGGAATGTGTGTGCCGTCAATACAACCAATAGTATGCGGAAAACCGAAAATTTTCATAGATGACGTCATCTGTTGAAATACAAGACAGAAAAAACAGTCATTGACCAAGAAATGCATAGGAGTTGCAGAACATAAATGTAGCATACCAGGAACACCAGTGCATGATGGCGCAATGCAGTAGCAGCCATTGGACAGGTCCCTCCAGGAAGCTGCCCAACGCCCCTCAAAAGTCTTCTTGGAATAACCCCATCTAAGCAGTGTGTGGCAGGGAGATCCATATTGCTAAATTGCGCTGGGTATATTGATAATTTTAATTATCACTTGAATACCCATAACCCCTAAATTTGAGCGCTTCCTAGCTAGTTCTTGATTTTTGTCGGAGCACGAGGCGCTTTCCAGTATGTACCGTAGTCATGCTGTCAATAATATTGTTGTATGCATCAAACAGTTCCCCATACTAAACATGCCCATAGAAGGCATCCTGGTCTGAGCATGCCACCCGTGAGTGTGGCGGGGAGAACTGTAGACCAACATTGTGATGGGCGGGGAAATTTCATTTGTACTACGAAGCCCTTTTTCCCCCCCCTCAATTCGACTGAGTTCAGGTATTTTGTGGGATGGAGAAGCGGTTCCCGGTTTTTACGTTTCTCATCTTAAAAACGTAATGCCAACTGTAACAGACGAACCCGCACTAAAACACCTACCTTACTGAATTCTGATAGGCGAACCTCTTCCTTGAGAAGGACGTGTTCCATTGCCAAGCACACCTCGATGACTATGCTTGCCACAGTAGAACTTCCTTTCTGGAATACCAGGGCGATGGTTCTGTAGCAAGAACGGCTGGCCAAGAAGTACACGCCAATTGCTACTCGTTCTTCGACTGGAACTGCTGACCGCATTACTGTGTCCCTCCTCATCAGATATGGTCGCAGCTTGTCCGCTACCCCAAAAAGTGTTCTCCTTGTCATTCGGAAGTTTTCCAACCATTGTCTGTCGTCCCACAGCTGAAGAACCGTGTCGTTAAACCACTGAGAACGCCCAGGGTAGCACCAGAATAGTTTCTGTCGAGGCGACGACCGTATCCACTGGGAAATGACCCTTATCAAAGTGTTGCAACCAACCATAGTTTCCCTAAACAAATGCATGCGTCGAAGTAACCGTTTTCTGCTAGAGAAGCATAACGTTGCTATACCGTCTATCAACTTACAGTAACTGCGCAGCAGTGCCACAAAATATGGGATCCTCCGTTTGAATTTCTGTAGCCGGCACTCAGAACGAGAGGGAGCCATGATAGCGTGAGATTGATAACGGAGGCGGAAGTGCCTCCGACACTGATCTAGGGAGAACTCGAATGCCTTTGGAGGAGCCATGGGTCATGCAAAAGATATGTTGTGTGCTGGTCCACCTAGCGCCCATGAAGGAGAACAGCATTTTTTATAACGCCGCCAATGGACGGAGCAATACAAATCGTAACTGGAAAACAAATGCTGATGCAATTATTCGGCTCTGCAGAAAATGACAGGCGGGTATCGATGCATCGGTACGCCGACGGTTTTTTTTTTAAAAAAAAAAGAAAAGAAGAAACCAGACATTTAAAATAAGCTTCTCAATGCGAAGGGAGCACGTGAAGTAGTACTGGATTCGACCCTAAAACACCGCCCAGTGAGGACAAGAAAATTGGGGTGGGGGCGAATGGAGACCACGTGACCACCACGTGATCGCCTTCGGTTTCACAGCGAAGGCAATCACGCTGCGAAGAGAAGTACTTCGTGAAGTGACGGCCTTAGTCTCTCAAGATGCTGTTTGGATGAGCAGTGAAACATTTCTGTCTCTCAAGAAAAGAAGTCCAGTTGCCATGACTCATCTTCCAGATAAACTCAACTGGAGGACTGAGAATCTTCACAGAATAATCCTGACCTATTCCAAGGTGTCTGGAAGAATATACCTGTTTGGGTATAGGAACTGTACAGCAAGCACTGTGTCTAAGATTACCTCCCTATTTGTGCTTATAGCAAGTCAGGGGAGTAGGAGATCACAGTACAGCATTAGTCCAAACTGCTAGAGCAACTTATTGAGTCATGATAAATTAGCACGTCGCCTGGGTGTCAGTAAAATTGTTGATAAATAGAATCTGTGGAATTTCTGGAAGATGAGTAGTTTCCCCACATATAGATGATCTCATTGGGTGTTGACTGATCTCTATAGATACAGATGTGAACTAATGACACGCATGGGGTTAAACAAAGATCTCTTTTCAGGCTCACCAAGTGTTTCCTGAATGGAAGGCAACTAGTAAGAAAAGTCTCATTAATGCTGTGCAGACTTCAATATGCCAGGAGTCAACGGGAACTGCTATCAACCAGTGATGTCACAGAACAGGGCTGTTCGTTCTGGCACTCTTGGTGCTTAGGGCCTACAGTCCCCACTAAGTAGCCTTAGCTAGAAGAACCATTGGTGAGGAATTATAGCAACTGCAGTCCAAAAACATCTGGGAGGGCATTGTTGGCTGCTCCCTTATGGATCTCAAAGGCATCTGCCCAGATCTAACGGAGGGTAATACATTATGATCCATGGTAAGCACGGGGTGGCAAAGATGTGTCCCTTCTGTACGTTATGCTGACTCTGCAAATCAGTCATTTTCTACAATGAAGCCCTTAGAACAGAATGCTGAGCAAGTCCTAATTCAAGAAGAAGGAACATAAGTTGCACAGATGGGTCCTGTGTGTAACTGTCTATAGAAGGCAACTAAAGATGACTATATAGAGCCTATAAATTCACTGGCGATATCCTGACAGAGACTAAATATCAAGGGAGAGATGCTGGGTTTCTGAGAGAGTATTTCAGCGTAAGGAAACTCTAGCTCTCCACCCAATGTTGATGAATGATGGTTCCACCTTCCATCCTTATTGGCTAAATGGGTGGCGCTGATGATGGGAATTGGAGTCAAGCAACATTTGAAGGGCTACACTTTCCCTAGCCATGGAACAGATAAATGTTAGTTTGATCCAACAGACCTGCTCTTACGTACTCACTGCTTTGTTCCCTGACTTTCCTATTCTTCTCTTTAACAGGAATAAAAAATCTCATAGTATGGGGTAATATCAGCGGGAGCAGCTTCATTGATCTCAGTAAGGCAGAACTCTATAGATATGACAGCGCCATCTGGGGCCCGCCAGACTTCTTCCGTCCTTTACTGGACGTGCTGTTTGATCGGTACTGTACTTTTTTGATGCTGCTGCTGCTGCTGCTGCTGCTGCTGCTGCTGCTGCTGCTGCTGCTGCTGTTATAATTTGCTTGTTTTTCAGCTCCTGAACGCTCAGGGAATGTTGCACCCACTGAAATAGAAAGACCTTGTAATGTGCTTGATTTTTGTATTTTACCATCTTAAAATCTGCTTTAACTCTGCTTTTTGGCCCTGTTGGTATTTGAAACATTTCAGACAAGCAAGAATTTCTAACTGAATGGCTTTTTAAAAAATACGGTGTGCAATTGTATTAAGAAGTAGCCAAATTCTTAGGAGAAATTTCAGAAAGTGAATTGAATGGAGCAATAGTCTGGGTTTTATATAACAGGGTTTCTCTCTACCTTCCTTGAAAATAGCAGCAGAAGTATTCCAACACTTACCGTATTTGGGCCTTTGTTGGAAGTGCCGTGAAGCTGAAGGCTCATATTATCACATGTGGTAGAAACTTAAAGAATATCTGGAAAGATATATGTTCTGAAATGCAGAAAATTCTGAAGGTGGAATTTAAATCCACTTCCCTTTAAGGGACTAAGGGCGTTTATACACGACCCCTAAGCTCCGCTGCAAATGGCTGCAAGCTCCGGAGCTTAAAAATGTTTCCCCACCAGCTCCGGAGTTTGCAGACAATTAAGTGCGACCCCGCCCACTTTAGCGCGCCCCAGCGCACTTTTCTTGTACCTTCTCTTTGGAGGTGAAAAATCTTTGATGCGGTGCAACGATAGTGAGTGCAGGGCTCTCCTCGCTTCTGTTTGCTGCTTTTTGGCTCCCGCCCTTTTAAGAGCTACTTTTACAGAGACGAGGGGGTTGGACTTGATGGCCTTACAGAAACGAGAGGCAGAACGAGGTGAGCGGCATGCTTTTCTTTCTCTTTTTCTCCCTCCCTCACGCAGCCAGCAACCAGGAAGTGCGGAGGGGGGTGGGGACAGAGGAAGAGCGACGAACCCCTAAGATCTCTGGTCCGAATTTAAGTGGCCAGCGGATCTTAGGGGTCGTGTAAAAAGGCCCTAAGTCACTTGTCTAACCTTTACTTCCTTCCACCAACAGGAAGTGTTCCATTAAAAATTAGAGTTTTCCTTTGTGTATCATTAGATTCCATGTGAAATGTTGCTTGAGGAAAACACTGAAGGCTGGTATCTTGTGTTACAGTTATTAAGACTGAGGTATTAAAAAGCTTTGCAAATGGGTTACAACAAGTAAATGGAAAATAAATCATCTATTTATGGCAGTAGCCAAAAGCAGATAGGGGTCCAGTGTGGCTTTGCAACATATTACTTTTTCTAACATTTTTAAATTGGTTTTTAAAGGTTTTGTCCTAAGAGCACATGATTTTAAGTACCCTTAACCTTGACTGGAGACTCACCTTTACATTCAGATTTGCAGCTGAAACTAAACAGTAAGGGGTATAAATTTTCCCAACAATTAGCGCACTTTCCCTTCCTAAACAGTATTTTCTCAGCAACCAGATTTGTAATTTCAGTCTTAGTTTCTAATGCCCACTTACAAAATAAGTAAGGCTAAATGCAAGGGAGGCAGGTGAGGAAAAGCATGTTGTTCAACATTTGTACAAACATCTGTTCTGAATACTTGCCAGATTGTCATCTAGTTTTACCTTGAGTTGGAGTACAAGGAGATGCCCTCTTCAAGACATTCTCCTTTCCAGTGGTTTATAATCTTCCCGATCAGCACTAGAGCATCCCTGGAGTTGAACTGACCGCAGGAGATGTAGGAGGACACAGCTAGGAGGGGATCTCCCAGTTCAGCAGCCAATGAAATGAAAAGCGGGCTCTTCCATTTGCAACCTAGTTCATAGTGCCTGGAAATAGAGGGGCTCAAAGTGCACGGGGGCTCTTCATCATGGACTGGACCACCCACGCAATGTCAAATTTTCTGAATAAATTTTGGGAACATGTAAGGTTAGGGATTTGAAATGATACTTCTCGAAGAAGATCTTTATTTTTTTTAAAACAAAGAAGTAGGAGAACTTAGTATTTCTATTGAAAATAGATTTCTGTTGTCGCTTCATATACTTGCATTTAAGAAAAGCTGTCCTTTCTCATTGACAGCGTGTGGATCCGTTCTGAATTTTTGACGGCACTGGGTTCTCTGAGTTCTTGGGGAACTCACTGTTTAGGCTTGGCTCCTGCTCACACCATCGCTGCTCTGCTGAGGTCTTGGTACAATGGCTCCCCACCAGGGGAGATGGTTTCTCTAGGAGTAATCAGTGAAGGTAAATATTATTGGCCCTTTGTACACGACCCCTAAACTCCGCCACAAATGGCTCCCAGCTCCGGAGCTTAAAATTGTTTCCCCACCAGCTCCGGAGTTTACAGATAATTAAGTGCGACCATGCCCACCTAAGCGCGTCCCAGCACACTTTTCAGGTACCTGCTCTCTGGAGGTGAAAATTCCTGATGCAGATATAACGTAGTGACTGCCCGGCTCTCCTTGCTTCTGTTTGTTCTTTTTTTGCCCCCCGCCCCTTTAAGAGAGCTGAATGCAGTGCCGGGACGGCAGAACGGAGGTGAGCGGCATTCTTTTCTTCCTTTTTTTCTCCCTCCCCTCACGCAGCCAGCAGCCAGGAGTGTGGAGGGGGTGGGAACGCAGGAACAGCGACAAACTCCTAAGATCTCTGGTCCGAATTTAAGTGGCCAGCAGATCTTAGGGGTCGTGTGAAAAGTCCCAAGTCTTTAAGTCAAATAATCCTCAACTGCTTTTCTGTCACAGTGCTCTGTTTATATTAGAAGTCTCAGAGAGGGTAGCTGTGGTAGTCTTTCCAAGAATTGCAGGCAAAAATCAAAGAAAAAACAAAACAAAACAAAAGACACAAAACGTGCGGCAACTTAAACACCAACTTTCATATTCCAATGTAACGTTTTGTGGACATGTCCACTTTTTCAGACATATAGCAGCAGAAACCATAGAAAAGATATAGCTAGATGAAAATCTTTGAGCACAATCTAGGCCTGAATGTTCAAAAACTTTGTGAGTTCTTGTATGATTTATGGAACTCATGGGCCTTACTGTGTTCAAAATCTGTGTCTTAGACCCAGACACGGGGCTTGGCTGGACAACCTAATTGGAGTGGGCAGGATCAAGCTAAAGCGGATTACTTAATTTCAGTTAAGATGGGACCTGGGTGTATGGTGTCGCCTTTGAATCTGCATGCAAGCATCAGGTGGTCTTGGGTCAGGAAACAGCACCACACCTCAAATGAGCCAGTTTTAAATCTTTCCTTCTAAAGGGAAAGATTTCTCAAGATAGTTAAGGCTGTCCCTCTGGAGAAGCTGCTTACTTGGAAACGTCCTCTCAGCTCTCCTTCGGAAGGCAGGGCAGGTTTTACATTTCTTTTTCATTGTTGCTGATGTGTCAGCAATGCTTGTGTTTTCTAGAAGTTCTGTCAAAGCATTCTTCATCCACTGTGTCCGTCAGCAACCGCTGAAGAGAAATGCAATGCTTACCCTCTCCTTGAAAGGGTAAATGACAGGGAATAGTAAAAGGGAACACTTCAGTGTAGCAAATCAGTGGTGCTTTAACAAGCCTGTAAAAAAGCCTTTCAAAACATTGCTGATATATTAGCAACAATTAAAATGAAATGGAAAACATCTCCCTTGTCCTGTCCTCCAAGGAGGAGCTGAGTGGAAGTTTCCAGTTAGGCACCTTCTCCTAAGGGACAGAGAGCTGCTTTGGTTCAATCCCAGTGATCACACGTACTGGAATCCAACTAAAAGAGAGCAAGCCTACCTGCATCTGACTACGAGATAGGGAGCAACTGAGATGCTTGGTAAGATTACTTGGTAAGATTCCAGGCTGGTTCCTGCTGGCACTCCTGTCACCTGGTTGCCAGCGAAAGGTGCAAACCAGCCCAGCCAAAGCACAGACCAAACAGCAGGACGTTGGTTTGTGTAGTCATGCTTAAAGGAGACCCAGTACAATAAAGAGGACCTGGGCATCAAGGACAAGGAACCCGAGATGGGGGAGATACCATTTTTTGTTCACTGTAGTTGCTACAGTCCAATCTCATCTTCCTTCCTCCACAAGCCCAACAGTATCTGCTCTCCCCCTTTCAGACTTCCCCTCCCCATTCAGCTTCTAAATGAATTGGCATATTTGTACATCTCCTGCTGCTGGTTATGTTGAGAGCTCTGTCCCATTTCTAAGGGCTGGACATGGCATGTGATCCTGTTTCTGTCCCTTAGGTCAATTTGGGCTTCCGGAAGGGATCGTCTACTCCATGCCTGTAAAGTTTGAGAATGGCTGCTGGATGGTGTGTACAGAACTTGAGATGAGTGAGAAAAACCAAGAATATCTTCAGATTTTAGCCTGTGACCTGATTCGGGTAATCTGCTGCTTTAATTCCAGTAGTGTGCGAAGCAGGTGGGGAATCTCTTGCAGCTAAAGGTTTTTGCTGTGGCTAGAACTGTTTAGGGTCCCATGGCAATAGCAGGCAGGGGCAGGTTGCAAAGGGATTGGGTGAAAGCTGTGACAGACACAGCCTTCCTCCAGTAAAACGATTCAGACCCCATTCTTCTACAGGTGTGCTACAAAAGTGCTCTTTCGAGGCTTTTGAAAACAATAAATACTGAGCGGGCAGGGAAAGGCAGAGGAAGGCTGGCCCATCATTGATGAAATAACAGATTCTTAATGCTCCCTCTCCTGCACGTCAATTAGAAAGTGGAAAATATCTTCTTTTTTTTGAGGGGGGGGATGAGAGATTTTACTTGCAATGGGGAATGAGGTGAGAGTTTTGCGGGCAGGATTGACACGTCCCCAAGACTGGATCAACCTCCTAGGCCAGAGGTGGCAAACCTTTGACATTGCAGATGACCACAACTCCCAGAATTCTGAGCCTAGATTGCCAGTGACAAAGGATTGTGGGAGTTGTGGTCCCAAACATCTGGAGTGCCAAAGGTTTGCCACCACTGGCCTAGGCTGAAGCCCCCGACCCCACCCCACCCCCAGTTCCTCTGTATTACATGCATTCTCCATATCAGAATCTTGGTTGCAGATGAACGTGGGTACTGCTGGTGGTTTAAACCAAAAGAACACAATTCAGTTGCATTTCACTAGAGCATCAAATGCAGGAGTCTAAATGCTTTCTGGATTGCATGCATTTATTTGGCTAGTTTGCAGGCAGGTGTTTGAAAACAAGAGATAAAAGCCAAACTCTTTTCCCTCTATATGTGGACAGTGTGGTAACACGAGAAGCATAGGACCACAAAAATAAAATAAAATAATAAAGATTTATGGCATTTTGTGATTCTTATAATTCCAAAACGCATCTAAAAATCACAAATTTGCCTGTAGGTGATATCTGTGGGGAGGGGTTATATCAAACTAGAATTATAAACACCATCACCACCAACAAAAGGAAACACAATGAAAGAAAGCTTTAAAAATACAAAAGCACATAAAGAATACAATTAAATGCAATATGCCCCCCCTTAACCAGGACCATCTGGAGATATAACTAATTTTTCTCCTTTTATGGAGCCCCATTGCCCTTCGAAAACCAGACTGATTCTTGAAAAAGTGTACAGTATATTTACAGAAAATCAATAATTTCCCCCAGATGTTAAAAAAGTCCTTTTTATCACACCTTTCCTTAATTTAATATTACATGTTAGCTTATAAGGAATAGCTCTGTTCCAAACTTCTTTATGCTATTCATTTAATCGAAAATAATGGTTTACTTTTCAGTTCCTTGCTGCTCTTAGTGAGTTTGGAATTAATTGTTTCATTGTCCAAACCCATTGCTTCTTGTCCAATATTGATAAAAGAGCTTTTGGGGGGCAGACCTCTATATTTATCTCAATTATTTTCTTACAAACCGTAAAAATTTCATTACATTCTCACATTCCCATGACATATAAGTACCTATTTTCTGACATTTTCTCTAACATCATTTAGAGACTAATTAGCATCTATTTGATGTCATGTCGCCAGAGTACCATCTCCAAACTAATGTATAATATCTTTCTTTACCCTTATAGACATAGAACTTAATATTCTTTAATTCTTATATTCGTTTTTTACAATGCTCTTAGTATTTTGTATAAAGAACATATTCTTGAGGGGCCCACCCATTTCCTGTGATCCCAAACTTAATCATATTAAACTATTGAACTGTGATACATGTTCTTGAGCACAGAGTGATAGTTTGATAGCAAACTAGGAACATTATGCAAAAGGAGCAGATAGGCAAAGGAGGTCATTAGTTATGTTAAGCTGAAGCTATTTTTACTGGAATGCAATTTCTTTGGGCAAAATGTGTTATCACCTGTAATTGTTGTGTGGTAAATATTTTCCCTATGCAGGAAAAGCAAGTTGCATTAGGCGAAGTGGAAGAAATGTACCCGCAGAGACGAGGTAAATATAAGCATTATAACAAGAGTCCTGTTTGTAACAGCAATTACAAGGGGGCATTTAAAAACACACTTTATTGGGGACTAGAATTTCAAAGCTGAACAAAAGCTGCAAATAAATATCCCGTGGGTTTTAGCTGTAGCTGAATGAACTGTAACCATCTTATGTAATATTTATTTATTTATTTATTTATTTATTTATTTATATACCGCCCATCTTCCTGATGCAACTCCGGACAGTTCACAACAATCAAGAGATCAATAAAAACAAAATTCAAACGTATAATTCAATAATTACAATAAAAACAAAAATAATAAAATAATTAGGCAAGATGGCGGATTATATATTACAAAAAAAAAAACTTGGTCGCCAAATGCCTCTCTAAAAAGCAAGGTCTTGAGAGAGTTTTTTGAAGGCTGGCAGGGACTTTGCTAGGTGGATCTCACCCAGCAGTTTGTTCCAGAGTGAAGGGGCGGCCACTGAGAAGGCCCGGTTTTGAGTGATCGATTTCCGGGCCTCCCTGAGAGTGGCCACCCAAAGTGAGAGCGCCTGCGACATTTTGGTGGGTTGGGCCTCCAGTTGACCTCTGGAAGGAGTCAAGGGTCTGCACCACCTCCCACTGCAGAGGCGGTAAAGGAGAGATAGAGCTGTGTGTCATCGGTATTTATTAGACCCTTGGGATCTATGGTTACTTGATGGTTGATAATAAACTATGAATTGCATTTGTGACGATGTCAACAAGAAGGAAATCAATGCAGCACAAATACATTTGATGTTGAGATACAGATCTGAGCTTCACAACAGACAAAAAAAACAACAACCCAGAGAAGCTCATGTCATGATTGAAAGAGATTAAGATATTTTTGTCAAACAGTCACACCTACCTGTCATATAGAGCAAACTGCTTTTGGAAGTGAAAGGAGTTCTGAAGGGGAAGAAGGTGTTAAAAAATTTAGTGAACTAGCAAGATATCTTGGCATACCAATTCCTTGGACCTCAGTCATTGCTTCTGATGATTTTATGGTTTCAGAGCACCAAGAATTAGAACTTTGTCCGATTTATTAAGCACCAGGAGAAAGTCAGTTTAAGATATGAAGAACTGAATGCAGCCCAAGAGGGTAAAATACCGGGGTATTTTACAATTCAAGACTTTAAAAAAGCCTCCCCAGAAGAAATGGCCATAAAGTTCAATGTACTATGACCCCCAGGCAATGTTGCAACATGACATCCAATGTTACAGTGTTAAGATACTTGGCTATACACTATTGTTAATGGGGACCAGTCTCCTTCTGGATTACTTAGGCTTTTTTTTCTAGACCATAAAACCCAACTGTTATCTTCCTTCACTTTAGCTTAGCCATGTACATATCCTAGGTCTCGATTTTAATAAATAATTACGGTATATAGTTAAATGGGAGAACATGGACATTCTTTCTTTCAGAACAGCGGAAAATATATACTGATATATTGGAGGAAGAAGAAGAAATTGAGCAAGATGGTAAGAATTTAAAAACAAACAAACAAACAGTTAAATCCGTAGTTTTTGAGGGGGGTTAACCTTACCATCCCCTCTTCCAAATTTCTCCTCCTTCAGGGTACAGCAATATAAGCAGCATGTGTACTGGTGTGAAGATATGCTAGTATAACGTGCTAGAGAGGTATGCAGATGGACCTCTAATTCCTTTGGAAGCATGCAACTCAAATGCTAGGAGATACGAAAGTAATTGAAGTAATTAAAATTTGCATAGCTAATTACATTGGAGTGAGCAAAGCGTGACCCTCACCATTGCTTACAATGGGAGCTGCAGGCAGGCAACATATGGAGGGGCTATACTTGCCCCCCCCCAAAAAAATGAATGGAAGTGTAGGTGAATTAGCTTCCCCCTCCCTCTTAAATAATGGACAAATGTTGACCTTTATATCACACACTTTCTGGACCCAGAAAAATGCTATAATGATCATTTATTTAAAACAAACAAATCCCAAACAGGTTAGTCCACGAAACAAACTCACAATTTCTAACATCTTTTAGGCTTGAGAGAAGTATTTAAAGTGAAATTTATCTGGGAATAGGCATCATATTCAGTACTTATTACTTTCTACAGTTAATACTACAGATTTAAAAAGTTTATGATGAACAGTGCATTATAACTGTCAGAAATACACATTGGTGACCAAAAAAACCCAGATCTACTTACCTAGCTGCACGTTGATAGAACTGTTATCTATTTGACTGGATAAAGATTTGACCTGATAAACCATTAGGAGTTTGCAACGGGTCAGAACTACCTCTCTCAAACTTGAAAGAATCTGGGTTCTTCAGCCTTTTACTGGCCTTCTGAAATTTGGCATTGAGCCGTTGTGTACGTTTCAGCTACAAAGGATGCTAGGGCTACCTTTTCATGTGCAAGTTGAATACCCCTGTTCTCATTACCATCTCTCTTGACTGTGGACCCACTAACCCATCTTGCAGTGCTTACTAAGGTTGGCTCTTCCTTGATTGTGGACTAGATAACCCATCTTGCTATGCTCATGAGGGATGGCTCTCCTTTGACTGTGGACTAGGTAACCCATCTTGATGGGCTTACGAAGGTTAGCTCTCCCTTGACTATGGACTAGGTAACCTATCTTGCTGTGCTTATAAAGGTCGGCTCTTCCTCGATTGTGGACTAAATAACCCATATTGATGTGCTCATGAGGGATGGCTCTCCCTTGACTGTGGACTAGGTAACCCATCTTGCTGGGCTTACAAAGGTTCGCTCTCCTTTGATTGTGGACTAGGTAACCCATCTTGCTGTGCTTACAAAGGTTGGCTCTCCCTTGACTGTGGACTAGGTAACCCATCCTGCTGGCCTTACGAAGGTTGGCTCTTTCTTGACTATGGAAGACTAATTGTTGCCTGATACAGGTGGATACTAAATCCAGTTTATATGTTTCGGAACATGATGTGAAAGTGCGGACAAAGAACACAGAATAAAAGTCACATCACCAGAAGCAGGGATCAAAATGTCCCCTTTTTATTACTGATTATTTAGCAATGCGGTAATAGGCAGATTTATAGTATCAGATAAAGAATATGGCAGATTGTCCAGTGCTTTGTAGCCTCCATAGGAGTTGGTGTCCTATGCTTCACAGACAAGGTTGGAAACTTCTAGGGGCTGTCCTTCAAAATCCTCCACAGTTCAGCTAACAGCTATAAGTTCTTGGGGGGGGGGAATCTAATGACTCTGAGAAAGCTGTAAAGGGGGTGGCTTCGAACTCTTCATGGCTGGCTGGAGAGAGGCAAGGGGGAAGGAGCAGATACAGCAGCACGAATCGCTATTTCCTTGCCAGGGCGGGCATTTTTTTACTTTCCGTTTACGACCCCTTGAACTGTTGCGTTCATGGCAAGAGCTCATTGGTTTGGTCTTTTCCTTAATGTGGTTTCCTTTTTATATATATATATAGATATCAGGCTTTCGTCAAGTGGCCAGAACCTAGCCTTAGAAAGTGAAGACCAGACTGCTGCTGAAGGTAACTTGTACAAGGTTTTGTGGGGCTTTTTAAGTCATCTTTTTAAGAGACCAAAATCAGCCCAGGCATGTTGCAAACCAGCTTGGCAAAATGGGCAGACAAGACTGAGACCACTCAGTCGCTTTTCTCTGCTTGTTCTCCAACTCAGATTGATTTATTCTCATCAGCTCCTTTTTTAAAAATTGCCAATGATTAACATCTAGTGAAAAACGATCTTTTTAGAAGAACACAGTGCTTCATTTCATAACTAGACTTGAGTTTATGAACTGAACACATTTTAAATTATTCTCTTCTGGGTATAAGGAAGTATGAAAGTTTTGCCGCATTGCTTATATTCCTGCGCCACCAGTTGTTTGGGAGGTAAACAAATGACAAACATTCTTGCATGGACTGACCTTGAGACAGAGGAATTATTTTGACCATGTTATTTCAAGAAATGTAAAAGCTAACTCTGAATTTGGAGTACGGGCAACAGAGCTCCAATGCTTTCCATGTTTCTGTCTAATGGCCAGCATCACATTTCTTAGCCTGATCCACCCGTGTGTTGGATGCAGCTCCATTCATAGGGCCTTCTCATGTCTTCCACTTGTGCGGCAGGGTGTCAAAATCTTGTTTAAAAAAATAAATAACAGCCACATGCCTCTTGTAATGCAGCATCATGAGAATCTAAGAAAAAAGTCAGAAGGACCCATGCCTGTGCACCAATGTTCGTTGTCAACCCAAAATGAATGTGCATCATCGTGCACGTTGATCATGGTTGAACTCCAGTATTCAAACCAGTTTTACCTGTGTGGTCTTGGAGCCGAGAGAGTAAGGACACAGGTTTGCTCTTGGATTTGAATTTAAGGCCCATGTATCGAAATCTGTCCTCTGGAGAACAAATGCATTGTTTTCCTTCTCGTTCCAAATTGTCCTGCAGTTCCTCCTTATGCAGTGGCATCCATCATGGGCATGCAGGGTGGATTGGGGCTTAGTGGCACAATTAGATCAGAAATGTGGGTATAGGTCACATGCATAGCACATGCCACTGCAACACAGCTATGCATTTCCTCTGTGTCTGTGCCATTCCCTTATAGTAAGTAAATAAGTGCCTTTTCACACGACCCCTAAGATCCGCTGGCCACTTAAATTTGGACCAGAGATCTTAGGGGTTCGTCACTCTTCCTGTGTCCCCACCCCTCCGCACTTCCTGGCTGCTGGCTGCGTGAGGGGAGGGAGAAAAAGAGAAAGAAAAGCATGCCCCTCACCTCCGTTCTGCCTCTCGCTCTTGCCGGCAACATTCCAGTCTCTGTAAAGTAGCTCTTAAAGGGGCGGGAGCCAAAAAAACAACAAACAGAAGCAAGGAGAGCCCCACACTCACTATCGTTACACCGCATCAAGGAATTTTCACCTCCAAAGAGCAGGTACTTGAAAGGTGCGCTGGGATGCGCTAAAGTGGGCGTGGTCGCACCTAATTTCCTGTAAACTCCGGAGCTGGTGGGGAAACATTTTTAAGCTCCGAAGCTGGGAGCCATTTGCCCTGGAGTTTAGGGGTTGTGTATAAACGCCCTAAGTAAGTAAGTAAGTAAGTAAGTAAGTAAGTAAGTAAGTAAGTAAGTAAGTAATCCTTTTATTGATTAGTCTTATGACCACATCAACCAATAAAACAATAATAATATAAAACACATTAAATAACGTACAATAAAATCTAATAAGGTACTGTACATTACAATAAAAGTACAGAATATACAGAAGTCTTATATGTAGTTTTGCGCAATGGCAGTATAGTAGCCAATAAGGTTAATACAAGGCGCAATTATTGCTAATTGAAACTACTTTTCGCATTCCCTTATATACTGTATGCGTCTCCTCCTAACCCAAAGAACGTCTCTTCTAGAACAGCATGGACTGGCCAGGTCCAGTGGCAGGACTCTCAGAAGGAGAGATGACTTTTAACCTCTAGCCGGATGCCTGTCTCTGTATACGTTAAAGCAGTGGTGTCCAAACTTTGGCCCTCCAGATGTTTTGGACCACAACTCCCAGAATTCCAAGCCTGCATTGCCAATGACAGAGCCGTGGGAGTTGTGGTCCAAACCATTTGGAGGGCCGAAGTTTGGCCATCACTGCATTAAAATAAAAAATACTTAACAGAATTCTAGGGGAAAGTAGGTGTTGCCGCCACCCCCCCATGACTACTCCACTTCTACTTAGCATTAACGAGGAAGTGTCTAAATGGACTGTCCCGTTATAGTTTTAAAGTGTCGTTATAGTTTTAAAGTGTCGTATGTACAAGAAAAGTCAGCTTATGGTCATTATAAAAGAATGGTTTCTACATGATTGTAGTGAAAAAACAAAAAAACAGAGATAGCTTGTTAGAACTTAGAGCTGAAGAGGTGAATGTTGTTAAGAGCTGACTGAAGCAGCCTTTTCTGATATATGACATCAAATTTCAAAGGAATCCCTGCCTTAAATCCTAAAGGCCAATCACCATTATAAAGGAAGTTAATTTGTATACTGCTGAAGGAATGAGTCACTCCTGTTGTAATCCTTAGAGGTTTGTACTAATTAAGGACGTCCCTTTTCTAGTCAGAAACGTTTTCTATTTCTGATTATAGCTTCAGCCTACAGTTATGATTTCTTTTTATCACAGAGACTGAAGAATCAAAGAGTCTAGAAGATGAAAATTTTGATGACCTCCTAGATGAAAATTTTGAAGAACCAATGGAAGGTAAGCTAGAAAAGCGAATGAAAACTTTAAAAAAAAAGGATACTTTGGTGTGTCAGTGGATCGCATTTTATCATACTTGCTTTGGCTTCTGACTTCTGCCAACTCGGATAGGAAATCACTGACAGTAAAATCTTCCTTCAGCCATAATCCAAGATACCAGAATTGTTTGAACTTGTCAAATAAAACTGTATTCATTAGGTGCATTCTAGAAGTTCAGTCATTCCCTGAAATGCCAATGGGACCGACACCAGCAATTTATACACACTAAAGTGTTCTGCTTATAAAAATCTCCACCTGCATCCCAAGGCTTTACCAAGTCAAAAAAAGAAAAGTAAAGAAATGAAAAGAAAGAAAGAAAGAAAGAAAAGAAAGAAAGAAAGAAAGAAAGAAAGAAAGAAAGAAAGAAAGAAAGAAAGAAAGAAAGAAAGAAAGACAGACAGACAGACTTAGGATCTTTAAGTAGCCTCAGAACCCCAGGGGAGAAGGAGTTTAGAAACTAAAAATAGAAAATTAGTATTTTATGGATTATGTTACTGATCAGGATGTCATCCAGTAAGATATTCTTTTTGGAAAATTCTGTTTACCAAAAATTTTTTGGTGTAAAGAGATTCAGTGTTTCTTATTTTACAAAGTAATTCCTTTCACATCATGACCAATTGAACATAGCCAGAAGAAAAGAAAATATCACCTCTATTTTTTTTTTACCCTGACGCTTCCATCATCTCATAGTCATAGCCTCTGCCTCAGCTTTCTTAATGATATTCTGGTCAGAGTTATGTTCCTTTTTAGGTTTGTATGATAAAAGTCCTTCCTGTATATTTATTTATTTATTTATTTTAGAGTATTTATACATCACCTTTCTCCTTGGAAAAGGACCCAAGGCATCTTACAGTAATGAGGGATAATATACAGTCCTGTACAATTAAGACATGTTCAAGTATTTGAGAACAAGGAATTGAGGAACATTTTACAGCATTAATAGACAACATTACATTAAGCCTACAAGGTTATGCGTAGTTGTAAACACAAAGTCTATGTGAACCTATAGATTCATATAAAATACACATGATAGTCCATCATTCAGGGAAAGCTTGCCTGAAGAGAAAGGTCTTTGCCAGTTTCCGGAAGGACAACAGAGATGAGGCAGTCCTGGCCTCTAGTGGGAGGGAGTTCCAGAGTCTGGAGGCAGCAGCCGAGAAGGCCCTTTCATGGGTTCCCATGAGACGTACCTGTGAGGGTGGTGGGGTGGAGAGAAGGGCCTCTCCATTTTTCATGACAGATGTTAAAGAAGGCTTGAACATTGCCTGTCTATGCTCCTCCAGATATTTTTTGGCCAAAACCAGGCCCATAACTAGAGGCAGTGTCACCCAGGACAAACATGGATTCTTCCCCCCTCCCATGGGTTGGTGAAGGATACAGAGGTGGGCAACTGTCTGACAGGCAGGAGGATGCAGTGACCTGCCCAGGCTGCCTCAGCCCCTCAGCCCTGCCTTCCCGGCCAGCTGTTCTCTGGGCAATGTGCAGGCAGCAGCAGGGCCCAGGTCCAGCCTCTGGCCACTGCCTCCAATGGTGTTGGGTCGCCCTTACCCCCGCTGACCCATCCCCTGCCCCTCTGCTGGGAGTTGTAGCCCACACAGATGGGAGGTGAGGGTATAGGCATGATCATTTGCAGGGATGCAGAAGAGGAGCCTGGTGGGTGAGTAGTGGGGCAGGAATTTCCTCAGCTGGAGGCTTAGCCATCATCCGGGTGCCTCCATTTGTGGGCCTGGGCTTGGTGACTCAAGCGAGGCAGGCGGTTAGGCACGGTTCTGCTCCTATCCAGGCAGCTCTGCCCCCTATGGAACTCAGCCTATGAAGCTGGAGGGACAACTTGCTGGGAGAGGAACTGGCGATCCCATGGTGGCAGCATGGCAGTCTAGCTGCGTGGGCCAGACGGGCGCCAGAATCCCCCAGAATTCCCACGGAGTTCACCTGGTACATGCAAGCTTTCACCAAGCCAGGGTGAGGTCAGGCCCGGTGGCCCTCTTTGCTTTGAGTCCTGGCTTGACTAGCTGCCTTGCCTGGCCTGGACAGCACCCAGGCCCTTCTCCTTGGGCCTGCTTCAGCCAAGCCAGAAGCCCACCCTACGGCGCTACAGTGCCCAACCTAATTGGGCGGCCCTTTCCCGCTGGCCCATTGCCACTTGGCTTGCCTGCCCTCTGACACAAGATGGAGTGGGCTGGGCTGCAAAGCCACTGCACAGAAGAAGGAATCGCCCCCAGGAGGATGAGAGGGCGACGTTGGGCTGTGGCACCCTGGAGCGAGGGAGTAGCAGCCGGAGGGGACCCAAGAAAAACAGTGCTACACTATTGTGTCACAACCCACTGCAGTTCCCCAGGACACATGCCCCACTTGCCTCCCCACCCCCAGTTGCAGCCCTGGCCACTCAAGCTAATAATGATGAAGGATGATGGAAGTTTTCAGTCCAAAGCCTCTTGGCCACTCTTGCAATGGAATAATATTTTGTGTAAATGCAGAATCAATGGATTAGCATCAACCTCTTACCCATGACTACATGAGCCTCCTGAGTCCTGGCACTGTGGTAATCTCTGAAAATTATGTACTATTTAATGGTATTCTTTGTTTTTCTTCTCTATCACAGAAGTTTGAATTTTCTTTTACAACAAATTTCACAATCTGTCAAGAAAATATCTGTTAAAAAGTTAAGACCTCAAAAAAGCTAGCTAATAAAGCATTAGTCTGTGATTGACATGGATGTCAAAGGAATAGCAGATTTCATTAGATTATTCTTCTATTGAGAACAACTAAAAAGAAACCCATGTTTGTTTCTTTTTCTTCTGCAGGTCTTGATGACTTCTTTTAAGAAGAGGTGAATTTGAACACAGAAAAACAAGTTCAGAATTCATTTCAGATCATTTCAGTAATGGCAGGGTTTCCCCAACCATCACATTTTCTGAAAACCTAAACATGTTTCTTTACCCTATGATGTATGACACTAAATATCTCTGGTAGATAATCATTCTGAACTAGAATATATGGGTTACCATGAGCTTGGCTTTGTTTTGATGCAGTGACACCATTGTAGAATTGACCAGATCGGAAAAAAGCATAAGGAATTCAAAATACTGATGCTTGCAGACTAGAAGGTTCAAAAGAACTGCCTTGGTTTGCAGAATACTTTCTGTCGTCTCCTCTCTATACACGCATCCTCATTATGCTGCTTCGCCTTCTTGTTGACATATGGGAAGTTAGATTGGATCCTCTGTAATATGTTTTACATCCAGAACAGTTGGGATGTTTTTAATATGTCCAGTGCCTTCTCTGTTCTGTCTTCCAATTTTCTTGTTATCCCTGGATTTCCATTCCCCCACCACCCACCTTTTTTGTTCTTATTTCACGTAATAACCACAAGGAAAAGAGGATGATGATTTTGTTATTATTTCACTTAATAACCACAAGGGGAAAGAGGATGATGGATCAATTGTCTCAGGAAAGAGTGACATATTTTATGATAACACTGGGCTACAGATATTTTTTCTTCATGATGTAGCTGCTGTTTCTTCTGATGCTTGTCATTTTTGTTCAATAACTAGCATGACAGGAAATTCTGGGAGTACCCAAAACTTTTTAGTAACATTGTCACCTTTCACTTGGCCTTAATAAAGATGTCTTAATACTATTGCTTCTGGACTTTTTTTTTCATAAAAGAATAATCCAGGAAGTCTAGTTTTATAAATATAGAAGCTTTGCACACATGCTATTTGCAAAATGAATGTAGAGTTAGCTATGTTAGACTAGGAAGCAAATGTGTCTCTAAAATGAAGTAGAAAACCATTTAACTCCTTCAACAAAGCAGTGTCCCAGCCCAGAAGAACAATGGATCAGCCTGAGAACCAGAGCCGACGGAAGAACCAGGTCATTCCTTAAATAGCTGGAGTGTCTGAAAGGCACAATCAGTATAAGTTGAGTGTAATCATATGAAAAATAATTAATAGTAAGAAATAGTGCGGGACACCAGTAAAAGAGCCAGCAAATATTATGTATTATATCATATATTATGTGATATATTGTCCCTACTGGCATTCATTCTAATTTTGGCCAGTTGATTTTAACCAGCTGATTGAACAGCAAAACAGCAAAACAAATCTCAAAACAAATTAGCCATTCACATTAATGCCAGATCAGAAAACTGAAGATCAGAGTTTCCGTATTTTCCCATGTACAAAACTATATTTTCGTCTAAAATTGTTAGCCTAAAAATTGAGGGTTGTCTTATACATGGAAGTAAGCAGGGAGAGAACTGTCCAGTTGCGAAACTGCCCAAACCTTGTCTCTACAAACAGTCGTCTTATACATGGGGGCATCTTATAGACAGAAACATGGGTAAATAGAAAAGGTCATCAGCACAGAGGATAATTTTAATCTCAAGAGAACCATATCTTCTCTCTTGGTGCCAATGTAAACTTGTAAACATGGGTTTGGACTACAGCTGTCAGCAGCCTTAGGTGGTGCGCACATCAGCCCATCCAGCTTCATGTAGCTAGCTCTGTGGTCCAAAATACCTAGAGGACATCTGTTTGGGGGCTACAGTTTCCATCAACCATAGTAGCCTCTGGTGACAGATTATGGGAATTCTAGTGCATATATGGCTGGAGGGCCAAAGTTCCCATCACTAGTGTACACCACAGACACATTATGGAAAGAGGCTCACAGTGAGTTCTGAAATATTTGTGCATGTTTACTTGTTGTGAAAAATTATACTTGCATTTATATTCCACACACATTCACTGAAACAGATGCAGGGTGAATGTTCAGACAAGTGTAGGCTCCATGAAAGCACATTATATAAAGCACAGGTTCTCAGTCTGTGATGTGCAAAGGAAAATCTGTACAGGAAAGCTTACAACTAAGCTACCATTGTATGCTTACATTTTAAAATGAATAATCATTTAAATTGTTAAAATAATGAAAGATGAGTGTGCATGTTATACCATCAGCATTAGAACACAAATGAAAATTTTGCCATCGTTTGCCCTAAATAATGACACACACACACACACACACATTTAAACCAAGGTCAATTCCCATGCTGTTCCTTTCGGACATTGTTTTGACATTCTAGCTGCAAAAAAAATGCAGATGTCCTGTGTGAATAAAGGGAAAACAGAATTTTGTGACATGCAGCACCTTATGCTCACAGTTATTGGTCAGTGAGTGTTTCATACTTGAAGCAGAAACCAAACAGGAGGCTCATACTTGTAAAGGCTCAAGAAATTAAAAATACAATTATTAGATACCATGCCTTGGAGTTCAGGCCATTTAATCTACCTCTTATTGGTTGTTTATTTAGAATATTTTATCCCACATTTCTCGTTAGAAAGGACCTAAAGCAGCCCAAGGTCCTTGGACAATCATCAGCTTGAGTTTATTTTCTTCACCTCCCCCTTTGGAAGTTAATTTTCCAAGCAAAAGATTTGGAGCCGCTCTATTTTGGAAATCCAAACAGAAACACTGCCTGAAAAGCAGGCAGTGTGGAAGTCAAAGTCCACTATTGGTTTGATAAATCTTATTTTTGTCCCGAGAGGACACTGTAAAAGTGTTCTGCTTATATACCGCCCCATACCACTACAAGTAGTCTCTGGGCGGTTTACAATTTTAATTACAGTGTGCAGACTACACATTGCTCCCCCCCCCAGCAAGCTGGGTACTCATTTTACCGACCTCGAAAGGATGGAAGGCTGAGTGAACCTTGAGCCTGCTACCAGAGATTGAACCCAGGTCGTGAGCACAGTATAGGTTATCCTTCGCCCCCATGGTCATTGTTTTCCCTGGTCCTGAGCACAAAACAGGAGAGGCAGTCCTGGGAGATTAACCCCAATACTGTGATTAATTCTGTTAATAAAATGGACATCAGACTTGGCCGGAAGTTGATTCTGCAGCTGGTAAAGGAGCGCCCAGGACCCATTACATCTCAAACTATTATTAGGAAGACTTTTAAAACATTTTAAAACACAGCTACACTATTAAATATTGCATTTAAATGTCTAAAATGTCTAAAAACCATATTCCAAAGCCACACACGTGTATAAAAGACCTTTTATGAGATCAACCCTCGGCTGGGAAGCCTGCTCAATTCTGTTGGAAATCTTAGAGAGGGTTAGCCGTGTTAGTCTTTTCAAGAATTCCAGACAAAAATCAAAGAAAAACAAAACAAAAGACACAAACATGTGGCACCTTAAAGACTTGAGATTCCCCCAACCCTGCAAGATGCACCATAGTGCGCTTCAAATTGCCAGCTCCTTTCCAAAAGAGGTGGCCACACATTCGGGCAGAGCAGCTCATTGTGGACTTTCATGAATTAATGACAATTACTTCTGCTTTTGCTTCTCTGTTTCCATAGTAGTGTCCTGTTTCGTAGCAACCGGGAGATACTTGAGTCTCATGTTCTTCCTGAGGCAGAAGGGGAACCTGGGTGGAACGACCTTCTGAGACTCAAGATCCAAAAATATATTTGCTTCCAGTGATTCAGAATATTGACTTGAATGTTGTCATGGTCGTGTGGAGGTGATATAATAGCTAAAATGAAGCTAGACATGTTAGTGTCTTACTGGAAAGCAGTAATCGAGACAACTATTTCAGTGTGAATACTCATCCCCGCCTTGGAATGTTGTTTACAAATGAAGGTAAATGATTTGGTTCTCTTGGAATCCTTGGAGGTGTTTCATAACTTTTGGACAGAGAAATAAGACTTTCATTTAAGACTTTACAATGTCTGTAGAAGGGGGAGGAGTATAGAAAAGGTGACATTTTATTTGTCCTAGTCATTTTATCTTTAAATTCAGTGGTAACTTGTATAAAGGAATTAATTCCTTCCAAAGGAAATTATGTTAAGCAAATTTTCCTTTATACAAATTTCTCATAGGAATGCATTGAAAATGGAGTAATCCCATTTCTATGTTGTATGGATTTGCCCCATAGGCGATTCTGTTAAGCAAATTTCCCCTATCTCCGGAATATTTTATGTTGTACAATTTTTTTGTTATACAAACTGTTATACAGGGGTCCACTGTATATGATTTTTGCTGGGGGGGAGAGATCTGCCTATTTATTTATTTTTAGTTGAACAACTTTGTGAATTTGAAACTTGTTCTGCGCTGCAATCAAAACATGTTTGGAAAAAGAGAGGTGTGAAATCAACAAGGTGTCGGACGGAACTAAGTTTAAACTCAGGTTATTTGGCATACGTATTCATTGTGTAAGCCTTCTTGGTTTACAATGTAAATCAAGTATGGGCAGAAATCTTATGAAATGGGCATATCCAGTGCCAGCACATAGATTTAAGGAATAACATGTTATTGTATTTTCCTTTATTACGATGTATCGCGAACTTCGCTAGTTGTATATTTGGCAACTACTTGATGAAAGTCATAGTTTTGTTCTGATCCAGGCAGCCCACTGTTGCCCTCCTGTCTCTACCTTTAAGAAGATGGATCTAGACCAACAAGGTAAATATTAAATAGGATATAGTTTACTACTGTCTACTGTGAATCAGATTTCGATCGTTTTCTTAAACGTTGTCAGGGCAATATTTAGCACAACTTAAAGTGTTGTCATCTGGATATGCTGCCCCCCTCCTGTGATCTCACACACAGATCCTGTGATCCACAAGAAAACTCCCTCTTTCTGAGGTGTACACAAGTATGTTGCTTGCTCGCTCCATGCAACCACAAATATAGTGTGACACTAAAGGTGTGCATACACAGAGAGGGGGGAGGGTACAAACATTTGCACCAGAGGCCAGGAAAGCTACTTACTGTATATACTCGAATATAAGCCTAGTTTTTCAGCCCTAATTTTGGGCTGAAAAAAGGGGCCCTCGGCTTATATTCGGGTCAATACTTTTACCCACTGAGGCAAGTGCTTGGGTCGGTGGTTAAAAGTCATTTTAAACACTGTGCGCCACTTCTCCTGAGCCCCCCCATGTTGCAGGGGAGTGGCCTACAATGTCTAAAATGACTTTTAGCCACCAACCCAAGCACTTGCCTCAGTGACTAAAAGTCATTTTAAACATCACACACCGCCCCCCAGCTCACAAAGGAGGAGTTGCCAGGCCCTGCTGCATTTCCCACCCTAGACTTATACTTGAGTCAATAAATTTTCCCAGTTTTGGGGGGTTAAATTCGGGGGCCCCCAACTTATACGCGGGTCAACTTATACTCGAGTATATACGGGTATTTTTGGACTATAGCTCCCAGAATTTCACAGAGGCAGTGTGAATAATCTCCTGCCATATTCCCAGCATCTTAATTCATGGATGTAACACCATGTTCTGTGGTAAACCACTTCTGAGATCTGTAAACCTAGAAATAAAAGGTTAAGTCAGAACTGACAGCACTTATCTATCTATCTATCTATCTATCTATCTATCTATCTATCTATCTATCTATCTATCTATCTATCTATCTATCTATCTATCTATCTATCTATCTAAAAGCAAAAGTGTTCTGCTTATATACCGCCCTATATCACTTCAAGTAGTCTCTGGGCGTTTTACAGTTTTTAATTACACTGTGCAGGCTACACATCCCACCCCCAGCAAGCTGGGTACTCATTTTACTAACCTCAGAGGGATGGAAGGCTGAGTCAACCATGAGCCTGCTACCTGGGATTGAACCCCAGGTCGTGAGCACAGTTTTTACCTGCTCTATCTATCTATCTATCTATCTATCTATCTATCTATCTATCTATCTATCTATCTATCTATCTATCTATCTATCTATCTATCTATATCTATCTATCTATCTATCTATCTATCTATCTATCTATCTATCTATCTATCTCTTTCTATACTGCCCCATTACTGGGAGGCACTATTATGGGTGGGTCACAAGCAGGGCTGGTGCTAGGTTTTTTTGCGCCCTAGGCGAGGGGCGGGGGGTGGGGCGGGTGGCAGGTGGGCAGGCGGGGCAGGGGGCGGCAGATGGGCAAGATGGTGGGTGGGTGGGGGAGGGGGAGGGGCAGCAGTGGGGGGGCAGGGGGCAGGGGTGGGGGCAGGGGGCAGGGGGGGGTTGGATGGCAGGGGACGGCAACGGGCACGGGGCAGCGATGGGCACGGGGGGCGGGGGGCGGACGGCGATGGGCAGCTGGCAGGCGGGGGGGGACAGACAGCAGTGGCCAGTGGCGGGGGCGGCGGGGGGGCGCAGGCTGGCCAGCGCCCTCTCTCCATTTTGGCGCCCTAGGCAACTGCCTAGTTTGCCTTAATGGAAGCGCTGGCCCTGGTCACAAGAGAGATAAAACTGAACAGAATTGAAATAACAGTAAATCCAATAACAACAGTAATTTAAAAAAACTAATAATGTTGCTTTTATAGCACCTCTCACTGATCACTTTTCCCTGTGAAGATTTTTAGAACCCTGCTTGGCTGTTCTTGGCTGCTCTTCAGTTGTACCTTAAAACTGATAACAGTATATACTGTCTTTTCTCATCTATAAGATGCCCCCATGTATACAATTCAACTCCCACTGTTCCAACCCAAAATCACCACTTCGCAAGCATGCAGTTCTCTCCTCAGCTTACTTCCATGAATAAGACAATCCTCAATTTTAGTCTTACAATTTTAGACAAAAATATAGTCTTATACATGGAAAAATACTTTGTATTATAAAAGAAGATAAAACTCGACATAATTATAGTTTGATTGTTCCTTTTCTTCACAGAGGCTCTGAATGCCATTGAGAATTCTGTCTACAGGACTGCTTTGAAACTCTGTGCTGTGCAAAGTGTCTGTCAGCGTAAGTCATTCTAGGCCATTTTTTTTTATTATGTGAGAGGAATTGTGTTCGTCTTTGTGCAGATACACTGGTATCTGCACTGCTGACAACTACCTGGTTGTTGTACCACATGCATGAGTTTTGTGGCATAGCCTATGAATATTTGCTGTTTGAGATGTAATTCCTGCTAAAGTTTTCATCCTGGTTTGTCCTAGCTATGCAGTGTTATATCTGCAGTAGTTAAACAGCAGAACCTAATGTCCTGTGGCAAGTATAAGGAGACAGCCTTCGAAGAGAGATTCAGCCGTCAGTCCAGGTCACTTAAGTGCATGAAGGATGCCATTTTGTTCTTTGCCTCAGGCAGCAAAATTCCACCGGCCAGGCCTGAGGAAAAGACACTAGAATAGAGAATTCTGGACCTGGCAATGGCTAAGGGTGGTGGAGGTGGTGGTAGGTGTTGGGGTACATTTCTTGGAGTAGCTGTATGAGTTACATTTCTGGGTTAAGATGGGGAGGGCCTCTGTAGCCAGCAGGAGTCAAAACTGAAACACAGTGGTACCCTGGGTTATGGACAACTCAGGTTGCATAATTTTTCGGGTTACAAAAGGAAGTCTGCCCGGTAGTCGGTCCGAAGTCTGTTGAAAATAATTTCTGCAAAAACTTGGGTTATGAATTTTGTAACCCTAGGTTACAAAAAAAAAAAATTCAGAAGACTTCCATTCCCAGGTTGCATTGCACCCCGTTCAGATCGGTTACAAAAAATGTCTGGTTTACAAAGCATCCCAGGGAACGAATTAATTTCGTAACTCGGGGTACCAGGTAAGAAGTTTTCTTTTGATAGCATAGAAGTGAACTTGTGGCCTGGTGGGCTTCCTCTTCCCACAGTTGATGTGACAGACACCTTCTTGATCCAGCACATCCTGCCCAATCGCCGGTGCCAGGCTGAGAAGCAGAGCCTCCTCCCAGTGGACCGGCTCTTCAACCTGCTGAAGGAGCTTTTCCAAAGAGCTCGGTTAGAGAAACCAGGGCAAGTAGATCCACAGGCCCCAGTGCTAACGCTGAGACTCTTGACTGCTGCCTATGACAGGTGAGGCAAAAACAAGTTCATTTCCATCTTATGGCTTCCTTATCGATGTGCATTTCCAAGTTCCTTTTTTATTAAAGATGCAAAAAAATCTACATTGCAAGCATTATATCTTGCTATTTTTTTTAATACTATATAGATCCAATCCCACATTTTGGCATTGGCCAGAAAGTTTAGCATATTGAGAATCAATCGGTGTTTGAGTTGTTAAGAGCCCAAATTCCTAGTGCTCATGATTACAAGAATAGAGTTGGACAAATATGAACCATACAGCACAATATTTTACATTACATAATGACCAAAGAGACTTTGACTTCTATTGAGTCCATTGAGATGGGTTTTAAACATACAGTATGTATATATTTTTTCCCAATTGTTTTCCCTGTCCTGTAATTTTTCTTCTCCAGAATAGCAACTTGCAAATCCTGTGCAGAATGTCTAAGTAAATAAAAATGATTTGAAACGGGTTTCTGCGTACTGCCATACCTGATGTCCGATCTTTTATGTCCATTGATTCTTTAGTGCAGAGACAGACCTGTTTGCTCTGTGTGGAATTGAGCGGGGGGTAATGGTGGCAAAAGATGACACAGATAACTACTCATTTCAAACTTGGACCCTGCACTGTGCTGAAATGTCCAGCTATATTTCCTTCATATATAGCAGTGCCACCTTACAATCCCACTGGTGATTACAGATATTCATTATCAGATTGTTCCAGCAACAATGCAGCTGCCACCATTGTAATTGTTTACCGAACAATGCTTCCCACGGAAGTCTTAAAATTAATTGCCAGCTGTGAAATGCCACACTACCAACAACTTGTGCTCAGAAAAAAGGCAGTCTCTTTATTAAAAATACAGGCTCTTCAGGCAATTGGTCCATGTTTAAATGTATAAATATTTGCCATATAAACAGACACTTGTGTCTGAAGAAGTGGGCTTAGCTACAAAATATCATATTAAAATATAGCAGTTAGCCTTTAAAGGGCCACAATGTGGGGTGTTTTTTTTGTCTCTTTTTTGTTTCAATTTTTGCTTGTTTTTTGCCTGACATGCTCGCACCGACTCACAGGTCTACCTCTTCTAAAACGTATTGTTTGTGTTTCAAGTCATGATCATTGTTATTACCTGTGGAACCGTGACCTGAGGGAAGGGTTTGGCCGCTGCATTTCTCCCAGTCAGATTAAAACAAACAAACAATGCAATGATCGGGTTGTGATGTCACTGATACAGCAGCTGTCGCTCTTCCTATTGTAATTCCCGTTCCATTGCAGGAATCGTGCGGGGTTCGTCCAGCAGGGATCCGCTGCAACTGCTCTGATTGCTCTCTCAGGAGATGCCCTGCTCACCAAATACAGAGGTATCTTACATTCTGTGGAGAATTAGGGGGCCTTCTTTTTGTGTAGCCAGCAAGTCCAGGCTCTGGTGGAAGTGTGCCAGATGAACTGCCTGCCTCCTGGGAATGAAAGGTGAAGAAGCAAGAGCATATTCGCCCGCCCACACCCCTCGTTCTGCTTCTGTGATACAGGATGGCAGATGCTTGCAAAGACCAACAGTACTGCCTAGCACACAGGGCAGTGCGTTCGAGGGAACTGAAGCAGACAGTTCCTCTTTCAGAGTGTGTGTAAGTGTATAACACCATCTGAGAATCCCAAGCCATACCACTCTGGTGCAGCCCCCACACAGACCCTGCTTCGCCTTGTGCCCCTTGCCCTCCACGTAGACCCTGCTGTCGCATTTTGCCCATGCAGTCATGCCCCCCCCAAAGTGTCCTGAGTTGGTTTTAATGCAAGGTGCATGGGCTGCAAACGCAGTGCTTGGCTTCAGAGGCGTAGCTCCGGTTTGGAGCACCTGGGGACAAAGTCAGTGTTTGCACCCCCTCCTGCCCCCCCCAATGGCATATCACCCACCCAGCAAGGGGGCCCTGATCCTGGGGGAATAGTGGGGGAGGGGAGAAGGGTCCCCTCTTTGGGGGGGTCTCCCTCCCAAACAATGATCTCCTGTGCAAACTGCAGAACGCAAGGAGAGCAGAGGCAAGGAAGAGTCCCACCTCAATGGGGGAGGGAGCGAAGGAGCCTTCCGCAGCCTAGGCAGTGGGGAGGGGGTGCTTCCTCATGCCGATAACTGAGGCGAGCCCTTTCAGCAGCGAGAGGCAAGTGGCGCACCCCAAGGCACCGACCAGCCAACTCTCCTGGTGTGACAGAAGGTGCTACCGGACCCCAAGGGACATGCTTGCCCTGCGACAACTGGCCCAGGCATGGCTGCTCACCTGCCCACCCTTGCTGGTGCTGCTGGTGCAGGTTCCCGGCAGCCCAGCCCAGCCTCACCTGGGCTCTGCCTCCCTCCCTCCCTCTGACTCGGCTGGGCACAACCGCTGTGCCCCCTGACGACCACCTGGGAGCTGCTTCACTCGGGCAGGAGTACTACCACGCCAGGTGCCGCCAGGGGAGCCTCTGCTGGCAGAAGGGCACACACGCCTTCCACAACGGCAAACTTGCACAGCTCAACCTCATGCACTACCACACTCAGCAGCACCCTCAGACCTCTGCGCCCCAGGGATTTTGGCCCCCCCCCCCCCCCCAAGCTACGCGACTGCTTGGCTTTCAGATTCCTAGCAATTTTACAAGCCCCGATCAGCTTGAAAACAAGAGGCAGTGCCTTCTTTTATAATAAACAGTGGGTTTTCTTTGTTTCCGTGATGTCCACATCATGGGCACAACGGAAGCTCTGGGTTCAGAGCCCCATTCAGTCATGAAGTTCATAGTGATCTTGGCCTGATCTCGGCCATCCATTCTCAAGCACCTTGCAGATTTTTGAGAGGATAAAATTGGGGTAAGAACAACACACTGTAGGTCATTCTGAGTTCTTCTGAGGAAGGGATAAATGTGGTAAGTAAAGAACAAATAATACTTGGCCTCACATTTATACTTTACCTCCAAAGAACTTGACCCTGTATACAAAGGAGTAAATACAGGGTCGTCGTCACTCCATCTGTATAATGTAGCCTGGGCTGAGAACGACGGGCCCAAAGTAATCTAGGGAGAATAGTGGGAATTTGAATTCAGATCTTCCGGGCCCAAACTGAATAGATTTGGTATGAGTCACAGCACAGTATGAGTCTCAAATTATTACGGTGTCAGGTACATTAGAGTTTCAAGTTATGGACTTCAAGAACGTACGTTTGTGTGGGGGGGATGCCTCAAGTCTCTGAAGATTCTGACTGGTTCCCTCTGGTGTTGGTCGCAGCTTTCTTTCAGCTTTATGCAACCTGCACAGGAAAAGGTTCCAACCCCAGCGCTTGTATTACTCGAAGCGGTGTGAAGAATCTGCTCACTGACTTACTCCAGGTAATTCAGCTACTGGGCCCTGGGGTAGGCCTAGCAGAGGAGTTGCACCTGCTAAAGAATGTAGTTTGGCTGCCCAGAAATTTATAAGTCTGGTGTTCGGTCACCATCTTGTCCTGATTTACTTCAAAATGAGCATTTTCAAAAACATCCGCCTTATCAGCTTTATCTGTTCAACAGCAGGAAAGCCAGTTTTCCCTTTCTTTCATCTCCCTACCTGTTATCTTTCCTTCTTCTTGTATTTTATTTATTTCTTTTTAGAGTGAAAATAAAGAAGAAACAAAGACAAGTGTTTTTGAATGGTTGGCACTAGATGTGAAAGGTGTAAACAGCCTGGTTTGAATGTTTCTTTAAAAATAACTTTCACTGTGTTTAAAATAGGCTCCCAAATTATCAGCAATAGTGGAAAGAGGCAAAATATTGATATCAGCTGTTTGTTTGTTTGTTTGTTTGTTTGTTTGTTTGTTTGTTTGTTTGTTTGTTTGTTTGTTGTATTCATATACTTTCCATCTGTCACAAATGCTACTCTGGGCAGTTTACAGTGATTTCAACATAAACCATATACAATAAAGGATTAAAGTTACAGTTAAAGGAACATGTACTCCTCCAGATGTTGCTTAGCTGGCCTAGCTAAGGTAAAGGATAAGGGATTATGGGAGCAATGTCCCAGTAACAGTTGGGAGTCAACCAGTTTCCTATCCCTGATCTGTTGCTTGGAAAAGCTACTCTTTTGGATCACAACTTCCAATAAGGCCCCAGACATCAGAGCAGCTCTGTCTGCTATATTGTGGAAACAGCAGCCTTCTCTTGGGGGGTTATGGTAACAGAGTTCATTTCCCCCTCTTCTCCAGCTCTTGGCCATTGTGGGAGAAAGACGGGACCCATCTAATGTGGAAATTGCAACGCACAGTTGTTTCCGTGGGGTGAGTTAAAATAATGCAACAGAGAACTTGAATCAGCAATCCCCTTTGCTGAGAGAGAAAAAAATGTGCTTCTGAGGACAACAGTTCCTTCACAGTTTAAGATACATCACTGGAGACCAAGAGTGAGATCACCCATATTGTGGTATTCTGGATTACTATGGGCCTTTTCACATGACCCCTAAGATCTGCTGGGCACTTAAATTCGGACCAGAGATCTTAGGGGTTTGTCGCTGTTCTTGCGTTCCCACCCCCTCCGCATTCCTGGCTGCTGGCTGTGTGAGGGGAGGGAGAAAAAAAGGAAGAAAAGAATGCCGCTCACCTCCATTCTGCTGTCCCGGCACTGCATTCAGATCTCTTAAAGGGGCGGGGGGCAAAAAAAGAACAAACAGAAGCAAGGAGAGCCAGGCAGTCACTATGTTATATCCACATCAGGAATTTTCACCTCCAGAGAGCAGGTACCTGAAAAGTGCGCTGGGACGAGCTTAGGTGGGCGTGGTCGCACTTAATTATCTGTAAACTCCAGAGCTTGTGGGGAAACAATTTTAAGCTCCAGAGCAGGGAGCCATTTGCGGCGGAGTTTAGGGGTCATGTACAAAGGGCCTATGTCTGGATATGAACACTGGACAGAGAAGGAAGATGACAGGGGAAAATGATTCATTTTTGAAATATGGTGTTGGAGGAGATTCCACGGGCTGTCAGAAAGACAATGTTTGTGCTAGATCAAACAGAATCTGAACTCTCCTAGAAGCTAACACGACTAAACTGACATGGGTGCCGCCTGGACGTCCCTCACTAGAAAAGGCAACAATTGCTGCCACAGCAAAAGACTATTTCTTCTCAGCCACACCCAGTGAGCCAAGAACCCAGTGTAGTCACTTAAATGAGAAGACACCACCCCCGCAGCAATCAGACATAATTTCTAAAGGAAACGATATACTTCTTCCTGCAAACGTACACTGTAAACAACCCTGTAATGATGTGATGTGACCCTAAAATGTGTGAGAGAGCAGAGTGAAACTGGGCATTTTCGTGCTGTTTACCATTTTCCACCAGTCCATGCACTGTCTATCTCCAGAGTAGCAGTGATATATATCTGATCATTTTCTTAATCCCTTTTTATTAGAGGCTTGAATGATTTCTACTTAATTCCATAGAATGCATAAAATGAATAGTTTCTTAGAGATCACAGTAAAATAGCAGAACAAAACAACAGCAGCAGCAGCAACAACAACAACAACAACAACAACAACAACAAGTATGTGGCTTATATCCCACCTTATAGTACATAAAGCATTGTCTGGGTGGTTTGCAAGTAGTTATGCAGGCTACACATTCCCCTCACCCCCCATTTTACCAACCTTGGAAGGAGAGAAGGCTGGTTCAACCTTGAAACAAAGCAAAGGAACTGGTAGATACACAGAAGTCAAAATTTGAATGGGAGACGGAGTCTCAGGATGTATAAAAGTAGAAAAGACCTTTATTCTCTCTTAATTCAGCCTTAAAAAGCTCTGGCTCAATGTGTTTCGGTGGGGCCTTCTTCAAGAGCTGAGGAAAACAAGATAAAAATTATAAAATTACATTTTAAATATCCTTTTCTAAAAGAAATACATGACTTAGGATTCATAGACACACTGCAGCACATTACTAAGTACATTAGACATGCCAGAATATATTTTGTAAAAGACCATAAAATCATACCGAGCTTTTTTCTTCTTTGGTCTTTACAGATCCAGACTTGATTTACGTTGAATACGCTGGTGAAAGGAACATTCATAAGCAGCTGTGCACAGTGTCAAGGGCAGTGAAATAATATTATGGGTGTTATAATAAAGGGAGGAAAGCACAGCTTTAGCACAGTATAGCACTTTAACTACTGCACCACGAGGTTCTGGGAGAAGCTCTTGGATACTCCAACTAATTTTCTTTCCACAGGAACTTTCCGCCTGCCAGCAAGATGGGCGAGTGGCAGGCATTCTTCTAGAGCAGTGGCTCCCAGCCATTGGGTCCCCAGGTGTTCTTAGAATAAAACTCCCACAAAGCCTTCACCATCAGTTATGCTGTTTTGAGATTTGTAGACCAAGAACATCTGAGGAACCAACGTTAGGGGACCACAGTTCTAGAGGGAGTGTTCCCGGAGGCGTGGGGGAGAAGTTTGTTTTAGTTTCTTTGAGCAAGTATTGTCCAAGATTCCATGGGAGCTTTTGGATCTTATGGAAGGGGATTTTTTTAAATCTGAAAAATCCCCAGAGTTGATGATGCCACCAGTTTTATGTGGTGTAACTTAAAGAACTGGATTTCAGCCTCTACATGTAGCATTAACCTAGAAGCAGCGCTCCCTCAAGGGTGAAAAACTTTCTTTATCATAGTATGCCATTTCCCCTCAGCTCCTTATCTTATAGTGAATGTGATTTGTTTGGTAATTGATTATCAAATGATAAACAAGGGCTTGGCTCACACGTCTGATCGCTGGGGCTTGTTGTTCTGATGAAACCCTGTTATGTGAGAGAAATCCAGTTCATTACACAATGGATGCCCATCACCCTGTAATGTTTCATTGGGCACTTCAGCTTATTGGGGAGCAAATACTTGCATAATGTTTTTCTTCAGCAGCGTTACTTTCAGTCAATTAGTCAAGTGCAGCAATGCCTTAAGGCAGTGATGGCGAACCTTTTAGAGACCGAGTGCCAAAACTGCGATTCAAGACCCACTAATTTTTTCGCAAAATGCCAATACAGCAATTTAACCTGAATACAGGTGGCTGTGAAAGGGTGAGGTCGGGTGCCCACAGAAAGGGCTCCGAGTGCCACCATAGGTTTGCCAACACTGCCTTAAGGTATTTCCAAACAGGGCCCCACAGAGAAGTTGAGTTCTTCTTTACTTCAGAACCCAGTCCTAATAAAGAACCAGACTGTGCCTTCCACCTGTTGTGACTGCGAGGCAGCCCTCTTGAACCACCCGGGGGGTTCTCTTCCAGGTTCTGAGTCCAGCCATTGGGGAGGCGAGATTCTTGGCATGGCTCCAATCTGAACCGGCGCTCCTCTGCTGGCTCCCAACCTGCCACAGACTGTCCGCAACAAAAATGGTTGTCCACCGCGTCACGTGCAACGTCTGCGGGAGGTTCCCTATCAGTGGACTAAGGTGCAGCTGACCTTTCTGGGCAGTCCGGTACAGTGGCCATAGGCCAGTTTCGTGGCCACGTGATGGATGGATCCTCTGAAATTCAGAAAGCTCATGGCCTCAGCGCCTGCCACCAGGTCCTTTCAACAATTGGTCTGGAAGCATGTGAAGCAACAGCAGGTTTCCCTTGAGCATCTAAAGCGGGAGTAGAAACTATGGAGCCCCCCCCCAGTCAATTTTAGCAACAGCTTCTAGATCCCTACTGAAGCCCACCCACCCCTCTCCCTCCCCTGCTGGAAAAAAATGGGGTGGAAAAAAGGAGTGTATTCTTTTCTGGAGCCTTGGGAACAAAGATTCTCCTTCTAAACGAGGTGCAGCCTGCCTACCTTTTGAAAGTCCCAGGGGTGGGGTGGGGGTGAGAGGATCTACACAATTCATAGGGTTCTCCTGAAATACCTCTTCACTCCCACCCCCTTTAGTGGCTTTCGCGTGGCTCTTCCCAGATCTTAGGAGAGGGTAGTCATAAACAATAAACTAAATTAAACACAGCGTGCTTTGAATCACAGTTTGGGCACTCAGTCTCTAAAAGAGTTTGCCATCCCTGCCCTAGCCAGTGACTAAGAAGGGACACAGCTTTGAAAAGTTGTGTTTTTGAACTACAGAAGGAATTCTCAACCAGTTTGTGGATTCTAGGTATTGGAGTACAAAAGCAGCATTTCTAAGCTCTGGCTGCGAGATTCTAGAAGGTGTCGTTCCAAAAAGTAACACATTTAAACTCAAGGTTTACGAAACTGCCTCATCTTTCCCAACTCCTTTAAAACTTTTAAATCTGTTTACTGTCAACAGTTATGAACCTGTGCGAGAGTTGGGATTTGAGGCAAAGGACTATTTGCTGTCTGTCTGTGACCGCGGTCATACCTGCATTTTCTGTGTCGTTTGTCGGTGAACTACGCAGTAAAAGATCACATGCTAACCAGGAAGAGAAGCAAATTTTGCTCCTGGCCGACCACGCCCCTCGAACAGCAGTTTCAGCAAAGTTTCCTAAACCACTGCCAGGGGCTGGATTTAGAAACTTTGCTTGAAAATGCTTACTTGTTTGCTTCTGTTGCAACGACAGAACACTAAAAATACGCAGTAAATTCAGTTTCTCCCCTTTCTACCCGGATTAAAAGACGGAGCCTTGGAAACTGGAGCCGGAAAGTAGGACAAAATGCGTAGTACACAGGTTAGGACAGAACCAGAATAGGAAGGTACGACGCAGAGGAGAGGACACCAACTGCTCATTAAAAACCACGTGACCACTCCCGAAAATAATACACAGGAAATTTAAATACAAAGGAAACCCAGGTTGTAGGCTCCCAGAAATGTAACTGTACCAATCTTTTTCACACCTTCATTTGTTGCAAGAATGTTGGTTCTGATGGAGTGTGGTTAGAAATTTATATTGAACTCTGAATGATGTCTCTGTGTACATACATATTATGTTTGATATGTCTCCTTCGTCACAGAATTAAGACCCCTCTGTACTCGCAGAGGCCTCATGGTTCTGTTAAACTCTCACTGATGAAGCTGATACTTCTTATGGATTTTTGGACAGGTATCGTTGTCTGAAGTGCCTGGACTTTGACCTTTGCCAAGTCTGTTTCTTTACAGGACAGCACAGCAAGCCCCACAAGAAGTCTCACCCTGTAGTGGAACACTGTGTGCCAGTAAGTAAGCAATGGGTCCTTCCTTCCTTCCTTCCTTCCTTCCTTCCTTCCTTCCTTCCTTCCTTCCTTCCTTCCTTCCTTCCTTCCTTCCTTCCTTCCTTGCATGTCTGACATATTGATATAGTTCTAGATTAATTTCCAACTGAAGGGAATTTATTATTTATTCATTTTATTTCTATACCGCCCATCTTCCAGCGGAAATCTGGGTGGTTTACAACAAGTTAAAAACAACAATATAAAACCAAGAAGAGAGGGAGAAAACCCTCGGCAAGAGGCGTAAAGGGGCAAAACGTGCCTGTAGGCTGGAGGGAAACTCCCCCCAGACTAGGGAGGGGGCCATTGTACCTGGACGAGGGCGCCCCGGAGAACAGAACCTCGGTCTTCTCCGGGTTCAGTTTGAGCCTGTTGGTCCTGGTCCATTTCAAGACCACCTCCAGGCACAGATCGAGGGAGCGTACTGCCTCCACTGCAGAGGTAGAAAAGGAGAGGTAGAGCTGCATGAGCGGCCTCATATAAATGTTAAACAGCATAGGGGAGATTGCCGACCCCTGAGGCACCCCACAAGGGAGTGTCCAAGGAGCTGACAGCTCATCCCCCAGCTGGACCCACTGGGACCAGCCGTTGAGGAAGGATCGGAGCCAGCAAAGCGCTGAGCCCCCGATTCCCTCCTTGACAAGCCGACCCAGCAGGTGGTATCCTGTCACATTGACTAGGTTTCTGCTAAACATTGTAAACAGGATGACTTTCTTCCCATCACTGCTTGGGAACAAAATATTTTGGAAAGGAGAGAGAAAAGTCTATGCCTGTCGTTCTTTTCTTAGAGCAGTGTGTACCAGTAATTTCACTCAGGCCAATTAAACACTTGTTTTCTGCCCCTTGATAGATCTTTATTGTTTGGTACCCTACATTGCAGTTGCTAAAAATATAGACAGGTACAAATATGTATTAAGGGAGACCCTTGAGGCATGAAAAATGTCTCTTTTTTATGGTCAAAGCTTGCCCAAGGCCACACAAGTATTGTGCAAGTTATCCTGCTTCGCTTCGTAACGGATCATCAAGAGGGAAACTATAGACTTGAGCTGCCAGTCTGGTTTATCAGCCGTTCAGCTTCTATCGTTGAGCACACGGCTTCTTTTGAGGAAACAGATCAACCAAGGGTCCCTTTGGGTAGTTTTGCCCTCCACTTAACCTTTTGGGCTGTGTCTTCTTTATCGCCACCCCCCTTACCCATCATCGTTAATGTTAATTTGGGCAGGCGTCCGCAATGGAGAACACAAAGCTATTTTTCCGCATCGTCCGGAACAATTTACAGCCGGGACGTTGCAAAAAGAAGGAAGCAATGAGAAGGGAGGCCTTGGCAGCAGCAGGAGGTGGAGACACAGCTGCCCACAGCCAAACACGGTGAGCGCCTTCTTCTACGTGTGTACGGTTTTAACTCTGTGAGCGTATTATCTTGTGACTGCAGTCCATGAAAATGATAAGCAGAGTTCGCAGACTGGAAGAAACCACCCAAAGGAACAAAAAGCTACAGTTACCAGCTAAAAGTAAAATATAACAACAATGTCTAAAGCAGGGGTCCTCAAAGTTTTCAAACAGTGGGCCGGTCCACCACGCCCCAGAGACCACTGGGGGCCGGACCACAGTCCAAAAATAAAAAGCCAACATGGAAAAAGGGGGGAGGGAGTGTGGGACCTTGCCATAGCCCTCCCACTTTGAATGCCCCATGAGCCAGCATGCTGATCATCTGGGTGGTAGTTGGGGGGAGTGGGAGAAGCGACATAGCCCACTGCTTTGAACTGCCTCAGCAATAGAAGCAACTGCTGAGGCTGGTTTGCTCGCAATGCAGGGGGTAGGTGGGGGTTGCAATTGGTCCCAAGGGCCAGATTTGGGATCTTGGGGGGGGGGCACATCCAGATTTGGGACCTTGGGGGGGACGCATCTGGCCCCGGGACCTTAGGTTGAGGACCCCTGGTCTCAAGCTTTCTTTAGTATATAATCATTCATAAGCCTTTGCTTTTCTTCTTTATAGTGTTACACACTTCCAAGCATCAGCTGGGGATGTGGAAGAAGTGGTGCGGTTCTTACAATTTTATTCGGCCTTACCAGAAACAGTCCTAGTTGTCAAAAAAAAAATTAAAGAGTCGGGAGTTTGCTCATTACTGCCCCAAATCATCTCCTCCTCTGCTTCTCCTTCCAGGCCCTGTTCCATTCAGTCTATCTCTTTGGGACAGCCAGTGGCTCCCATTCAGTGCTGCTCACCCCATACTGGTGGCACACAGCTGAGCAGCCCTTTGGATACCCAAGTGTCCCAAGCACCGAAGAGGGAAGACGACAGCAGATCTACGAGTCAAGATATAACTCCCAGCCAGGTAACTGAAGTCTGGATCATGGGGGCTCCCTTACGAAACTGTGTAGCCAGCAGGGCATTCTGGTGAGCCAACACTAGTCTCTCTAAAGTTTTCATGACCACAGAATTTAAAGCAACTGGTCTATAATCATTCAATTTCTTGACAGAAGATTTTTTTTTTTTGGTACGGGAATAATCAAGGAATATTTGAAGCAAGAAGGAACATAACACATCTCCAGTGATCTATTAAAGTGGTGGTCCAAAATATCCGGAGGGCCAAAGGTTCACCACCAATGGACTAGGGTTTGCTGTATCCATGTTTTTTGTTTTTGTTTTGTTTTGGCAGAGAGGAAGGCAGATTAGAAGCAGTCCCTAACTGGTTTGTGGTCCTGCTATAACATGAGACTTTAGTTTGCCTTGTCAAATTTTGCACAGGGTGCCAGCTAGGCAGCACAGAGTATAGCATATCTGTTTCTGCGCGTAGCCTGGCCAAGCCAGGGTTGGGCACCTGCCGGCTTCCCCCGGTTGCAACTGCAGGCACTTCCCTTCTGTTGCTTCAGGTTCTTCTCGCTGCTCTGAAGGATGAGTCGGCCAAAGCACAGGAATCCCTCCAGGCTCTTCGCCACGAGAGGAGGTGGGTGGCTGCGGATGTCTGTAAGGCCCTTTGTACACGACCCTTAAACTCCTGCCGAAAATGGCTCCCAGCTCCGGAGCTTAAAATTGTTTCCCCACCAGCTCCGGAGTTTACAGATAATTAATTGTGACCACGCCCACGTAAGCACATCACAGCGCACTTTTCAGGTACCTGCTCTCTGGAGGTGAAAATTCCTGATGCGGATATAACGTAGTGACTGCCCGGCTCTCCTTGCTTCTGTTTGTTCTTTTTTTGCCCCCCGCCCCTTTAAGAGATCTGAATGCAGTACCAGGACGGCAGAACGGAGGTGAGCGGCATTCTTTTCTTCCTTTTTTTCTCCCTCCCCTCACGCAGCCAGCAGCCAGGAGTGCGGAGGGGGTGGGAACGCAGGAACAGCGACAAAACCCTAAGATCTCTGGTCCGAATTTAAGTGGCCAGCGGATATTAGGGGTCGTGTGAAAAGGCCCTAAGTTGACCCTCCAAAACCCTGTGGGAACCGGAGAGAAAGAGAGGAACGCATAGGCTCTTAAGTGTAGTGAAACCCTTCATTCAGCCAGTGGCGTATTTCTGTGCTGTCCGGGAGCTTTGATCTTCTGCTGCCTCTTTGACTCAGCAGTAGGCAGGAGAATGTGGGAGACCAGGCTTAAGGATGGCACAGGGTGAGGGGGCTGCACTTATCACTCAGGCCCAGCTGCTAGATCAGGGCGCCAATGCTGTTCATATCACGTCTCCCTCAAAGGCTCAGCAAGGAGATCAATGATTACTCTTCCCCACGGAGGTGGCACTTTGACTGGCAATCTGAAATGAAACGGCAAAGGCTGGGAAGGGGGGAGAACATCGCACAGAACTCCTGGAACTGCAAGGAAAGGTTTGGGGAAGTGGCCACATTTCTTTCACCTTCATATAGGCCATGGCCCTGCAGACGATGTTGGGCTCCCTCCTATCATCCATGCAGGACATGACAGATGTTAATAACCAGCAACAACGTCAGCAGACTTGAACTTTGTTGGGCCCATTTCTCCCATTTCTTGAATCCTGATTCGGTCTTCTGAAGTGTCGGGCGTCCTTCCCAGCGTGATGTCTCCCACAAATGTAATGAGCATCATCTTTATAACTTCATCCCAGGCTTATATAAAATGTTGACTACCAAGTGATGCTAGAACCCGGTGGCACCTACTGGTCACTTCTCTCTGGGATGATGAAAAACTTGAGCACTTTGAGGTTATGGCCTGTCAACCAACTACAAATCTCCCAATGACACAAGAGGAGGGATATGTGGTTGCGTGGATGATCGCCTCACCTCTCCTAGCCCTCTCAGCACTTTCTGATCCCAGGTCTGTGACCACCATGACTTTCTTCGTAACTGCTCCCTTTTACTTGGGTATCGTCCACCGTGCCACTTTCATATCATGCAGGTCCCTGAAGAAGCAGCTGAATAAATGGAAGCGCAACATTCAGGTCTTTCACTCGAAGCAAGAGGCAAAAAACGGCACCCTGGAAACAAGGCTCCACGAGGCAATCGCAAGCCAAGAGCACCTCAAGACGGAACTTCAGCAAATAGGAATAGAAATGAAGGTACGGAAGAGGTCAAGCAGGCCCTGAGGCCTCTGACAGAACATTCACCCATAATTGTTTTAAGCTCCAGAAGACAAGAGCCAGGCGTAGATTAGAATCTCGCCAAAGCCGGCAGATAGACATGGGCACGACCAGAAAAAATGATGTTTCGAGTTTTCGTTTGTCGGAACGGGTCTGTTTCGGGTCGTTTCCGTTTGTCATGAAAATTTTCAAAAATTTGTCGTTTCCGTTTGTCGTTTGTCGTTTGTCGTTTCCACCGCGATTTAGCACGATTTGACTTCCCAGAGCATAGGGGCGTCCCACAATCAGGGCCGGTGCTAGGTGTTTTTGCGCCCTAGGCGGCAGGCGGGGCGGGGGGGCAGGCGGCGGGAGGGGAGGTGCGGGCGGGCGGCGGTGGCAGGGGGCCATGGGCGGGTGGTGGCCGCGGGCAGGCGAGTGGGTGGGCGGCGGCGCGGGCCGCAGGCGGGTTGCAGCACGAGCGGACGGGTGAGTGGGCAGTTAGGATATCACTTAGGATAGAGGTTCTGTTCTTGGCTTGCACCCCAAATGTGTGTGTGTGCAAGCAAATTGAAGTTGGGAAAATAGAAAATAAATGGTAGTATATAATATATTTTTAAAATAAATCCACACCTCCCACTCCCAGTCAAACCTCCCCCTTTATCCAATATCAGAAAAAATCCCCAAACTGCCAGAGAAGAAATAAAGAATAAACTGCTATTCCCTTCAGCAGACAAAGCTGCAGGGAATCAAAGAAATTATTTTCTAAATTCAATTCCCTCCCTGCCTGCCTAACTTAAATCCTAAAGCCTCCAGCCTCCCTCCTCAATCTCGATCGGATCACACCAGCACCAGCAGCCAGCCCTCCTCCCTCAACCACATCCATACACCCGACTGCGATTTCTGGAAGGTGCCTCGGCTTTTTATGCCCTCCCGAGACATCCAGAAGTGTCAGTCAAAAACCTGGCGATGCCATTGGTGGAATGGTTCAAAAAATTTGCATGGTCCCATCCCATGCCCAGCCCAAATGGGCAGGTCTAAAAAAAAATAAAAAATAAAATAAAATAAAATAAAATCAATACGACGTTTTATTGCTATAAAAACCCACTGCTGCTACTATAAAAATTCAGGCATTTAAAATAAATAAATTTCACATGTTTCTGTGGTGATTTGGTGTGTTTTTTGACCACGATTTCAAAAGAAAAATTGTGCTTGCCATTTTGGATCCCCCCCACCGCATGGCATGCAGCGAGACAGACGACGATGACCCCCCCAGCCTGGTGCAAGCAGCCCAGGACAGGAGAAGAGGGGGGGGAAAGGCCGGGGACCCCCCAGAAACCACCCCTCTGGTAGGTGGCAAAGCCTCAGGCAGGCATATTTTTGCCTGCTTTTTTGGCCGGGAGTTGGGTTTTTTTAAAAAAAACTTTTAAAAACTTTTTCTGTGCTTCGCATCGCGCGATCGCCATGATGCTACAAACGGAAACGAAAAACCTGACCAATTTTTTCTTTTTTCGGTTCGAGTTCGAGTTCTGATGGCTTAGTTATCGTTACCGTTTCCGTTACGTAACGGAAACGATAACCGAAAATGGAAACGACAATTTCGCCGAGTCGTGCCCATGTCTACTCAGAAAGGAGATGCTTCGTTCACTCCGAGAGAGGGGCTGTTTCTCATGAATGCACAAACAATACAAGGCAACTCAAATATCCTGCTTCGAATGATCAAGGAAGAAATTGTTTAACAAGGGCTGAAACACGTACAAGATGACCTATGACCCCACCTTCCGAAAACATTTTGTGACCTCCCCACACACATGGGGGCCTTGAGCCCCAGGTTGGCCAATATTGATCTAGGATGATGGACATAATGACTGAGCATCAAACAAGGCGTTTGTTTGTAGCGTGAGCAGCCAATGTAAATGAACAGATTCGATATCTCTGCTGCCTGTGGTTTTTTTACCACGATTTCAAAAGAAAAATTGTGGTCGCCATTTTGGATGCAGCGAGACAGACGACGAGGATGACCCCCCCCCCAGCCTGGTGCAAGCAGCCCAGGACAGGAGAAGAGGGGGGGAAAGGCCAGGGACCCCCCAGAAACCACCCCTCTGGTAGGTGGCAAAGCCTCAGGCAGGCATATTTTCGCCTGCTTTTTTGGCCAGGAGTCGATCGCCGCGATGCCACAAACGGAAACGAAAAACCCGACCAAATTTTTCTTTTTTTGGTTTGAGTTCGAGTTCTGACGGCTTAATTATCATTACCGTTTCCGTTACATAACGGAAACGATAACCAAAAACGGAAATGACAATTTCGCCGAGTCGTGCCCATGTCTACCGGCAGATAAACCAAATTATATTGTACTTACCCAAGGGAAGTTTCTGTTGTGACACAAGGAGTGGCTTTAGGAGGGAGTGTTTTTTTTTGTTGGGACCATGGCAGGAAGGGGAAGACCGGAGGGAGGGATAAACCCCAGTGCCCCTTCTGCCATGGCCCAATTGCCTGTTCTCTCCCCCGCCCACACAGAGATAATGGTTATTTCCCTTACCCTCCCCTCCTCCCTTATTCCAGTCACATGAAATACAACAGCAATGTAATGGGCTGAAACTAAGTCCTCAAATCTGAGGGAGACAGCTGAACTACAGTATTAGGGCACTGTAATGCTGCATCAGCGAGAGAGGGAAGGTGAAGGACAGCAGTTGGACATTCGTTGGTCGTGTCTTCAGAACTGGGACACCCCTCCTCTTCCACTCCTAGCTGATGCTAGAACTTGCTGACTCAGTGCAAAGGTATCTCTGTGTTTGCTGTGCATGTTTTCCTCCCTACCCTGGCCTGACTTGCCTCTGTGATAGCCCAAGACCCCAATCCTATGGCATCACAGAGACTCTCCTGATGGACATAAAAGTTTCAGGTGGTAAACTTACAGCCCATGGCTTTCACTGTTTTATTTATATTTTGTTGGTTTTAGTATTTTTAATTAATTAATTAATTTATGAGTATTTTTACCCCGCCTTTCTCCTTGGAAAAGGACCAAGGCAGCTTACAGTAATGAGGGATAATATACAGTCCAGTACAATTAAGACATATTTAAGTATTTGAGAACAGGGAATTGAGGGACATCTTACGGCATTATTAGACAACATTACATTAAAGGAGCATGGTTATAAGTAGTCATCAACACAAAGTCTATGTGAACCCATAGATTCATATAAAACACACATGGTAGTCCATCATTCAGGGAAAGATTACCTGAAGAGAAAGGTCTTTGCCTGTTTCCGGAAGGATAATAGAGATGGGGCAGTCCTGGCCTCTAGTGGGAGGGAGTCCCAGAGTCTGAGCGCAGCAGCCGAGAAGGCCCTTTCAAGGGTTCCCACGAGACGTACCTGTGAGGGTGGCAATACTGAAGTACGATACTGTACTTCAGTATTGCCTTATTTACATGTTTGTTCACCACCCAGAGTTCCCTTTGGGAAAGTCGGTGCAGTTAATAAGTATAATAAATAAATAAATAAATAAATAAATAAATAAATAAATAAATAAATAAATAAATAAATAAAGTGGTACCTTGTATAAAGGAATTAATTCATTCCAAATGAAATTATGTTAAACAAATTTTCCTTTATACAAATTCCCATAGGAATGCATTGAAAACAGAATGATCCCATTTTATGTTGTACGAATTCTCCCCATAGACAATTATGTTAAGCAAATTTCCCCTATCTCCGGAATTTTTTATGTTGTACAAATTTTATGTTATACAAGCTGTTTGTTATACAAGGGTCCACTGTAAATAAATAAATATCCTGGGTTCCACCCATTTCAAGTCGGCTTGCTATTCTGTAAAGATGGTTCAAGGAGCCAGGGCAGAGTGTGCCAGTGGTCACCGTGCTGAGCCGTGGAGCCAAAGTGTTGTAACACAACTTCCTCTTGCTCTGCCACTGAGGGCTTTCGCTCAGAGGCAAAGTACCGCACCATAGAAGGCTTCTGATTCCATTTCTGGCCTCTTCAATCAGAGGATTTCAGGGCGAGCTTCCCCTGAGCAGAAGAGACTGCAGAAGGATGAAAGGCTCTATTCAGCTATCGGTTACGAGGCCAGGACTGCCCCATCTCTGTTGTCTTTCTGCAAGCAGGCAAAGACTTTCCTTTTCAGGCAAGCTTTCCCCGAATGATGGACTACCTACTACAGGCATGTCCAAAGTGAGGCCCGTGGGCCAAATGCGGCCCGTTTTCAAAATCTGAGCAGCCCACAGCCTCTTCTCCCCACCAGCTCAGCCTGTCACACATCCCTGTCAGCTGGCCCCCTCCCTATTCCGGATGGAGGCGTTAGCTTGCAGTTTTACGGTTTGCCTGCCCTCCCTTGCCTCTGTCCATCCCCCCAGCCACCTGCCCAGCCTACCTGCCCCCCGGCTCCATCGCTGCAGTATCCTCCCTGCCTCCTTGCATGTTATAGAGACTTGTCCAAAGTCCAGCCCAGGGGCCAAACATGGCTGAATGGTTGGCCCACACACATTTTCACTTCACCAAATCGGGCCCTCCTTGCAAAAAGTTTGGACACCCCTGACCTACTATGTGACTTTTAGATGGATTACCATGCATGATTACAGTGACTGATTTCATAAAAACACCAGTGTTTTCCATGTTAGTTTCCACCCCCCATAATGGATTTTTCTTTTCTTTTTGAGCGCTCTTTGTAGCTTTCACGTTACCTTTTAATGTTCTAAGATGCCTCTTCTAACTCCCTGTTCTTAACTTGAATATGTTTTAAAATGTTCTGGCCCATATATTGTCCCTTATTATTGTAAGCCACCTTGGGCCCTTTTCCAAGGAGAAAGATGGGGTAAAAATATTCAAAATAAAAAAAAATTCTTTATGAGTCTAGCCTTCTCAACTATGCCTTTTAATATATCCAGTGTAGATGGGTTTTAGGATGTGGACAACTTGTGTCTCAGCAAGCTGACTCTAATCCGTGGAAGCTCAGACAAAACCCTTAAACATATCCAAGACGTCCTGGTGAACGTGTCAGTCAAGAATTTGATTCTCCACTAGTGGAACAGCAGCACTTACAGAGGCAGGCAATCCCGTGCTGCTACTCCAATGGCATCAAACAGTATTTGAGAGGGCCTCTTTATTTATAATGTTCCTTCCTGTGCATAGTAAATACAGGCAGTTGGAGATGAAGTTCGAGTCTCCTGCGTCATCCATTTTGGCCAGGAAACATTTGTGTGTGTGTGTGTGTGTGTGTGTGTGTGTGTGTGTGTGTGTGTGTGTGTGTGTGTGTGTGTGTGTTCAGGATCATTTTCTTAATTACATACTTGGAGAATACTTTCCAAGCTCATTACACATATTACATTTGAATCCTCGCCAGTTTTATAGGTCTTGTAGGACCTACTACCAATTCCAATACCTAATTAAATGCCATTGAAAAGGGCAGTTTTGCAATAGAACTGGATTTTCTGCAGACGGGGCAAAACATTTAGAAAATGCATCCAACAGCCTTTTCCATGAATTATGAATAAGAAAAGGAAATTAGTCCTGTAACATAGGCGGACTTGATACAAGCCCACAATGAAATCCACACTAGGATTTTTTGCCTCTTGAAGATTTGTTAGGTTGTTTTTATTTATCAAAAGACTTCTAGACTCTGCTTCATCCAGAATTTTTCTAATTATCTCATTGGCAGTAGCTATTAAATTTAGTACTGCTGTTATAATCTAATTAGCCAGGCATATGAGGTACTAAGGGGAAGAAAGGTGGGATGTGGTCCAATGAAATAAGAAGCAAGTTCTGAGACTCCAAGGGGGAACTTGGGAAGTGCTATTTCTAAGTGCTAATTGACCCTGTTCCCCATGATGGCAATAAGCAGTTTATTGTCATTATTATGTACAGCGTTGGGGGTAGGTTCTGGTAATAGGTTCGGCAATAGCTTTATTGGATCAAGTATGAGAGAGGTAAGATTTCCAGTTCCCGAGTGCTCTTGATCAGCCAAAGATGGTATAAAACCCGCAGTTAAGGCAAATAATCCAAACATTCGGTTGAAATTGGGTACCCATGGGGCTTGAACCCAGCAAAACATGATGGACTTGTCCCATATCACAGGCAGCAGAGATATCGAATCTGTTTGTTTACATTGGCTGCTCACACTACAAACAAACACCTTGTTTGATGCTCAGTCATTATGTCCATCATCCTAGATCAATATTGGCCAACCTGGGCGTCAAGGCCCCCAAGTGTGTGGGGAGGTCACAAAATGTTTTCGGAAGGTGGGGTCATAGGTCATCTTGTACGTGTTTCAGCCCTTGTTAAACAATTTCTTCCTTGATCATTCGAAGCAGGATATTTGAGTTGCCTTGTATTGTTTGTGCATTCATGAGAAACAGCCCCTCTCTTGGAGCGAACGAAGCATCTCCTTTCTGAGTAGACATGGGCACGACTCGGCGAAATTGTCGTTTCCGTTTCCGGTTATCGTTTCCGTTACATAACGGAAACGGTAACGATAATTAAGCCATCAGAACTCGAACTCGAACCAAAAAAAGAAAAAATTGGTCAGGTTTTTCGTTTCCGTTTGTGGCATTGTGGCGATCGCGCGATGCGAAGCACAGAAAAAGTTTTTAAAAGTTTTTTTTAAAAAAAACCCAACTCCCAGTCCAAAAAAGCAGGCAAAAATATGCCTGCCTGAGGCTTTGCCACCTACCAGAGGGGTGGTTTCTGGGGGGTCCCCGGACTTTCCCCCCCTCTTCTCCTGTCCTGGGCTGCTTGCACCAGGCTGGGGGGGGTCATCGTCGTCTGTCTCGCTGCATGCCATGCAGTGGGGGGGGATCCAAAATGGCAAGCACAATTTTTCTTTTGAAATCGTGGTCAAAAAACACACCAAATCACCACAGAAACATGTGAAATTTATTTATTTTAAATGCCTGAATTTTTATAGTAGCAGCAGTGGGTTTTTTATAGCAATAAAACGTCGTATTGATTTTATTTTATTTTATTTTTTATTTTTTTAGACCTGCCAATTTTAGGCTGGGCATGGGATGGGACCATGCAAATTTTTTGAACCATTCCACCAATGGCATCGCCAGGTTTTTGACTGACACTTCTGGATGTCTCGGAGAGCATAAAAAGCCGAGGCACCTTCCAGAAATCGCAGTCGGGTGTATGGATGTGGTTGAGGGAGGAGGGCTGGCTGCTGGTTCTGGTGTGATCCGATCGAGATTGAGGAGGGAGGCTGGAGGCTTTAGGATTTAAGTTAGGCAGGCAGGGAGGGAATTGAATTTAGAAAATAATTTCTTTGATTCCCTGCATCTTTGTCTGCTGAAGGGAATAGCAGTTTATTCTTTATTTCTTCTCTGGCAGTTTGAGGATTTTTTTCTGATATTGGATAAAGGGGGAGGTTCGACTGGGAGTGGGAGATGTGGATTTATTTTAAATATGTATTATATACTACCATTTATTTTCTATTTTCCCAACTTCAATTTGCTTGCACACACACACATTTGGGATGCAAGCCAAGAACAGAACCTCTATCCTAAGTGATATCCTAGCTGCCCACTCGCCCGTCCGCCCGCACCGCCACCTGCCTGTGGCCCGCGCCACTGCCCGCCCACTTGCCCGCCCGCGGCCGCTGCCCACCCATGGCCCCCCACCACCGCTGCCCGCCCACACCTCCCCCCCGCCACCCGCCACCCGCCCCGCCCGCCACCTAGGATGCAAAAACACCTAGCGCCGGCCCTGATTGCGGGACGCCCCTATGCTCTGGGAAGTCAAATCGCGCTAAATCGCGGTGGAAACGACAAACGACAAACGACAAATGGAAACGACAAATTTTTGAAAAATTTCACGACAAACGGAAACGACCCGAAACGGACCCGTTCCGACAAACGAAAACTCGAAACGTCATTTTTTCTGGTCGTGCCCATGTCTATTTCTGAGCAGGGATGACATTTTTACCCCATTAAATAGGCTTTTTTATGCAAATGTGAAGGGGGGTGTTACGGGTTAATAGACTATTATAAAATGGAGCCATCGCTCCAAAAAGGTTGGGAGCTGCTGCCTGAGATGAAGCACACTGACCCAGTGGCATAGCAAGGTTTGGGGGCACCAGGGGACAATGTTGTTTTTGCACCTCTCCGGCCCTCCCCAACCCCATCGCATCCACCAGCAAGGGGGTGCAATCCTGCAGGCGCGGGGCAGGCATGTGTGCGGGTGGGCATTTGTGTGTGTACGCACACGCCTTACCTCTCCCGCAGTGGCCCAGAGCAAGACAAAGAAAAGTTGGAGGAGCAGGAGGAGGAGAGCGCTGTAGCCACTGTGCTTGCACCCCTGCCTGCCTGCCTGCTTGCTTTGCTGCTCGCCTGGCACATGCCAGTGGGAGAGCGCAGGGCTTCGTCTTCCTCCTCCCCCTCCCCCTCCAGGCACCCCCTGATTGCTGCGCCCGGGGCAGATGTACCCTTCTGCCTCCCCCACATACGCCCCTGCACTGACCTCTTTATAGGCTTGCAGAAGAAAGAGGCGGAGCTAAGTGGCAGCCTTCATGCCAGCAGAGAAGGGGATCATACTTAAGTGTCACACAGGGTGGGGGGAAATCTTGCAGCCAAGTTGGTAACTATACCTAATAGCTGGAAGAGGTGAAATCCTCATTGAAATAGTGTTGTGGAAAATTTTCCTCTGATGATAGCAGAGCTTGCCCTGGTGGACGACCATGATGTTTCATATGCAATGTTATCCTGTCGGCAGTCTGGTTTCAAGGGGATGGGTATCACACCTGACTATTTTTTGGACCAAAAAACAAAGCAAAGTGTTCTGCTTATATACTGCCCCAGAGTACTTCAAGTACTCTCTGGGTGGTTTACAATTTAATTATGCAGGCTACACATTGTCCCCACCCCCAGCAAGCTGGGTACTCATTTTACTGACCTCGGAAAGATGGAAGGCTGAGTCAATCATGAGCCTGCTACCTGGGATTGAACCCCAGGTCATGAGCACAGTTTTACGTGTAGTAGGCATTTAACCACTGCGCCACGAGGCTCATTTGCCCGCCTGCCCCTGTTTCCCCCCCTACATTTACCTGATGACAGGATGTGAGGACTTCAAAAGCCTGTTTTCTTTCTAATTCTTCAGTAATCCAAAGAAAAGGATTACCCAGCACATGTTCCTATGAACAGATCACACAGTTACTTTTCCATTTAATGTCAAACAAATAACTTGTTACATTACTTGTCCTGCTGCCTGTTACCCTTTTTGTTACCTTTTTTTTGGGGGGGGGGGAATGGGAATATTTTGGACAGATGAAAAAATATAACATTTGAGAAACTCCAGTCAAATAGATGCTAAAATATTTAGAAACTAGGGGGAAACTGCCAGTCATGCCAGCAGAGATGTTATTTGTGGAATGTGATGTTTTGTCAATATTTTCTCTTTCCTTCGTAACACATTTAGAAGATCACTTTATGTTGGAATAAGCCCTTGGAGAAGACTGTTCAGAATGGATCTGGTGGCCCTCCACTGAAGCTCATATACTCAAAGTTGTTGAGACACAAGTCCCTGGCTATTTCCTCTTCCTGTTCTGAAAGGATACAGCTTCTGGAGCCACAGGCCCGTCTTCTCGCCGGGATCCCCAGATCACCAGAAATTGCACAGCAAGCAGAGTGCTTTCAAAATGGCAGCCATGAAGACATTCGCCCTGAAAACCCCAAGGAGACCAGGGCTCCTCTCACCAACCACCCTGGAGATCTAGAGCCTGAAACAACCAGAGGCCATCTCGGCAGGAGAATTGAAATCTCAAAGTCTTCTCCTCCACCTCCTGTGACGAAGGCGCTCCTGGGCAAAACCCAGGCAGAGCAGGAGGAGGAACTACAGCGGTTAATGATGAAGCTGAAGGACTCACTGTCTTTTCAAGTAGAGCCTGGTAAGAATCCCATGTCTGAAAGGCAATGGGTTTGCTCAGCCAAACTGTAGGGCAGTTGGTGGTGTGTCACCTTTTGGGCTGGATGTTTGATTTCATCGTGATTTGCTGTTGAAGCAGAAGTTCCCAAATGTTGCTATAGACCAGTGTTGGCAAATATATGGCACGGGTGCCAAAGATGGCACTCGGAGCCCTTTCTGTGGGCACCCAGCACCGTCCCTTCACAGCCATCTGTATTCAGGCTAAATTGCTGTATTGGCACTTTGCAAAAAAAAAAAAACAGTGGGTTTTGAATCGCAATTTGGGCACTTGGTCCCTAAAAGGTTCGCCATCACTGCTATAGACTGAGAGCATGACAAAAAAAAGAGGTGTTCATTGATGGACCATCCATGGCATTGTGGGTTTGTCAGCCTTTAAGATGTCAAGATCAATCAAGGTCAGAGTTACCCTCCTCTATTAAAATAAATACCAGCACTATTTCTTTTGCTTTCTCCTAAAGTTCTTACACACCAAAGCAAGTGGGTAGCGATACTTCTAAGCTCATCCCTAGACCTCCCCCCTCCCCAGCCATCGCCCACCCACCCACCAGTCCATCTCTGCACCCTCACCTATCAATTGCTCTATCTTTCCAGCTTCTCTCTCCCACCCACACCCATCACACATCTGTCCGTCTGGTCATCCATGCTTCTTTCTGTCCAACCCATCCATCCCTTTTCTCCCCCCCCCATGTGCACATGTGCATGCACACACACGTCTACACATACACAGAGCTGACACCTCGCACCCTTCCTTCTCCCGAGACATGTTATAGGAAGGATAACTTTTGACCAGATTTGAAACTGTTCATCCAGTGAGAGCTTGTAGAACCACTGGAGCCAATGACCTAAGATGTGGTGGTGAGGTGCTCCAACACGGGAGGCATTCAAGAAGAAATCTGGACAACCACCTGGCATGTCTCCTTTGATTTGTATTCCTTCCTGTAGTGGGGGGGGGTTGGACTTGGTGGCCTTGTAGGCTCCTTCCAACTTCAGGAATGTACAAATCTATGATTCTATGACTTGGCTCTACCTACAATGCCAAAGAGGAGGTATAACTTGTCAGGAATATTCTTGTGTGAGTGAGTTTTTCAACTTGCAATTAGAGGTATGGAGTCCAGCTGTGGACTGAAGCAAGCTTGGTAAAGCGGCCTTGACAAGAAGGCTAATGTACAAGGACAGTGCAGCGTAACTCAGAAGCGTGGATGAGAGAAGCACTATGACATGTGATGTGAAAGTAAAGAATTGTTTGGAAAGAGGTATTATATATACCTTATGTATTGCACAATATGTTCTTGCTGTTTAGCCAAGGCTGTTTAGCCAGTAAGCCTGATGTGTTGACTGTGACAAGGAAGAGTAGCTGGATTATTTATGCTACTGGATGTAAGTCTGGAAACTAATGGAACCTGTATATATTTTGTAAATAGACTGCAATACAAAACCAGCAATGGAGTCTGTCATATTTTGCCTCGAATCCTTGACATTGCTGCAACTCTGCTTATTGAGGTCAACTCCTTATAAATTCCTTGACATAACTGATGGCATAGGCATTCCTGTTGGGGCTCACTGCAAAATCGTCAGAAAGGTGGTAGTTGACACTTTCTGGCCAAGTCCTTAGATCCGGTACTGAATAAGGAAGGATATAAAGAAGAATCTGCAATCTCCCAGGATGAGTGTGTTGAGTTGGGAGTCAGTGCATGAGTTTCAGGGAGAAACAGACCACCACCACCACCACCACCCGGAAAGCCCTATTGTGAAAACCCTACCGGAATGCCAAAGTTCTTGGCCAGCCAGGGGAGATCTGAGCATGCCCCCACTTACCAGTTGGCAGGTGGGGACATGCACAGATGTCCCCTGGGCAGCTAACAGGCTGGGGAAGAAAAGAACAAATATGGCAACAGCTGAAAACAAAGTAAACATAGGTGATTACTTCACGTCCTTCCTCGTTCCGAGATTACGTTCGTGTCGTGATAATGTCGTTTGCGGTCACATGGTCTTGTCCTGGTTCTGTCCCTGTTTCCATTTACCCATGGGCGTGATTGATGGTATCGTGACGACTGTTACTTCACATCCTTGTTTCGTGACATCATCTGTACTTCCCTGCCTTCGTTCCCCCCCCTTTTTTTTGGTCCAACCTTCCATTTTTCGATATTTCGATTCTCCGTAACTTTGCCTTTCATGCGTTAAGCAGCAAAGTTCGAGGTTTTATGCCTTCTTCCCTCTCTGAGATGCATTGTTTACGCCATTGGGATTGTACTGGAGAATGCAACTTTGCACTCCTGCCACTAGATGGAGAATGTGCACGTTGCGTGACAAGCCTTACTTCATGGGCACTTGTCTCGAAACAGGAACTGAGACAAGAGAATTCCCGAGGTCAGGGAGAGGTATGGCTCATTACGCTTAAATCCCAGTTCAGGGGGCGTGGTTGGGATGAGATTCTGCTGTCACGCAATGGATGTGGAGTAACATTTTCTCGTACCAGTCCCAAGTGGGACCATGACCCGCAGTGAGAGGGACGTGAAGTAGCCGTCATATAGAGCAACAGGAAGGGGGTAGGGGGCAGGCTTTGGGGGCAAGGGGGAGGTTCAGGTTTGTTTTGTTTTGTTTATAGAACTGAGAGCTGTACCTGCACTCAAAAAAGCTTAATATCCATTGCTTTGTATTCATTGCTGTCTCCAGACTTGACAAATACTAAGTGACAAGTATTAGATAAATCAGCCATTTCTGACAAACAATTTGCTTTTATTATTATTCGTCCGCATCTCTACTCCCCAGCCATTGAATCTGCTGTCTGGAGCTGATAGAAGTGACAGTCCAGCAACATCAGAACAGCCTGACATTCCTATTCTTTCTCAAAAGGATAGAAAGCTCTCCAGAAGAGTCCCTGTGTTTTTGAAATATCCATTTTTATTTTCCTACCATGCATCCATGCCTGTGCATTTGGTGTGCCTCCAGTTTCCTGCCCAGCAACATCTGGGGACTCATGGTTGGGAACCAATACCCGGATTTTCTCCCAACTGGACTTTCTCTACTCCCTGATCCTCTACAGCAGGCATGTCCAAACTTCGGCCCTCCTGCTGTTTTAGACCACAACTCCAGAATTCTAAGTATAGATTGCCCATGAAAAAGGACTGTGGGAGTTGCTGTCCAAAACACCTGGAGGACCGAACTTTGGACATGCCTGCTCTACAGGATCTTCAGCTACCAGTGGCCCTGTGGGACAAATCCTGATGAATGTCAATGGGGCTCACATTGGCTTGTTGTTGTTTTGCAAATTTAAATTTGCAGAATAATTTAGAAATTGCAGGAGTCCGAAGCTCCCTCCCAATCAAGTCTTCTGTTTTGACGGTCCCAAGCCCCACCATTAGGCAGAGGGAAGCAGCAGCCTCAGGCATGAGATTTTGGGTGGTACAAAAGGGGTGGCAAACTCTTAATGTATGACTTTATAGCCAGGTTGAGGGAGAGGACGGCATTGGTGGGATTTTCTTGGATCAAATGCCAAGGAACTGGGCTGGCTTTGGCTATTACAATAGCGTGGTCGGGAGGAGGGTTGCCCCTTGCAGCAAGGCCTCAACCTCAATTTGAGTTGGGCAAGTCCTGTTCCTGGATTTGCCATTCTTTTGATGCCTGGAAAGACTTCCCCTTGCCCCAAAAGAATTCTGAAACAGTGATCATGCGTTAGCTGCATCTTTTGATTACAATGCTTTGCTTTTCACAGGGGGACAAGCAGATGTGCTATTTGCTCAAAGGTACACTGATTCCACAGCTTCTGCCTTTTTCTTTCTTTTCCATGTTTCAGGTCACCCGTCTGGTCTCAAGCAGGAACTGCTGACTGGAGCCAAGCGTGTTTCCCAAGCATTCTCTGATCTCATCGGGCAAGTAACCTTGCCAATTGGAAAAGGTGAGGGCGGAAGTGATGTTGGTGTCCTGGACCTTCCTGCCCGCCAAGGTAAAGACGACAGTGACAGAACATGCTCTCCCCCAAACAGTGCATAGATTACTCAGGAACCAGCTGGAGGGCTCATAATTTCCCAAGAAGAGTGAATGAAACAAAACCATCCATGTCTATGAAGATGCTCAGTGAGTTTATCTGGAAGATGAGTCATGGCAACTGGACTTCTTTTCTTGAGAGACTGAAACGTTTCACTACACATCCAAGCAGCTTCGAAGCAATAATCCCATGCAATAATTCCTCTGGTTTTTGTCTTCCAGCATTTTTGTTGACCAGCATTCATTCGGCATAGGTTTTTGTTCAACTCAGTGTGCGTAGGTGAGGGTCAGTGCAGTGGACAGAGCGATGGATTAGGACGCTGGAGACCCGGGGTTCAAATCCCTCCTCAGCCACTGGGAAATTCACTGGGGTGGGGGTGGGAGTACTGCTAAAGCCACCCTTTAAATGTCTCTCACACACTGAAACCTACCTAGGCTTGTTGTCCGTTGGGTGTGACTTGGTAGCGCATAACAACAGTGAAGTCGACAAGCTGATGATACAATGCATGTACCCATGTTTGTCAAAGCAAAAGCAAAGACCAAGTGATGGTCATCAATTCACGCATGCACTGTACAAGATTCTATGTAAATATTAAATGTGAGATGGTTTGACACGGAATGCTAGCTTCAGTCGCAACTTGTAGCTGAAGCTGGCATTTCATGCTCAAGGATTGTATATTGAATATTTATATGAACTCTTTGGAAGTAGATGCATGAAATGATCATCATTTTTAAAAGGAGCCTGACAGATTTGGACTCACTTATCTGTTCTAGCAAAGCTATTCAGTAACATCATTTAGAGGTTCCCCTCCTGTTAAATTAAGGTACTTCCTCGTCGATCCATTTGTTTCATTGAAAGTATCAGAGCACATAGTTAATTATTTCCTGTTTGTTTCAGTCAGACTTAAACACGCAAAACAGTGCCTGGGTTTTTTTTTAAAAAATAGCTTGGGCAAAAAATTCTAGAGATTAGCATCAGAGTAAAGATAATGTCCCAAACCTTGTCATCAATTAGTTAGGGGATTTGTGTGTTCATTTGCTTGAGAGATAAATGATGTGAACAGTATCTGCATATATAGATATCTTTAATAAATATCATTAGAATATAACACAGAATTCATATGACTTATTAGCCATTATTATCTGAATCATTATCTGTAATATATAACCTGTCTGATACATCAGTACAACAACAACTTCATGTTTGATTTTTTACACACTACTATCTAATATTTGATATACCCTAAAGCCAGGTGCCTCAAATTATTCATCACATATTATCAGAATATCACACAATATATAAAGCTGTGTCTTTTGCCTGCCTGTGGAGATGGCGGGGCATCATCCAGCAGGATGAGCCTTCCCTACACTGCTTGGACAATGAGATGCCAGGCAGGGGTTACTTGTGTGATGGAGTAGAGGGCACCATTGCCACAAAATGTCTCAGGGTACTCCCCCTTTCCCATTAACAAGTTGCTTGTGCTACATATTGAATTACAGTAATTGCTTTAATATGCCTCATTTGTTCACCCCCTAGTAGTGAGTTTCCTGCTTCAAGGAGCAGCGCCCCCTACTGAACCGTTGTATGCAATCCACCATGAGCCTTCAAAACCATGAAAAACAAACTCTAGCTATAAGGGAGACGGTCAAGTAAATGTCTCTGGGTAAACTTGGCTGAAGAGCCTTCATAATTGACACCACCCAGGGTCGGCACGTCCATTAAGGCAAACTAGGCAGTTGCCTAGGGTGCCAAAATGGACAGGGGGCGCTAAAATGGACAGGGGTGCTGCCCAGCTGGCTGTCCCCCCGCCGCCGCCGCCGCTGCCAGACCCCCCTGCCGCCGCCGCCCCACCCCCTCTGCCGCCGCCTCCGCCGCATCCACCCGACCCCCCCTCCCCGCCTCCCCACCCCTCGCCTAGGGCGCGAAAAACCCTAGCGCCAGCCCTGACACCACCATAAGTGACTGCAAACACCAGGGAGGTGAAATCTGTTGAGTAGAGATTGGTTAGAGATACAAACATTATCTAAAAATGTTTGCATCTCTAACCAATCTGCCGCTTTGTTAAACCTGTATTGTCTGTTGCAAACAAACAAAACGCCCCTGCCTTCCCCCTGGGAGAAAGTGTTGATGGAACGGATGACAGATGACCAAAACAATGCCATAGATTCTGGGAAATGGTTTAAATCCATGCTTTCACTCTGTCCTTGAAAACATGGTATCTCAAAATTAAAATCTAGATGGGATTGTTGTTTTAGATCTTTGATCAAGTCAAAAGTTACAGCTTACTTTGAAGAAACAATTTAGGAAAGCTTAAACTACAGATAAGAATCTTACTGATATGCCATCAATATTTCACATTGTACCTGACAATGAGTCCCATGTTCTCCCCACTGGGGATCCCTTTAGTGCACAGCGGTGGGGTTCAGTGGCCCAGCCTTGTCTTAAGTGTCCAGTAAACTCACTTCCAATTGTGAGAAATCAGTCTTTTTGGTCTGCAAAGATGCTTAGTCATCCAGATGAGTTTATCTGGAAACTGAGTCATGGCAACTGGACTTCATTCTCTTGAGAGATCGAAACGTTTCGTCACTCATCCAAGGTGAAGGACTGATGAAGCTGCTTGAATGAGTACCAAAACATTTTGATCTCTCAAGAAAAGACGTTCAGTTGCCATGACTCAAATCCCCGTCTTTTTGGTGCTAAATGGCGTAGGATGCACCAAAGCGACTTGTTACTCCTGGAAATGGGTTCCAGAGGTGGCAAATAAACACTTTTAGCTCAGGGAAATTTGGTGGTTGGGTCTCCCCATCTGTTTCTGGAGGCTGGGGCAACATGTGGTCCTCAGGTTGGATTTTGTGCACTCCTGCCTTCACGATCACCAGCGGCATAATTATTGGGCTAAAACCGATGGAATGAAGAGTGGATATCTGTGGTTTCCAGGTCCACCAGCTCCAAATGGTCATGCCCTGGTTGGAAGAGTCTTCATCAGGAAGTGAGCCAGTGTCCCCACCAATCAGTCATCCACTGGCAACTGAACACCAGATAGAGCTCTCACGTTCACCCTGACCCAACGAGGTGAGCTCTGCTTCAGAGTCCAAGGTAGAGCAACTCTCAGTCTCCTTTCTTTCTTGAGAAAGAAGTAAGAGGGCAGGGTTGTGTGCTGCCTAGGAGAGGTGCTTGGGAATAGGGTCTCCTTCTGAGTAAGAGCCTTTGAGCTGCTACACCTGGGTGTTGGTTGGAACTGACAGTTCCTGGACTGAGCAATTAGCTGAAGTTTGAAAAGCTGCTGAAGAAAACACATCCACCGCTGCATCCCTGATGCACTTGCTCACATTTGCCCCGGGCTTGCTGTACAACTTTATAGTTATGGACCTCCTTTTGACTTCTTCTCACCTGCTGTCTGACTATATGGATGTCTCTTACTGGCATTGTTCACAGGGTACATGAGTGTGTGCGTGTAGCTTTCCCAACCTGATTTTGGAGTGTTAGGCCTGGGTGCTGAAACCTTCCCCCCCCCCTGAAATCAGGGCAGACAGTCTCATGTGTGTGTGTACACCTCCCTACTGTATCATTAGAACCAACGTAAAGCCAGTGTAAAACCACCTACGGCTCAAGGGAAACAATTTGATTGTTGCTTTTTTAAAATAAAGGACATGCACGGTTTCAGCAAATGTTATAGCTGAGGCAACTGATGCTGACCCCTAGTATGGAAGCTGTTTGATGCATAGTGGCCACAATCAGTGGTCTTCCAAAAAAGGAATGCCTCATCTGAGCATGGGAGGGAGCCTTATCTCTCAGTTTCAGAATAAGGGACATGTACCAGACAACCCACCCACCTCCGTTCCATCACTGGTTCTAAGGTACAAGCAAACCATTTTGGTCAATGGGCAATTTTCACAATGGAGAGAGGTGAAAAGCTGTGTGTCCCAGGGATCTATCCTGGGACTGTTGCTTTTCACTCTGTTCATAAATGACCTGGAGAGAAGAGATAAGCACTGAGGTGGCCAAGTTTGCGGATGACACAAAACTTTTCTGGGTGGTAAAAACCAGAGAAGACTGTGAAGAGCTCCAGAAGGATCTCTCCAAACTGGGGGAATGGGCTGCGAAATGGCAAATGTGTTTCAATGTAGCAAAATGTAAAGTAATTCATATTGGGGCAAAAAAAAACACTCATGGGCTCAGAGCTACCCGTGACAGATCAGGAAAGAGATCTTGGTGTGCTGGTGGACAAATCAATGAAGGTGTCTACCCAGTCTGTGGCAGCGGTGAAGAAGGCCAATTCCATGCTAGGGATAATCAAAAAGGGTACTGAAAATAAAACAGCCAACATTACAACATTGTACAAAACGATAGTAAGACCACACCTGGAGTATTGTGTACAGTTCTGGACACCGCATCTCAAAAAAGACATAGTGGAACTGGAAAAGGTGCAGAAGAGAGCAACTAAAATGATTACTGGGCTGGGGCACCTCCCTTATGAGGAAAGGCTAAAACATTTGGGGCTCTTTAGTCTGAAAAAAAGGTGTCTGAGGCGGGATATGATTGAGACGTACAAAATAATGCAGGGCATGAGTAGAGTGGATAGAGGGATGCTCTTCTCCCTCTCACAAAATACCAGAACTAGGGGACATACACTCAAATTGAGGGCTGTTAGAGTAAGAACAAAAAAATAAAATATTTTTTCACCCAGTGCGTTGTTAGTCTGTGGAACTCCCTGCCACAGGAGGTGGGTGATGGCGTGTGGCCTGGATGCCTTCAAAAGGAGATTGGACAGATTCCTGGAGGAAAAGTCCATCACAGGTTACAAGCCATGATGGAGATGTGTAATCTCCAGGCTTAAAACCAGGTTCCTTCAAGGGCCAGATGCAGGGGGAGTGGTATCAGGAGACAGAGATCTAGTCTCGTGTGCTCCCGGACGCATCTGGAGGGGGCCACTGTGAGATACAGGAAGCTGGAGTAGATGGGCCTTTGGCCTGATCCAGCAGGGCTCTTATGTTCTTATGTTCTTATGCCTTAAGGACAAGATATGAGGAGTGTGCTGCCTTTTGACTGTTGGTGGGCAACTGCTCCAGGCTGTATCTTTCAAGAACCACCCATTCCTCTATGGGCTTGATCTATATGTCGTTGTGGGAGAACAGTTTGTCTTGCGGTTCATGGACAGAGGTTGGTTGGGTAGCTCACATTCATTGGCACATGACTGTAGTTGTACAGGGTGATACCAGGAGCTATGCAGTAGATCATCTGTTCTCCGAGGATTAATAGGATGCAAATTCACAGTTATATTTTGCTAGGATTTTACTCATTGGATACAGACATTCATTTTCAATGAGAAACTACTTTAAGTACAATGGAAAGCAAAATTCAAAGTATAGCAGTGCTTTAAAACAAACAAATGGTAGAGCTCTTAAATGTGTTCGTTCTTCATGTTAAAGTATCCACTAATTCTTCTGAGTAAAGTGGGCTCACGCTTGTGAAGAAGGGGGCTTATGAAGTCTTCATCAGTGTTTTCTTCTTCCTTATAGGAGTTGTCTGAATTTGTGAAAAGATACCTAAATATTGGGGGACAAACAACATGACAATATAATTCCTGGTGCGCTTAGGAAATGCTGTTTTTCTGCTGTAATCAATGCTGTTTCCTATTTAATGCAATCCATGCTTTCAAATTCCCAACAAAGCAGCCCTTATAAGCAATGGGGAGGCCTAACCATGTTTACATGGATATGACTCCCATTTCTTTCAGCTGAATTACAAGCAGGGCTAATTTTAGCCTACTTCAGCTCCATCAGATCACCTGAACTCGATGGGAGCAAGAGATAACAGGTGCCTGCCCCTGTTAGGGCCTTTTCACATGACCCCTAAGATCCGCTGGCCACTTAAATTTGGACCAGAGATCTTGGGGGTTCGTTGCTCTTCCTGCGTCCCCACCCCTCCGCACTTCCTTGCTCCTGTCTGCGTGAGGGGAGGGAGAAAAAAAAGGGACAAAAGAATGCAGGCTCACCTCCCTTTGCCGGTCCAAGCCGCCTGGAGCCGCATTCCTTCTCTTAAAGGGGCGGGAGGCAAAAAAAACAACAACAAAGAAGCGAGGAGAGCCCACACTCACCAGATTACATCCGGATTTGGTGATTTTCACCCTCCAAGAGCAGGTACATGAAAAGTGCGCTGGGACGCGCTTAGGTGGGCGTGGTCACACTTAATTTCCTGCAAACTCCAGAGCTGGTGGGGAAACAATTTTAAGCTCCGGAGCTGGGAGCCATTTGCGGTGGAGTTTAGGGGTCGTGTACAAAGGGCCTTAGAGAACAAGAATAATATTAGTATATGGAAGACTCCCCATCTATCTGCAGTCATTCACTACTACTCTGAACTATCAGAAAGATCCAAGTGGCCAAAGCATTGCCACAAAAGGTCCTTAGATGGATCTATGTTTTGCTGAATTGTGTCATGCCTGTGTCTGATGTGAGCTGCCCGTGCGTGGTGAGTAGTGGATAAGGTGACAGACTGGAAATTCACGGGCTGGAGTCCCTGCTCATCCATAGAAACTCACTGAGGTCGTGTCACTGGTAAAACCACTCCCTCAAATATCTGACTTACCTTGAAAACCCAATAGGACGGCCATAAATTGGATATGACTCAGATGGTACCTAACACACAACATGGTTCCTGATATGGGTCATAGGTATGGGTGCTACATTTCAACTAATGTTATCTCTCCATACACATTGATCATGTTACTTACGATTTCTGATCCAAGAGGGAAAGGCTGCCCTTGTGCTGCTGGCCGCCAGCAACCTGCCTTTTCCCCAAGCCATGGGTTCTGGAGAGCACACAGTCTAGATAGATATCCCAGAAGAGTTGTGCCAAGTCCCAGAACAAAGCCTCATGCTTCAGGTTCTCAGATGATTTCAGGAACCGCATGAAGTCCCAAAAGCCGTCGACGGAGTCAGCGACATGTGGGTTCCTCATCTCCAGCAAGACGGAGGATGAGAACTCCCAGCACTGAGGATCAGCTCGGCCAAGATCCAGGGGGTCCATCTGGTTGGAGCAGAAGGCAGGTGCCATGTGAAACAGGCCCACGATGACAAGGGAGCAGGCGAATCCTCTGAGGTGGTCAACCTTCCTCATGATGCCAACGCCCACGGGCTTCAGGGCACTGCCAAGAGCAACACCTATTATGAATTCCCCTTTCCCCTTAAAAGCAAGAGCTGTCACTCAAACAGAGCCTAAGAGGTGACCTGATTGAAGTTTATAAAATCATACACAGTGTGGACAAAGTAGATAAGGAAAAGCTGTTTTCCTATTGCACAACACAAGAACTAGGGGGCACTCCATGAAACCTTTGGGTGCCAGATCTCAAACAAATAAGAGAAAGTACTTTTTCACCCAGAGGATCACTGGTCTGTGGAACTCCCTGCCAGAAGACGTGGTGACAGCTGTCAGCC